>CM046665.1:125326284-125926284 GCA_025594165.1 Tamias sibiricus | reverse complement strand
CTGTAATTCCAACAGCTCAGGAGGCTGAGGCAGGAGGATCCCTTGTTCCAGGCCAGCCTCAGCAATGTAGAGAGGCCCTCATCAACTTAGTGAGACCCTGTATCAAAATAAAAAATAAAAAGGTCTGGGATGTAGCTCAGTGTAAAGTGGCCCTGGGTTCAACTTCCAGTACCAAAAATAGGTAGGTAGGTAGGTAGGTAGATAGATAGACAGATACAGTATTGTAGGGCCAGGCAGACTTTGAATCCAAGCATAGCTCCATGTGCAACAGCTTAGATGATCCTGAGCAATTTCCTGAACTTGTCCAAGCCTGTGTCTAGTGATAATATTTCTTCCTTCATTAGGTTTTGGGAGGGGTGAAATAAAATAATGTACTGCTAATGCTCACTGTCTGATAATACTGAGTGAACATTCACTAGATGGCATCTATTATTATATGTCATTAGCATTGGTGTTATTATTAACAGCATTATTATTGTCATTATGAACATTATAATTACTCGTATGACTGGGTGACCTTCTGGTTTTCCCCTTTTCCCTCCAGAACTGCGATACAATTATTGCTTCATTCAATTTTTTTTTTATTTCCTGTTATCTACAGGGTTCTGAGACAACTAGGACTGAAAGATGAGTATGTTGTGAGACCTCATGACTGGTGGGGAAGCTGGATTTTTTTCCTTTGGGGGAAGAGTCTTTACTAGATGACATAATTGAACCTCGGTGGCCTGTGCCACCATTGGTATGTGACTAAGAAAGCCTGGTGTCCCTTGGCCAGTCCACACTTCCCTCAGAGATGGTGTATGAACGTGGGTTCACCTTCTCCATGGATGTCAGTGGAACCTTATCTAGAGGGGTAAGTCTGTGTTGCTGGCATTGTCTTAGAAGGTGATAATGTGGCAATGACAGCGACAGTGACAGCAAGTGGTTTCAGATGAATGGAGCTTAGCTTCAGGCTTTGCTCTGCCTCAGCTGCTTTCTTTTTATTTTCTTGTTTGTTTATTTTTTTAATTGGTGAATACTTTTATTTATCTTTTTAAAATTTATTTATTTATTTATTTATTTATTCTAATTAGGCATATCTTGCTCTGAGCTGCAGCACATCCCTGAGAAGGCAGGGCCATTTGCGCCTCCTCGTCTGACTTCTTTTGGCTGCTCCTTTTGCACAGCTACCCCTGCTTGCCAAGCATATCATCTCTTACTACCCAAGTCATGTCTGACTCCTCTCTGACAACTTACTGATGCACTGGCCCCGGAAGTGGGAGAATCACACTCACCTGCAGTGCTACTGTGTTCTCTGTAAACTTCTGCAATTGTACAGAAAGTACTTTGGTTTTTTTTGTCCTTCATGGATACATTTCTGTGTGTCTTTCTGCTAAATCATACAACACAGTTCCTAGAATTTCAATGGGAATCTAGTTTAAAAACCTTGTTGAACAGGAGGTGGGTAAATGAATCAAGTCATGGTTACAGAACTACAGATCTACATAGGCTTGGTTAGGCTACCCTGAAACTTCCTCTGCATTTTTTAGTCTCCAAGAAGATTTCTCTTTCTAATGTTTTCTATTTCACAATCATGATGCTCTTATAATAGCTAAGTGCTCAAAAGAACTATCCCCTTCTTTAACTTTGAATTCGTTTTTTTTTTTCCTTTGATTGGCTATTCTTCTAGTGTACTTTCTCCCTTTGCTAGTTTTCACTTCTCGTTTTCATTTTTTCTTCATGAAATATTTTTTGAATGTTCTCTCTGATATACAAACACTAACCCACAGTAAGAGGGGAGAAGGAAGAATAGAAGTTCATTGGATTAGACAAAAGGGAACGAAGGGAAGGGAGGAGAGATTGGAATAGGAAGGAGAGTAGAATGAATTGGACATAACTTTCTTATATGAATACACAACCATATAACTCCACATCACTTCCAACCACAAGAATGGAAAGTTATACTCCATGTATGTATAATATGTCAAAATACACTCTACTGTCATGTATATCAAGAAAGACTAAAAAATTCTTTAAATAATTAATTAAAAATTTAAAAAATGAACTATCCCCTTCTTACTCCCACATTCAACTTGATGTTTTAGAAATTAAAGACCACCCTCCCTAGTTACTTCAGACAACTGTGGCCAGACATTTTTAGTCACCTAAAAACCATACAGATTTGTCCTCCCTTTTAATTTCCTTAAAAGCCCCAACTTTCTTTCCCCATCACTCCCAAACCTGATGACAATTCTAATTCTCTTTTCCTTCCCTCGGGCCCCCAAGAGCATGACCCTTGCAACCTGTCTCGACCCCATCTTTTCTCAGTTACTGATAACCCTTGCCCCATACTCACCCCTCCTCTTATACCCTTCATTTATCTATTTCCCCCCTCGGGATCTTTCTCTGATTTGTTCAAGAATGTTGGTTTTTAATTTTCACAAGTAGTCATCACTGAATTCTTTCTGCCCTTTGGGCAGAAAAAAATTAATCTCTTACCCCTGTCTTCCTCCCCAGGATCTTTAGGCCATATTTAGACATGCACAGTTCTCCCTTATCTTCAAAAAGTTGTCACTGGATTCCTGGATTCCACATACTTATCCAACTGCCACTCAAGATTCTCCTGCTCTTCACTGTATCTAGACCCACGTGGCCGTTCCTTAATGCCCTCCAATCTGAGACTGAAGTGGGCTAGACCTGAGAAATACAAGTGTTGAAGTCAACCCCAAGGTCAACTTATTCTCTCTCTAGAATATGGCAATGTTGATTCAATGCCAGCTTCCTGATTCCCTTTTATCCAACCACTATTCATAATGTACTGTGAGCACTGGGAAATACTCCATGTAATATAAAATGTAGGAAGCCTCTTGGTAATGGCTGGCATGCAGTAGTCCATTCAGTATCAATTCTCCACATTGACATTCTCTTTGTCATAGATTTGTGAAATCTTTGACCTTCCACGCAGAAACTGAGCAGAGAGAGAGAGAGAGAGGAGAGAGAGAGAGAGAGAGAGAGAGAGAGAGAGAGAGACAGATGAACTTTTTCTAGCATACATGGAAACACAAGCTCTGGGGTAGACAGCGATCCCTGTGTGTGCCCAACTGTGAGTGTGGTACTCAGCAGGAGATGACAGGCATGTGACTTAGTACCACAGTATGGAGGACTTCTGGTCCCCAGGAGCTTGGCATGCTTGGAAAGACCTTCACTGAGCCATGGCTGAGACATCTGTACAACAGTGATAACGCCTAGGATTAAACTAACATGAACACAGAGCCTCGTGTGATGCTTGGCACATCATGCTCCTGTGTCCCTCTGTGTCCCTTCCTCTAGCCTCATCTCTGATTATGATCCATGAAAATGACCTTCCTGTAATCCATAAAGTTAGCATTCATCTCACAACTTTAAATTACAGGTCACGTTTTTGACTAAAAATTGGTATCTCAGAGTAATGGGATTAGGGCTGATGGAAGATTTTTTAAAATTTATATTATGTATGTTAACTATGTACTTTTAAATAAAAGCAATAAAATTGACCAAAACAGGCAAGCCCTATACTCACCATACTATGTCAGAGACCCTGGAAACTCAATATACACACCCTCCTAGAAAGTGGGAGGCTAAACCTCCAAGAGCAAAATAAAGGGGTTCTCTTTTTAAATGCATAAAGTACCTGCTATGAATGGTCTCTGCCCTTATGAGAATTCCAAATGTGTCCAATTGTTTAAATGCCATAATTATTAGAGTCAACGTACTAGCATTGGTGTAGTTTAAATTCCTGGGAAAAAAATGCATACGAACTCAAACAAACTTGTAAAATCCAAACAGAGTCTTTTATTAGTGACCCCTAGTGACCCACAATCAAGGCTAAACATCTTGACTAAACAATTATCTTTGGGAATTGAAATGTAAACAGAAAGAAAATTTGTTGTCTGCCCTTACTATGTGTGGCTATTCCTGTGTGTCTGGCAATAACACATCTACATACATTCTATCAATATTATAAAGCTCTTGTTGCAATTTTAAATGTTATCACTTTTTCATTTAGAAAACGCAATTAATATCATTATATAACTATGTACCCAAATAAATGGACTTTCCTGTAAACAAAACCCAGTATAAAACCATGCAGGAAATCATAGACTTTGTTCCTAGAATAAAGTATCTATAAAATGTCCCAGGATGTTATTTATTCTTCTCCTTCTACTCATATTTCCAATTCAGTTTGTTTCTCTAGCATCATCATAGGGAAGGTTTTGCAAAACCTGACCATCTTTCACTGCTTCCTAGAATTGCATCACTAGGGCAGCTTAATGTTGGAAGTTCTGGTGCTGATTAAAAGTTCTAGAAATAAACCTTGAAATGTATGAAGGTATACCATTGACCTGTATATTTAAAAAATGGTTAAAACGGTAAGCTTCATGTGTGTTTTACACAATAAAAAAATAACAAATGTAGTCAATCAATAAGCCCATAGAGGGAAGTTTCCCCATGAAGAGAAATTATGAGGTGGTGGATGTTTGAGTATTTGGAAGAAGGAAATTTCACCAAGGGTCAGTTTCTGCTGTAACAATGGGCTCAGAGGAAGTGAGAGGAATACAAAGCTAAGAAGGAATGAATCTGCTGCACTTTCTAAACCCCAAACTGCCAGAGCAAATTCAGTGCCACACCATTTATTAAAAAGTCAGAACATCGTAGCCTCACATAATTTTACACGAATGGAGATTTTTTTGTGGACTGGTTTCTGAAATTCTTCACTCATCATGGATAAGGAATCATTTCAGGACTCAGATGGTTTAGCCACAAAAAAATCTCTTGCAAAGATAAAGCAAAAGTAAAATTCTTTCTTTTTATTTTTCTGCAGTCGTAAACCTGTGCAAATGTAGAGATGAAAAACATCACCAAAGGTCGAATGTATTAAGAGAATGTCAACTTGCCCTTGCCCTTGACTTGGGACTTGTTGCTTCCTTTCCGAAGAAATAACACTATTTTTAAAAAGCACAAATATCCTTGCATGGTGCTCTAATAAAAGAGAGAAAAACACAATTAAGAAGGAAATAGAGGATAGTTATAAGAAGCTCTTTGGTCCTTCCTTGGCCATCTGTCTTCAATTTCAGCCATGTTGGTTTTGAGTGGAGTCCCATTGTAACCAAATATAATAGGATAGGCAAGTTAATGAACTACGACACATGCCATCATAAATGTGATGTATTACCACAGCACCACCACCCAAGATGCAAGGCAGCTACTGTTTTTCTGTGAAGCTACTAGTTTTTAGTACAGTGCTCTGGGGAAAAGTTGCCTCATTTATCTCTGTTTTTCTTGTAAAGTCTCAGACTGCTGCTCCATTCTTTTTCTCCCTTCCTGAACTTGAGATAAAAAAAAAGAAAGAAAGAAAGGAAGGAAGGAAGGAAGGAAGAAAGAAAGGAAGGAAGAAAGAAAGAGGTACAGAAGCTACAGAGAGATTTAGGCAAAAAAAAAAAAAAAAAAAGAGGTAAGATTTGGATTCCCTGAAAGCAAAATATATCTTCATCACTTATATAACAAGTCAGAATTGCAATATATTACGAAATCAATTTTTTTTTTGCCAACATAGAGACAGTGGTTGGCTAACTTAGGTACTAGTGTGTCTTTGAATTTCTCTCCTGAATCAAAGCCCTTACCTCAGAAAATACCCATTTTTCAAATTTTTTTAGAATGTGTGGAACAAAGTGCTTAATTAAATTTCTTGCTCATGAAAAATATGGCATTAGGAGGCTGGAGAGATTGTATTGAAAGAGTTTAGGTCTCCCTCAAACCCATTTTTATTTTTGTGCAAAATGAATTGAGTGATTTCATTTTAACAGGATACTTAATCACAAAGTCCATTAATAGAAGAGATTAAGGATCTCATCCTGAAGTTGTCATTCCCCAACTTTACTTTTTCTACCCAACTTTTATTATTCAAGTGAAAACTCTCTTCTCTACTTATTTGAGCTGATTTAGGACTGGAAGTTAAGTCCTATTCACAGGTTCTTAAAAAGCTGTATGACCCATTTCATGTTGACTTCTTCATTTTCTTTGGGTTCTTACTATCTAGCATCAATGTGGTGGGCAGAATTTTGAGATTCCCACTCCATGGTATACATACCCTTTATTCTCTCCTTCCCTGAGTGACAACAGGACCGTGAATATAATGGGTTTCACTCCCATAATTAGACTAACAAAGGTAGAAAGATTACGCAAATGTAATTAAGGTCCAAATCAGATGATTTTCAGTTAATCAAGAGGGAGATTCTGTGGTCTTACCTACCCAGGTGAGCCCGAAAATGAACTAGGCTCATCCTGAAAGAAGAAATTCCAAGTAGGACGATTTCTCCCTCTGCTTGAAAGAGTTAAACTACTGTGTTATGAAAAGGGCTAAGCCGGTGGCCTTGGGGACCTGACAGTGACCTCAGGATGAAAGCCTGCAAGAACAAGTGGACCTGAGTCCTACAGCTAGGAGGAACCAAAGTCTTTCACCCACCTGAATGAACCTGAAGAGAACCTTAAGTCTCAGTGAGGTCACAGCCCTGGCCAGCACTTGGATCAGCCTTGAAAGACCATGAGCAGAGGCCCAGCTCACCCGCGCCTGGGCTTCACTCATGGAAAGGGAGATGATAATTTTTTATTCTTTTATGTAACTGAATTTGTGATAATTTGGGGCTGGGGCTATGGTTCAACGGTAGAGCGCTTGTCTTCCATGTGTGAGGCCCTGGGCTCGATCCTCAGCACCAAATAAATAAAATAAAAGTATTGTGTCCACCTACAACTAAAAAAATACTTTTAAAAATTATGATAATTTTTTGTGTAGCGATGGGAAAATGGTAAATAGATCATATCAATTCACTCAGAGGCATTGTAAACTATTTGATAATTAATTTCCTAGCTAATCCTCAACATTATATTCGTTCTCCTGAACTGTATTCACACCACTGATGATATGTACCTGCAATCTATCTTCACAAACTCATTTGGTCTCTGGGATAATTGAATTGAAATCTAGATGTACTCCCTGCCTTCCTATTTCATAGAGGAGGAATCTTAGATCCAGAAAAGTTTGAAGTACATAGTCAATAATCAGAAATTAAAAACAACAACAAAAAAAAAACTATAGGGTCAAACATTCTAGGAAAGTTCTCTACCACTGAGCTACACCCCCAGCCATTCATTTTAGATTCATTCCAGAGCTCTTTGCACAAAGGTAGAGAATGTAGCCTAAGACTTACTTTTGATTAGATTATAACAGAATTAAAACCCCTCTGTTGAGGTTAGATAGGAAGTATCCCCTAAAAGCTACAGTTAATGCAAGAATATTAAGAGGTGAAATGATTATGTTATTCTAGTTTGAATGGAATGACTGGGTGACTGGGTGGTAACTATAGGCAGGAGGGCCATGGCTGGAGGAGGTGGGTCACTGGGATGTGCCCTGGAAAGGTGCATCTTCCTTTCAGCCTCTTTCCCCTCCCCATTCCCTCCTGTCTCTACTTCCTGGCTGCCAAGACCTAAGCATCTTCCCTTTGTTGGGCTCTTCCCCTAGGATGTGCTGCCTCACTCTGGGCCCGGAGCAATGGAGTCAGCCATCTATGGAATGAGACCCCTGAAACTGAACCCTTAAATAAACCTTCCCTCCTCTAAGTTGTTCTTGTTTATCACATGAGGCAAAAGCTGATGAAAACACCCTCTACGTTTTAGGCTGGGGTAGCATTGCTCTATGTTGTTGTTGTTTGTATTTCCTTTAAAATCAACACACAAAATCAACAATCAATCAATCATCAATCCAACAAGCCCTTATCACTATTGTGGAATCTTGTGTCTCATAATATCTATCATTTTGGCAGAGTACCTTGTAAATGATAAGTATTTAGTGGCTAGTTCCTGCATTATTGAATGGCTTCAACAAGGCTGAATTGGCCATGTTGATGGGAGAGAGAATTAGAAATACTATAATTCTTCCAATTATAATGGGTAGAGGAGTGGGCAGTAGGCAGTGAAGAAAACAGACTGGTTTTCTAACCAAACACTGAAGGGAAATATGATGTTTGTAAGGAAATGTTTGCAACATTTTTTAATGAAATGTTTTAAAACACTATGATATGTCCAAATGAAATCACCAAATAAAATCATCATGAATGAGGTAGAAAACAGCATCAATAAAACAGAATTTTAGGACTGTGATTTCAATGGAATGGAATCATTTATGTCTTCTTGCCTGGCATGTTACTCCTTCTATAAATAAAGCTATTGTTTTAGTCAGCTTTTTTGCCTCTGTGACTAAAAGACCCAACCAGATCAACTGTAAAGGAGGAAAAGTTTATTTGGGGGCTCATGGTTTCAAAAGTCTTAGTCCGTAAGTGGCTGGCTCCATTCTTCGGGGCTCAAGGTGAGGCAGGACGTCATGGCGAAAGAGCGTGGCAGAGGGAAGCAGCTCACATGGTGATCAGGAAGCAGAGAGAGACTCCACTCTCCACACACAAAATATACACCCCAAGCCACATCCCAGATGTCCCACCTCCTCCAGCCACACCCTACCAACCTTCAGTTACCATTCAATTAATCCCTATCAAGGGATTAATTTACTGATTGGGTTAAGGCTTTCATAACCCAATCATTTCTTCTCTGAACCTCCTTGCATTGTCTCACATGTGAGATTTTGGGGGATACCTCACATCCAAACCATAACCACTATCTAAAAAATTGGATCATTGTGCAAAAATGTTTTCAGCAACCTCAGGTCACTCTCATATCTCTTCCAAGGAAATTGCCACAGTCTCCTAGAGGGGGAAAAACCGGAATTGCAGACTAGACTCTGAAATACTCAAGTCGTGTTTTACGAGGGATGTTCATCTGCTGTACTCTACACTTCTCTAAAGGCTCATAGCGTTTGTGACAACAATCAGGAGAAAACAACTAGTGCTCCATTTTGTAGTCTCAGGATCCGGCACAATGTGTCTGTGTGAAACGCAGGAAAATATAGATTCTTTCTCCTGATGATTCTCCCATTGTTAAAAACAAAACAAAACAAAAATCTCCTAACCAAACAAGTTTGAGAACACCTGCGGCCAGTGTCCTGAAGAGAGGCTAGCTGGTGGAAGAGGATTGCATGGATCACACAGATTCAGGAATTCAGTCTTTTCTGGTGGGAATTTTGAAATATTTACATGCTTCTGAAATCTAATTTTCTTTTGAACAAAGAATATAAAAAAAGTGCGTATCCCAGAGCATATTTTTCTTTTGCTTCCACAAAAAGGTTTCATATGAGGAGAAAATCTTGATACTTGATTTATTCTTAATTTTAGAAAAACATAACTAACATGAACACTATTGAAGCTTGAGTGTCTTTAGTCACTGGCTAAATGAAATAAGCCAGTCCCCAAGGGACAAAAATAAAGAAAAAGGACCAAGTGTTGCCCAGAAGACAGTGTCCTAGAGCATTATTTACTCTGGTTTCAGACTTCAATGTAAGTAAAGCTCACAAGTCCAGGTCCCAAACTGAATTCAATAGATCACCCCTGTCCCCAGGCTTACAGGTCAATATAGATTTTAATTCCTTTGTATATAAACTGAGGAGTGGGAAACTGGGTCAAATGGTGGGTCCTTTACAAGTTTTCTGAGAAATCTCCATACTTCTTCTCATAGTGGTTATAGTTTGCAGTCACACCAGCAATGTATGAGTGTACCTTTTTCCCTACATCCTTGCCAGCATTTACTGTTACTTGCATTCTTGATAATTGCCATTCTGACTGGAGTGAGATGAAATTTCAGTGTAGTTCACATCAATGTTTATAGCAGCTCAATTCACATTAGCTAAATTGTGGAAACAACCTGGGTGCCCTTCAACAGATGAATGGATAAAGTAAATGTGGTATATGTACACGCAATGGAATATTACTCAGCCATAAAGAAGAATGACATTGACATGGCATTTGCTGGCAAATGGATGGAACTGGAGAATATCATGCTAAATGAAATAAGCCAGTCCCCCAAACCTGAAAGTTTTCTTTGATATGTGGATGCTAACACACAACGGGGGGGGGGGGGTGTTCAGGTGACTGGATGGGGGGGAGGCATGGGGGAAAGGAGAAGGGATGGGAATAGGAAAGGTAGTAGAATGAATCAGACATTACTATCCTATGTACATATATGATTACACGACCAATTTAACTCTACATCAGGTACAACCAGAAGAATGAGAAGCTATACTCCATATATGTATAATATGTCAAAATACATTCTACTATCATATATAACTAATAAGAACAAATAAAACATATTTTAAAAAAGGTCAATGTAGAGATAGCAATTCAGGGACACGGCACTCCATAATGCCTTTTGCTGTCAAAGCAGCCACATGTTCCCTGCTGGTTTTGTTAGTTCTGGGTTTTAGTCTGGAACTTCTGAAAGCAACAATTATTTTTTGATATCACATGGGTTCTCTTTATTCAAAGCAATAATTCCTCAAGAGCAAACTAGTGTCCAGAAGAATGCTAATTTCAAAAATGTTAAATTATCACTATCATATGTCTAACACATGGCAAAGATCTGGCAAGTCTACCAAACATTTCATGATAATAGGATTGCCAGATAAAATTCAGATTTGAAGTTTGAATAAATTTCACACAATTCTTTAGTCAAGTATACACCATATAATGCATGGGCATACTTATATTGAAATTATCTATTGCTGTTTTGAAATTCAGCTTTAACTGGGGTTCTTGAATTTTTATTGGCTAAATCTGGCAACCCTACTCAAAAACAATAGGAATAGAGTACATTCAATTTTTCAAACTGATAGTTTTAATCCTCACATCATTAGTTTACGTGTAACCTGGAAAAAAAAAGCAGAAAAAATAAATCATTATTTCCCAACAGTTCCTTCATTGGCCTCTGTATACTGCCTTGGAGAAAAGGTAAGGTTTCAAAAGCAATGATTCTAACAAGGGCAACCAAAATAGTAGAGAGTGTATGATAGATTTCTCAAATATCTAGCTTTTAGTTACATTTAAACAACTTTTTTGGGGTCTATTTTATCAAGGTATAGTTGACAAAATTGCGTATATTCAAGGTGTACAATGAGATGATTGGATGTATGTATCTGTTGTATATGTATCAAATAAATGGAGGCACCTGTCACCAGGGCTGTCTTAGTGTGTGTGTGTGTGTGCATAGGTGGTTCGAAACTTAAGATCTGCTCTCTTAGCAAGTATCTGGTAAACAACACTGTTACCTCTAGTTACGTGCTGAGCACCAGATTCCCCAGAGCTTACTTGCCTTGCAACCAGTTAATTTATTCATATTCCACCTTTGAACCAGCATTTTTTTATTTTCCCCACCTTCCTGCCCCTGGTTACCACCATTCTACTTTCTACTTCTGTGAATTTGACGTTTTTAGATTCCCTGTGTAAGTGAGATCTTAGAGTGTTTGTCTTCCTATGTCTGTCTCATTTCACTTAGCATGTCCTCCATGTTCATCCAGGTTGGCACAGATGACAGATCTATAATATTTTTTTTAAATTAGTTTTTAAGGCTGCATAATATTTAGGTATATGCCACAATTGTTTTTAACCAATTCATCTATCAATGGAACACTTAGGTTGTTTCCATAGCTTGTCAGTTATAAATAATGCCCCAATGAGTAAGGAGTTGCAGCTATCTCTTTGAGATACGGATTTCATTTCCTCTGGATATATACTTGGAAATGGAATTGCTGGGTTGTATAATTCTAACAAACAATTTTTATCTCCAGATCAAGGATGCATTTATAAAGTACCTAACCACAATCTAACATTGTTACATGTTATGTGAATACAAAGCCAAGGGGTGGTCTATTCAACTGAGGAGCTTGCATTTGTGTTTAGGAAATAGTAAAGGTCCACGAGAGACAGCATTCAAGTGAGCCTTATACAGATTCATTCATTCACTCCTCAGTAGTGCCAATGGCTAGTTCCTGTTCTGGTGCTAATTGTACAGCTGTAACGATATTAAAGTTCTGTTGCTAACAGTTTCCTTTCTGTTGGAAATGGCTACATAATGAATGAATGAAGGGAAAAGCATCTGGCATTTCTATGATGACAACTAAAAAGGGATGTAGGATGTGAATTTAGGTTTGAAACAAGCAAAATTGTTTCTAAGGAGGTGTGACCCGAAGGAGGCAGCCTACAGGAAGGCTAAGGAGAAGCAGCGTTCTGTTGAAGAGTAGAGTTAGTGCAAAGGTTCTAAGGTGGAAGTCCCAAGGTTAGGAACTAATTTTTCATGACTAGAGAACAAAGAGAAGAATCAAGTGGCTGAGTCAGTAAAGTGGAGAGGTAAGTAGGGCTAGTTAGGCCAGAGGTTAGTTCTAAGTGTCATAAAGAGACACTGGAAGCTTTTAAGCCAGAGGGTGACAGGATCTGAAGCTTTTTTTTTTTTTTTTTTTAAAGCATTCCATCTGCTACAAAGACCTGGAATGGTTGGTGCACAATTCCCAAATAAACATGGAAGCCAGAACAGTGCCGGAGATTCCTTGATCCTAAGCAGGGGAGACCATTGTGGCTTTTCTCAAGGAGGAATGGGGAATGAGATAGAGGTTAGGTTTCACATATACTTTGGAGACAAATTTGACAGGACTTACTGACAGAAAAGAAAGAATCAAGGATAATTCCTAGACTTGGCTTAAGCACCTGCATGGATAATAGCATCAATTATTGACAAGGAAAATCAGATAATCATTTATTCTCATACGGGATTTATTGACATGTCCAATATGGTAGGATAACAAAAGTAGATAGAAAGGGCTAGGGTTGTGGTTTAGTGGTAGAGTATTTGCCTAGCACATGTGAGGTACTGGGTTCTATCCTCAGCACCACATAAAAATAAATAAATAAAAGTAAAGGTATTATGTCCTTCTACAATTAAAAGAGAAAATTTTTTTTCCAAAAGTAGATAGGAAATACAAGTTTAGTCCCTCTGGAAGATATTAAAGATTTAAAATCATGCAAGAGATTTCAACTTAATGAATTCAATAGACAATCCAGTTAATGAGATTAGCAAAACTTGGATAAAATTTTTGAAACTTTCAAACAATTTTTTTCAGCTATTCATACATCATGCCATTAAGTTCTTAAAGTAGTTTGATAATCAAAAATTGATGAAACTTTTTCAGTGTGCCTATGTTTCTGCTAGAACTTAAAGTTGTATGTGTTCATTTCCTGGGGCACAGTATCAGCATCCAATGGGACCATGAATCAAGATCTCACTTTCCTTTGTAACCCAGAATTTTCTCCAGATAACCCCCATCTCTTCAAAAGTGTACAGTTGCGATGCATTTACATTTACATGTGCAGATACACATGTGTGTTGTAGTTTTCTGATGGTAGAGATGGTTATGTAGAATTGATTACCAGGGAAGAAAACCTAAATGTACCCGCTCAGCACACAAAGAATAAGACAGAAGAAAGCCACCCACCAAAGTCAGTAAGCAATGTTGGCACTCACTCACCCTTGGCCTCAAAGCTCTCAGATTATACACTCCTTTTATTGGATTGTTATTTTAATGGGACTTTTTAAAGGGCGTTTTAATAGCCTCCTTGTTTCAGCAGATATACATTGGAAAGCATTTGGAATACCTCCCAGTTGCAACATTTTGATCTTCACGTTTCTTAGAATTCTGACAACCCACCAGGTAACAGTTAGTATGATATTATGCTGACACATTCCAGAGCTGGCAGTTGTTGGATTTGCCATGCAGCTTGTTGTCCAAATCCCGTGGGTCTGAGATTTATGGTCTTTTCCTCTTACCCACCTCTCCCTAGACCCTCGCCACCCTCCCCCTTTTTTGACTCTGACTAACAACACTGGGGATGTGTTCTAGACATATTAGGACTCTACAGTGAAAGCCCAACCTCGTTCAAAACAAGAATTAGCCACAGAAATGGTTATATTAGAAATTCGTACTATTCGGTGTCGGTTGAAGAACCAGATATAGTTTATTTAGGGCAAAGACATTTGCTTTCCTATAAACATGTTCAGAGTCAGGTCACTCTCTGATCTGCCCCTGGCCACAGAACAGGAGTGATATCCGTACATCCTCTGCAAAACTAAATCCAGCAGAGTGACTCTGCAGTTGTCACCAGACTGCTTTTGTCCCAAAGGAGAACTTCAAGGACAGAAAGGAACAGGAAGGAAGTAATTTAAATGCTTTAAAAGTTGCCTTTTGGGTGACTTAAAATAACAAGGGCTAAACAAGGGTAAAGCTGCCCAGCAGAGTTGAGCTCAATGGTGTTGGAAGTGATCTTCCCGACTATGGATGAAAAAAGAGCAGAGAGGCCACAGTACTCAACAGCATCCCGTTGGACAACAGAACCACCTGACCCCTGTTGCGTTTTTCCAGGTTCATATAAGGAACAAAATCACAAAGGGCTGTAGTGATTGGCATGCCTACTAGGCTCAGCATGCTAATGGAACATTGGCCCAAGGCTTTCATTCCTTCATTTGTTTATTCAACAAAATCTATTGGGCAGAGTGATGAGCCATATACTGACCTATGAACTCAAAATATAAAGCTAGATAAAAATGGACCTGACCTCAAGGAGTCGACCCCTCAAAGGGGTGACAGAGACTACGTGGATAAACAGAGTCCAATGCTAAAATTCCAACCACAGTGCTGTGCACTCTTAGCCATAAGAGTGTAAAGGAAGGGCACCTAGTCCCAGTGGGTGACCTTGGGAATACACCCGAGTTATCAATAATGAATAAATTGGTGGAGAACTGGAGACTGCGAGGAACACGTGAGCAAATACACCAAGGTGCAAACCACCTGTGGGTTTGGAATACTTCACAGAGCGCAGTTTTTCTGTTTTAGAAGTCCGTGAGCTGTGGACAAAGAGGATATGTGCAGAAGAAATCAGGTAGCTACAGCATGGAGGGCTTGGAGTTTATTCCATAGACCCATCTGTCCAACACTGTCTCCCACCAGCTTCAGGGAGCTGTTTAAATTTAAAGTAAGTAATATATATTTTTAAAATTTGGTTCCTCAGCTGCAGTAATCTCATTTCATGGGCTCAAAAGCCCCCTGAAGTCAGGGCTACCACAGAAAGTGCAGATTATAAAACATTTCCATCAGCACAGAAAGTTCTACTGGGCAGTCCTGAATCTTTGAAGTGTTTTATGTAGGAAAATCAAAGTCAGGTCTTAGATTCTCACTGCCAACTCTGGAGGACAGATTCAAAGGGATAAGACTGATGACAGGAGCTCATTTTAGAGAGTCTTTTAATGATCCACGGAGTTTCCATTCTAGTGGGGCAAGACAGACAAACAAAAATAGCAAGTAAAACACCTCATAAGCCAGAGAATGATAAATGCATTAGGTAAACACAAAGAAAGGAAGAAGGATTGAAGGGGCCATTGATGGGTCACCATTAAGTAGAGAAATTAAGGAATGCCTTATTAAGAAGACGACTTTGAACAAAGACATTAAGGAAATTAGAGGATAGTGTAGGTATCTGGGGAGGAGTCCTGATGTGGTGGAATAGCCTGGGCAGAGTCTTGCCTATCCTACAAATGACACATCTGCATCATGAATTAAAATTGTCATATTCTCTATCTCATTGTATCAGTCATGGTTCTCCAGGGGCGTAGAAACAAAAGATAGATTAGATAGATAGATGATAGATAGATAGATAGATAGATAGATAGATAGATAGATAGATATGGTGGTGATAGAGATGAGAGAGATGATAGATATTTGTGTATAGATGTGTATGTATACAGGTATGTATGTACCAAGAGGCTTTCTTAAGGAATTGTCACCTGTTCAGGCTGGACTGTCCCAAATCTATAAGGCAGACTGGCAAGCAGGCACCTCAGGCAGTAATAGCTGCTGCAGTCTGGAGGCAGAATTTTTTCTCTGTGAAACCTCATTTTTTTTTTTTTTTTTTTTTTTTTTTTTTGTGAAACCTCCATTTTTGCTCTTAAGGCCTTGAACTGAGGAGATGAAGACCATCAACATGACTGATCATATCCTTTTCTTAAAGCCAACTGATTATGTATGATAACCACGTCTACAAAACACTGCCCAGCAAGATCTAGACTGATGTGTGATTCAGCAACTGGGCCCTACAGCCTAGCCAAGCTAACGCATAAAACTAAACATCACACTCGTCTAATCTTGTCCTCAGATAAGGGAATTGAGGTTGACAAACTGGCGGGACGTGATCCAGGGAGAAGAGAAAGACCCTTAACACCTCTCCAAGTCTTTCCACACTAAACCTAGAGCTCTTTTTGCAGCACAGCGTAAACCAGACATGGAAGCCTAACTCGCCACTTAAAACTTCTGTGTTGTTACAGTGAGTTCAAGACTAAAGGCGGATTGATTCAGAGGTGCATTTATTTTATGAAGTTCATAGTTGAACTGTTTTTGAAGAGAACTGATACTGCACCAGGAAGATTCTTTTCTCATCTTCACATTGTTTGTGCTTTGTGTGAAGACACACTAATGAAGAGAATTAATTTATTAATAAACCAAGTGGATAAGAATGACACATGAGCCCATTAGCATGATTATAAGGAGTAAAAGAAAATATAATTTTGTCTGACTTTTCTTCTTAGATTTAAGTTACCATAAATTCATCAGACCACCCATGTAGTTTCTTGGGACTACAAGGAAAGTCACCGTCAGCATCCAAAATGCCACTTTAAAAAGGTAACAAGGAAGCTGGGCGTGGTGGCACACATCTGTAATCCCAGGGGTTCAGGAGGCTGAGGCAGGAGGATGGGGAGTTCAAAGTCAGCCTGGGGGATATGGCATAGTGGTTGGATCCCCAGTACAAAAAAAGAAGAAAGAAAGAAAAGAGAAAGGTAACAAGTAAAACAGACCAATCAAAAGAAATCATGTTGGAGTAAACTTTTACTCACAATGTAATCTTAAGGAAATTTAATTAAGTATAAAACCATATGGGATATAAAATTGGGGCTATATGTTACACATAATAAAATGTTGTTACATTTTCTGCTTTGTTCTTTTTCTCATTTTTTAAGTATCTTTATTTTTATTTATTTTTATGTAGTTCTGAGGAGCGCTCTACCACTGAGCCACAACCCCAACCCCACATTTTCTGCTTTACTCTGTGATCACATTTCATGAAACAATGATACTCCCACACTTCAATAATTGCCATTTCATTATCAGTGACTTCATCATAACTGACACCACATTTTTGACTTGTCTGCAATGGGTTTGCAGAACACCTGAACTTTGATTCCATTCAGCTAGGTTAAGATGTACACCTACAGAAAATTTAGCATTTGATGATGACAGCAGTTCCTCCCGGCCCACGAGAAGCAATTTGTATTACTTTCAGTAACATTTTTATATCATCTCTAGTTGAACTTGTTCATGATCTCCACAATTTCACTTGTTGCACGTGTCTATTTTAAATTACAAAATCTTTCATGCTTAAGAGGCTTTTACTTCTTTTACTTTCTTCATCAAGAACCAATAAAAATATTTAGGCTATCTATGGAAATGACCATATGATTTTTCCCTTTTTATCCTTAGTATTAGCCACTTTGAATGTTGATTTTACACTTAGTTTTTAAAATAAAATAATTGTTCATTCCTTTTTTTTAATCTTTGGGATATGATGAAGGATTCTTTTTACTGATATTTCCCTTAGAATACTAATATCCGTCTTCATAAGTTATTTCGTTTTTTGCTTGAATCATTTTTATTTCAGGTTTTCATACCAGCGATTTTTCATTCCATTTTTCCAATTTATTTGCGTAGAGTCAAGCAAAGTCATTTCAAGTTTTCACTTCATATGTATATGTGACTACTTCCTTGTTATTATCCTTTTATATTTTCTCTTCTTTGTTCTCAATTAGTTTGCTATTCAATTATCTGCTTTGTTTCCCCCCCTCAAAGCATCAGCACTTTTTACTACTTCTCTTTACCTGTTTCTGAATCTGTTAATTTCTTTATCTTTATTAGTCTTTATTATTTTGTCACATTCCTTAATTATATTTTATTCTTCTTTTTCTAACATTGAATGTTTCATACATTTTTATTATCAATGTTACTACTGTGAAGTACTTAAAATTTTTAAATCAACCTTGAGTGCCCTTGGATTTCCTTTTATCCTGAGAATTTTTAAAAACTGAGTTTAAAATTCCCAGGTATTTGCTTTTCTTGTCATTATTTTTAGTTTTATTATATTGGGAGAGAATGCTGTCTTTACTATATCTACTTTTGATTTAGCAATTTTTAAAATTTGTTCTTTTTAGATATACATGAAAGTAGAGTGTATTTTGATGTATTGTACATACATGGAATATCACTTATTCTAATTAGGATCCCATTTTTGTGATTGGAGATGATTTGGAGTTTCACTAGCAGTGTACTCATATATGAACATTAGGAAAATTATGTCACATTCATTCTACTGTCTTTCCTATTCCCTTCTCTTCTCCCTTCCCTTCATTCCCCTTGGCCTACTTCCAACGAACTGAACTTCTATTCCCCCCGCACACACACACACTCTGCCACCCCAATTGTGTGTTAGCATCCACATATCAGAGAGAACACTCAGCCTTTGTTTTTTTGTTTGTTTGTTTGTTTGTTTTGAGATTGGCTTATTTCACCTTAGGATGATAGTGTACAGATCCATCCATTTACCAGCAAAAGTCATAAAGTCATTCTTTTTCATGGATGAGTAACATTCCATTGTGTATATCCATTCGTCTGTTGAAAGGCACCTTGGTTGGTTTCATAGCTTAGCTATTGTGAATTGAGCTGCTATAAATATCGATGTGGCTGTGTCACTGAAGTATGCTGATGTTAAGTCTTTTGGGTATACACCATGGAGTGGGATAACTGGGTCAAATGGTAGTTCTGTTCTGAGTTTTCTGAGAAATCTCTGTTCTGCTTTCCAGAGTGGTTAAACCAATTTGCAGCCCCACCAGCAGTGTGTGAGTGAACCATTTCTCCCACATCCTCACCAACATTTGTCATTACTTTTATTCTTGACAATTGCCATTCTGACTGGGGTGAGATGGAATCGCGGTGTAGTTTTAATTTGCATTTCTCTAATTGCTAGAGATGTTGAACATTTTTTCATATATTTGTGGACCATTCATATTTCTTCTCCTATGAGGTGCCTGTTCAGTTCATTTACCATTTATTGATTGGATTACTTTTTTTGTTTGTTTGTTTGTTTGTTTGTTTGTTTCAAATTTTTTAAGTTCTTTATATATTCTGGAATAAATGCTTTATTTGAGGTGCAGGTGGCAAAGATTTTCTCCCATTCTGTAGGCTCTCTCTCACATTTTTTATTGTTTCCTTTGCTGTGAAGAAGCTTTTTAGTTTGATACCACCCCATGTATTGATTCTTGATTTTACTTCTTGAGCTTTAGGAATCTTATTGTGGAAGGTGATTGCCTAAGCTTACGTGATGGAGAGCTGGGCCTACATTTTCTTCTAGTATGTGCAGAGTATCTGGTCTAATGCCTAGGTCCTTGGTCCACTTTGATTTGAGTTTTGTGCAGGGTGAGAGATAGAGGTTAAATTTCATTCTGCTACATAAGGATTTCCCATTTTCCCAGCACCATTTGTTGAAGAGGCTATTTTTTCTCCAATATATGTTTATGGCACCTCTGTCTAGTATGAGATAACTATATTTATGTGGGTTTGTCTCTGTGTCTTCTATTCTGTTCCATTGGTATTCATGTCTGGTCTGGTGGCAATACCATGATTTTTTTTTAACTATATCTTTGTAGTATAATTTAAGGTCTGGTATTATGATGCCTTCTGTGATTTAGCATGTATTAAAGTTGACTCTGTGATGTATTCTGTCATTTTTTGATCATTTGGGGGGCATTGGAAATGTTCAGACTCAACATTAAAGGTGGAGAGACACCTACATCAACTAGATCCACTTTATTAGTTTTGTTACTGAATTGTTCTCTCTATATGTACTTATTTATTCATTTCATGGTGAACCATGAGGCATCAGCTTAACTCTTCAAAAACACCACATTTCTGCTCATTTGTTGTATATCCTGTGACTTTTGCTTTAAATGTTTTTGCTACATTATTTGCATCCTATATTCACAGCATTATATATTCATTACAGATCACAATTTTCTTCATTTAATGATTTTTTTAAAAATATTTATTTATTTGTTTTGGTTGTATACAATGCCTTTATTTTTACATGGTGCTGAGGATTGAACCCGGGCCATGCATGTGGTAGGCAAACGCTCTGCCACTGAGCCACAACCCCAGCCCCTTAATGATTTTTTTTTTTTTGAAGTCAACTTTGACATGTTTTGTTATTTCTATTTTATACTGCATGTTTTCCTGATATTTCTTTGTCTATCACGTTATGTTTATCTCTAAGTTTTCAGAACTTTGTCTTGTAAACAGCATGTGGCTGGATTGACTTTGTCATCTAGTCTGAGTTTATCAAAAAATAGACCAGTATTATTAATATCACAGGTAAGTTTGGTCTTCAGTTCTGCCATCATGTTAGGCAATGTTTATGTTTTTATTAATTTTGAGAATCTTTTGTTATATCCTCTCTTTGTTCTGTATTGAGTATGTTTTTCTTGAAAATGCCAGAAGTTTTTACAATTTCCTTCTGGTGATTACTTTGGTAACTAAAATCTTATAATTAAAATTCTTCATTTCTATGGTGTCTTTGACTCCTACTGTTAGCACTAATAAAAGTAGTGTATTTCACCGCGCACGGTGTCACACACCTGTGATTCCCAGAGTCTTGGGAAGCTGAGACAGGAGAACTGTGAGTTCAAAGCCAGCCTCAGCAACTGCAAGGCACTAAGCAACTCAGTGAGACCCTGTCTCTAAATAAAATACAAAATAGGGCTGGGGATGTGGCCCAGTGGTTGAGTATCCCTGAGTTTAATTCCCAGTACCAATAAAACAAACAAAACAAAACAAAACAAAAAACAAAAAAAAGTAGTATATCTCTACTTTGTGCCTTTTCTTCTTCTCTTCAGATCCTGATTATACTATGCTGGTATACTTGCATTTGTCCTTATTTACACATTTATATATTAGTCACATTTTTTCTTATTCATTACTTTATGCATTTAAATATACTAATAGATCTGTTGCTTCAATGATCAATTTTGAACAATCTGTTTTACCCTCAACTACAAAATACAAATGAATCAGTGTAATTGTATCCTTCCACACTCTTTTGTCTCCTCCTAATTACTGTATTTCTTCTACATTTTCAAGCTGTGTAACAGTTATATCATGCCTATAAGTATAATCCACATATATATGATTTAATTATAACAAATAAATGTTACTTATCTTGGTTATTTTATAATCTAGTAGTTTTTCGAAGATAGACTCATAGAAACTATATTCACTTACAATGTGTTAGAAATGCATTTATGTTGAATTTTTTTTCCTGAACAACAGTGGCTGGGTAGAAATTATGGAGTCACATTCTTTTTCCTTTGCAGACATTACCACACTGGCTTTTAGGGGCCAAACTTACCAAGCAGAACTCTAAAATGAATTATCCCCTTAGACACAGCAAAACATTTTGTGTTGGTATTCCTTAAATTCTTAATTTATCTTTAAAGTTCAGTGACAATGTATCTCCTAATATACCTTTTCAATCTGTATTCTGAATTTTCCCATTGTTTTGAAGTCATTTTCTTAATCAATATCATTAAGGAATTTCCCTATATTTTTGTATTTCTTTTTCTCAAGGTGGCCAATTGTATACATATTAGATTTCCTTTGCTTTTCTTTATCATATCTATATGTTTTCTTTACTAAGACTTTCAAGCTTTTCATTCATTTCCATTTTATTTTACTTGAATTTCTTAATCCTTTTTTTCATGCCTCACAGTTTGGTTTTGATAATGTGTATTGTTTCTAATGCTGCTTCTACGTTGTCTTTATCATGGACAACATTTTTCTGATAAATGTTCTTTATATGCTATTTGTTTTATCCAATCTATTTTCTCTATTTGTTTTCTTGGTATATTTGTTTACTTTCTTAGTTGCTTATCTCTGTTTGTAGGAGATATTTACTAGCAAGCAGTCAGAACTATGTCTAGGCTGGCAAATATTTATTCTCCTTATGAAATAGAGTGTCTTGTGTGAAAGGATTTCATCCCAGACCCTTGGGGAGCTAGCATGCACCTCAGACTTCTGCAAATGCAGATTACCTGTACCTCATTCAGCCTTCTCATTGAGACCACAGAGGATCCAGGAAAGCTCCTGCCTCTGGAATGAGCACTAGTTGCTGTAGATGCATATCAGATTCTTGGCTCACTCAGATGCTCCCCTCACTTAGGAAAAGTAATGCTCCGCCAACATTTCCTGAGAACTGCATCCTTTCTCCCTGGTGGCTTTCACATCTCTGCCTTTGGTTTTCTGGTCATTTCCCATAATATGTGTAGCAAGACATTCCATATTTTCTATCATAGCCAGGATTTTCTTTATCTCCTTAATCTGAGATTTCATATATTGAACCAAAAAAAAATTTTTTTTCATTAGCTCTTTCAATATTTTTTCTACAATACACCTGCTGTTTTTTTTTTTTTTTTTTTTTTTTTTCCTTCCCCTATTCTGTCTTCATGGTATTTGTTATAGATGTAATGTGTGTGTGTGTGTGTGTTGACACTCAGATTCCCAGGGTCAGAATCTTTCTTTTTCTTTTTTATTTTCTTTCTTTCTTCCTTTTTCTTTTCTTTTTTTTTTTTTTCTATATTGAATTTTTAGGATTTTTTTTTAAAACAGCTAACTCTTCTTGACATTAATTTTAAAAATAAGGCAACCTCAGTGGGACTAGTTGGGTCCTATAAACACTTTTATGTCTTTGAACCAAAATAGGAAGTCGTCAGTATCTCTTTTTCTTGCTTCCTAGAAGTCTCCTTTGTTTGAATAAATTTATTTTAAAAAGATTTATAAAAAAATTTATAAAAAATTTTATTAAAAAAAGTAGATTTATAAAAGACCTACTATTCAGTAGCAAAAAGAACATGGGTAAATTGGCTTAAGAATAATATCAAATTTCTCAATATTTTTGCTATTTAAATAATAAGTGACAACTACTAAGCCTCGGGATATGAGCATTTGCAGGATTCTTGATTCATATTGTCCTCTTACCTTTCTAGAAATTTCAATATTATACTATCCCTCATATACACTGAAGGTGGGTTTTTCCTTTGTTTTTGTTAACTTGGTTAGCCACTAAATTTTTAATCTTCAAGATTATAACACTAAATAAGAATAAATCTTTATAAATACTCAATAGCATTGGCATTTCTCCTGTTGTGAAATAATTGTTTATATTTTTTTTCCACATGGTTTGACTCTGATTAAGTTTTGGAGGATAGTGGTATATTAATAATTGATTTTTAACATTTTCCCAGTTTATTGACTATATTTTTAATTTTAAGATTTTGCACACAAAAAGGCTTCTAGCTTTTAGATATCCAAGCATATCAACTTTAAATTTTATGAGTTTTAAAATTCTTTTAATTCCTCCCCTTCTTATTTAGAGATTAAACAAATATTTGTTTCCACTTCCTTTTTGTTTTGCATGATTCAATTTGTTATGTTACTAGTCTTATCGATCTGAATTTATTTTAACATCTAAAGATGTTAAGATTCTAGATTGATTTCTTTTTTCTAAATAGATAACCCATTTTCACAGTCTTAATATTTTTGCATAATCTATTCATTCTTGATGGATTTGACATGCTTTTTTAAAAACAATAACTTTATATATATATTTATATACATATACACACATATATGGATGTGCATACACATATACACACATTTGGGTCTATTTCTGGTTTTCCTCTGTTATTTATTTTAAATGAGCCTGGAGCCATTCCTACACAGATTTAATTATCAGCACTTTCTGGTATGTTTACATATCCAAGGACGTATTCGTCAGTCTACCCAAATATCCTCTCTTATTATTGCTCTTTAAAAAAATCTTTTGGGTTATTTTTAATGGTTTAGTTCCCCATCATAAAGCATATTTCATGGACAAAACAGAATCTTCTCTATATATCCAGTGTTCTCATTTTGAGCATCAAATGTTTTATTATGTTGTGATGCCATGGTACCCTCTGGACTCCTACACTTAAACTAATACTGTGGAATGTTTCACTTAAAAAGTATTTCATGCCCAAGGACACTTGAGAAATATTGCCTTTTTTACTCATCTCTTGGAGATTCATGGTGACTATAAACATATTTTTTAAAAAAAAAAACAGAGAAATAAGTTATACAGTGAATAAATTGATACAGGGATGTTTCGTGTTTCTCAAATTTTTATTTCGTTTAATTTTTTTGCTCAACCATCATTAGCCAGTCACCAAAATGGCCGCCCTGCCATCTGTGTTCTAGGTAGCCTGTTTCCTTTGGGCTACTCGAAGTCCTTTTCATCACTCTTGTCTGCTATGCTGATTAATCCCCAGATAAGTAGTCATACATGGGAGTGTCTCTAGCTGGCAAGAGACAAATGGCTAGAGCCAGGGCAGAGAAGCCGAGTGCGTGTCATGTCAGACCCATCCTGGAGCTTTCCATTCCTTCATCTGCAGGAGCTAATGGCCATGACCTCAGGCAAGGAAACCGAGAAGCTGAACAGAGTTGTCTGAGGCTTCTCAAGTGAAGCCCGAGTCTCCACAGCTAGCCTGCAGGCCTCGGAAAGTGGGTCATTTCACCACCGAGCTGTGGCTCTGGGTGGCACTTTGGAGACACTGTGGTGAGGGAACAGACCCCTTATTCATCACGGGGAAGATAGTGTTTTTCCTCTCCTGTGACAGATTCACACTGGCTCAGCAGCCTTTATGGTAGGCGTGACTTCCTGAGGGATTTTCTCTGGATGCACAGAAGGTTCCCTGAATCCCAGGGAAAGCCTGACTCACCCACAGTCCTGTCAGGGTGGGGCTGGCATGACTTGGATGCAGCTTCTACTTGGCTGAACTTACATGACAGTAATTTTCAGTCTAAAACCAACCACCTCCAGGAGAAATAGAAGAACATGTGAAGGAAGAGGCCCCCCAGAGGTGCTGAAAGGGGCAGTTAGGCCACCACTCAGCCTTCTCCCTGGTGCTCCAAGGTGACACGTTACGGAACTTGGAAAACATCCTTGTTTTCTGTTTGACTTCCTATTTCCCTAGGGCAGCCTCTCCAAGTTCATGTCCCCAGATATCCTAATAACTGATACCTTCATAAAACTCACAGTGCTTGGGAAAGTTGGAACTGATCTAAATTCTCAACTTTGCTTCTTGGTCCTTAGCCTCCCTCCATACCATATCTTGTGTTCTTTATCACTTAAGTTTCAAGAACAATCTTGTTTTACTTAATGACACCCCTGGAGAAGGCATGTAAATTCTCACTCGCTGTCCACTCCTGTGCCAACACAAACACATATCTGATTTCTGTAAATAAGCAGAGGGATGGAGCTGTCTAGGTGATAGGTACCCCCAAGGAAGCTCAGGGTTTGTTTGCCATTCCTTAAAGCAAACAGTAGCCAGACGCCAGATAAAGACACCACAGCAGGTTGACCCTGAGGTTGGTCAGGGAACTAAGTTGGAGGGTCACAAAGAGAAGGAAGGGTGTTTGACTCCAGGGCTGACTCTAACCAGTTGAGTGACTTCAGATAGTCTACCTACTCTAGATCATCTTCAGTTTCCTGTAAAGCAGTGGAGTTCAAGTCACAGAAACTTCATGACTAAATGAGGTAATGTGTATATAATGCATCTAGTCCACTGTTGTGCCCAGGGAATATTGAATTATGGCCACAACAATGGCCTAGTAGGGATCACTGAAACCTTGGAAATTCAGTGCCCAAGAGTGGATTTTAGGAAAAAGTCTCACAATTTTCATCAAGAGATCATCAAATAATTTTTTAAAAACATGGAATAATGGAAGGCATTTTGCAAACATTAAGATTATCACTGAAATAGAAGGCAGTTGTTCCAGACAAGTTGATCTTCTAAGTGACAAAGAAAATTTCCAAATTGTCATCCTTGATTAGAATGGACACATTGCTTTTTTGCTCATTTAAATATTGCCCTTCCTTCCTTCAGATCTCAGCTTGGGTCCCATCGCTGAATATCTGACTAGATCACTCAGGCAATAGCCACACAGCTTCCTGTTTAGAAACATATCCAGCTTCTTCTCAGCTGCTGAAGAGCAGGGCTCTGATCTTACACATTCCTTCCATGCCCAGGACATCCTTTGTGCATGGTTACTGATCAGCCCATGTGCATCACCAGTATTTTTTGTTTTTTTACAAAGATGTATTATAGAGAGTATAATGAACTTCTGAGTAAGTCCACATAATGGACTGTGCCCACCAAACTTCCTAGCATCTAGCATATCTTAAATGATTTATAAATGAAGGATGTTTGGCATTTAAAAAAATTGGTTTACCATAAAGTTCTATGCCAATAAATGGATAAATTAGGCAATTAAGAACATGAGGAAGTGTTTAAAACAAAGATCACCATACGGAAAATAAAAATCCCCTCCATGTTGATTTCAATGAATATTACGGTTTTCAAACCTTCATGATGATATCATTCACCAGAACAATATATTTTCATCAGGAAATTGAAGTTTAAGTTTAATGATCAGCTGCGCTTACATTCTGCTTACGGATGAAGTCCAAACCACGTTGACTTTGGTCTTCCTCTGACGGCCCCACATGAAGCGCATCCACTTCTTTGAGTTGTACATTTCTAGAAGTTTCTCGGCACCACCCCAATAACAAAAGGGAAGAATCTTAAAAGAAACATGTCCAACACAGCAAGCTAATTATCTTTTGTGGTGATGGGGTTGGGAGAGAAAGGGGATGTGTTTGTGCAAAGCAACCACCATGCTACTGATGGATAAGCTGTTCCCGAAACCTCTGCTTTTGAAAGAAACCCTATCAGCAGCACCAAGCAACTCATTTGGTACAGATCTGTCTTCAAACTGCTTTATGCAAACTACTGATAAGCACAACGTAACTTGAGAAAGAAACTATATACATTGTTCATTTAAACACAGAGCAAATGGAAAACCACAGGACATGCACAAATATGGGAGCAGAAGACAAAAATGCTTATGAGAAGCCAAACAAACTGCCGGCTGGACGGGACAAAATCCTAGAGAGGGCACAAAGTCAAAGAAAAAATGGGCCACTGTGAGTGGAGGTGAATCCCTGCCGAAAAAAATCAAGCTGTTGCTATTTTTCTACCACAAAGGAGCATTTATTTCTATTTAAATTTCATAAGACATTCTTAACTGAATTTTTATATTGTACTGATTAATAACTGCTTTTCTGGCCAGTGTATTTTTATGAAACCCAAACATAGAATTAAGAAAAAAAAAAATAACTATGTGGATCATATTGTGTTTTTTTTTTTTTTTTTTTAATATCAGGGATTGAACCCAGGGGCACTTAACCACTGAACGCTTAACCCCAGCCCCCCTTTTTTTATATACACACACACACACACACACACACACACACACACACATACATATTTTTAAATTTAGAGACAGGGTCTTGCTGAGTTACTTAGTGCCCTGCTAAGTTGCTGAGGCTGGCTTTGAACTTGCGATCCTCCTGGCTCAGCCTCCCAAGGCACTGGGATTACAGGTGTGTGCCTGGAGCCTGATATATTGTGTCTTTTAAAAATATTTTTATTAGTTTTTGATGGACCTTTATTTATTTGCTTATATGTGGTGCTGAGAATCAAACCCAGTGCCTCACACATGGTAGGCAAGTGCTCTAGCACTGAGCCACAACCCCAGCCACACATATTGTGTCTTTAATAGAGTAAGTAATGATACTCCATTCAGAATACATGGTTAAAGAAGACCAGCATATACTCTCAGGATGCATAAGGAACTTGTCACCCTGATCATCTGTCACTTCAGAGAACAGAGCAGAGAGCTTCTCCCATTACATCATAGGGAATGTCAGTTCCATAAGATGTTAGCAGGTGACGAGCCAAATTAATGGTGGTGTCAAATCTCTCACTCACTGCTGATAAAGAAGCAGGGACATACAGATACACAACTGTCCAACCAACCAAACAAAAAGTTAAACAAAAAATAAAATAAAAGCAAGCTCCCAGGACATGTCCTAGGATTGGTCACAGTTCTGTGTCTTATTTCTACATTTTTTCTCAGAGTATGTTCAAAAAGACCCTCATTCCACCAAAACCACGTAAGCACATATGTACAAACAAACAGGCACCTAAAGAATGTACATGAGAAGATAATCTAAAGAAATACTATGCTATATCTTTATTGTTAAGAATCACAATAATATGTGTACTCTGAATTATACTGCATACTACTATTATAAATACAACTTTGAATTAAAAAAATCACAACAATAAACTCTTTAAAGATTTTAGTAGCAAAAGAACCTATTTAATTCAGCATTTTCAAAATGTATCTCATCATGAAAAATTTTCCCTTTGTTAAATGTTATATTTATTCATAACCTATGAGACACAGAGCTAATGTGGAAATATGCTGCTCTAGAAAAATATTTATGAACATAGATCAAATTAAAAAGCACAAATTTTTTAAAAAGTAGAAGGAGCTGGTGTTGTGGCTCAGCGGTAGAGTGCTCACCTAGCATATGTGAGGCGCTGGGTTCAATTCTCAGCACCACATAAAAATAAATAAAATAAAGGTATTGTGTCCAACTACAACTAAAAAAAAAATTTTTTTAAAGGCAGAAAGGAAAAGTCACAGAATAGTGTATGCTCATTGGTCCTATTTTTGTAAGATAATTAATGTATTTGTTGGCCTTATTTTCCTATAACACAACTTCTTGTCCAAAAAAAAGTTGTCGATAGCATTTTTAAGGTTTAATATTATTTTATTTGGCATGGGGGAAGGTGTATAGAGTATGACCTATTTTCTCAAGTTCCCAAGCATTCAAATCTCTATTAGGGCTATAACTGGAGCCAGACACCTTCAAAGAGTGCAGCTCCCTCTTGCTGGGCTGGGTGTTGAATGTTGAGTATTGAATGTCACATGAAGTGCCTCAGGCTCTTATTTCTGCTCCTAATTGGTGCACCTGAAAAATAGCCATTGAACCGAGCTTTGAATCACCTGCATAATTAGTGTAGTATATAAGAAGGAGACCCAAATCTAGAGCAAAGTATTTTCATGTGTTTTCTCCCAAAATTCAACTTTTGGCGAATGACCAAATAGTATTCCATCATATTTGAAAGTCTCCTTCCTCTGCAAGTGAACAAAAGCACCTGGGTTCTCTCTCACTTCAGCAGGTGGAAAGTTGAGCAACGAACACACACACTCCAGCCAGAAGCAGGCGGACAAGAGGGAGCCAGATAAGGTGTTTGGCTCTCCATTCCCTACAGGCATTTCACATTAAGTAACCACAACTTAGAGAAAAATTGCTATGGCAGAGACGGATCTAAGGGCCTGATGAAGATGGCAGGGCATGTGGCTACCATTTTGAAGATGCTCATAATCCAAAGCTTAGAGCAGGATGAGAATAGGTCAGCTCAGTGTAAACGGCTAAAAGCAACTTTATTTGAGGTTCAGAAAACATTTCATTTATTCTCAAAATCTAGTTGCATATTCATACCTGGCAGCTTACCAGGATGTGGCTCTAAGGCCTAAGTAGCGTGGGAGGGGAGAACTGTTGGAGAGCTGGAGAATAATATATGCAGGAGACTAGAAAATTAATACAAACAAACCAATCAAGAAGTGTGTGTGTGTGTGTGTGTGTATGTGCGTATATGTGCGCACATGCCCGTGCACACCTGTGTTAAGCATTCATAAAGCAAACTGAAAGACAAAGAGGTGTATGACCAGGCTCAAGTGCTCAGAGAAGGTTTACCTTTCTGGTTGTCTAAATGGCATACTTAGAGGAGAAGTTTAAAAATAAATAAATAAAAAGGGAACAGTATATAATTTTGTTCTAACTGACTGGGTAGAGTCTGGCACACAGCCTGGAAAATAGGCATTTAATATGTGTTTATTGAATTTAATTAGATCTATAAGCCATCAGAGGGCTAGGCAGAACTCTGCAGTTATACAGGAAATGAGGATTCCTAATGAGGAAAGACAGACAAAAGCAATGAATGGCATAGATGGTGAAATGAGCCTTGGGACAAGTTGGGGAGAGGGCAGTTAGAAAAGTTTTCTACAAAAACCAACAGGACATGTAATAGGAAAAGTGCTCAGAACCACTTTTATGATCTAAGAAGATAAGTGACCATCAAAGCACATCCTGGGGACCACCATTTCTAGTCAGGAAGATCACAGAGAGATGAGACTTGAAAGAGGCCAACTAGCCATGAATCTATTTGGGGGTTGTCCTACAACTGTCATGACAATCTCACTTTGGAACAATTGTCAGGATTTGATGGTCAGCTCAGTGTAAAAGGCTAAAAGCAACCTTATTTGAGGTTCAGAAAGCATTTCATTTATTCTCAAAATCTAGTTGCGTATTCAACCAATGTAAGAAATATATTATGGTGATCCTTGTATATTTTTACCCATTTATTATAACAAAAAGGCGTTTTACTTGCTATGCTTTATTAACTCTAGTGCAATAAAAATGTGTGTTTGCATGTGTATATGAGAGAGAAAGAGAGAGAGGGAGGGAGAGAGAATCCCTGGCGGTGTTTGGCAACTTGAGACTCCTGTGTGACATAGAGAAACCAGTAAAATAAACAAGCATGAATGTAAGTTTGGAGAATAAGAATCTGAGCAGGCAAAAAAGATACCCTCATGCTAGTGTCATTAACAGTGAGGAGGAGGAAGAAGCCATGATGGAAGCTCCCTGTTTTCAGGTACATTTTCCAGTGGTCTCTGTCCACCCAGGACAAGGACCAACTCCAAGTGAATATTCATTTTCGGATATAAACATAGCAGACTTCCAATGATCCTGATCCCAGGACAGCTCTGGTGGTAGGACCAGAGTCTTATATGCAATATCTTGTTGCTTCAAAGTTAATGTCCTATTCAGCTTTCTCAACTGTCAATAGCAACGGCGATGGTGCGAATGTCAGAGGTGAACGGAAGACATTGTTGCTTCATATGAAACTCATATGTCTCCCTTCATCATAGAGTCGCAAAATTTCCAAACCACAAAACTAAACTCACTTGTACTGCTGGCCATATAAATTATACTTTATCTGTATGCATCTGTACCATGTTAGGCATTGCTAAGCGTGTCTGTTCTTTCATACGTCTGCCCTCCCTCTTGTTTGGGAAAGTGGACCTCGGAGAGTAAAGCCCTAAACATTTTGAGTAATACCAACACAATGGCAAAAGTCCATGGTCAGGGTTCTATTTGGCTGCAGATTGTTGTTTACAGTAGAGATCTGAAGAACATTTTGAACCACGGTTTGTGAGAGTTAAGATGCTAAGGGGTCATAGAAAAATTTGCAGGTTAGAGGAAGTGGAGGAAGAAAAAATTGGCTCATATTTTAAATTATATTTTGATTAGTTAGATGAACTGATCACCTTCTTCTCCCACCTGAAGTTTGGGAGAGAGAACAATACAGGCCCTTCCAACTTCAGAATGATGTCTATGCACTGAGTTCTGCCATTTGTTTAATCTCATAAAGGCATTTTTATTCCTGAAATAATGAGTGGAGATAAGAAACTCTCCCACTGAAATAGGCCCACAGAATACATGTTGGCAGTGCCTCTTGATGAAAGAGTGGGCCTCAGTATCAGGACTTGTTTTTCTCCTGAGACAGAGACCACCAATATAACCCTGCATTTGCAATGGAAAGCATCACTTGGGCACTGAATCCAGCCACAGAGGATTTGGCAAAACGGCCGTAACCTCCTCTCTCTCCTCACCAAGGAGAATCCCACCACAGTTTTCCATCTGTTGGTGACCTCCATCCTGGATTACCTCAATGCCCTCTGCTCAGGACCATGGTGAAGGACCTCCCACGAGCTCCAGCTGTTGGTGCAGAATGCATCGTTGTCTAGTTGTTACCAGTCATAGGCTGAGATGACTGCAGTGTCTCTGAATCCCCAGGGCCCATGTGGCTGGTCATCTCAAGCCCTTTCATCAGCCAGAGTCACTGAGTTTTTCTAGAGGTATCTTGAGCCCATTCGCACTTTGCAACTTTTGAACTCCCCAGAGAAGTTCACACCACTTCTAGACAAAGAGGTAGATCGGATGTAAGTCCAGGTAGAAAACATCTTGAGAATGGACAGATGTAAAATGGGGTTCAGATGAGTTCCCTCAGTTTGGCACAATGAATTAGACAGAAGGAAACAGTAAAAAAAAAAAAAAAAAAAAAAAGTGTGATTCTTTCTGACAGGGGCCGTGGTGTCCAAACCTGAAGCTGGAGATGCTACTCTGAGATTGTGTCTCCACCCATTCCTACCAGAACAGCAATTAATTAAGAGACTTTTAAGCAGATGAGCATGAAATAGTAATTTTCAGCAGAGTAACTGCCTCACTTGATTCTGCTTCCTCTGGTCTTTAATGAAGTCTGAGATTATTGCTTAGCGACCCAGGTTGTTGACTATGTAAATCTACTAAGAAATACCAAGGCAAAATATCGTTTTTCTTAAGTGTTTCACTTCCAAAGTTTGCTTTTGTAAAATACATGCTGGGAAATCAGAGACAGACCCTCCAACCTCCCAGTGATGTAGAAGACTCTGATAAACTCAGTGATTATCTGGGTTCACGTTCATTCAGAATTTTTGCTTTGGACTAGTCAAGTGTTATTTAAAACTGGGCATGAGAACACAATTTAAACAGTAATTGAGAATAACTAATGTTCAGAGAACTCAGTCATAATTGCCATGGGCAAAACTGAGTTGAGCTTAAAGAAGAAAATCCTCATGCAGACAGGAAAATTAACATCTAGTGCTATGATAAAAGATTCTTAAGAGCAGGTAGAATGAGCTGTCCAGGTATTAAGATGAAACCACCCATAGCCTGAAGAGAAAGTTCATGATCAAGTCCTTTAAGTCAATGGATACTCACAAAATTGAGAAAATGAAACAACATGGAAAAAATTAATTTAGCTTAACTCAGATAATTAATCCTCCGAATTAATGTTGTTTTATGCTACTAAGTGAATCAGAGTAACTTTTCATAGTTAGAGGTACTGTTCAATGTTAAGACATCCCCAGTTTTAGAAAAGAAGACCCTATGACACAATAGCACATTAAGTAGAAATCAGTGTGTAAGGAGATGCTGTTAAAACATGTTGACACAGATGCTCCCCATGTGTCACATGGTCTGCTTTCATTAAGAGACAATTGTTTCTGCCTAAAGATGATACCTGTCTCCCTGGAAAGAGCTGGGTGTTCAGCCCTGATTCCTCCTAAGTCCTCTTCACAACACCACTATTCTCATTCTGGTCTCCAGACGGGACTCAGCCTGAGACAAGCCTGAGGGCTCTGTTGACTACCTGAGCAACTGCCAATGGCTTCACCTCCTAAGGACTCTACCCCATGGGCTGCTGCACGCTACACTATACTAGAGTCAGTTTTCCCTCACATTCCCCTGCATTTAAAGACCCTTTGACCTCAATGCCCAAAGAACATGGCACTGACTTTTCTAGCCCCCAATCATCACCATCTTTCATAACATCCTGGTTTGACTGACATTTCTAAAAGTCCAGAGACGAGCATTCTTCTACTGTGTTGCAGTGGTTTCGTTTTTGTTTTTTAACCAGATACAGCAAAAAATTAGGAGAGAAACCAAGGTCCAGGTAGCTTTTCTAATGAAGTTAAATGGAGTCTTTTTCAGAGTTTTCTAGAGCCTAACCTTCTCTAGTCTCACCTTTCTACCTTCTGGTGTGCTTTCTTCTGAAAACTGATGGTGATTAACGGATTGCAATGTTTCCCTCACTCTGCTTAACAGAAAGATGGAAGCCTCATTAGTCCTTTCCCTCCCTCCTTCCCTTCCTCCCTTCCTCCCTTTCCTCCTTCCTTTCTCCCTTTCTCCTTTCCTTCTTTCTTCTCCTCACTTTCTTTCTCACCTTGGTGTGTTTCTTCCTTCTTTGTTATTTTACTGATCAGTTGTGGAAAACCTGGTGTCATGGACTCTCACTGGTCACCAGGCTATACTAATGGACAGTCAGTGTCCACCTTATATTGATGATGTCATTCCTGTTAGAGCTCTGCATACTTGTGGCCAGAGTATCAGGAAGGAAGGAAGGGAGGGAGGGAGGGAGGAGGGAGGCATGGAGGGAGGGAGGAAGGAGGGAGGCATGGAGGGAGGGAGGTAGGAAAGAAGGAAGGAAAAAGGGGAGGAAAGAAGGATAGGGGAGGAGAAAGAAAAGCTTCTGTCATATGGCCTCCCTTGTTTTCATTCAAAATTTCCCTTCCACGTCCTTGACTTTCTTGCTGTTCAGGTTGACTGAGGGTCATTCTCTCCTTTGTGTCCTATGAGTTGGGTTTGAACACACACCACCTGAGTACCTCCAGTGGATCCAAACACTTCCACTCTAGTGCACTCTGACAGGTCCTGATTGACAGAATAAATCAGAATATGGAAACCCTGTGGGCATGAACCATCCCTGGAGATAAGCAACCCTGGGGAAAAGCTGGTCTCCCTAAAGACGCTAAGGCAGTAGATGAAACATAAAGGAGCGAAGAGCCCAGATGCTGTCGTGGGCTCTCTGGATGGCCATTTTACAGTTTGGAGTCTCATTTTCTTTGCCTGTAGCAATAGAAGGTTGGAATCTAACAGCTAAAATTGCCAGAATATGAAGAACCAAGAACACTTGAGGCCCCTCAGGACCACTAGTGGACAGGATTTTGATCAGTCCACCTTAGACAGGGCTCCAGAATTGAAGTGCAGCAAGACACATTATTAATGTCAAAATGCAAGGAGCCAGCAATGAATATTTTATTTAATTTATTCATTAAAATTTAGTTACAGGCTAGACACCTGAAAACCCATTTCAGAAGCAAGGTAAAGGTGTCCATTACTGCCACCATTACTTACAGTTATTTGAACATTTTAGGCAATTACTACAATATTACACATAAGTAAGAAAACTAATGGCTGAAAGGGCACTATGAATTATCTTAATTTCTCATACAATTATTTGAATAAAAGAAGCCAATGTAAGTAATTGAGCAACCATTAGAACTAACAAAAGAATCACAGCAAGGGGGTTAGTGGACATTAAGAAAAGTATATAGGGGCTGGGATGTGGCTCAGCGGTAGGGCACTCGCCTAGCATGGGTGCGGCCGGGGTTCGATCCTCAGCACCATGTAAAAATAAATGCATTGTGTACAACTAAAGCAAATAAATAAGTATTCTAAAAAAGAGAGAGAAAGAAAAGTATATAAAATCAATACCTAAATAACCAGTTAGAAAATACAACACAGTTTATCCCATCCAAGAAAATAACACATAAATACTAGAGAAACCCTCCCCAAAAGTAAAGTTTATCAAATTATTAATATAATTATTTAGAAGCTAAACTGGTATGGAAATGGAAGTGGACATAGGTGGTTGGTAATTATTCATGGAGAAGCCCAGGTGGGGAAGGAAAGAGAGGAAGGCAAAGGCTAGAATGGGGTTAAAGTTGGAGGTGAGGGAGAAATAAACCATAAGAATTACCAAATGAAAAACTAGACTGGTGCAGCTGATCACTAAGAGACCACTATTTCCCCCCTTCTCCTTAGTTAGTTACCTTCATTTTATGGTGAAGATTAGATACATCTCACCTATACTCTTAGGCTGTATGTCTGTTGAGATTACTAAGATTAGTATGGGTAAAAATAACCAAGAAAACTGAAAATTAATACTTCTGGGGAGATGCATCTAGTTCTCATTGTTAAAATATTTATATAGGTGCAAAAATTAAAAGCATTTATATGCAACTGTCTAATGTAACACCCAAGAAAGAAAAGTCAAAGACAGATCCTATTCTACGTAGGAATATTACATTACAAAAGTCACATTACAAAACAATGCAGCCAAAAGAAATGACAAGGTATTTGTACCAATGTTTAGGTAATTGAAAAGTTAATAATAAGTTGAAAACTTGCTGGGTGTGGTGACACATGCCTGTAATCCCAGTGGCTCTGGAGGCTGAGGCAGGAGGATGGAGAGTTCAAAGCCAGCCTCAGCAAAAGTGAGGCGCTAAGCAACTCAGTGAGACCCTGTATCTAAATAAAATACAAAATAGGGCTGGGGATGTGGCTCAGTAGTTGAGTGTCCCAGAGTTCAATCCCCAGTACCAAAAAGAAAAAGAAAAAGAAAGCTTTATCAGAAATCTTTCACTAAAACTTTCTCTATATACTCAAGAGTTAACTATATGCATAAAACCATAAAAAATAAGGAAACCCAGGTTTACTTATCTCTGGATGGGAAGTTCTTCTAAAGGGATAAAAAAAATCAATTGGAGAAATCCAGAAAGTAGGGAAGTAGGGACAGGTTCAAACACATAGCATTTTTAAGTAACTTTGTCAAAGCTTATGAAATAGAAAGAGAAAAATAAAAAAAAAAAAAGGAGAAATCTATGCAAATCATTCAACTAAATACTGACACTAATAATAGTTAAGAAAATTGAAAGCAAACAGAAATGAAGTTTCCATAAAACATTTGAGAAGAAGGCACAGGTTTGATGAATCCAGAAGAATTGATCTGATACAACTGAAATTATACACTTAGAATCACTGAAAATTTATCTTTTTTTTTTTTTTTTACTTTAAAAGTAGCCTTTACTAAAATAACTATGCAATGGCATGACATCCTCCATGTTTGAAAGATGAGTTGTGGTTAGTAAAGATTTAATCCCTATTCAATTTGGTACCATTCTGTCCTAACAGTTCGGTGCAACTTTCGATTCCTTTGTTGATCTTCGGTAAAGTGGCACTTTGTCTCATGCTGTTCTCCCAATTTTAAGTTAAAGTGGCTTCCTGAGCTTTGTCTTAAACCAAATCCTCTTTTTCTCCTACCCTAATTGGAAATGCTAACTCCCTTATCAAAAAGTGTTTTGTATAAATGCTTTCTCCTACCTAATTAGGTAACAGATGACTTTTGTCCAACTCTTCCTGAAAGTACAAAGCAATCTATGAAGAAATTAGGTGGAATATCTCTATGTCAGCAGAAGGGACTTCTCAAGCTGCTTTTCCAAAATCAACTTCTGTCTCGATTTGCCTATCTCTGTTTTACTGCCTCAACCCAATAATGTTGCATTTCCTGAGTCCTAAGAAACACTTTGCTTTTTACATTTTAATATTTCTAAAATTGGACTTTTACGTGAATTCACCAAAGCTCCTTAATTGGAATACAGCAGACTTTTTAATGACAATGACGACTTACTTCCTACATAAAACTTGCAAAATATAAAGTTATCATCTAAAAATTATTTTCTCAACGGAATAATCTCTCCACTATGGAAAAAAAAATAAAATCAATACATAAAGAAAATATTAGTGATCATATTGTTAAATTTCTTCACTTAGACGTTAAGCCATCCTTCTACATTTTGGAAGGATGTACGCTATAAACTCTTTCCTGGAATTCTTATAAAAGCAATTGTGGAAGATCTGGAGAAATATTTAATTACTTAGAAGTGGGAGGAACATTCTTTTGCAAGGAGACACCTGCTTTGGTGAAAACTGGGCCGTTATTCAGCTGCATGTTCTCATGGGGCAAAAATGCCTGTTAGTTCGGATCGGTCGGTGCCCATGCTATAGCTGTCCTTACAAACTTTGCACGTCACCCCTCTGAGCATTGGTAAATGTTTAGCAACTGGCTTTTTAGGAAAAAAAAAAAGTGGGGAGAAGAACATTTTGTTGCATAGCATGTGCCGATATTCATGGTCTCCCACCAGGTGCAAGATCAAGCAACCTATCTAATTAAAGGCAGAATTGGGAAGAGATGCTACTAACTTGAATATCAGGGAAAAAGATTTCAAAAGGTACTATCTGGTTGAAGAGAATGTGTCAGGCTGATACCCAGACTTCTTGAAGCATAATTATGGAAGGGGAGCAAGGACAGAAATTTGGGTGACAGGGATCACTGCCTGGATCAGAGATTAAACATGTTTTATTGGAAAAAGTAGTTGTCAAATTGCGGTGTATTAGGTTATTTACTGGAGACGGATGGCAATATAAACACCTTAATTTATTTCATCTATGAAATCTTTGGAAAATTCCACACCACTCACTAATACCTGGGAATGAATCGTGCATGTATGATGAGGCAGGGGTCCGGGAGTGTGAATTACAAAAATGCATTCAAGGTCATTTCAGGGGCAAAAAAAAAAAAAATGGAAAAGAAAGAGGGCAGATAGAAGGTTTCCTAGAAAGAAGCAGCAAACGTTTTCTTGAAATGTGTTCCTGTTTTAGTTTTCTGGCTGGGAGGATTAGATTTCTGTGGGTGGCTATACAGGGTGGTATAGAAAAGGAAGGAGAAGGCAAAGGAATGGATAGTGTCAAATGCATGAGTCTTCATTGGGTTTGCAGACTAGATGGCTAAGTCAACCATACTATGGCCTCATTAGCCATGTTCTCTATGTGCGCTTGATGCCAAAACAGACCCAATTTTGATACAGTCGGACTCAACCCTCTACCCACAAATGCTCCCTCAATTTTAAGAATTCACAACTATCTTATGGATAGAGTTGCATAAATTATTTACATTTCCCAAATCCTTTCCCCAGATTCTTACCTGAGAACATTTCAGAGAATGGTCAGTTTTAGACTCTGTGAGGCAAGAAACAAACCCATATGATGTGCGGATCACCATGTTGAATAGATTGGGGAAATAGGGGCAGAGAAACTGAAGGAATTTGTCCAGGAGCATCACCTCTGTCCACAAATAGACCCCGAAGTTGAGCTGTGTCTGCAGATGTCTTGGGGCTCTTTCTTCTAAACAGTATCTATTTGGGTCTGCTGCAAGCTCTTGAATGCTGGTAGCCCACCAGAGAGACAAAAGGGACCCTGCTGTATTTTACACATTGCTTGAGAAACTTTCTGCATTGGGCCAGCTCTGAATAGAGAAGTAGGAGGAGGACTGGATGGGTCTGTTCTCCGTGTGGTCCAGAGGCCTCTACTACAGGAAGTGGGCCCTTCCGGCCACAGTTGTACCAGGAAACGTTTTTTCCGCTTACAGTAAAACCCTGTTTATAAACATATATGCACCCATACACAAACATATACATCCCTCAAATGTTCAGAGCAGTTTTGTATCCACAGAGATAAATACAGAAAGAAGAATGACAGAGACAGATGGATATAGAAATATTTTTAATTTTTTAAGAAAACATTTGCCTGCTTTGGGAAGAAACAGTCAGTTCTAAGGGAAAGGAAACCTGTACTTAGGCTAAACTTCCTCAGGATTAATTATTACTGTATTTGAAATCCAAATGACTTGACCCATCATTAGTGGATAAGTGTAGGCCAGGGAATAAATATCCCCTCTGTCCACAATAAGACAGGTATCCACACCAAGTTCAAAGGCCCTGGATTTGACCACACACACATTTAGGCCATCTTGAGAGTTGTGACGATGACGAAAACTTGGATATATTCTGAAAGCCCGAGCAAGCAGCCAGCAAACCTCAGGCTAATTAGCAGAAACCACAGGTAGAACCAACCACTGGGCCATTCACGTAACCAATCCTCGAGCCAGATGCCGCTTTTGGAAAAACATACCTCAGTGTTCCTCGTTGAAATTCCATCTCTGGGCTTATAAAGAGCGTACTGTGTGAGCAACACAGTTCTGGCTCGGGGCACTGGGAGCCATTCTGTCAGATAGAGTGAGAAGCTCTGTTGTTTTCAAATGGCCACTCATTGTTAACAGCCTGTCCAAGGACCTGGGAACCCAGCACAGCCCCAGCTGGTGGGGGCTTCATACACACCCGGTGATCAGGGCCTCAGTGTATTCTGACTTGTGGAGGGAAAGGATCAGACGGGTACAAAATCTCACGTGAAGTAAATGAACCAAGAAGTGTTTTATCAATAAGATTGCATTCACACCTCACTTGCCTATCGCTCAGATGACAAAAGTGCACAGACACCTCACATCTTCTTTAGAACATACGTCTTTTTTTCTATTAATAAACAGAGTACAGACCTCAAACACTTGTGTACTTAATATGTGTTATTTGAAGATGGTGGCATTTGTTGATTTGGATTCATGCACTTGGCTTACAAAGGGTTCTCTTTACTCCATCTGACTTAACGTGACTTCGAATCAACGGTCAGTGTTTCTCAAGAAGAAAACATTGAATGATTTAAATGGATTCCATGACAATTTGATGCCATATTGGCACTCGGTGTCTTTAATATTTTCAAGGTCATAATTCAAAGTTAGAACACGTTCTCTTATTTGGAGTACATTTTTATAGAAGGATGTACTCCAAAGAGTGACCTCTTGACATCAAATTAAAACAAATCAGATCACAATAGAGCAATTGATTTTAAAGATTCTTTTGTAGCTCAGAACAACAAAAAAGTGTAGAGCATATATAAATTGGTATAATTTCTTTCTAGGATTTGAGAAAGGAGAATATAAAAAATTGAAAAGTAAACAAAGGCAAAAGGGAAGAAGGGCTGCTATAATTTTATGGTTTGTAAAAGATTGTCCAGGGATGAAAGTATGTCCTAGATACTTTCAATTTGCCAGGACACCTTCCCTATCCTTCTTATCCCTTTATATCTATATTGAGTTTTCCTTCAGTATTAGTCAGCTTTCTGTCACTATAACAATATACCGGAGATAATCAACTTATAAACAGAAAAGGTTTGTTTTGGCTCACAGTTTTAGAAGTTCCAGTCCATGGTCCCGTTTCTTTGGATCTGTGGTAAAACACTACATCATGACCTAGCTTCATGGTACAACAAAACTACTTACTTCATAGCCAAAGCAAAAGAGCAAAGAAGGAGCCTGGGTTCTACAATCTTTGAGGGCAAGCCCACAATGACCTAAGACTCCTACTAAGCCTTATATATTAAAGCTCCCACCACTTCCTAATGTGCCTCCCTGGAGGCAGAGCCTCTAACACATACACCTTTGGGGGACACTCAAGATTTAAACTATGTTGCTTTCTAACCACATTCTTCATTCTCTGCGTGATTTCCCAAATTCTTTCTTCCCTATATCATGGTTCCTGTTTTTCTAGCCCAAACGATCTAAAGCTCATGAAAAGCAATAATATAATAAAGATGTCTTTATAATGAACTGATGTGCACTAAGACTACTGTGGCAAGAAGACTAGTATTGGGGTTACTAGAATAAACATGAGTGCACCCAACAGCCTTTGTTCCTTCCATCTCTAATGCTCACTTTGACCTTGACACTTACAGTAGCTACGTGTCTTAATCATTCAAGAACAGGGAAGCTGAATGTGGACTAGTGCCCAAATCAGAAAGCACACCATCAAGCAGATTTTCCATTATAAAGCATGAATAATAAAGTGGAAACAGGATCACGGGTTTAAAAAAAATGTGTTTAAAATATACAGAGAGAAGAAAAGATTAAGAAATGTCACAACGAAGTCAAGTAAGAGAATGGGGAAATCTCTATGTTAGTTTCAGATAAGTTCCAAGGTCCATTACTTAATGCCGAGAAAGCTGTAAATAATTCTAAGTCAGTTTATGTGGAAATACCAAATACTTTGTTTCTGCATGGCTTAGGAAAAAGTATACTTGCATAGATTTTGTGAAATAAGCAGGTTTGGTTTATTTATTTATTTTTTTTTGGTACTGGGGATTGAACTCAGGGGCACTCGACCACTGGGCCACATCTCCAGCCCTTTTTTGTATTTTATTAGAGACAGGGTCTCACTGAGTTGCTAAGTGCCTCGCCATTGCTGAGGCTGGCTTTGAACTTGCAATCCTCCTGCCTCAGCCTCCCAAGTGCTGGGATTACAGGCGTGCGCCACCGCGCCTGGCTAAGCAGTTTTTTTTTAAAGAGTCAAATGCCAATAATGAAAAAATTGTTGTTTCAAAAAATATAGTTGACTTCTGGTCCAGACAAGATAGTGTAGATGCATTTCCCCCATTCCTCCTTGGCAAGCAAGTTATAATCTCAGAAAATGGCACCAGAGACAACCAAAGGAGGTCTCTGAGAGGCAGTAAGCAGGTAAGCTTGTTTAGCATCACAGGCCTGAAGGAACAACATAGAAAAAGGGCATCTTATGTCTGTCCCTCAACCCAAACCATGGGAATAAATGGTCATCATTTATAACTGTTATAACTGTTCTAGCAATGGAAGCTAACCTAGGTGGAACATTACTCTCCTAGATGGATGAAGACTACCTTTGACATCAGGTGAGCCAATATCACCAGAAGGCATTGATTAAGAGCCTCATCCATAATAATCAGCCTGGAGAGGCACTCTGTTCCTCCACTAGGGATGAGAGCACCCTCTTGCACCAGAAGACACAACATTAGCCAAGGAACTCAGCTACAGAAAGAAGCCCAGTTCAGTAAGTTTCTCTGTTTCCATGGAACCAAGTCTCTCTTCTCCCACCCAGAGATACAGAGTAGTCCAGATACACAAGTTGGGGAGTCCCAACACACCCTCACTCACTTGGAGATACCTGGATGTAAGAGCCCTAATAAGGAGATAGCTAAGATGGCGGCTAGCTGAGAGCCATAAGAGGTGTTTAAGTATTTTCACCTGATATTCATGCATTTATCTAAGAATCTTTCTATGCCCGTGAACACTATGTGACGCACCTGTAAGTTTGAGCTGTTAACACGTGTATACTTGTTAAAGCAAAAAGTATATAACCGGGTGAGGTTGGCTAGAGAGGGTGGTTGGAGTTGGAGAGGTTGTTGGAGCCAGAGAGAGAAGTCAGAAGAAGGAAGAATAAAGAACCTATTCATTTCCAGTCTGCCTCCGAATTCTTTCCCACGGTGTCGGTATCGTTGCTGCAGGCGGCAACACCTGGAGACCAGACCTAGAGAAATTCTGTTTCCCCTTAGGCAGCACTAACAGGGAACATCAGAAGCCCCTGTGGTGCAAGATACACCAATTGGACCAAAATTATATTGTAAAGACTCTGAAAAGTAAACTTCAAGTGGAATCAAAGCTCACAAAAGTAACCAAGACCCACATGCTCACCCTAAACAGGGTGACACCTGCTAAAATAAGACATGTAAATGAGACCCACAGACTCCTAACATTATAGACAAAACTGCACAAGATAGAGTGAAAACTATCTGTCATAACAAGAACGAAAAAACTCACAACTCATATGAGGAAAAGAGTTGACCAACATCAACAGTGGGATGAGTTGTGTGTTCAAATTACCTGATAAGGACTTGAAGCAGTCACCTTAAAAATGGCTTCAATAATCAATAATAAAATGCTCTTGCATAAAATGGAAATCAAAATGTCAGCCAAGAAAGAGAAGGAATGAAAAAGATCTAAATGGAAATTTTGAAATTGAAAAGACACAGTAATAAAAATAAAAATTTCACTGGATTGACTAGGTAACAGAGGAAAAAACAATGGAGGACAGAATCAGCAAACTTAATAATGAAACAATAGAAGTCACCTAATCTGCGTAACAGGGAGAAAATATTCATAGCATGAGAAATTTGTAGAAGAATAACAAAAATGTTATACTCATAACATCAGAAGGAGAGACAAAAAAAAAAAAAAGAGGGCTGGGGCTGGGGTTGTGGCTCAGTGGTAGAGCGCTCGCCTAGCACCTGTGAGGCCCTAGGTTTGATTCTCAGCACCACATAAAAATAAATAAATAAAATAAAGGTATTGTGTCCAACTATTACTAAAAAAAATGTAAAAAGAAAGAAAGAAAGAAAGAAAGAAAGAAAGAAGAAGGAGGGCTGAAAAATATCTGGAAAAAAGAAATCACTGAAAATTTTCCAAAATCCAAGATATGAATCTATAGATCCAAGAAGTGAGTAAATCCTCAAAAATAATAAACTGGAAGAAATCCATACCAAGAGACATTATAGTCAAAGATTTTAAGCTACAGATAGAGAAAATAAATCTTGAAAATATGCAGAGAGAAACAGATTACTTACTGGAGATCATTAATTTAAATGACAGCAGATTTTGCCCTGGAAAAATATGGAGGCCATAAAGAAGTAGCATTACATCTTTTTAAGGGCTGAAAGGAAAGAGTCATCAACTTGAAAGACTATGTCCAGGGAAACTCTCCTTCCAGAATGAAGGAAAAATAAGGTATTCTCAAGCAAAGGAAAATGAAAAGAATGTGTTGCTACAGACCTAACATTAAAGAGTGACCTTTAAAAACTTTTTTAAAAAATTTATTTGTTTTAATTAGTTATACATGACAGTAGAATGCATTTGTGCACTGCAATATATCATACATAGATGGGATACTATTTCTCATTTTTCTAAGTGTACATGTTGCAGAATCATATTGGTCATGTAGTCACATACATACATACAGTAATAATGTCTGTTTCATTCCACTATCTTTCCCATCTCCACATCCCCTCCCTCCCCTCCCTTCACTTCCCTCTACCTATCTAAGGTAACGCTATTTTTCCCTAGTGCACCCCCCATGCCTTATTATGAATTAGCATCCGCATATTAGACAAAACATTCAGTCTTTGGTTAAAAACTTCAAGGAAATGATAAAAGAAGGAATCTTAGAGCATTATGAAAAAAAGTGAAAATATATATGCTTCATAAGATAGACAATCCTTTTACTCATGGATTTTATAAAACATAGTAGATGCATCAAATAAAAATTATCATACTATTTCATACTGAAGACAATGATATTTTAACAGTGGGGAAGGTAAAAAGACCTAAATGGAAATAAAGTTGCCACACTTCATGGGAAGTAGTAAAATGTTGATACCAGTAGACTGTGATAAGTTACATGTGTATATTTTAATGGCTTAGAGCAACCACTATGAAACTATACAAAGAAATATACTCCAAAACATCACAAGTAAATCAAGATAAATTTTTAAATGTTCAATTAACTCCTAGGAAGCCAAGGAAAGGAACAAAACCCAGAAGAAACAGGTAGAAAATATAATTAAAATCTGACTTCAAGCATTAATATATTAATGTTAACTTAAATGTAAATGACCTAAATACACCAAAGAACCAAGATTTATATGGTGGATTAAATAAAATTATGTAACTAAATGCCACTTATAAGAAACTCAATTCAAATTTAATAGCATAAGTGGGAATAAAAGAATGGAAAATGTGCTATGCAAATATCAATTTTAAAAAGGTCTAGTGGCTATATTAATATCATTAAATATTAATGTCATTAAGTAGTGCTCAAAGCAAATCACTAGAAACAAAAAGAGATATTACATGATGTGAAAAGAGATGTTTGTACCATAATCCCCAAAGACATAGACCCAAATGCCATAATCCTAAATGCTGAAATCCTGAAGGATAAAATTTCCTAAAATCTACAATCCCTAAAGTTTAAAAATTTTAACATATAATCCTGGAAAAATAATTTACAAATTATTTAAAAGACATTGACGATTTTTCAAAGGAGATTCAGAAACATGTAAAAACATGACATGAATAGGGCCGGTCACTTTACACAATAAACTGGGTAAAAATAACAGACATATCTTTGCAAGCATACTCAGGTATAGTAACTACAGTTAACATGTACATAACAATTATGAGACAAACCACACTCATAAAGAAATAGATCCAAAAGCAAAATATATAAACATGTATTAGTATGGTTGCTAATTGTGTGCTCATGTCTTTCCAGGTGCAGTCATCTGAAATACCATGATGGATAATGTATTAGGGTTCTCTAGAGGAACAGAATCAACAGGAAGTATAATTATAAAAAGGGAATTATTAGGTTGGCTTATGCAACCAGCAGCTGGATAGTTCAGAGTGGCCCTCTGCAAGTTGGAGAGCTGGAAGAACCAGTAGCTGCGCAGTCCAAGACGCTGAAGTCCCACAACAAGAGAAATCGATGGTGCTACCCTAATATGAGACCAAAGGCTTCTGGGAATAACTGGCAGAATCCGCCTTGGAAGAGTGAAGAATCAAGAGCCCAATATCATCAGAGGATGGCAGCAACAATCAAGGATGCTTTCAAGAAGATTAGAGCTTGCATCTGGGCTGCTCCCTTGTACTTTCAATTTTTATTCCATCCAAGCCATCTTCCTATTGGATGGTGCTGCCCTGGCTCAGGGAGGATCTCCATTTCAGTTGGCTATCCCACATGCCAGTCATTTCTAGACACACCCTCACTGACACACTCAGAAGCCTCTTAATCATCAGCATCTCTTAATCCAATCAACTTGAAAATTCAAATTAAGCATTACAGATAACAAAAATCTTTCAATGAGATTGAGCAAAAATCGCAAAGGGGCATCAGAGCAGCCTATGAGGTTGCCCCAAATGCCAACATCTTGAGAAATTTTGTCTTTTGCAAATGCAGGTAGAAGAAAGGACAACTTTTCCTTTATTGAGGAAGTGTCAACATTTTAAAATATCTGCACAGTACTTACAAAGTCAATATTGTGTTAATGCACTTTCAGGGAGTCAAATTTGTAAATAATAATAATAATAATAATAATAATAAATAAGTTGAGGTTGTTTGAAATATTGGGGTGCTGCAAGAAATCAGACACATGCTCAAAAGTTAATGAGCCAAGCAAATTTTACTTCTGCAGATGGGTATGCTGCCAAAAAAATCTGGCAAGCAAGCACACTAGGTGGGAAGGAAGTCTGCCCAGGTTTTTAATCCTTAACACAATGCTGCCCTTTGATCTGATTGGAAGAGTTCAGGGTTACCATCTACACAATAGGCTAATCTAAAATTGGGGAAGGCTATAGTTACAATTGGATCACCAAGTACACTATAGGCATTCTGATTGGAACACTCAGGACAAAGGAAGATTTGTTGGGGGGGTGCTCAAAATGGGTACAATTTTTAACCACATGGTTTTGTAGCTTAAAAATAGCTTCACATAACTACACACTATGAAATTTAGATTACAGCAAACACATTTTTTTGTTACATATTAGGAAACAGCCTACAGGCTTCACTTTGACAGAAAAGAGAACATCAATCTTATAGAATGATCAAAACTTCTTTACACAATTTATATCCTTTTTTATGGAAGTGATATGAAGATGAAATATATATTTGTATTGTTCATCATTTCTATTGCTGTGGAGTTTTCATTCCATTTTCACAGCTTCTCTTCTCCATGGGGTATTTATTTGGGCTGCTCTTAGGATCTGCTGTTACAAACAACACTGCTCTAAGCATGCTTTTATTTGCCTTCCAATGAACAGACACAAGAGTTCTACTAGAATATATTCCTAGACATCAACTCCTGAGCTGTGGGTATGTACCTGTAAACTTGCCCAGGTAACACTGCATTGTTTTCTATGGTGCTGCCCACAGTTTTAAATAGCTATACAGTTTTAAATGCTCAACAGCAGAATACCAGTATTCTCAGGGTTTTATATGCTCACAAATACTCAGGATTTTCCAACCATTTAATTTTTGCTAGTCAGGTCTCCCTAAAATAGTTCTCAGTTTTTCCCCATCCTTTCTTTATCTCTTAAATTAGTTTAAAGGTACTATTTTTGTCTTTTGTTTATATTGTCACATTAATTTGTTTTTGTTGTTTTCTCAAATGACTTGTTCTGTTGTGAGCAATCCCCAGCACGGGCTGTGATTTCTATTCAATGGGAGTCCTGTGCGCCAAGGCTGGTAAAGGTGTTCCCAGGGAGTTTTGATCATGTGTCTGCTGGGACCCCATAGATCTCAGATCAGTTCTCACATAAATATTTGAGCAGGATGCCTTGAGTCTTTTTTTTTTTTTTTTTAATTTTCTTAGTTACCAATGGACTTTTATTTATTTATTTGTTTATATGTGGTGCTGGGAATCGAACCCAGTGCCTCACACATGCTAGGCAAGGACTCTACCACTGAGCCACAACCCCAGCCCCTTGAGTCTTCATCGTGTCTGCTCCCATGTCCACTATTCTGGCACTGAATTCCTTCTTTGTTTCTGACATCTGGATATTTCTCTTTCTTTTGTGCTTGGTTCTGTATTACTTCTATTCTTCTTGTGTTGTATCAATTATTTCAATGTTCTCAGGATGAAAGAGAGGATCCATGGGACTCAGTCTGTAGTATTATACGTATAATAAGAAATTCTGGTCTGATTTGTGGTATTTCTGGTCTACAAAAGGGTAATTTCTCAGTGTAAAATGATTTCAGGTTATAATCTGGTTTCTAATTAAATTGACCACCGGAAGAAAATGGATTTAAGGTACTGCAATTCCAGTGGCTATCACCATCATTGCCAATTAGTTAATGGGTATCCTGGCTTCAAAATGAGTCTCATTAATTTTTTCTAAAGAAGGCCAGCTCTCAGAGTGCACATAAAATCAACATGCAAAGCCTTCTGGTCTCAAGGCTAGATGCTGGATAGTAATAAATTTCTGACTGTCATGAATGCTAGCCTGCATAGCTTCTTAGACCTGACTACAAGTAATTTTCCCTGCTCATAACAACTCGACATGGCTGTTGGCTGTATATCTACGTGTGATTGGCATGTATAGACCCCAATATCTGCCTGGGTTCATAATGCTAAAATAACCACTGCATATCTTCAACCTATGTTTTCAAAAGTTAATTTTCAATCATGTGAATATTCAGCAAATACTTTTGCATTTTATTTCCCTATGCATAGGATATGCTATCCATTGCTAATTGCTTTAAATCTAGTTATTATCAAATAAATTTTGAAAATATTTCTGCCTCTTAAGAAACCTAGATAATTTATAGTTCTTTGTCATTTAACTATTCCTCTCCTACTCAGAAGAGATATGAAGGTTATACAGAACACATTTATTACAGTTATCATAACCTTAAAAATTATTTAATTTTATTATCCTAGGAAAAAACCTGGAGTGGGGATAAAATATGATTCCAAATGTTCTACTTTTGTCCATTTTATGTTTCTTTTGTATTTTTTCCAAAGGCATTAATTACATCATTTCCCCCTCAATCCCCTTTACAAAACCATAAAAGACATTTTTTTGCAATATCTAGAAATAATTTTTTTATGTGTAACAATCTTTGGGAGCTGAAATTGAAAAAGAAAAAAATTTATTCAAGCCTGTTTTAGACAACTGAGAAAACAAAGTAAGTAATTGAGACATTTGGGATAGAAACTAAATCTTTCAATGTGCAAAGGCAAATAATACTCCCTCCACCAGGTGTTTCCAAATAACTCTGGTCATAACAGAATGCCTCATATGTAAGTTTTCATGAAAAGGAATAACTAAACTAACCTGTGTGTGTAGCCAGTGGCATCACATATCTTGACAGTATCTGTCCACTGTGATTACCTCATTTCTGCCACTCTGGACCTTCATTTTATTTTGGAGTACGAATTCTGTGAGAGACATGTCACAGGGCAACATAAAGATGGCCAAGATAAAGCCTGTGTCTCCAAGAGAAAATCTGGTCGAAAGGCAGATGTTTAAACTACCTGTGAAATGTAATAAAATGTATTTTAAATGTAGAAATAAATATAGGTTGAAAGTTAAACAGGTGAAAATAAAAGAATAATAATAAGAAAACCGATTTACTCTTTTAGATAAAAAGGCTTCATATAGCTTTTATTACCACAGAAAAAGAAGAAGGAGGTTGATTTATCAAGAGAACTTAACAATCTTACAAATATGCACAGCTAATCTCAGAGCTTCAAGATATACAAAGAAAAAATGTGATAGAAACAAAGGTGAAATAAATCCACAATATAGCTAGGGATTTCAACACTCTTCTCTCAGTAATTAATAAAACAAATAGACAAAAATATCAGTAAGGACACAGAAGACTTAAACAGCATCACTAAGCAATTTGTCCTAATTAATGTCTACAGAACACTCCAATCAAAGTCTATGGAGAATGCACATTCTTTTCAAGTACAAATGGAGTATTCACCAAGATAGATCATATTCTCGACCACAAAATGAATTTTAACATTTTTAAATAAAATTTTACAAAGTATGTCTTTTGCTTTCAATGGAATTAAATCAGAAATCAGTAATTTAAAGAGCTGAAAAACATTCCCAAATATTCAGAATTTAAGCAATATACTTTAAGATAACTTTTGATTAGAGATGAAATGATAAGAGAATACAATTATAATTTGAAACCCAATGTTGAAAGTACAAAATAGCAAAATGTATGGTATTCAACCAAAAAGGGGTTAAAAGGGGAATGTGTAGTTTGACTATATTAAAAAAAGTATTTTAAATACCTAAATAAATGAGGAGATATGTCATGTTAATAGATCAAAAGAGTGAATATTGTTAAAATGTCGACTTTGTTCATATTAATTTATAGATTTTACACAACTCCAATTATAACACCTATTATTTAGAAATCAACAAGTTGAATCTAAAATGTATATGAAAATGAAAACATTGAGAAGACTTAAAACCAAAAAATTTGAAAAAGTAGAGAAAAGTTGAAGCACTCATACTATCTAATTTCAAGATTTACTATAAAGCTAAGTATATAAGAAGGAAGGGTATCAGCATAAGAACAGATATACAGATAAAAGGAATAGAGCAGAGAGCTTGGAAGCAGACTTACCTACATGTACATGACAAATTGAGGTTTGTTATCGGTGTCAGGGTAATTCAGTGAGGAAACTCTTCAACAAGTAGAGCTGAAGACGTAAATACTCATATGCAAAAAATCAGTCTCAACTATTATCTCCTGTTTTATACAAAAATTAACTCTAAATGATGATGATAGTCCTAAACATAAAGTCAGAAATTAGAAAACTTTCAGGAGAAAAACTAGGAGAAAATTCAAATGAAGCTGGATTTGGTGAAGTTTTACTAGATTGGTACATAAGGCAAAATTATTTTTAAAGTTATAAATTGGGCTTTATCAATATTTAAAACTTTAAAACTCATTGTTAAGAAAATTAAAAAGACCAGTCACATTCTGTATGAAAATATTTGTAAAATTCTTATCTGATTTAGTATTTATATCTAAATATATCAAGAGCTTTCACAATTCAATAAGAACAAGACTCACAACTTGATAAAGGAAATGGGCAAAAGATTTGAAAAGTCAGTTCACAAAAAAATAGACTCTAATTGCTTTGAAAACATGCTCAACATCATTAGTCACCAAAAACGCATTTTTTTTTTTTTTTTAATGAGGTTTCACTGTATACCCTCCTGAATGGTTAAATTCTAAAGACTGGTACTATAAGAGTTGATGTTACACTGGGCGCGGTGGCGCACGCCTGTAATCCCAGCACTTTGGGAGGCTGAGGCAGGAGGATCTTGAGTTCAAAGCCAGCCTCAGCAATGGCGAGGCACTTAGCGACTCAGTGAGACCCTGTCTCTAAATAAAATACAAAAAAGGGCTGTGGATGTGGCCCAGTGGTCAAGTGCCCCTGAGTTCAATCTCTGGTACCAAAAAAAAAAAGAAAAAAAAAAGAGTTGATGTTAATGTGGGACAATTGAATTTGTTACGCTGATGGTAATACAAAATGGCACTGTCACTTTGGAGATAAGTCAATAGATAAATTTATTCCTACCATACGACCCATCATTTCCACTCTTTAGTACTTCCTCAGAAGAAATGAAAACATGTTTACCCAGAAGCCTGCATGTGGGTGTTCACAGCACCTTATTTATATTAGGTAAAACCAGAAATTAGTGACATATCTGTAGGCTAGTAAATAAATAAGCTAAGTGTGGCATATCTCTACAATAAAATAATACTATTTAATAATAAAAAGAAATGAACTACCGATATACTCCTTGTGCTAACTGAAAAGGGTAGACACAACACCATCATATTTTAGTGAGGTGGTGATTATTTGTATACATTTGTCAAGACTCTTCTCATTTGTGTGTTTACTGCATATAAATTATATGTTTTATTGCATATAAATTATACCTGAACAAACAAACAGGTCTAATTTGAAATAAATAGATGAAACAGAGAAGAGGTAATAAATTTAAAAGAGGTACAGAGATCCAATAACTGAACAATACGAATTTTGGAAAAACAGAACAGAGAACATCTAGAAGGACAAATCATCAAGGAAAAAACTTAATTTCCTGAAAATTAAAAACCTGAAAGGCGTCAGATTTCCGATTCAAATGGCCCATTGCATGCTTGGCAAATGGGGGGGGGGGGGAGAAAAAAACACCTAGGCCGAAACTTCTGTGGGCTGGGGCAGGGACCATGGAGCAGGTCAAACACAAAAGAGTAAGAAATCAGGACTGGGGCTGTGGCTCAGTGGCAGAGCACTTGCCTAGCATGCGTGAGACACTGGGTTCGATCCTCAGCACCACATAAAAAAAGAAATCAAATAAAGGCATGCTGTTCATCTACAACTATAAAAAAGATTTAAAACAAACGGGGATCAGAAATAGGACACAACACTTTTCCCTTTTAAATAAATTGTAGAGTATATATTTAAGGTAAGCAACAAGTTATTATGGGGTACATACAACTAGTAAAATGGTTACCACAGTGAAGCAAGATAGTCATCTCACACAGTTCCCTTGTATGCTTTGTTTGTGGCAAAAGTACCTAAAAATCTACTCACAGAATTCTATACACAGTGACTTTATCTTCTATCAACACCTTATTCTATGTTAGATCTCTAGATTTTTATCTACTGTTTTGTATCTTCTGACCACCCATTTCCTCTATCTCTGTATCTTGAATTGTTTCTTTCTTTTTTTTTTTTTGTTTTGTTTTAGAATTCACATATAAGTGAGAGCATACAATATTTTTCTGTGGCTGGCTTTTTTCACTTAGCACATTGTCCTCCAGGCTCATCCATGTGCAACAAAAGGTAATATATCATTCCTTTTTAGGGTTGAATAATATTCCATTATGTAGGTGCACCTTAGTTTCCATTCATCTGTGGATGGACACTTATGTTATTTCCATACCTTGACTACGGTGAATGAAGTTGTATGAACACGGGAGTGGGGGTACCTTTATGAGATGGTGGTTTTATCTATTTGGGGTATGTGCCCAGGAGAGGGATTCCTGGGTCATCTGGTAGTTCTATTTTTAATTTCCTTAGAAACCGCCACTCTGTTTTCCATAATAGCTGTACTAGTTTACATTCCCACCATCAGTATGCAAGAGTTGCTTCTTCTCCACACTCTTCCCAACATTTGGAATCTTGACTTTTGTTAAGAGTCATCCATTGGATGTGGTGGTATCTCACAGTGGTTTGGATTTGCATTTCCTTGATGATTAATGACGTTCAGCACCTTTTCCTATTCATGTTGACCATTTTTACGTCTTTTTTGGAGACATGTCTATTCAGGTCTCTTGCCCACTTTCTAATCAGGTTGCTTGTTTTTCTGTTATTGAATTGTATGTTTTAAATAAATTTTGGATATTCACCTTTTCAGATATATAGTTTGCAAATATTTTTCCCAGTCTTTCTTTAGGTTTTGAGTCTTTTAGGTTTTAGACTTTCTCTTTTTTGACTGTTTTGCAGAACTTGTTAGTTTGATGTAGTCTCATTTACTTATTTTAGCTTTTGTAGCCTGAGCTTCAAGGGGATAGAAACAATGGCAGAAGGAGTTGGACATCAATATACTAAATGCATGTATAAAAACTCAAATGGTATGAAGATACTTTGTGTAAAACCAATGACTTGGAAAACTGTGTTCTTTATATGTAATATGAAAGGAATTTCACTCTAAAAGCATATATAACAAATTAAATTAAATTTTAAAAAATTTTTAAAAATCCAAGGCCAAGATCAAGGACTTATTCTCCTATGTTCTCTTCTAGTAGTTTCATAGTTTTTGGTCTTTCATTTAGGTTTTCTGTTTTTGTTTTGTTTCCATTTTGAGATGATTTTTGTGTATGGTGTGGGGGAAAAAAAAGCAGGGGCCCAATTTCATTCTTTTGGATGTGAAAATCTAGTTTTCCTGGCACCATTATTGAAGAGAGTGTCTTTTCCCCATTGTCTTCTTGGTGCCCCTTGTTAGAAATTAGTTGACCATCTACATTTGGATTTATTTCTACATTTTCTATTCTATTTCATTTGTCTGTGTGTTTGTTTTTATGCTGGTACTGTACTTTTTTTTTTTTAAACTGTCGCTTTTCAACATAATATTAAATCAGGAACAGTTGATGCTTCCAATTTTTTTTCTTTCTCAGAATTTTGTTGGCTACTTAGGATTTTTAAATATTTTTATATGAATTTAGGATTGTCTTTTCTATTTAAATGAAGTATGCCATTGGGATTTGACAGTAATTGTGTTGGATCTGTATATTGCTTGGGTAAAATGGACATTTTAACAATATTCATCCTTCTGCCCCACAAGCATGGGCTATCTTTCCACTTATTTGCATTTTCTTCAGTTTCTCTCATCAGTGTTTTCTAGTTGTGAGTTTGCAGGTCTTTCTTTTTTTCTTTTTTTAACTTGGTTAAGCTTATTCCTTGGGGTTTTATTTATTTTGATGCTATTAAATAGCATTGTTTTCCTGATTTCCTTTACAGCTACGTTGTTATTTGTATATAAATATAGTGCTGGTTGCTGTAGATCTATCTTTATCCTACAAATCTACTAAACTTACTTATTAATTCTAACATATTTTTGTGAAATCTTTGGGAGTTTCAACATCTACATATAAAAATAATTTTGCCTATTTCATTCCAATTTGGATACTTTTTTTTTTTTTCAATTTGGATACTTTTTATTTTTCTTATCTGATTGCTCTTGCCAGGACTTCTAATCCAATTTTGCATAGAAGTTGCCAGAATGGACATTCTTAGTTTGAACAAGATCTTAGTAAAAGAGCTCCAAGTTTTTCTCCATTGATTATAATAATGGGTAGGTTTTTGTTTTAATTAGTTTTGAGACAGAGTGTCACTAAATTGTTTGGGTCCTTGCTAAGTTGCTGAGGCTGGCTTTGAGCCTATGATCCTCCTGCTTCAGCCTCCTGAGCTGCTGAGATTACAGGCGTGTGCCACTGTGCCTGGCTTAGTGGTAAATTTTTCATAATTGCCTTGAGCATGTTAAGGAATGTTCCTTCTGTGCCTAAACTGTTCAAAGTTTTTATGAGAAAAGGATGTTGGACTTTGTCAAAAGCTTTTTCCACCTCAGTCAAGATGGTCATGTGGTTTTTGTCTTTTATTCTGTTAATGTGATATATCACATCGATTAATTTGTGCATTCCAGGGATAAAGCCCAGTTGGTTATAGTATTTAATCTTTTGGGGTGTTATCAGATTCAGTTTGCTAATATTTATTGAAGATATTTTTGTTATTATTTAGGAGAGAAATGGTTTTTGTAGTTTTTTCTTATGAAGTGTCTGTCTGGCTTAGGTATCAGTAACCCCATCATTTTTCAAAGCAACATGGGCAGCAAAAGTCCAAGGAGCAATGTTTCAATACTAAGGGGAATACTAATTATTCTATATACTTCTAAATTGTCAATTTTAATGTGAGGTACATGGGAGAAATTTTTAGACATAATATTTCAGGTTTGTTTCCACCACACTTTTTTTTTTTTTTAAGGAAGTTACTGCATGAGGTGCTTTACCACAAGGAGAGTGTGATAGTAAAAGGAAACAAGGCCAGTTGGGTGTGGTGGCACATGTCCATAATCCCAGCAACTCAGGAGGCTAAGGCCAAAGGATCACAAGTTAGAGGCCATCCTCAGTAATTTAGCGAGAACCTGTCTGAAAATAAAATAAAAAGGGATGGTGGGTGTAGCTCAGAGCCATAGCACCCTTGTACTAAATCCCTAGTATGCCTACCTAAAAAAAAAAAAAAAAAGAAAAGAAAAGAAAAAGAAAGAAAGAAAATAAGAATAAGAAATCCAGGAAATTTAAGAGAAAGTGGAAGAGAAACCCCAGGATGATGTGGAGGAAATCCAGTATGAAAGTGGTTCAGGAAGAAGTCACCTATTCTAATTAAAACAAGTCAAAAGAAGCAGTTCATGAATTATAATGCTTGCATATATTGAGAGGAGGCTTAGTAAACTAGGAAAAAATTTGAGAATGAATTAATGATAAATATACAGAAAAACAAGAGGATGAGAAAACTTGACAATGAACTTTGGGACACAAAGTTTTGTAAGAATAAAAAACAGGAAGTACTCATAGTATACTATGGCTCAACAATGAAAATATTTACATGGTCATAATAATTTATACATGCAATATTGACATAACCCAAAAATATAACTATATTTGGAGGCTGGGAAAATATGGGAGCTGTGGTGAGAAGACTGGGTGAAAAAGAGCTCAGTCTTCATTTTCCCTGGTAGGAAAGCTTCAACTTCAAAGTCAAGAAGTAGCCAAGTAACCATCTAAGCCTTTTTTTTTTTTTTTTTTTTTTTTTTTTTTTTTTTTTTTTTGGTGCTACGGATTGAACCCAGGGCTTTGTGCATGTGAGGCAAGCACTCTAACAACTGAGTTATATCCCCAGCCCTCTAAGCTTGTTTTTTTTGTTTGTTTGTTTTTTTAATTTTTTTATTATTTATTTACTTATTCATCATGCACAAGTATAGTATCTTTTTACATACAACTGCTTGTATACAATGGTATATAAGTACCATTCAGATCTTGTTTTTTAACAAGAGTTAAAAGGGGTCACCACTGGGGAGTGGAAAATGGAGATACAACGTGGACTTGAAAGTCACACTTTTTACAACAAGTCGTGTAGAATAATGGGATTATTTTAAACCATGTGAATGTATCTTTTATAGAAAATTGTTTTCTTAAAGCCTGAAATCTTACTGATAAGATAATCATTCTAGGCAAGCACTGTGCCTGAGGTGTCTGAGAGAATGACATTGAGGACACTCTGTCCCCTCAATTCAACCTGACTCTAGCATACTATGCAGACTCTTCAGCCCGTGGTGCTAGGCTTGGGAGGACAGTGATCACATGACATTGCTGTGTCTGGCACATCTGGGTAACTCAGTGAAGCCTCACACCAGCCCTGTGAGGTGGGAACTCTCACTGCAGTTCTCTCTGGCTTATGGCTGAGGAGGCTGAAGGGGAGAGAATTCAAGCAACCTGCTGTGGCCATAAGGCAGGAAGAGGTTTGCTGAAGTTCCTCCTCACCCAGGGTGGCTGAAGTCCACGAGGTGAAGGATTCTACCTCCCTGCAAGATGTAAAAAATGAAGGATTCCTCTAAACCAGGAAGAATGGGGCCTACTGAGGGTCCAAAACCCGGAACATGCCCACCACAGTGATTAAGCTGGGAGCAAATTGGAAATGCCTGCGTTTGGTTCTGGTAAACTGCTGTCGAAAGCTAATCACCTATCAGTGTGCACTGGTGAATGTTTTTCCTCCCTTAATTTTGGAGAGAAATAGATATGGAGTCAACCCACCAGAACTCCATTTGTTCCTCATACAAGTTTTAGGGAGGACTTGCAAAAATTGGTTAATTAATGCTTCCAGAAGTTTGTAGCTTCAATGTTTCTTTTGAATTCGTTCTGAAGGAATCACCTAATCTCAGGTAACTGGACAAGAACTAAGATGCATATCCAAATTAGTTCTAGTGGCAGGGAAGTTTTTTAATAAATTTTTTTCCTGCCTACTTAAGTGTAAAAATATTAAAACAAGTTGTAAGATGTCTTCATGTTTGAATGAAATTTCTCAGTCAAATTTGTGTCATTATTTGTAAATATGCATTATTCATAGATAATCATGATAACAGCATGAATTTTCCCCCATTTTTTCTAAATGTGAATGTTTTTTTTCCCTACATAGTGGGCTGAAATTTATTTTTTTTTTCTTCTATAAGAAAAAATAAATATCTTTCCACAAGTCAAGATACATAATCTTACTTTGTTGTTATTGTTTTGTTTGTTTTTGTTTTGTTTTGTTGTTGATAGACCTTTATTTTATTTATTTATATGTGGTGCTGAGTATGGAACCCAGTGCCTCACACATGCAGGGCAATTGCACTACCACTGAGCTACAGCCCTAGCCCTTGCTTTGTTGTTTTTAATAACTGAATAGTATTCCATAATACACATGTATTATGATTCATTAGACAACTATATTGTTAATATGCAGTTTCCAATTTTTTGGCAATCACAAACAATGTGATAAAGACCATCTTCTATAAATATATTTATAGATTTATATTTTTAATTCTGTAACATATAGTCTAGAATTGGTCTTTTATTTTAACCCAGGGGCACTTTACCACTGACTTCAATTCCCAGCCCTTTTATTTTTTATTTTGAGACTTGGTTTCACTGTGTTGCTCAGGCTGCCCTTGAACTTTGATCCTCTTGCCTCAGCCTCCAAAAGTCATTACAGGTGTGTGCCATTGCACCCAGCCTACAACTGGCCTTTTAAAACATAAATTAAGCTGTGTGCGGGGGCGCATGCCTGTAATCCCAGTGACTCAGGAGGCTGAGGGAGGAGGATCAGGAGTTCAAAGCCAGCCTCGGCGACTTAGTGAGGTGCTAAGCAACTCAGTGAGACCCTGACTCTAAATAAAACACAAAATGTGGCTCAGTGATCCAGTGCCCCTGAGTTCAATCCCTAGTAACTCTCCCCACCCCACCCAAAAAAAAAAAAAGATGGTCTTATGATATGACACAAGGGGTTATTTGGTTTATAAAATCAAGATGTTTTTGTGAACTAGAGATATTAATGCCAGAAAAAAAAGTCTAATTGTCCACCATTTTTAAAAAAATATTTCCTCCATTGAGGGCCATTTAAAGAAAGTTTTTTGTGATTGGATGGTATATCACAAAATATATGAAGGATAGGAAAAAAATGTGTATTTCCACCTTTGAGATTTTTGAGTTGTGTGGTTCCATACTTGCTGATTTATATGCACCAGGAGGATGAGCTAGATCACCCATCAAGGCCAAAGGCAGCCACATCAATCATTTTCCATGAAGCAAGAAACAAGCGTTGCCCAACCTAGGTAAAGTCCACAAGTAATTGATGACCAAGCAGACAATAGAAAAAAAAAAAAAAAAAAAAAAGAAGAAAGAAAGAAAAAAGAAAAATGAACAACTCAATAGAAAACAGGAACTAAGAAAAAAGATAGGAAATTTTCACCCACACAAAGAAATTGACAACAAATATACTTTAAAACATGCAACCCTGGTAAATAGAAATAAGATAATATTTTCCTCTTACCCTCACTATATGAGCAAAGTTTTGTGTTTTCTTTTCAAGTAATATTGTTTTTTATGCCACTCTTGAACACTTTATCAGACAATATTTGACAATTTCTATCAAAAGTTGGGAAATTTTGTATTCATTTCAAGCTCTTCTGTGTGGACATTATACTAGGCACTAGGCAAAAAAAAAAAAAAAAAAAAAAAATTGCCAAGATGCAGCCCAGGCCCAGTGCAGCACATTGATCCGCCCATTGTAGAGATTAATGTTATACAGGAAAGGGAGCTGCTATGGTAATACAGATTTTTTTTTTTTTTTTTCCTGTTGGCAAAAGTTAGCATGTTGATTGGAGGTGGTAAAGGGACAGGGAAGATTTTTACAAAGATCATCACTCAAAGCTGCCAAGGCCCTTTATCAGAACGGACAACACTTAAATTACCAACCAACTCCCAGTGCAACTGGGGTAATTGAAACAAATTTCTTTTAGGGTGCTGGGAGGCTAGGTCCCCAAAGGATCTTCTAAACACGGGGTCCGGACACAAGCTGTCAACTCGAAGGAGGCATTCTTGGGACTGTCCAGTTACAGCTGATACTTGCAAACCCTGAAACAAATAATACCCCTGCTCTCCCTGGCTCCACATTCCAGTTCTTGTTCACATTACCCCCTTTAGCGCGTGATTTACAGTGCTTGCTTTTAAAATGCAGATTTTTTTCCAAGGTTTTATTGTCAGCCTTTAAGTCATTAGAATTGTGGCCTCAGTGTATTTGCTGGAATTGACTACATATTCCAAGGGGCAGTCCCCACAGCTCTCAACTCAAATCCTAAACTGTAAGCTTTTGTTCATCTAACACTAATTTACAGAAATTGTATTTTAAGACTAATGTGTAACCAGTTCTTCTTTGGATTAATTATCCATTCCTAAGAACTTTCTTTTTTGCTTCCTGCCTTCTTTCTTTTGTATTTGGGATTGATTTAAATACTATTGATGGCAAGTGTGGAATGCATGTGTGTCTTTAAGGCACATCAAGATGTTTTAATTCACAGAATTATAAAGAGCACGCGAGGATGTACGATTCTCTTTTCTTAGAGCACAACTCTGATGGATACTGAGAAAGATTTTTGTTAAACGAGAGAAAAATACATATATAACAGTTTCGATAGGCTATTGTGATTGACAGGCGCTGGGTTTTCCACGCGGACAAAAGACTGTACATTTTAGATCTACCCTTTCCCCTGAGTCTAATTGAAAATTTGGTTCATTGTCAGAATCCACATGGTGGGGGACCATCTATCCAAGTTATTCTTTTTAACTGTCAAAACATAGAGTTTCCATTAGTCTTGGCCTAAGGGATCTTTGACCTGGCTGGAAAATGCCACAGAGTATTAAAGCAAACTATAGTTTTTGGATGTCCCCAATATCTTCCCCTTTTCCTCCCACTGAGGAGTTGGTTGACTGTGTCTGGAATATTCCATGAAGAACACTGACAATGTATCAGATTGGTCATGGTATGAACAATTTTCATGGATAGAAATACAAAGGCCAGTGTTAAATGAGAGCCTTTATGGAGGCTTTGAACAGTAATAAATTCTGATGAAAAGTCTCCCACCCCTGCGGACCCTCTAAAGCTTTTTCAGGCACATACCGGATGGTTTACAGGAGAAGCAGGAGTCCTCAGAGGGGCAGAAGGAGAGAACAAAACCTCTCATTCAAGCTGAGAGACAAAATTCATCCCCGTTTCACAAATCAGTCTCCGGGACATGAACCAAATGTAAAATTCCTTTCATAGTTGGCTGGATGACGCCCACCTGAAATGCCCACATTTACCCTTCATGTTGTTTATGTGTGCATAAGTGGGTGAACTAGAACAATAAACTGATAATGCTGTGATTTATTTTATTAACTCAAAGCCACAAGATCCCGGGTGTATGATAGAAGATAATAAGACTTCTTTGAAGTGGAGGGAGGAAAAAAAAAAAAAAAAGAAGAAGAGGGAAAGAATAAATACTGGTGGCATTAAAACAGAGGGCAAGGATCTTGTCACTGTAAGGGTTTCCAAGTATCACAGCCTGGGACAGCCTTGGCTCTGCCCGGAATGCGATAAGGTGGCCAGGCCTCTTGTGAAATACTTCTCTGGTAGGAGCTCAGAGCTGACAAGCCATATAAAGAAGTGTTGCAAATTAGAAGCTTATTTCTTGTCAACATATCAGGGGTGGTCCTTTCGCAGCCTAACAATCTGAGGGAGACACAGCCTTGACAGAAGAAGCAAGCAGAAAAGGTTGGCTTTTAAATGGGGCCGGGTTAGGGGGAACAGGCTGAAATAACTTCATCTGGATTTTAACTTGCATTTGGCACAGGCTCCCCAAGTGCAAGGCCAGGGGACTCAGAGTGGGGCAAGGAACTGTGCAGGAGGAGCCAGAGCTTGGAAGTCAGGCAGACCCACATTTGAATTCTTTTTTCACTACCTTCTAACTGAATGGTCCTGGGCAAATTTCCTGGACTCCCTGCGTCTCAGCCTCCTCTCTCTTAGGACAAAATAATAATAACACTACTACTACTACTACTACTACTACTACTAATAATAATAATAATAATAATTGCATTGTTATAAAGATTAAATGGATAACAGGGATGCATTTCAGGGCAGGGAGTGGCTGGCTCCTACTCACCCCCCCCCCCCTTTTTTTTTTACCCATTCCTTTTAAATAAGAACATTGCAAAAGCAATAAACTATCACTTATTATTGTAGAGCAGTTTCATCTCAATTGGTAAAATTCTTCTACAGTTTCTGGCTCATGTATTGACAACTGCATAGTGTCTTTGAAAGTTTCCCATCTTACGCTACTTCATTGTCTTGTTTAGCAATGGATCTATTTTTAAATTCCAATAATGAGACAAGGGACAATCACAAGGACCCTATCTGAACTTCCACTTCTACTCTACTCCATGAGTCAGCACACCCTTGTCAAAGCATGACATAAAAATTGCAATTAAGCATTGCAATTTGTATGTAGCATAAAGAAGAATTAACATTAAGCAGGCAGTTTATAACTAAACTACACACCTATGGTTTAAGGAATCACTTTCTAGTAGTAAAATGAGTCATGCTGATACAAGTTCTTTTTCATCAAGAAGTAGCAATGAACCGGGAGCAGTGGTGCACACCTGTCATCCTAGCAGCTTGGGATGCTGAGGCAGGAGGATCCCGAGTTCAAATCCAGCCTCAGCAAATTTGAGGCGCTAAGCAACTCAGTGAGATCCTGTCTCTAAATAAAATACACACACACACACACACACACACACACACACACACACACACACAAAGAAGTAGCAGTGAATATCTCGTTAAATTGGTTCTACAACATTGACATAGGAAAGATTCACTGGTTATATCCAGGCTAAGGAGAGTTATAGCTTGGCCAGAAGTTAATATTTTCTTCTATCTGATAACCGCCAAAGAATTTATAACACTGAAATCAGACACTTCTAACCCCCTACATCTTACAGAAGAAACTGACTCCCAGGAAGTTATGTGACCTCAGCACAAACCTGGGTCTTTTCTCAAAGGCCTGGCCTCTGAGTCAGGTGCTATTTCAAATCCCTCACAACACTTCCCTGCTATCATTTTAATCTGGAAATACCTAGACATTTTCTGAAGTTTTAAAAATATCACATCCCGCAGTGCTTTCTGACAAGGCTTTCCCAGGGATGTTTAGTGACGTTGGAAAAAAAATGCTTCTTGCAAAAGTGAAGCCAGTGAATGGTCATTGTAGAATAACCACCCCAATGTTCAACCCTAGGAGACAGAAAGAAGCACAGGGAAATACCCACTCTTTTGAATGATCACCCAGCCCTCTTGAGGTTTCTCTCATGGCCAGCCATAAATATCATTTACGCCTCCACTCATTTGTGGCCAGGAATTAGAAATTTCTCATTTCTGAAGCCAGTTTGGCCACCCTCATGCTGTGTGGCCTTGGACAAGTCATTTAACGGCTTTTTCCGTCTTACTCATAGAGTAAGAATCTTGACTTGCATTATGAAGATGACTTTATTTGCAGTTACTAGGGATTCCCAATTTCAAACATGATTTTTTAAAAAAGAGGCAGGATCATATTACCACTGGCTGTGTAATAGCATCATCCAACATAGCAAGACTGAGATGTAGAAATAAAGTTAAAACAAACAAACAAATTCTTCCGCACGTTGCAGCTGAAAAACAGGCCTAGTAATGTGCATTTTATACAAGTGATGTTATGAAAAGCATGGTTCTAATTAGAACTAGTTGTCCACAGAAATTTGCCATCTCTCTATTAAAACAAAGCGCTGTCATGTAATTTCTTGAGGAAGCTCCAGAACATAGCCTTCATTCTAGACTGGAGGGAGTTTCTCATAAATCCTTGATTATGGTGATGTCATTTTGCTTATCACACTGACTTATAATCATTTATTCACACACCCATGGCTTTTAATAGACCATGTCTTATTCATCTTTCTCAAACACTGCCTGCTATATAAGAGGTATTATTAAATACAAGTTTTCTTGAGTTACACCAAAATGGGCGGCTGGGGGCACACGGAGGGGCTGTTCTAGCCTAGTCTCAGAGCCAATGGGGAGGTGAAAAGGATGCTTTTCCTATAGTTTCATCTCCTCAATGTGTAAAAATATTTAACTTCTGTGAGCAATAGTTTATCATCATCCAGCTATCATCATCCTGGGTCCTTGAGATGGTGGTATAAGTACAGCTGTGTTTTGTGGACACACACACACACACACACACACACACACATTCATTTATACACACCCATATAATCACAGCTGTGCATATTGGCTTCTGTCTCTTCTCTAGTTAAAAGACACACAAAAAGAATAAGATAACGAAAACCCTTATCAAGCTGTAGTTGGATGTTAATCCCCAAAAAATCAATTGTTCCTCTTCAATAAAAAACTATAGAGTTTAGGGACTGGAGTTATAGCTCAGTGGTAGAGCGCTTGCCTCGCACGTGAGGCACTGGGTTCGATCCTCAGCACCACATATAAATAAAAATAAATAAACAAAGATATTGCATCCATCTTAAAAAAAAAAAAAAAACTATAGATTTTAGCCCATGGAACTTACTTTCTAAAAACTAGTGAATACTCAATGAATATATCCAGATGAAGAAATCAGCTGATACACCAGAAATCCAGACATGCTGGACAATGGACCACTGTAGATTATGGAAAGGCCAAAAAGTCCTCGTTTCTCTTTGGAAAGATGCCATAGCCCCCATGCATCATCCTCTGGGTGTGTGGCAACTGCTTGCTATGGACATCTGAGTAGAAATAACATAAGGATTCTGTAGAGTGCCAACACTCATTCACAATGGTTTATTATAAATATTTATCTTTGGTTGGTAGACATGTCCAAGATAATACAGTAAATTTACTTTTTGTGAAAAGAAAATAATGTAAACATAGCTATGACAAAACAAATTTAGGAAATAAACACAAGAGGTACGCTGTTTCTCTTTGACTTATACAATGTTATTTTGAAAATTATAGTATATCTTTAGTCGTAGTCAAATGTGATTTTAATAAAGCCTCACTATTAGCTCACCCCCCATTCTTTCTCCTTATCAAGATAGGGGAGAAAATTCTACTGGTCAGTTACTTCTGAGGTAAATTTTCATGCATCAGTGTCATCAGGGTACAGTCAAAAGCAGCCAAGATGGAGTAGAGGAGACAGAGGATGCTGGGGCCAGTCTCCACAGTCTCCAAAGACAAGGTCCATCAGTCAGAAGGTGCAGGGTGGGGAGGGACACACAGAATCAACAGAAGAAAAACAAATTAGGTGCAGTGGTGCGTGCCTTTAACTCCAGAGACTTGGGAGGCTGAGGCAGGAGCATTGCAAGTTCAAGGACAGCCTGGGTAACTTAGTGAGACCCTTTACCAAAATTAAAAAAAAAAAAAAAAAAAAAAAAGGCTGGGGCTGTGGCTCAGTGGTGGAGCACCCCTAGGTTCAATCTCCAATATTGCACAAAAATTTAAATATTTTTTAAAAAGCAAAAAACACGACAATGTCACAAACAGGCTTCAGCCTGAACCCACAAAGGAGTTTTTTTGTGCAAATTACTTAAAATCCATATCTTATTCTTCCATGTAATAAATTATATCTGTAACATGTTTCCATTCTACTTACTAACATTTCTGAGCTCAGTAATTCTCTAAACATAACTTGAATGTAAACTAATAATTCTAAATAAAATGGTCCCCAAAGCAAATAATAATGTGAAATTTGAAAATAATAGGATTTACAGTGATTTTTTTCCCTTAAATTCTGCATAAATGTCAAACAAATAAGTGACAAGAAATCCTTAGCCCCCTCACACCCTCTCCAGGTAGACATTGAGTTAAGAGTAGTGGGTAATTTAGGTCATTCTAAAAAGTGTTAATAATCCTTACCAGGCTTGGAATACCATCTGAGCTTCCTATAAAGATGGATATCATTACCCTAAGTGCATGTATGGGGTCACAAATGGTGTGAATATACTTTGCATACAACCAGAGATGCGCTCTATATGTGTAATATGAAATGTAATGCATTCTGCTGGCATTTATAACAACTTAAAATAAATAAATAAATAAATAAATAAAAATATGGTATATATAAAAAAAAACAAAAACTTTTAGCTGTTAGTAGAAGACCTGAAACAGGTTTCTCTCGATTATAAAGCTTAAAGTTTATTTATTAATATCTAAAATTTATGAAAACCATCATTGGGGATCATTTTTGCTTTCCAAATAAGAACAGTTCATGGGAATCTTTCAAATTTCTTCCCTACTCCCTCCAAGTTGTCTGGACACTTTTCCCACTGGTTTGGGAGGCTCCCTTGCAAGTATTCACCCTCCCCCTCTTTTCTCCAACTGGTTCCTTTTCATCCTGTGGCCCTGGCTACACGGCTCAGCTCACTATAGGTCTTCAGTCACGACTTAGCAAACAGTACCCAGGTTCTTCCTAAGACTGAGTTTTACCTCCCTAGTTGCCTACAATGACACTAGAAAAGAGGGCCAATTAAGGCCAAACTAATACTGACAATAGATTACCAACACTATCAGACTTAGCATTCTTTATAATTATGAAAGGCAGGTGACCCTTAATAAGAAGATTGTATTCAAGATGGCAAGACATCCCTCATTTATCTAAGATCTATTTGTCAGTATTTTTGAGAATTGTTAAGTATCTTGTTGAAATATATTAATTACTTCTAACTGCTAGACTTAGATCATACATATTTGTTCTTACATACACGTTAATACAAGGGTTTTTTTTTATTTTGCATTTGCTTCCTTTCCAATAAAAATAAATGGAATTTTTAAAATTAGCTAAATGATTAATCCTTGTTAGGAAGTTGCCAAAAGCTTAATATAAAATTGGATAAAGAAATGTGAATGAGACATGCTTCAATTAAAAAGGGAAAACGTGAACTTTGTTACACTTACTCTTGGCAATAAATGAAAATCGCTAGGAACATATCTTGAGATTTCTAAAGCTGGTATATATCCTAGATTCTCCAGGCTTCCTCAACCCCTTTGGGCCACACAATTATGGCGGCCAGAATTCCCTGGCCTCAATATGGTGTTGGCCTCTTCCTTTAATACTGTTCCTCCTGCTTCTGGAAAGCCCCCTGCTTACTCTGGAACCCAGCTAACTGCCAGTGAGTGGCACTTACTTCCATTCCCTGATTTCCAAGTTCATGTAGCAGGATCCAGGAGATTTCATGAATTTCCTATCATAGTTGTGTTTTCCCTTGTTCTGTCTAAAGCGGAGGTTGGCAAACTCCAGCTCACAGTCAGAGAATGCCAGCCTTTTTTTTTGCACAAGACTTAAACTAAGACTTTTGTAATACAAGTTGGCAGAAGACAAAAGGAGGAGGTGAAAGAGGGAGAAGGATAAGAAGAAGCAGTCAAAAGAAAAATGATAAAAGAAAGAAGACGGAGAGGAGGAGGCAGAGATGGTGGTGATGGCCGAGATGGTATGTGGGTGGTCTGTAAGGCTTTAGATATCTTTACAGGAAAGTTTTGCAGACCCCTGGATTAGAGAGATGGCTGACCTCACTCACAGAATGTGATGTCCTTTTGGATTGGTTAGGACAGAGACATGACGAAAGTACAAAGAGAAAAATACTAACTATCCCTGGTCCAAAGTAATTCTTGATGAAAGCTTGTTCTAAATGTTTTTGCCTTGGGGGCAAACACTGATGGTCATCTCTACACCTCCACAGCAGACGTTCTCTCTTGGAGTTGGTCACAATGAGGCAGCCCTGTGTTTCAGGGAGGGCTGAGGTCCTGTGCATCTTCAGGAGGTAAGTTTGAATGAATCCAGTGGAGGCAACACCATTGGTCTGGGACTTTGGTACAAGTTGTAAATCTGGCCAATAAAACTAAGGGTAAGTTCACTGTGGGATACATGAGAACAACTTACTCTTTTGGGCTGGGGCTGTGGTTCAGTGGTAGAGCGCTTGCCTGGCATGTGTGAGGCACTGGGTTCAATTCTCAGCACTGCATATAAATATATTTTTTTAAAGTCCATTGATAACTAAAAAAAAAAAAAAAAAAAAAAAAAAAAAAAAAATTAAAAAAACAAAAAGGTAGGCCATGGAGGAAACTTGTCTTCTTTATCACTTTACACCTTTGGGTGAAGACGGACTGACTGCCCAGAATTGGTACAGCCGTCCTGCAATCCACAGGCAGGGTGAAAAGTTGACCAAGAAAAGAAGAGAATCAGCCTTTCAGTCCACCTGCCTGAGCATTTGGTTTGCAAAACAATGAAACCTCTGCATTGTCAAACCTACTTTCAGTCGTTCCTTTCCTTCTCTTTGACCCCAGGGTATTCTAAGCACCCTCCAGAGGCAACAGCCTATAGGAAAAACTTATTGGCTACCTCTGTCATTTTAGCTTCCACTGCTAAAAAAAACGTGAAATGCCCCTTTTGTGATAATGGAATGGAGCAACATATGTATTCATCTATCTCTTCAAACATACCATTTTTCAGTCTGAAGCAAGGACATCTCTGGATGAAACCTGTATGAATAATTCTTGGATTCAAAGAATTGTCATGCAGGAGCCCTGTTTGGGGAGATAGCTAAGATTGCGGTTGACTATTGGGCCATAGACATTTTTGGGCATTTCCGCCTTCCGTAGTCTCACCGGACTTGGTCTGGGATCTCGCGGGACTTGGTCGAGGATCTCGAGAGATTTGAACGGTGACTCAGCAGATCGAGCTAGCGCCATTGCTGCTCGGGCGCATGGGAAGAGACAGAGAGAGAAAAGACAGGGTTATCGCTATTGTATAGATATATTGTAGTTTCTTGTAAAATTAAAGAATATTTTCATCTCCATCCTGTCTCCGGACTCCTTCCCGCGGCGCTGCCATTCCAGGCTGCAATCCCTTTCCAGCGGCAACATTGTCATCCCCGAACAATCGCAGTGGTGCACTCCTGTAATCCCTGTGGCTCAGGAGGCTGAGGTAGGAAGAAAGGGAGTTCAAAGCCAGCCTCCCTAAGCAACATAGCAAAGTCCTAAGCAACTCAACTTGACCCTGTCTCTAAATAAAATCTTAAAAAGGGCTAGGGACATGAGAATGTGGCTTAGTGGTTAAGTGCCCCTGGGTTCAATCCCCTGTACCAAAAAAAAAAAAAAAAAAAAAAAAAAAAAAAACTGGATCTTTCTAATCATTAGTAAGACTGATTTCAGTTGTACTTGATCTTTTTTTCCAGGATGTGGGGTATCAGGGATTGAACTCAGAGGCACTTGAACACTGAGCCACATTCTCAGCCCTATTTTGTATTTGATTTAGAGACAGGGTCTCACTGAATTGTTTAGTGCCTCACTTTTTCTGAGGCTGGCTTTGAACTTGTGATCCTCCTGCCTCAGCCTCCTGAGCCGCTGAGATTACAGGTGTGTGCCACCGCGCCCAGCTTGTATTCGATTTTGATGTAATCTATCAAATGGGCTGCCATTCTGAAATGAATTTCTCTCTCTCTCTCTCTCTCTCTCTCTCTGTATGTATATATATATATATATATATATATACATATGTATATATATATATACATATGTATATATATATATATATACATTTTAACCCACAGATAGTTTTGAACAATGCAACAGACAAATCCCAATACATTTCAAATTACACAGTGAGAATAAATTTAATATTCAAAAGGAAAGTTGCCAAGAGGACAGAGCAAACCTTAAAACCCACAGCACTCACATCCCTGCCTACCGCTCCGCCTTTCACCAGCCCCTCCTGTGGCGACATCTTGCATGCTCCCCCGGCCCTGCACACTGCTGGCCATGTGTGCTGCTACCCTTGCAAGGATTACAATAGTGTATTCTAAATGTCTTGGCTTTTACAGCAGAAATTGAGGCCTTTAGTGGCACTTGGAAATTATTTTTGTGGTTTACTTTTATAGATAACACATTTCCCACCCCAACCCCTTTCTGCTGGCTCCTTCAAAATTTGGTTGAGGGAAACCACACAGAATTCTGAAATCTGTAGGCCAGGTGCCCACATCACAGTGACTTGGATCCCCACACTGGTGGCTTTTGGCAAGACATCAAAGTCTGTTCTTTCTTCTATTATCATTCCTAACGGGAAATTTGACTCCAGTGAATATATATAATATTTTCAGTAGCTTTAACTCATAACCCATTAATTACTTTTGGTTTTATTTATTGTGCTTCTGGTATTTCTCTTAAATTTAAAACTCTCTGAGAGTCTTTTAATTTTAGTATTATACTATTATTTATGGGCAGTTGTAGCAGGGGTACGGGTAGGAGTTAGAAAGAAATTGATGAAAATTCTTGTCACTCTTCTCTCCCAGATCACCAAAGTCACCAATGTCCTTTATTAGCTTCCTTATCACTGTGATGGAATAGAGGCAATAAAATAATCTGGGATAGGGCTTTTCCATGACATATTGGGGCAAGCACAGGTAGCCTCTGACCTAAAATTCTGTCCAGTGACTTCTCTGCTGGCACAGAATATCCAAGAAACCCCAAGGAGTGAAGGGGGTCCCTGCTGCTGCTGCTACTGAGGGATGGGAGGCAAAAATTGCCCGGAGCTATGCACACGTGAGAATACTGGTCCACCCAGCTCCCTTTCCTTCCCCTTCACGTCCTCATCTCTATATCTGCACACTAGAGAAGGTCTGATTGATTTCCTGCATAAAATATTCTCCTTTAAAGCACCAGTGCAATCTGAAGTGCATGGCCTTAGTGGACTCCATGATCTGCCTCGGATTATACTGCCCCAGTACTTCTCACCCCTATACTCTATGTGTACAAAGCACTTTTTCCTAATCATCCATACAGGGTTGAATGCTGAACCCCAAAACCATACATCTGTAAGTAAGTGAGACATTCTTTGGAAAGGGGTATTTGCAGATGCAATTCAGTTAAGGATCATGAGAACACATTGGGTTAGGGTGGAATCTAACCTTCTATGAGAAGAGAAGAAGAGGGTTAAGGATGTAGCTCAGTTGGTAGAGTGTTTGCCTTGCATGCACAAGGCCCTGGGTTCAATCCCCAAGACCACACACACACCAAAAAAAAAAAAAAAAAAAAAGGAAGGAAGGAGCAACATATACAAACACAGAGGGGGCAAGGGCATGTGACAAAGGAGCAGAGATTGGAATGATAACTGCCATAAACCAAGGCACTCTAGTGACTCCATATGCTGGAAAGAAAAGATTCTTCCCTAGAGCCTTTGGAGGAAGCACTGCCTTGTAGACACCTTGCTTCAGGTTTCGGGGCTCCGAAACAGTGAAAGAATAAATTTCCATTTGCTCTAAACCACCAAGTTTCTGATAATTTGTTGTGGCAGCTGTAGGAATTGAATATGCCATATCTGAAGGCTCTGATTTCTTAAAGTTTAGAAAATTACACTTTGCCTTTATTTCAGTTTATTTTACCTTAATGAAGAAAAGCAATTGTCAGGGGGTAAAACAGCTTAGCCAGACTCCATGGCAGGTTGCTCAGAGGTACCCCTGCAAGCTGTACCACAGTTACATTAAAGCTTGTGTTCTCAGAGCACGTTATGGCCTGCATGTGAATTGACCCCCCAAAGCTCCTATGTTGATGCAGGAAAGTGCAGAGGTGAAATGACCAGATTATAAGAGCTGTAACCTAACTAGTCCATCCTGATTTGAATGGACTAACTGGGTGGTGACCATAAGTAGGTGGAGCAGGGCTAGAGGTGGGTCACTGGGGGCATGCCCTGAAAGGTGCATCTTCCCTGTGACCCCTTTCTTTTTTTTTTTTTTTTTTTTTCTTTTTTTGCTTCCTGGCCACCAGGAGGTGAGCAGCGTTCCTCTACCATGCCCTTCCGCCATGATGTTTTGCCTCATCTTGGGCCCAAAGCAATGGAGTCAGCCCACCATGGACCGAACCTCTGGAACCGTGAACCAACGTAAATTTTCTCTCTCCTCTAACTTGTTCTTGGCAGGTATTTTTTGGTCACAGCGATACAAAGCTGACCAACACAGAGCGTAAGTTCGTCTCAGACATGGCCATTCCCCACCCTGTAGACAGTGACATAAGGTAATGGGAGGAAAGCTGGACTAGGAATCAGAGGTGGACGTGATTGCTGTCCATGATCATGGACACTGGGTCTTGATTTTTACACCTTGTCTCTATGTGCTTGATGGCACAGAAATCTTAACATAAAAATAGAGTAATAAAACAATAGCTCTGAAAATGGGCTACAGGTAACAGTGTTCCACAAAAAAGAAGCTCATATTACCAGAGAAGAAAGGAACAGAAAGAAGAAAAATATGAGGTCATGTCCCATGCATCACTGAATCCAAGTAATGACTAGGAGTTCCTCACTTTACAGGACACTGTGTAATCCCACACAACCCACAGTGTGCAATGCCACCTACTCACTCTGATGAGTTTCCAAGAAGTCACAGATGGTCCTCTGTTCCTTCTTCCTCCCAGATGATTGACATGAAAAGCACAAGCCATTCAGTGGTTGAGCACGTGCTTAACGTGAGCAAGGTCCTGGGTTCAATCCTTAGCAGCACGAGTCATATTTAGCTATCTTTGGGGGCTTTAACACTCAGAGCCAAGTGGAATGTAGCACCATCCCTGGCCTTCGGGTCCCTACACTAGTATTTTCTGGGAGTTTTGGAAGATATCTGAACACCCTGGGACCACTCAGTTCTGCCGCTGGGCCAAGTCTGGGGATGTTTCAAAAGAAACCCAGAGAGGCTGAGGTGGTGGTTTGAAGGAAGGTCTCCTAGGCCTGCTTGCCAAAGCCAAACCAGCTGAGTAAACTCCAGGAGCAGAACCACACAGTCCAGTAATGTACCCCCACGAAGACACGGACCTTGACACAACAGCCCTGGTTCCTTTGCAGCAGGGCAAACACACAGCCTGTCTGCCAGGCTTGGGGCACGATGCTACAATTCCCCTGCTGCTTCCAGACCAGGAATGTTCAGGAAGGGAACAGTAGAGAAAGGAGAACCCAGGCTGAGGCTGACCCAGCTTTACAAATAAATGCTTTTTTTTTTTAGTGATTTTCCTATCTTTTATTTCATAGAATGTTCTCAATAAAACTTCCTTGAATTGGGCTGGGGTTGTGGCTCAGTGGTAGAGAGCACTTTGCCTAGCATGTGTGAAGCAATGGGTTCAATTCTCAGCACCATATATAAAATAAACAAAAAGTTCATTGACAACTAAAATATATATATAAAAGCTCCTTGAATTGATTGTGGAAGAAAAGGGTCTTTTAAGCGTATAGGCAAAGTGTCTTTTAATTTGCTCTGCATTCTGCAATCTTTTTTTTTTTTTTTTTAAGATGGTAGAATGAGATGGATATCATTACCCTGAGTACATGTATGAAGTCATGAATGGTGTGAATATACTTTGTATACAACCAGAGATATGTAAAAATGTGCTCTACAAGTATAATGTAATACATTCTGCTGTCATTTCTAACAACTTAACAATTAACAATTAACAATGTAATATAATGTAATACATTCTGCTGTCATTTCTAACAACTTAGAATAAAAAATAAATTTGAAAAAAAAACAAATAAATAAAATAAACTTCAAATTTGTGAAGATGAAAAAAAAAACAAAACAAATAAATGCTTTAATATTAGCCTGGAAATGCATTAGGGAGGACTTGACTTCCTTGCTTCTCCTTGCCTCCTATCCAATTAAATTACATTTCAAATGAAAATCTCCTTTACGTTCATGATTTATGCAACCTGTCATGATTTAATTAAATTCAATACAGTGAACTGGAAAGAATACTGAACTGACACAGGTCTGGATTCCAGCCCTAGAAGTGGTCACTTGAATGAGCTGACTAAGGGGCACGTTTACCTGTCTCTCAATTTTCTCATTTGTAAGGTACAGGAGAGCCTCATTAGAAAAGATAAGGAGGCTGTTTTTAAAAGCATATTGGGAGAAAATGCAGGATATCAAAAGAACATTGATTATTGAAATGCATTCATAGGTTACCAGGATTTAATAACGTTCAAGTCTGTCGTAAGCTAAGTAATGCCAACCCCATGTGAGCTTGTACGTATCACTGGGCTCTCATACACACCAGAAATGTGCCCATGACTGTGGAAAAGTACTGCCCAATAATAACTTAAAGTGGAGCATCCTTAATTTTCGAAGTATAAAGATACAACAGAAATCAGTAAAAATGACTCAGCAACACAAGCATACCAATAAGTACAAAGCCTGAAGTATGAGAATTTTAAAGATTCCAAAAAATGGTTCTTATTAGGCCAATATGAAAAGTTCAAGTTGTAAAAGAGACAGGAAAGAACAAAACCAAAATAGCCTATGTGGGTAATCCTACTAAAATACAAAGTACAAAAATCAAGAGATAAATCCATATATATGAACATTGGGCTTTAGGCTTCTTAAAAAGTTATTATGCTCATGTCTTCATTGCTTTTGCTTTTGCCTTATAATAACATTAACTATATTTGAATTTGCAAAGTCAGTAGGACTAAACATCAGCCACCTGGGGACAGTGTCAGAATGCAGGGGCTGTATATTAATGAAGGAGGTCCTGAGATGGTTGAAAAAAGTCATCCATATCCCTCATGTAAAAAGACAAGCCAGAAGCTGGGTGTGGTGGTGCACTCCTGTAATCCCCGAGGCTCAGGAGGCTGAGGCAGGAGGCTCCCAAGTTCAAGGCCATCCTCAACAAGACTTAGTGCAAACCCTGTTTCAAAATAATATATATATATATATATATATATACATATATATACACATATATATGTATATATATAAATATATATATATATATATATATATATATGAAAAAGGGCTGGGGATGTGGCTCAGTGGTTAAGTGCCCCTGGGTTCAATCCCAGTATCAAAAATAAGTAAGTAAGTAAATAAATAAATAAATAGCTGACAAGCCAGAAGTCCCACCCTTCCTATCCAGGATGCTATGAGCTTCTTATGTTCTCTAAAGATTGTGCAGTAGAAAAGAGAGGAGTGCAGAGCATGAGGGTTGGGGTGGACTCCATCAAAGCTAACCTGCCCCTTTGAGGCTTCTCCTAAAACAATTCTCCTGGGTTAAGGAAACACTTTCCGGGAGTGGGGGCGGGGGTGAGTGGTCAGTGGAGCCCTCCCTCCTCCTCACCTGCTTCTCTCCACTGTGGTCATTTTCACAAGTCAGCAGGGGGTAGAGGCAGGAGGCAAATCCAGCACATCGTCAAAATAACCAAGTGCTCCGTGCCAAAAGGAAATGTGGGCTAAGAACTATAATGAGAGGGTAAGCAAAGAGCCACTGGTTCCAAGTTGTGAGATGTGTCGGCGAGAGAGACCAGCAGCCCCGCTGGCCCCAGTTCAGGGCAGAGCCTTAATCTGTAAATCACTGTGAAGCCCAATATGTCAAAAAAATGTGGCCACCCCTGGAGTCAAAAAGCACAAGGCTACAGAGCAAACTCCAGACCTAACCTCCTGCAGATAACCCATGTGAAAATGCAGAGACACCCCAGCGTCCAAGAGAGGGCCGGTGTGGTTTGCCAGAACCTAATTACATTTAATCAAGTTGGTGAAAAATGATGAGCACGTGTCCCATAATCCCAAATGAAAAACATACCCACATGCGCGAGCGTGCACGCACACACACACACACACACACACACACACTACTCCTAAGAATGCTTGACTATGCATTCCCTCATCTCCCTTTATAAGCCTACTCTACAATTTCTGGCACTGGCCTGAAAGTCATTAGTAATTTAGCTGAAACATAAAATTTTACTGTGGTGCATTGGTAGCTATTATGAGGTATAAATCTGTGTGGCTCTGGCAGGTTGAATTCTCTCCTACCACCCTTCATCAGGCTACAGAAAGCATTTAACTGTGCTGGGGGTACAAGACTCACATTTGGGGATTAAATTAGAGACAAGAGAACACTAAAATACCCTTTCTTTTCTCCATCCGCGCTAACCATTTTAAACTGCGTTCTTGGGCCAAGTCCCACTAGAGAAAATGTGATCTTCAGGAAATTTGGATTCACCAAACTGCCTTGCAAAAACCCTCATGTGCAAAATCATCAGATCCAACAAACTCTGGGTTTGCTTTGCCCATATTTATCCTGTTGACCCAGGCTCATCGTTTTCCGAGGTCATTGGAAAATTCAAGAATCTCACTCACAAATTCCAACAGACATTTTCTCTATAAGACAGAGCAAAAGAAAGACAATACACAATATTTATGTTTCAGGAGAATTTTCTAGCTTGTTTTGTGATTTTCATTGAAAGTCTTTCTGGAATCTAGGTTTGGGGGTACAAATATATTTCCATGGAAAAATTATTGTGCTTTTCAGCACAAGACCATTAGCACATGAGATCTGAACCTTTGTTACCAAAGTGACTTGGTAGGAAGCACACGGGACTCAGACTTGACTCGATTCTACTCCCTTAACCAAGGACAGCATGAATGAGCACTTGTGCCATGGTGGCCATGCCTGTGTCCACAGCAGATGTTACTAACGGGTTACAGAAGCAGCCCAGGCTTCAGGTGAACCTGGGTCCAACAGCTCGGTCTGATTGAATCAAGACACACGCTAGAATTTTTTTTCTCAAGAAGGTCTGTAGGTGATCACAACCAATTGATCAAAACTCGTTTGCTTTCTCTGGACTGAACTCTCAAGTGCTGTGAGAGCAGGTCTCTGGCACACTGCGGTCCTCAGCAGACACTTATTGAAAGCCACTGAGCTCTTTGACCCTGCCATTGACCTTAAGAACTTCTTAAACTAAGTTATTTCTTTCCTGATTGCATTTTCTATGAAAGTGGTACTGTATTAATTTACCAAAATAAATGCTTATTTACAAATAATGCTATAGTCAGCAGTATTTAAAGCAAAATAAGTGGGCACACTCTCTGTTCCCTTGTTGCTTAGTCTAGAATGGAGTCACTTGGAATTCCAATGAATATAGTTTATGGGATTCCCTTCAGGTATGGAGTCTTCCAGGAGGACGGCTTTGATCAACTTTGCCCAATTTCACAAATTTTTTTTTGCCTCTTTGAGTAAGTAGAGCCTTTTACACTGTGTTGAGAATGATACTGGGCATGTTGGTTCAGTACTTTACGTCTTTTCTGGTGACACGACTTTCACTAAAAAGTAGCAGAAAAATTCGCATAAAGTGTTTAAACCACAAGGGAGAATTCACTGCCTTTGTAATGAAAAATGCCAGAGGGAAAGTAGGCAACAGAGGAATCTTAATCAAAATACTCAGTTATATAGACCTATTTTCTTCCTAAAACTTGGCTTACCACATGGTGCTAAAGTGGCTGCAACCATACCTTTAGTAACATACTTCCTCATTAATGTCATTAATCTATTGTGTTCCAACGTTTCTGGGAAAAGATATGAGATTTAATCTTCTTGGATGGGTTACATCAGGTGACTTAAAATAAATGTCAAACCTTGACATAGAATTCATAGAATCTATTCATAGAATGCATGGATTAGGTTATCTGGGTCATGTGCTCCACCCTAGAATCAGTAGAATCAGGCAGAATCAGTTTTCTCAGAATCACACAGATCTCAAAACAGAAATCAGTACCATTGTAAAAGGGTGAAAGGAACAATATAAAAAAGCAAGCCAAGCCAGGCACGGTGGCACACACCTGTAATCCCAGCACTTGGGAGGCTGAGGCAGGAGGATCACGAGTTCAAAAGCCAGCTTCAGCAATGGAGAGGCACTTAGCAACTCTGTGAGACCCTGTCTCTAAATAAAATACAAAAAAGGGCTGGGGATGTGGCCCAGTGGTCGAGAGCCCCTGAGTTCAATCCCTGGTACCAAGAAAAGCAAGCCAGCAGATATTCCCATAATGGTATCTTTCTCATGACCTGAAGCCCAAGTTCTTGTGTCATCTGAGAACTAAGAGCAGTCACCATCTCCGGAGCATCTGCCGTGTTTGATCCAGCAAACATTTTACACAGTGTGTAATCCAGTATCCTCTAATCCAACAGCCTCCGTGTACAAATAGGATGTTGGAGGAAGCACAAATTCTAAGCGCCTCCTTTTCCTTCATAGTTCATTGTCCTGCAAGGTTCTCCCATCCGCACACGTTTCTAGGAAGTCTTGTGGACGCCTCTGGTGCGTTGAAAAAGGGGCAGTTTCCGGTGCTTTGCCTCCTGAAGTCTGCCTGTCCACAGAGAATCCATCATGTCTGAGGGACCCTTGCACCATCCTACCTGCCTTTACCTCTCCGCCTCTCCTGCTGAAGAATTCCACACTGCCCTGGACGATGCATCCAATAATAAAAGGCGTGTCCCTGTCATAAAATAGCACCAGGCAACTTCCAGTCCTCATAAATTCCCTTGTATAAAGAATTCCCTCGTTCACTCTCCCGTTTCCCCCACCGTGGCATAAATTGGTCAGCTAGAGGTCATTGTGTCCTCTCTACATCCTGTTAAAACTTCCTTCTTACCCAAGTGCCCACCATAACTCTCCTCCCCTGCTGACTTCTGTTTAAAAAAGAAAAGAAAGAAATTAAAATGGACTCCTAAGAAAGAGTCAGAGTCTACCTCTCACTTTCGGTTCAACTGACATGTGCAAAAATGATAAGATAATTTTTTGACTTGGCTCTAGAAATCTGAGAGTTAAATGTGGGGCATCGCACCTCAAGTACATGTGTGTGCAATTTCACCTTCATTCCCAAGGTGCACATTCCGTCTCCTTGCTTCCCTCCCTCTTTATCCGGTGATTTCCATTTCCATCCTCCTGATGATTGCTTACTTATGGGACCCACCCACAGTTGCTTGGGGAACCTTACTTATTCCCCTTCCGTGTTTTCTGGGTTACTCTAGTCTTTGAAGGTGCATGGAGCAGTCACAGTAAGTGAAGCCTTTTGCTAATAGTGGGGTAACCTCAGCTTCCTTCCTCCCACCCCAACCCTCCATTATAGCTCCTCTTCAACAACAGCAGCAGAAAGCCCTAGAAAACGAACGATTCTTCCATAAGCAAAGAAAGCTCACATATCTACCCTAGGGAAAATCTTCTGGTGAGGCCTATTGTCACCCCCAAAAGCAGTGCCCCTCACTCTTGGAGATGGTTCCTGCCTTTTCTTAACTGGAATTGGTCGGGTTGCTCTTATTCTCAAAAAGAATGGCCAGTATTTCACCCCAGGGATGGTATGAGCCACACCCCTAGCCAGCCCTAAGGGGCATCTCATCACTCTCCAGCTTTTACCAGGTCACCAGATTCTGTCCCAATTATGTTTTCCCAGTGAGACACTAAGGAACGTTGCAAAAATTAAGTGAAAATTGTGAGCTGCCCTTCCAACAATTATCTGGTTTGAATAAATAAGTTATCTATTTCCAAGTAACAAAAGCAGAGTAGTCAAAGACACTGATGTTCCCTACCAGAGGGTTAGAAAGAGGAGGCCCCAGATGACGATGGGCCAGGGGAGAGCCGTGGAAGTGCCTGCCATTCAAGGTGAACCCCAGAAGGGACTGAAGGTGGCTGTGGGATGAACGTGTGGAAAGAACATCGTTCAGTTCGTCTGAAAGGCAAGGCGCGACGAGTTAGGCTGCAGCCGGGGATCTGTTCAAAGGGGCAAGAGGTCCGTTCCTCTCATGATCCGCAGCAAGGGAGGCAGGACAACTGAGTCACGAATTTGGGAGGATTTTGGGAGTGTTTGGAGCAGGGTTGGTATCAAGGTAAATACTTTAGCAGCTCTGGGCAAAAACCGTGTAGGGTATTCTGAGATTGTCCTCAGATAATTCTTCCTAGGGAACCATTATTCCACGTGAACAGTGTGAGGTTTCCCTATCAAGTGGGCTGTCCTTGTCCCGGGGTGCCATCAATGACAAACGCACCTTCACATAATGGGCAGATTCCTCCTTGGAGTTTCCACCTCCAACCCTCTGCTGTTATGACAGGCAGTCGATAATGTGTTTGAGCAGAAACAATAGGAAGGAGGAAAAAAAAAAAAAACAAACAGAACACTAATATGGACTGCATTTTTAAAGAAAGGGAATGAAGAACATTTGAAGTTAGGAAATGCATTTTAGGAAGGAAAGCTTAGGTTCTTTCTAAGTGTAAAAGATAAAGATACGGAGCAGAGATGAAAAACAAGAAGAAGCTATGACCTGGAACATGAAGGCTTAAGAACAAAAGTTAATTATATATACAGAGAAAGAAATCTAAATGTAAGCCATTGGTGGGGGGGGAGGGTGTGGATGTTACTGAAGTAGAAAGAATTTATAAAAATCAGTGGTTTAATAAAGCCATTTAGATTCTCCTCAAAGGATAAAAAAAAAAATTTTTTTTTTCTGTCAATTGGAATGAAGCTGAGTTGTTTCACTGTCAGACCAGCCTCTTCCTGTTATCTCATATTGGTTAGCTTTGAGGCCCCACAGCTGAATGTTAACCCCCGGTGGCACATCAGCTTTTTAACGTGCACAGTACGGGTTACCTGGGGAAGGGCGGCAGCCTGGAGGACCTACTGCAAGCTCAAACCTAAAATAAACAGAACAGAGTCACTAGCGAATACTTAAAAAAGGAATTTATGGCCCATTTCCTCATTTCCCCTAGGATTTCACTTGTGAAAATAAATTTGATATTTTGGGCATTAGAAAAATACATTTTTTTCAAAAGGAACACAGGCCCGAATTTCACATGTCTAACCTGCCATTCCAGCAAGACACCAAAAATGGAATAGTATCAGTAGGGACCTTCCATGGGGGCACTGAAGTCACTGGTCTGGGAAGCCACCCACACCTGCACATAGTCACCAGTCTATGACACCACCCTGGGCCTGCTGGGCCTGCTTGCTGGTATCGAATGACTTATTTCAAGATATCTTATGTGCAAAGCAGTAGAGAAACATTTCACAGCAATTCACATTAGGCTAAATAGTCTTTCCCTTATTGTTAGTTTATTTCTCCACAGCATTTTTTTCCCTCCTGGGAAACAGAACCGGTGATGTTAAGCAAGATAAATCATTGGCGTCATAAAATACATCCCATTTTCTTAATAGTTTTCTAGCCTAAAAAATGGCACAGACTTTAAAATTCTGTGTAAGTCATCTTCTTAGAAGTTCTAATATGCGTTAAAAGCCTACTCGACTCCCTCCAGCTGTTGAGGACAGGAAATAAAGAAAATAAGTATTTTTCCTGCTAAAACCTCCTAAGAGGAATTTAGAGAGTTAGCTGAGCCATTTTGGAATTTTGCTGAGAAACAAGGATTAGCACTCCTGAATGCTTGGGGTGGGGGTGGGCATCACCAGATTGATTGGATGAAGGTAGCCTGGTTGTCTTAGATGCTGGCAGAAGTTTGAGGTTATATGGTGCATCTCAAAACTTGTCTCAAAGAAGCTCTTCAAGGCCAGTTGACCCTCTGTTTCTTCCCTATATGCTCCTGAACACATTCTCTCTCTCTCTCTCTCTCTCTCTCTCTCTCTCTCTCTCTCTCTCTGCCCCCACCACCCTCTCTCTCCCTCTTTTTCCCCCTCTAAAGCAAATTTGTTTATTTTCTGGGACTCCCTTAATAGGAGAGCAAGATGATTAAACTAGAAATTGAAATACCGCCATAGTTGGAGAAATTCTGTGCTGGAGAAGATGCTTGTCAAAATCACAGGTTTCCTGGGACCCTGAGTAACCTCCTGGAGGACAGAGACAGCTATCTTTTCAACATTGTGTCTCCAGCCATTTAGGAAAACATGTGGCACATCATTGATGTTCAAGAAACATCCATTTGGGGCTGGAGTTGTGGCTCAGAGGTAGAGCACTCGCCTGGCATGTGTGAGGCACTGGGTTCAATTCTTAGCACCACATATAAATAAAATACATAAATTAAATAAAGGCCCATTGACAACTAAAAAAAAAAAAAAAAAAAAAAGGAAAAGAAAAGAAACATCCAATGGACAAATGAATGTGTTAATGGCCCTGTTCCCCAATGATAAAACATTTATTTTGCCTGTTGGAAACTAAATAGCCATGGCAGGTGTTTCATTGCTAATCCTCACTTTGCTACATTGGTTCTTTCATACCTGCTCTTCATTCAGTTTTAATATTAATTCATGGAAACATATCGAACAATATTCTGTGCCACAGTCTAAATTAAGCGACAGGAAACACTTTATTCATCCTAGTAATTTTAGTAGGGATAAAGTCAACATAACCATTAAATGGATAATATCACAACTTTTTTTTTTTAAAATCTCTTTCTAGTAAACATTGGCTCTCCACTGCTTGCTACATTTTGTTTAAACCCTAAAGTTATCAGCAAACTGGGATAATGCACCCACATTTGTTAAAAGCCCCTGAAACTTTTCTACTTTAGGAAACTTTTCACTTTAGGAAAATGTGCTTTTAATTTATAGTCAATCCTTAAGGTGGATTTTTAAAAATCCGTTTTAGTTTCAATCCATGGGACTTTGGGGAATCACAGTTCTTATTAAAAAAATAAATAAACAAAATTTAAATTTTTTTTAAAAATTGGGATTGCATTTGCATAATAAACAGGGCTATAAAACACCCCAGTTCGTTTCACATAACAAAGGAGTCACACCCTGCACCTCTAAACAGCCCTCTGCTGTGACTCATCAAAATGGACCCTTTAGGTATTCAAAAGGTTATTTCCTCCCCACCCCGCTTTGTGCCACTTTCACATTCTTCTCTCTTGAAGTTTGGGGGGTGAAGGAGAAGACTTAGGTGTTATTTGGTGGGCTTTCTGAGCAGGCAGAGAGACTATGGAAGATTCCATTCCCCTGCTCCAAATGTCTTTTCCTCCATGCTTTTCTTTTTCCTCAAAGTGCTTAGATAATTGCATGAGCTCTTCCATTTGCTTGTGTTGAGAGCCTGAAAGTGCAGTGCAATCAGATCATCCCAGCTGGATGTCCCTGATACTTTCTTGAAGCATCTTGCAACAGTTAAAAATGGATGATCTTCTTTCAGAATTAGAGACTGTGGTGGTTAATTCACCATCCGGAGCCATCAGGTGCTGAATTAATTCTCCCACTTTCCAAGAAATGTAACAAACCAGAGTCCACTCCCAATTAGTTCCTACGCTCTGTATTCATCAGTAATGTTCAAGGAGCTGGAATTTTCTCCACTATGAAGCAGGTATTTTGGAAAGTGCTACACATGCTTGTTTGCACAGGATTGACATTTACACAATCATGAACAACACTTTATGTGGTACTTAGGATTTCTTTAGAGGACCTTTTCCCAAGTGCTGACCTGGCTTAACCCTACTTAACTTGTAAAAAACGAAGGGATTATAGGAGAAGGTATATGGCCATGGGCCACTGATGGATTAGACTTTCCCTTGGTGGTGCTTCCTTAGAGCCTTTGAAGTATGGATTGAGTGCAATCTTCCTTGATATCCCCTCTTATGGATCTTGTTTGGTTACAGTAGTGATCTGGAGGGGTTAGTTACATGGATAAAGAATATGTTGTGCTTATTTTGTTTATAAATCAAATGCAAGGAGGGAGGAGCTTCCTTCATTCCTATGTGCTGGCCACCTCCCTGTGCAGCTAGATGAAGTATCTGGAATCAGTGTTAATTATGAAACCCAGTTCTGCAGAAAGGGGCTGAAAACCCAGTCCTCCCTTTACAGTGCTTCCGGGTGGCCACGGGAACCGTAAAAACACACACAATCTTTGACTTGGCAGTTCTGATCTAGAAATTCATCCTGAGGAAATAATAAGGAGGTGGGTGAATATTGAATTGCTGGAATGGTCATTGCAGCATTGTTTGTGATGCCTATAGAATGGAAAAGTAGGCAGTCCTTGAAGCACATACGTCACAGAAGAGGGTAATATTGACTTTGAAAGATCTTTCTCAATGTCATAGGTAAATTTTTAGAAGCCCCATTTGATAAAAATGATTTCATTTTTATATCTAAAAAAAGTGAAAAGATGTATAAATATGTGGTATTTGCCCCACCAAGGTAATAAGACAGCTCACAGATTATGAACAGCTATGGTATAGTGAAATTATAAGTGATAGTGATTTTCTTCCTTGTTTTTCTTACTTTTCTAACTTTTTCTACAATTAATATATATCACTAATTTTAAATTTCAAAGCGCATAAAGTTCTTTTTCTGGGGTGGGGCTGGAAGGACTGTGTCGTTTTGTTTCTGAAGTAAATGGAATCCATTGAAACTTGGAAGTCAGTAGAGCATGCCTGTCTATGCACAGGACACAGGTCACAGAAGGAATTTGGGACTTGGTTTCAATCCAGGCTCAGCTCTGTCCACATAGTCTCACCCTGTGGGGCTCACCAAGTCTTCGTTCTCCTCTGGGCACCCCAGCCTTTCCCCACCTTTAAATGAGGACTCCACTGTTACTCTACAGGTCTCAGAGTATGATCAGAAGCATCAGATCAGATAACCAACATGCAAAAACTTGTTAAGAATGAAAAGTGACTGGAAGACCCAGGAATGAGCATTGAGGTCAGCACTGAGCAAGTCACAGGCTAATCCCAGGAGCCCAGGTACTATCCAGCCCTCTCCACTCTTCACCTGCATTCAGCGCTCCTCTGTACTAAAAGGCATTTCACCCATTGGTTTCAGAACGCACCGTGTTTCTGTTTCCACCCGTGGATTCAGTACTAGCAGATGTGTGGGGAGCCCAAATGCCTGGTCTGTGTTTTCCTACATTCATTTCCAGGAACCCAGTTAGCCTGCTGCTTGCTCCACACCTGCAGGGGCCGTGGCCTCCACCAATCCCACTGCACTTTGAAGCCCTCACTTGTCAATGTTAAATATGCCGTGGTATACACAGGGCGCTGTGTTTTCATTTTTCCACAAGAATGTCACCATATCCACATGAAGGCGAGGTCTTACTTCACAAATCCACAGTATTCCAAGTCGTCATTCTAGAAAATTACCTCCTACAGTCTGGACTTGGGAGAGTTCCTTTATCTTTGGATTTTCCCCTGCTTATCTAGCTCCTGTCCCCAGACTGATAAAAAATGAAAGTCTAGCACAGACTTTGTTATGTCTGAAGACTTAGTTGCCTAAGCTGTGGGGGCCTATGCTGTTCATTTTTGAATCCTACTTTGTATTGTTCAAGCCTGCAAAAGAGAAGTGGGATTTCCAGGAGAGAGACAGATTTTCTCGGGTAACTAGCGTAAGAGGAGGCTACCCTTGTCTGACTGTCCCAAAGGAGCAACTTCTAACCATTATAAAATGGCAGACCAAATTACCAAGTGAGGCGTCTGCCATAATGGAACCCTCTACCCTTTCTGCCTTCTAAATTGAGAATGATAAATGAATTGCTAAAAAAAAAAAAATTTACTTTATATTCAATATTTTCAAAAAATATTCTAAAAGTACCTTTTTAAAGTGCTTGGGATGTATTCTTTACCCAAATGATTACAGTCACTTTAATAAAACAGCATTTACCAGGGTAGGAAAGAAAATGAGATCTTGCAGGCAGAACAAATGAGAGTGTTTGGACGGCAATCAATGTGTGTGCTTTACTGTCCTGGTGAGCATTAGGCAGAGTTTGGCTGACATCCGTTCTGATAACCAGGCTGCTCTTGGTTCCTGGCTACCCATCCTGGCACACCCTTGCATAACATTTTAATGCATTTAGAATGCATCAGCCCAGAAGAGACAAAGGAACAGTGTTGGAGAAAGTAAAGCAGTGGTCTTATTGCTTCATTTTAAAATTAATAGAGTTGGTTATAGTTTCTAAGTATACTTGGAATTGCAGCTGCCAGAGAATGGGTTTGAACACTGAAAGCCTTCTTTAATCCATGGACCCAGGACAGGTAGTGGTGTTCTGCAGCGGTAGGCTCAGGTAGTGGCACTGTGAGGCCAGCATAGACAGCCTGCCAGGAGGCTTCAACACTGTCCTCGGGGACCTGCCTCAACGCAACGGGCAGGCTTTGATCTCTGCTGAGACTGCTTCAAGGATGCCAACCGTGTGGTGGGTGTCCACGAGTTCATTTTACAGGGACCATCAAAGCGGCTTTCAGATGGTGAAGACTAACAACCTGGCCTCTATTTGAACAGCTAGCAGCTCTTCAAACTGTCTAATTCTCAGAGCTTATTAAACAGAAAGAGAGCTAAGAAATAGAATGGGGCACCCTGGACAGAAGGGAAGAGAAAAGGAATTTAGATTGTGATGGCTGCTGCCAGTGGCCAGCATCCTTTGAACACGCTTTCCTACCTTTAAGGTAAACCATTTCTAAGTGTCAGACCATCAGCAAACATGGAATTGGAGTGACTCACAATTTGACCGATGATTCATATTATGCTTTAAAGGGATCACACGAATGTCAAGTAGAGATTTGTCTGAAGACAGGTAGAAAGATCATCCCCCTAAAATGACTAAACATCAGTACATGTCATTAACCAATAGCTACTTTTTAAAAAACACATCATCAAACAATATAAAAGAATAAAATGACTTATATAAGTACTTCACAAAAGAAAAAATATAAATAATTAATAAACATCAAAATGTGCTCACCAATGATCAGGGAAATATAAAGTGACAACATAACATTTTTAACTTACTAAATTTGCAGGAAAAAAAATTTTTTTAAGAAAAAAATAGAAGAATCTTTGGAAGATTCTTTGCTGTGGAGAAAACACTGTAGCAGCTATAAAAACAGGAGCAGGGCTTGGCTATGATCCCTGGTAGGGAGGGCACTTATATAGCATTCATGAGGCCCGCCTTGGGTTCACTCCCTACCACTGCAAATAAGTAAATAAAATGACAAGCAAAAAAAAAAAAAAATCTTGTGAACCAATTTCAGATATTTTACTCAATGACAGAAATTTAATCTTGATCAATTCATGATTCCCTTTTCCCTGGGGTCTTTCTAAGTCACGTCAAAATGTCAGGGAAGAGGGAAAGGTACAGAATCCTCAAATGAGTCACCAGTCTCCATGGACATCCTCCAAGGAAGCCATTCCTCAGCTACTCTCCAGGCAGGTCACTAACAAGATAACCCTTATTCCTGGTGGCATGTCCAGAAACTTTTTCTCCTGTTTTCATGCTATGAGTGACAGCCTGGGAATAATCCTGCCATTCCCCTTCTAAGGCGGAACCTTGGAATCTTGGCCAGGTTGTCTCTGGGCAGACTTGTCTCTATGTGACACACAGCATTTCTTCTCTGGGATCCTGTTGCCTGTCTTGGGCTCCATTTTCTGGGGCTTTCTTCCTCTCCAATAATATAATCTGGAAAAAAAATAGGGCCTGGCCTGTGATTTGGACCTTAAAACTGTCTCCTCTGTCCTCACGTCCCCTCCACCCACCTCCTTCTCCACCATGCCAGAGAAAGTTTTTCTAACCTGAAACAGAAGTTTGTGGTCTTTTGTGATGTGTCCCCCACATATTTTGTCCTTGTCAGGAGTTTTCTTCATTCTCCTAAGAGTTTAAGCTTCTGGAATCTGAAGCTGGGAGGACATTTTCTCTTTTTTCTCTCTCTGATCTTGGAACTGGAACATCCCTCCTCAGTTTCAGGGGACATAGAAGACCCTAGCTGCTTGAATGAGGGAGGGATGGAAAGGAGAGAGAAAGCACATTACTAATATTTCCAAAATATTCCACTTGTGACCTTGCCACTCACCCCTAGAAATGCATAAATAACCACATACATGTGTGCAGATAGGTACACAGATGATTATTGTGGTGTTGTTTGTAATGGTAAATAATTGGAGATAAATGTCCACCATGATGATGGAGACTAAATAATCCACAGTAATTCCATATAATAGAATTCTATATAACCTTCAAAAATGACGTGGACATCTTCATGGGATAACTTGGAAAGATTCTCTGAATGTTGTAAAAATGAAAAGGACAAACTGAGCCAGGTGCAGTGGCACACACACCTGTAATTCCAGTAACTCTGGAGGCCAAGGCAGGAGGATCTCAAGTTCAAGGCCAGACTGGGAAACAAGGAAAGACAAGGGAGACAAGGAAAAGCTGCATTATATAAACATGATATGATTTCATTTTTGTTATAAAAATAACCCACATTAACAGTAATAATCTCAGAAACCAGAATGAGAAGGTTTCCTTTTTCACCTTATAATATTTTAAATATTTGATTTGATTTAGCAAGCCCCTATTACCTTAGAAGATTTTTTTTGATGGATACAATATCTTTATTTTTATTTATTTATCTTTATGTGGTGCTGAGGATCGAACCCAGCACCTCACACTTGCTAGGCAAGCCCTCTACCACTGAGCTACAACCCCAGTCCCCCTTAGAAGTTTTTTTAAACACTCAAAAAATTAAAAGATTAAACACATTTCAGCATATGCTAATTGAGTTTGATAAGGACTTATTATTGTCAAAGCCTATATAATTTTTTGGAAGAGCTGTTAGCTAACACACAAAATGAAAACTTGGTATTTATTGAGGTTTGTTGTTGAGTTGCACACATTAATCACTCAAGACTCAGTGATGATTGCAAGAGTCATTTTGTAAAGCCCTGATTAGAAGGTAGAGTCTTGCTGTACATTAAAAAGCACAATACAAATATAATATGAAATATAAAATGTAAAAGTAACATAAAAGACCAAAGCTGTAGAAATTTAAATACCTGATCTCTTTCTACCAGGCTCTATGACTCAAGTATGTAGGAGATCTTATTTCAAACAAATGAGTACAGTTGGCACCAAAGTATAAACAAAATCCGAGCTAATACATGTGCTGATTCTTTGTTTTAACCCTTAGTGTACATCCTCCATTATTGGCAAAATTAACTGCTTTGTCTTGAGTCAAATCTGGGAAGAACATCTTCTGCCACAGATTCCACTTCAGTTGAAAAGGATTCTAATTTGCCTGAAATCCAGGCCCAAACTGAACACGTGGGCTCGGCCAAAGGTGCTGCAATGATGTGGTACAGGACAAAGGTAGGAGCTGAGTGGATAGGCTTGGCACAGCGTCGCAATGCAGGCACTTAGTTACCACCCCTAATACCACAGCTCCTCAGCAGGCTGTCATAAATTTATAGATTATGCAAAAGGAAAACCATGCAATAATTTATTTATTTATTTTAAAAAAATTTGTTCTTTTTAATTATACGTGACAGTGGAATATATCTTGACATATTGTTCATACATGGGGTATAACTTGCCATTCTTGTGGTTGCACATGATGTGGAGTTTCACTGCTTGTGTATTCCTCTATGAACATAGAAAAGTTATGTCCGATTCATTTTACTCTCTTTCCCATTCCCATTCGCCCTCCCTTCACCCCACTCTGCCCTGTCCAATCTGGTGAACCTCCACCCCTTCCTTCCCCCCATTGTGAGTCAGCGTCCACAGAGCAGAGAGAATATTCACCCTTTGGATTTTGGGGGATTGGCTCATTTTGCTTAGCATGATAGCCTCCAGTTCCATCCATTTACCTGCAAATGCCATAATTTCATTCTTCTTTATGGCTCAGTAATATTCCATTGTGTGTATATATCACATTTATTTTTATCCCTTCATTTGTTGAAGGACACCTAGGTTGGTCCCATAGCTTAGCTATTGTGAATTGAACTGCTATAAACATTGATGTGGCAATATCACCATAGTACGCTGATTTTAAATATGTATTAAATATATGACAAGGAGTGGGATAACTGGGTCGAATGGTGGTTCCACTCCAAGTTTTCTGAGGAATCTCTATTCTACTTTCCAAAGTGGTTATAGAAATTTTCTGTCCCACCAGCAACGTATGGGTGTTACCTTTTTTCCCACATTCTTGCCAACATTTATTATTACTTGTATTCTTAATGATTGCCATTCTGACTGGAGTGAAAGAGAGAGTATTTTTGCTTCTTATAGAAAGATAGTGATTCACACTATCAAATATGAAAATAGCTACAGTATCAAACCATCTTCAAATGAACAATCTCATCCTCAGAAAAATTTAGCAACTTACAAAACTCAATAGTAAGAGAGAGATGCTTTGGCTAATCATCATTCATTCAATGATTATTTGTTGAATGAGTCCTCTGGGCCAGAATCAAGTAGCATTTATTCAGCAAGCACTTACTATGACCCACACACTGTTCTAATTACATAAATTAGCAACTTTAATCCTCCTAACACCTTGAGAGTTGGATATATTGTCTTTCGAATTTTCCAGAAGAGGGAAATGAGGTACTGGAATGAGCAACTCACCCAAGTTTAGATAGACCATCCTTGAAAAAGCTGAGATTCAAACTCAGGTGATCTGTCTTCGGATCCATGCTTTTAACTCTATAAACTAAGCAAAGAAGATGACACATTTTAGTTAAGGGAACAAATGTGAAAGAAAGAAAACCCATTAAAATGCAATGTAAGAAATTGGGAGTATAAACAGAGATATCACAGGAGTCAGAGTTAAGTTCATAAATATGGGAATTCACACAAGAGGGAGCTGAAGCAATCACTTGAATTTTTGAAACCCCCCCCACACACACACACACATATGTATACATATATATATATACACATATATATATGAGAAATATCTTCATCAATCTAAATTACAGATATATGAACTGATGAATTCCAATCCTCCAAACTGAATGTTTGAGAACATACCCAAATTTCAGGAGACTAAGGTACAATTTAACACCCCTTTACTTAATGGAATGAAATGACACTGCAATTAGATTTTTACCTTAACCCCTCATATATGCAGTCCTGGAAAATGGACCCATCAACCTTCAAAACCCTGCCCTTCCCTCTTTAGAATTCTAGACAATAAATGGCATGCCTATCACCACTTCTGTGACTACTCTAGGCACAAATACTCCTTTTGCAAAGATGTCAGTGTGTCATGACCAGAATTCAATTGTTGCACTATCTCTATTTATTATCCTTATACCAGACCTTGTCCTAAAATAGTCACACATAAGATGCCACATGTGTCCTCTAGCACTTTGAGAATTAAGAGAATATAGTCAATAAAAATGGAATCCCCATAACTTCAGGCTGTCACTCAGGAAAGATAGCCATCCTAATGTCCTCATGAGTTCTCTGTCCGAGGCAGTGTCTACTCTGAGCTTGATAAGGCCCATCAAGACAAAACTCAGCTGCACAGCTCAGAACTTTTAAAACCTCACAATATTAACCTGTTCCAGAATATCTAAAGCATGCCAACCCTCCAAAAGTATCAATCATCACAAGACAGGTAACAGGGTCAGCATTTCAACTTAAGTCCAAGTGTGGCGGGTTTTTATTAGGCACCAGGTATTGGGAACAGAGAGGCGACTCTGACAGAGGCCTTGCCCATGTCAATCACAAGGCCGAAGTTTGGAGGTCAATCAGCCTGATTTGTGTTCGTCATTCTTGAAGGAACTCCTTAATTCAAAAGCAAAATCTTTTGACTACTACTCATGAGTAGCATGATCCCCAAGACTGAGGCCAAAGTCTTCCTCCAAGAGACTTTTTCACACTATTAGATTGAACATATTTCACCAATATATGGGTTTCAGCCAAGATACAATAAAAAGAAGAGTCTGTTAAATGAAACATCAAATTGGTCACTTTTAAAGCAATAGGACAATTATTGGCCAGATAATGACACTTTTAAGGAACAACCATCTGCTAGGGGGGAAAAAAAAGAAAAGAAAAGAAAATCTAAAGGTCATTTCATTTTGACTGAGAAGCTGAATTGTAAAAATTATGGTTGGCAAAGTGATATCTCCTCAATCAAAATAAAACATAAAATGATCCCTCTGGGCCAATCGCAGCTGTCCAATCATAATAAACAAAATTCTTCAGTTGATGTCTTTTTCTGAACTCGTGTTTTCTTCACCTTTTATTTTTTTGCCTCAAAAAAATTAAATGGAAGGATTCGGGGAGAGGGGGTGAAGAAAGAAGAGCATTTGGGGCTGGTTCTCATGCGTGTGTTGGATTATCTGAGACATGCAGATAAAACTGGGTGTAAACCTTAAAATAGAGCAGAGTATCAATTTCAAAATAAATAATGATAATGGTATTTTCAAGATCAGCTCTTTATTATTCATACTCCGTGCCAAAGCATTTAAATACCCTGTGCTACTCATAACATAATGTGGGTGGTAAAAGAAAAAAAAAAAAAAACACCATTCCTCCTTCAACAAGTTATTCCTAAAAAGACTATTCACGTCAGCACTGCGAAGATACAATTAATTTATATAACCCCAATATCCTGATGCTAAGACACACAGCATATGAAACAAAACATTCTCCTATTTTGAAGAGGAGAATAAGCATAAACTCTGCTTTGTGCAGTGCCCACGGTTATTTTAGATAAATAATAGAATGATTTTAATCAACAAATTATTCCGTCAGGCCATTTTTATCAGACACTTAACTCTTTTTTTTTTTTTTTTTTAATCCAGAGTTTGAGCCCACACAGACTCTTTTTCCCCACGGGACTTCGCGAATGCTGTGCTGGCAGTATTGTAGAACTTGAGATGATCCAGGCACGTCACCTAATTGAGACTAGATGATGACATTTTTTGTTACATAGTTAAGTGATTACTTTCAGATAAAATTTTTGTTCTTGTATTTCATATGTGCAGTATGCTCTGTTTGTGGGGGAAGGATATTTTTTAATTTAAAATTTACCTTCAGTTCATTTAAATCTGGTTAGCTGAAAACACCAAAGTTTAGCTTTATGCAATCTAGATATATGTACAATGTTCCTCCATTCCTCTTGAAAAATCTTAAATAATAATAAATCAAGTCACTTATTTTTAATAGTTCTTTTCTAAATGAAAACCAAACAGGTAAAACTCTGTAAAGAAAAACAAAACAAAAACAAACCTTTCCAAAAACAACTTAAAATCTAACTCTTCAGACAAAAAGTACATTTGCAATAGGCTCAGAAACATTTTTCAAATCGAGTTTTATTTTAATGATGCTTGTAAGGAAGAAGCGATGGCTTTAATACTGTTGGCTCGGAAGTGGGTTGCATTGATAATTTTAGAATGTCCTCGAAGATTTGAGTAAACTTCTTAAAAATGGAACCTTATTGACAATCTGTGAGAGACTCCTTAAGAAAAAAAAATATGTAAAAATTTGCCTACAAAACGGATGGTCCCTGTCATTTCTTTTTTTTTGAAAGAAGCCTGATGAATTGAAGAAGTTTCTCTCTGTGTGTGTGTGTGTGTGTGTGTGTGTGTGTGTGTGTCCACTTGAGAGAAGGAGGGAGAGAACACCCACGAGGGTCTGGAACATATCTTTAAATATCACCAATTACAGAGGCTTTCCCTACACTTAACTTCCAGGCTCAACCTATGTGTCCATACCCAGGTGGAGTCAGGAGTATTTATGGAATTGGGGGCAGCACTGCTGGGAATTGCCTCCCGCTGGGACAGGGGGGGGTAAAGCTACTGGGGTGGACCGTATCCAAGAGAAATACGCTAGGGGTTCTATGTGAGACGGTGTCATGAACAAGTCAGAGCTGTAATTTCCTTATGGCTCCAACCTCTGGGGCTTAGGAGGAGGGGAGATAGCATCTCTCCACAGCTACTACCATGAGGGAAGAGTTTCCATTTCTGGTAAATGTTTATCTTATTCTGAAATCAATCCTTCTTTCTTGTTTCTGATAAAGCATGTCTCCCACGGACACCAGCTCAAGCTGAACCCTTAGGTAACACACTGTCACTGGAGGGAGAAGTCAGTGGCAGGGGTAGGTTTTGTTGCCACCTGTCCTGATGATTAAAATGGAAAGGATGGAAAAGCTTCCAGGGGTGGCAAATAGCTAGGTTAGTTTCTTCCATGTATCTCTCCTGTTAACCTGGGGGGTGTGTGGAAAGGAGAACTGAAAGCTGTCTGGTTAGAGCATGTCGCATACTGCCTCTCAATGGTGTTCCAGAGAAACAAATTCCAAAGACCAAGAGTTAGGCAAAGGAGGCAGCATGGCATAGTGGACAAGATTGACATACACTCAGGTTTGACCCTTACCATTTAATAGTTATATCAACTTGGACTAGTACATTTGTTGCACTTAGCTAGTACTTCCTCTTCCTTAACATAGAGATGATAGAACTGACATCATGGTATCATTGTAGAGACGGAGTGAGGAAGTGGAATTTAGTAGGCACTCAATCAATATTTGTCCCACCACCCCCCATACACACTTATTAAACAAAGCTTATTAAGAAATCTAAAAAGTTATCAGCTTCAAGCATAAGACTACTATGTTAGTCCATTTGCTGTTGCTATAGCAAAATACCTGAGGCTGGGTCATTTGTAAAGAAAAGAGGTTTCATTAGCTCCAAGTTTTGGAGGCTGGAAGTTCAAGATCCAGTGGTTCCACCATTCCGCCTCTGCACGGGCCTCATGGCTGACAGCATCATCATGCTGGGAGTACATGTGGTGGAAGTAATCACATGGTGCGACAGGAAGCCAAAGAGATTCAGGGCTCAGGCTTGTTCTTTTATAACAATTTTTTCTCACAGAAACTCACTCACTCTGTGAGACCAGCCTTAATCCCTTCCACAGTCAAAGTCCCCAGGGACTTAATTAGTTCCCACAAGTCTCCACCTCTTAAAGGTCCTACCCCCTCCACACGGCCCCCAATGAGGACCAGGATTCCTATACAGGAACCTTTGGAGGATAAACTATAGCCAAATCATAACAGCCAATTTGCCCAAGAGCCTTCCCAGGAACTTCTGATAGTGGATTTATCATTTCCATGAGCTCATGATTTAACACTGTAGGCATTTAGTTTATTCTCACTGCACAAAGTGTAGTGGCTTCACAGGGGTCTGTTTGGTCATTCCCAAGTCTGTTCTATGAAGGAGAAAGCCTCGCCCCTCCTGTTCAATTTGCATCTCAGCCCCTAGCTCAGAGATGGGCACAGGAAGACTGTTATGAAATATAAATGAGATGGATGTGTGACCTGCACTCACCTCTCACATAAGGAAAGGCCAACAGCAGGGTGCTCCAAAATTCTGTCCATCCCCCCATTCCCTACTCTTTTCATTTCAAAACTTAAAGAGAGAGGCAAATTGAAGCCACCATAACAAAAGGAACACTCATCTCCACTGTGTTTCTAGAAAGCACCATTCCCAGTGCCCAACTGCAATCTGGCAGACAGGTCCCTGTGTGGCCACAAATCCTCCACTTTTTAATTCTTTCTTAAAAATAAAATTGTATTGGAAGGAATATTGGAGCAGGGCCTGGTTTTCAGTTCTAGTAACTCTGTCCCATGAACATTTGGGTAAATCAAATGATCTCTGTCAGTCTCATTTTTTTCTTGTTTATAAGATGGGGAAAAAACTCTCCCAAAGTAAACACACACCTTACCCATTCGCTGGGCGAGAGAAGATAAGCAAAAGAGCTGGGACACTGAAAATCACCCCGCAAAGGTGAAGAAGTCACTTATATTCAGAAGTAAGAGCAAGGGCAGCTGCTACAATAACAGGCATGAGTGTGCCCAGTTTGGATCATAATCCCAACAGACCTGTTCTAAGAAGACATAAGTCAAGTGGATAGAAGAAGGTGTGTGTGTACTTGTGTGTGTGTGTCTGTGTGTGTATACATTTTAGGACACACCATCATTAATTGAGCACTTACTATGCTATAAATCAGCAAATGTGAACATACTTAGCAACAATGAGCCCAGTTTATGACTGACTATTCTTCCTCCGCAATTCCTTTACAGTACAACTTCAGACACAGATCATGGAGCAAAGCCAGCCAGAATGAAGAAAACGGCCTAGGTAGTGTATACTAGTAGGATATCGAAAATAATGCTTCTAACTTGCTTAAAGATTTTTGCTGTTATTCTAAAGTGGATTATTTTCACAAATATTTGTAGAGATCTACACACAACAGTCTTGTTTAAATTGTTGTTCTATGCATTCTACAAAAAAAAAAAAAAAGGTATACTAAGGGAAATTTTAAGTCTAATATCTGTCCCTAGAGATAATAAATTCTAACCCCACAGTATGAAGTTAAAAACTTATTATTATCCCATTGATTCATTTTACAATAACACATTAAAGTGGTAGAAGGTACTGATTCCCAAGGACCAACAGTATGCTTGTCTTCCAAGTCCCCTTTCATAAAGGTTGGTGGTAATTTAGAATTTACACTACAAGCATTGGCAATTTAACAATTTTTTTCCCCTTCCTGAGAGCGTGTTGCTAAACATTTTCCAGCACACAATTTTTTTTAAGTTTCCTCCTATCAAGTTGTTTACTTATTCTAGGCCTGTGATTCCTTCTTCCATAATCATTTCCAAGTCTTCTTTTTCTAATTACTTTAAGATTTCTTGTTTATGAATTGGGTCAGCTCAAAAAATGGGTCTAGGAAATGGACTATATTTTTGCTGTTCATAAATCTTTCTTCTTACTTCTCTTACATTTTCCTTTTTTTCTTTTCTTTCTTTATCCTATACATGGTCCTCCCTCTAGATTCTCCGTCTTCCTTTGTCTTTCCCCTAAAACTAGCACAGCAACATTAAATACCCAAAGTAGAAATTCATTTCAAATCCTTTTGGTTCTCATACACGTTCAGTGCCTAAATAATGTTTGCGGAATTGCAAGTCCATGAAAGGATGCACTTTTATCTGCTTCATGTTTTAAATGCGTTCACATGCCATCATCTTTTTCATCCAGGAGATTTTGGGGAGAAAAGAGACACTGTCCTGTAGAAGAGTTTTACTATAGCAATAAATCTTACTGCTCATTCACAGCCGAGCCCTCTCGCTGGACCCAAAAGTTCACTGGCGTCTCTTCACTATAAGTATGATCAGGTATTTTCACCACTGTCCATCTTGATTCAGTTTCACAACTTTCTAGCTGTTATTTAAACAAGTTATATAGACTTTATGAGCCCCATTTTTCTGTGAAATGGGAAAATAGTAAGAATAATATCTGTTTTGTAGAAGTATCCTGAAGGTTAAGGATGATATCCATATCGCCCTGGTACATTGTTTGAGTGATGATGATTTTTCATTTGGAACACATTGTTGTATTGACACTATGTTATTTTATAGCCTATACTTTCTTTTTTTTGGGGGTGGGTACCAGGGATTGAACTCAGGGGCACTCGACCACTGGGCCACATCCCCAGCCCTTTTTTGTGTTTTATTAGAGACAGGGTCTCACTGAGTTGCTAAGTGCCTTGCCATTGCTGAGGCTGGCTTTGAACTTGCAATCCTCCTGCCTCAGCCTCCCAAGTGCTAGGATTACAGGCATGTGCCACCACGCCCGGCTTAGCCTATACTTTCTTGATAAATGTTTTAATATACTCTGAAATAATCAAGATCGATGTTTATTATATTATACGCTTACATGTGTGAATTTAAAAACATTTTAAAAATAGTGATTAAAGGCAAACTAGAACCTATTCCCCAAAGATATTCCATAAGTATAGCGTTATATATGCCTTCAGGCCTTTTTTATTCTTATATGGTTATAAAAATCCAATCAAACATCATATACTATCTAGCCACCTATTTTCTATTTAACACATCATGAACTCCATAATGCCCATAAATGTAAGCGTGCTGCGAGAAGCTCACGTCAGCAGTGTGTTCTGATTTATGGATATCACACCATCCATCAGCAGGAAAGTCCAGACACAGTAGTGATAACTGACTGCAGCTTTTAGGCAAAGGTCAGGGATCCTTTTCCCAGGTGCCTGATGGAGAAGGGGGCTGGCCAGACAGTGCTGCCTCTTCTGAAAAGTTAAGAGGCAGATGGAGAGTGTTGGATACTCCCTAGATCTTAGCGAGGCAGAGAGTAAGGGAACAGGTCCAGGGAAGCAAGATAAGCTAAGAGGCTCTGTTAGCTGATTTCAACACAGGTGAGAATTTTCCTTAAGACGCTCCTGGGCAAGAGAACCAAAGGGGGTGGGGCTTAGTTCCACCTCCCCCCGCCCATAATGGGAAAAAAAGTGTTTAATTGCTCTGTGCTAAGACCAAGAGCATTGCCAACTCTAGAAGATTAATAGGACAAGGGCTGCTGCTGGTGTTATTTGGCTAGTATATAGTTCTTTTTGTTTGGGGATTTGTTTTGTTTTGTTTTGTTTTGTCTTGTTTGTTTTCTTGGCAGTGGGTGATTCTAAAAGGAGTAAGAAAGCTTAAAAGTTATAAAATTTTTAGTATGAGCCTCTGGGCTCGGGCTAATTCAGGGCAAGTTCTAAATAGCATAAGATAGCAAAAAGAAAGAAAGAAAAGAATTGGGCTCAGTTATATTCTCCCAACTCTCTGTACCACTTTTCCTTAGAGTTTATTGCAAGACATAAAAGAAACCATTTTTGAAAAATTCAATGTAGTCGAGAAGTAGGTAAAATTCTTCCTAATGTAAAAATTAACATAAAAACGATCAAATGTTTCAAAACAATAGTGTGTGTGTGTGTGTGTGTGTGTGTGTGTGTGAATTTGGTCTTTTGTGCAATCAATTGCTGCTGGCAGCAAAACATGAGTTTATAAGAAGGAATTTTTTTCTAAAATCAGCACATCAAAAGATAGAAAGCTATTGTTACTGAGAAAAAGAAAGGAAATGGGGCAACTGGCTTCTTTTGTAGTTGCTTTTCAAACCCTTTTGGATGTTAGCGCAAAATTGCCAATGACGGCTCAGCAAACTTGATTTAGGGACTTAGTTGGAAAAAACGGCCTTAATATTCCCCTTTCTTAAATTGCCCCCAAATCACTCATTGGCACCATCTTGGATAACTGCCTTTCCTCCCACCCCAACTGTTCGCTCACCCGGTCCCTTCTGCTCTTTGGCTCAAGGGCACCCATGAAAGAAAGCAGAGAAATACTTGTTACTCTGAGCATGATCCACTTGCACAGAAAGGCCCGGTTTTGAATTGCTCTTCCTCCTCCTGTGTGGCCATCCCTCCGGCTTTGCAGGCCTGGGATCTACAGCAGAATAACTACTTTAGGCCCAAAAGGGTTTCTATTCTTTCTTAAGAGTCACCATTTCCTCCCGGCAAGAGTGGTTAATGAAAAAACCTCTGATTGGTTGTTATTTGTTGTGCTTCAATGTCTTGCTGCCATTTAAAGGGTTTAAAATTAGATTGGCTTCTGTCGCTGCCTTTTCCGTAGCCAGTTAATCACAGGATTCCTTGCCACATTGAGGCCACCATGGGGATGGCACATGCAGCAAGTTAGGAAGCCGCTGATTACAGGCCAGGGAGCTAATGTGCTTACACAACACAAATTGTTGTAAATGCTTTGAACATTATTTTATTTGTTTTTGACCATCCTTTGCTCAAGATTTGTTTCTCTAGGACCCAGCACCAGGCCTGGCATCTTTGTTAAGGAGTGAATGAGTTTTCTGGTTTTCTCTTGAAAACTTACCCAAAGTAATAACAGGCTTTTGCTGGGACAAATCACAACTGGAGTACTGGAACTGGAGAAGTTTACTCCTCACTAAACTTCAAATACAACCTCCAGTTCTTCCTGGCTGGGCTACCATGACCTACTGAAGAGATAAAGTTACAAAAGTCAGGAGAAACTGAATGCCCATTTTTTTTTTAATCATTGAATCCTCTCAAAGTCATATTTTAATGAAAACCTTGCAGATTGCCTTTGCTTTAAACTGCAGTTGAGTTTAAAATTCAAGTATAAATGTACAATCTGAGTCTTTTTGAACCCTAAGTGTAGACAGAATGGAAAAAGAAAGTGTTAATTTCTACCTCAACTTCAGTTCTTCTGATCCCATCCCTTCTACACACACACACACACTCACATCTAGCTTACCTTCCATACCTTCCATCTCTCAATTTCGTAGCATTTCTAGCATTTCATCAGTAAGAAATTCTTTTTGTTTCAGAATTTTAACATGAAATACTTAGTGTCATGCATATTTAGTCCCCACACATCAAGAACTCATGAGTTCTATAGGCTGGGGTTGTGACTCAGTGGTAGAGCGCTTGCCTAGCATGTGCAAGGCACTGGGTTAGATTCTCGGGCACCACATATAAAATAAGTGAATAAAATAAGGTCCATCAAATATAAAAAATATTTAAAAAAAAAAAAGAACTCATGAGTTCTGGCTTGCTTCTGTATTCTAGCTTGCTATACACCTCCAGGCATGCCTCTTAATCTCTTGGTGTCTCCATTTGTATGCCTACAAGGGGAGACTATTTAGCAGACCTATTTCACAGGAGTGTCATGTTGCATAGCTCATTAGTGACTATAAAGTACGTTGAAAGTACAGTATAATAGATAAATGCTCATAAATGATATAACACATTACAGAGCAAGAAGGTTATATTAAGGAGATTAAATAAGGAGATTAAAATGCTCTGAGAGTTTTATATCATGTCCAATGATAAAGATGATAAAAGGCAAATCATCATTTGGATTTAAAGTCCAAGTGCAAATATGCAAAAATGTCTCAACCAGGCCAACCCAGAGCAAGAGTAGTAGGACCCATGGATCTTCTGATTTGGTTTTTGCTTTTTGTGGTTGGGGGAAAAGTGGGTATTAAAGGTATCAGGCCAATCAAAAACCTTTGAGGACCTTAGCAAGTTAGTCACAGAAACAAAAGATGGGTGTGGTTATTACACCAAGCATATTTTAATACTGTGAATACTGGCATCAGATTCTATTCTCTTGAATTCTAGGTTTTACCATGTCCCATAAGCTTAAGCCTACTTCTTTGTCCAGTGCTGCAGTTTTTTAGGGTTTTTTTTTTTTTTTTTTTTTTTTTTTTTTTTTTTTTTTTTGAAGGATGTTTACCTTTGAGAAACAAGGAAAGCCAGATCACCTGAACCTTTCCTTTACCAACTCTGCTGAGGACTGCCAGGCAGAAACATTTCCACAACCATGGTGACACATGGCCCACCATGTGGTGTGGGGAATACATGGATATAGGGTCCTACCCCTGCATATGTTGCAAAGAGGAAAAAGAAACAGGAACATTTAAGGGAGCAAGACATTTCTGAATTATGCAAGGCTTAAGCAAAGTTACAAATTACTCTGACCCTTAAAAACAAAAGATAGAATTAGATGTTCTCATAAGGAGAAAAATGTGCCTATACTCAAAACAAACAAAAAAAAAAAATTGGACCAATAGATGGAGAGTTTTTGACTACAAACCAATTATTATATTAGCTAGTATAAATTGAATATATCAGTAAATGTTAGACTACAGAATTTACATATATTATAGTATTTCATTTTCAAAGCAACATTTTGAGAAATTCTCTTTCCTGTCAACATTGTTACTTATGTTTCTAAGCAGGAAATAGTACGTGACAAGAATCGCTATTTTTGGTATAATAGCATTTTTAAAACAGGTCCACTGTAAAAATAAAATTATTTTAAGAGACTTTGGAAGTCAAGAAATCAAGGGGATTTAAACTATAGAAGCAATAGAGCTTCTGAGATGAACGTTCTGTGACTGACCATTTTCTTCTGTGGGAGGTTCGCCAATTCTGGACGTGGGCTGATGACTGGGCTTGGCCCTCACAGAGGGACTTCACGGGGAGAATGAGAAATCAGCAAAGCTTTTAGTGGTCATGTAGGGTTGGCGGGACAATTGGAAACTTCAGGAATCCTAAACACATGGTTAGTTCTTCCCACAGTATGTTTGCTGAATTCTGGGACTAGGAAGATTTTATAACACAAACTGAAATCTGTAGGAGCATGGTATTTCAGAGACAAAGTCCTGCTTGAAGATGGGACCTGCCTCAAACAGATGGCCGGACTCCTCCTCTAGACATTGGCCAAAGTTGGAAGCAGTGGGAAGCCGGAGACCAGAGACCAGAGTCCCAAACCTCTGAAAGGATGACTGAATTTCCCACAATCTTTCAAGGCTAAGGTGATGAAGACTTTCAATAAAAAGCTTTCAATGAAAAGACTTGGAAGAACATGCTTGAAAAACAGAGGTGAACTGATTCAAACTGAGTCATATATACCTATAATCCAGCCCAAACCACCTTAATGCAGGTTTATATACCAAATGTAGAACCCTCACTGGCAGAATATGTCATTTGGAGCATCTAAAGATCCTTTTATATGTGACTTCCAACTGAAAATTAATACATTTATGAAAAGTCAGTGTGGTTGGTAATCAAAAAATAAAATATAACAATAGTAGATGTTAGATGATTCAGATATGGGAGTTAGAACATAGGAGCTTTGAAATAAGCAATTCTGATATTCCACAGAAATTAAAGAAAGGAAAAGAGTAGAAAAATAACTGAAAACCTGGAGAATTTCAACAGAAAATTGGATTATTTTTCAAAGACTTACATTCTAGAACTACAAAATATGTCTAAAAATAAGAACCCCTTAAATAACAGCAGACTGACCTGCAGGGGTAGTACCATTGAATTAAAAAAAGATTAAGAAAATATCCTAAATGAAACACAAAAAGAAGATAAAGAGATAGGAAGAAAAACAGAGTTGAGTATGAAAAAAATGGGGTACCCAGTGAAATGTTGAATTTGCTATCATCGGAACCCCAGAAAGGAGGAAAATGGAGAAAAATGAAATAGAACAGAAAAGATAAAATCCAGGTACATTCCAAAACTGGTGAAAAACACCATTTCCTAGATTCAAGAGGTTTAGCAAACTCCAATCAAGATAAATACAAAGAAAACTACACCTACTTAATCTTGATCAAACTACTCAAACCAACTACAAAAAGAAAATGTTACAAGAGCCAGAGGGGAAAATTGAACCTTTCAAAGAAGAATAACAACAACTGTCTTTTCAACCAAAAATAGGGAATCCAGAAGAAAAGAGAATGAAATCTTGAAGCTGATGAAAATTAAAAACAAACAAAAGTGTCAATCTAGAATTCTATACCCAGCAAAAATATTCTTCAAATATGAAGGAGATGTATTTTAAGGCAAATGAAAGTGTGAAGAAGACATTTCTAGCAGACTTTCACTGGAAGAATTTACTAAAGAAAGTTTTTCAAACCAAAGGAAAATAAGACCAATTGAAAGCATAGAACTGCAGGAAGAAATAAAGAGCTCTTAGAAAAAGTGTGTTGGTATCATTAAATATATATAATGAGAGCTTAAAATAAAAGTCATAATAAAGTCATGGACAAGCTCTAACACATGATACAAATAAAACATGTAACAACAATTATGCATAGGAAGAGACGGGATTAAGTGTGGTAATGTTCTTTTTTTTTTTTTAATTCAGGAAGTGCTAAGGTAACCAATTTAAGGTCTATTACAATGAGTTTAAGAATGTCGCACAATGGAATTTTACTCAGCAATAAAAGAAAATAAATTAATGGCATTTGCAGGTAAATGGATGAAGTTGGAAGACATAATGCTAAGTGAAGTTAGTCAGTCTCAAAAATCCAAGTACCAAATGTTTTCTCTGATATAAGGAGGCTATTTCAAAGTATTGTTGGATGGGGGTACATAGGAGGATTAGAGGAACACTAGAATGGTCAAGGGAAGGGAGGGTAAGGGAGGGAGCAAGAGGGGAGGGAGGGGGAGAAAAGAAAAAAAGAAAGGTGGTTGAATGAGACGGATACCATTTTCCTTAATGCATGATTGAAGACCTGAATTGTACGAATATACTTTGTATACAAACAGTTGTATGTAAAAAGATACTAAATATATGCACTATGAGTTGTACATATTAAAAATTATAAAACTAAAATTAAAAAAAAGAATGTACATTTAGGGTAACTGTCAAAAAATAATTTAAAAAATTTATGACTGGAAAGCCAATAGATAAATAAAGAATGGGATGATGAAAATGTTTTACCAATTGGAGAACAAAGGAGCATAAAGGAATAAAAAAGAGATGGGTAAGCAAAGCGGAGATCTGAAGTCCACTGTATGAACAACCTGTGAACTGGATTCAATGGATGAAGCCATCTAGACAGCACATAAAACACAGCAGCCTACATTAAAAGACTAAGCCGTGATATACACCGTGAACAGAAGACTCACTTTCACTCTTAAGGATACAAAACTTTTGCAGGTGAATTCCAAGCAAGAAAGGGATTCAACCGCTGTTATTGGCTGAAGGTGGAGGAAGGGACTATGAGTTCAAGGACTTGCCTCAGCTGACAGGCAGGAGAAAACAGGGACTTCAGTCCTAGAACCACAGGAATGAAATCATGCCAATACGATTGAGCAAGGAAAGAGATTCTTCCCAGGAGCCCTCAGAAGGGAATGCAGTCAGCTGACACCTAGCCCAGTGAGACCTTTCCTGGGCTTCTGATCTAAAGAACTTAAAGGCAATAAATCTATATTATTTTAAGCCATTAAGTTTGCGCTAATTCATTACAGCAGCAATAAAAAACTATAACTAATGTACCCCTTGATATGATTGCCATGATTACAATTGTGTATTCATTCACTCAATCTTTAAAAATGTTTTACTGAGGGCTTCTCTTGTACACCAGGCACTGTTCTGGAATACTATAAGAAATAAATTGGTAAGGGCCTTGCCTTCATAGGGCTTATCTCTAAGTACTAACAGAATCAAAAATAGACCAAGTGGTAGAAGAGTGCAGAAACTAGTTGTAGGCAGTTTGCAGAGTATATTATGTAAGAAAGTAAATCTCTTTAGAAATGCAGGGAATGAATGTTCAACAACTGTGGACAAAAAAAGTAGAAAATTCCCAAAATTAGTTTTTGTTAGAGGTACTAAAAGTGAGTGATCATATTGCCAAAAACTGTACAAAGGGGATCATTTCACCTGTTTAATAAATCAAGAGTGTGGTCAAGGCAAAGGCATTTCATTTAGTTTAGATTTGGATAAAAGTTATAATAAGATGGAACTATGTTTTATATGGAAGAGTATTGGTAGCTTATTACATATATAATTAACCATAATTTAATTTTTTGATGAAAATAGTTCTCATTCCATTTTATGAATTTGTCCATTCTAGATCATTTTGCCTTAATAAAGAAAAAATGTTAAATGCTTTAGAACTGTTATAGATTACTACTTCCAGAATTTTAGTATTTTGTTCATCCAAGCATTTACACATGCATTGTGGCCTTGGATTTTCACAACATTCTGTGAAGTATTTTATCTCCATTCAACTGATCACAAACCAGGTGCCCTTAGAAAGTGATGGATGATCCAAATGTTAAAAGGGGCTGGGGATACATCTCAGTTGGCAGAGTGCTTGCCTTGCTTGCATGCAGAAGGCCCTGGGTTCAAACCCCAGCACCACCAAAAGAGAAAAAAGGAGGGGTACTGGGCATAGGGGTGCACACCCATAATCCCAGCAGCTCTGGAGGCTGAGGCGGGAGGATGGAGAGTTCAAAACCAGCCTCAGCAAAGGCGAGGTGCTAAGCAACTCAGTGAGACCCTGTCTCTAAATAAAATACAAACCAGGGCTGGGGATGTGGCTCAGTGGTTGAGTGCCCCTGAGTTCAATCCCCAGTACCAAAAAAAAGCTAAAAGGATGCTCCCCAGTTTACATGAAAATTAAAAACCTGGTGAAGACGGGAGAAGGGCTTCATGGAGACTGAGGATATTAGCTTCCTTCCTCTGCAGCTGATTTCTAAGGCAAAATGCGGGAAAATGTAGGCTGGATGATTACCTTCATCTCTGATAAGTGCTGAAGAGCTGCCCACCAAAACAAAGCAAGCTACCCCATTCAATGCTACAAATCTTTCCTTGCAAACTCTTGGTCGCACAGGAAACAACATCAGTTTGCAATATCCCAGTGCTCTGAGTTGGCTTCTGGGGTCTTCTATGTCTGATGGGCGGGCACAGAGAATGAATCGATGGGCTGGACCTTCGTTGCTTTCCATTAACCATCTCTGCAATCATCAAAGCACCTTGAGAAATGAATTAATGGTGAGATTCATCAACTAAGAAATCCTCAGTCATCAGAGGCTTGCTGTTGGATTATAGTAATGGAATACTGACTGTGTATTAACACTGAGGGAAACACAGGAAGAATGTTCTCACCAGATAGGTCCACTTTTAAATTAAAAAAAAAAATGTTTTCTTTGGATGACTTATCAAAGAACAATTTGTCAGTCCCACTGTAAAGCGTGGTTTTGAGCAATGTTTTTAGGATCAGGCTTCTTAAAGAAAGTCTCACTTTTAAGCAAATGAGGAGGCTTACTTGATGGATACAACGTGATAGATTTATCTGAGGCCCATAAAAAAGCATTGACTCATCAAAGGAGAAAGAAGCCCACAGAAGGATGTTTCAGACAAGTGAGTGATACAAAATTGTAAGCAGAGCTTGAAGAGACCCAAACATTTTGCAAGCCTAAGGGACTGCCTAAATATTTCACAGTAGGAACTATTGTAATAAAAAATAGCACATCCATTCTTTGCAATATTATATACCCGAAACATTGTGTTTTTAAGAATTATTTAATGGCCGGGCACTGTGGCGCACGCCTGTAATCCCAACACTTGGGAGGCTGAGGCAGGAGGATCGCGAGTTCAAAGCCAGCCTCAGCAATGGCGAGGCACTTAGCAACTCAGTGAGACCCTGTCTCTAAATAAAATACAAAAAAGGGCTGGGGATGTGGCCCAGTGGTCGAGTGCCCCTGAGTTCAATCCCTGGTACCAAAAAATAAAATAAAATATGAAGGAGCCCTAATCAGGAAGGGCTGTTGCAGCTAGCTGGAAGCCATAAGTTCCACCTGATATGTATGTGACGCACCTGTAGGCACCCGCAAAGCTGAAGGTATATAACCGGGTGAAAGCGGTCCGAGTTAGGAGAACGGAGAATTCAGTCAGCCGGGCAGTCACTCGGTCGGTCAGAAGAATCAGAGTGGCCAGAACGTAGGCAGAGCGGTTACAGAAGAGAAACCAGATAGAAGACAGAAGAGAAACCAGATAGAAGAAGTAATGACTGGTCAGAGTTAGGCCGAGACTCCTGAGGAAGACAGAAGACAGAAGAAAGAAGAAGGAAGAAAGAAGAGAGAAGAAAGAAGCTCTAATCTTTCTCTAAGCTAAGCTCTATCTTTCTTTCTCTCTAAGAAGCTCTATTTTTCTAAATCTTACTCTAAGCTAAGAAAAATCTTTCTTTCCCTCTCTAAGCTCTCTCTAAGAAAGTAGAAGTAAAAGTAGTAAAAGCTTAACTCTGCCCCCGAGAGTTTTTATCCCGGTTTACGGTACCAGGCAGCTTACAAAAATAAAATAAAATAATTATGTAATGGTACCAGAATCTATTCGTGGTCTAATGTTATTTGAAAGAAAAAGGCAAAGCAGGACATAGTCTCCAGCATAATGGCAGTTTGTTACACAAGACTCTACCCAACTACACAAAGCCCTTATCAGGAGGAATTGGCTCAATCTATCCTGAGCAGAACAGGGGAGGTTCATAGTATAACTGAACAATGCAGGGATAGAATTGGCTTCAGACAAGTCTTGGTCCAGGGTGCAAAGTCTGTGCCAGGATCCGGTTCCTCACACCATCTCTCTCTCTCTGCCCTACTTCCGCGCTGTTGGGTAGGTGCTACCCTAAAGATCTTCCGCGGCGGCAGGTAGCCCCATTCAGCATTGGCAGGAATGAGCAATCTGAACAGCATCTAGTTTGGGATCCTAATGTCGTTTGTCTTGTTTCTCATTCCCATTCCTGAACCAAATGCAAGATGGCATGGCACCTCTTGCCACCCCACTCCAGACCCCCACAATCAGAGGTGAGGTAAATTACAGCCAATCACAGCGACTGGGAGAGTCACAGGGCCTTTAGAAAAAGGGCAAGGGAGAAGAGGCTCCGGCAAGGCCACCAAGATCTGCTATTCCTTCTCACCCAGGAAAAAAAATTAGAAGAAAAATACCTGAATTTTAACACTGGTTATCTAGGCATGGATTACTGGTGACTTTAAATGACTGTACTGTTTTACTTAGTTTTTAAAGAGTATTTCGAATGTGCTCAGATTTGAAAAAGAAGCAACAAAGCTCCATGAAGAAAAAAGTGCACATTCTCAACTAGCAATAAAGCCAGGCAATCTATAGATAGTTTCTATAATTACATATAATTGCGTATGGTTGTATGTTGTTTCATACATGTAGTTTCATAACACTCTTTGTAGTTTAATAGCTATATAAAGTATACTGTTATGGTTTACCTATAAGGTATCCCCCAAAAGCTCATATGTGAGACAATGCAAGAAAGTTTAAAGATAAAATGATTGGATTATGAAACCCTTGACCTAATCAGTGCATTAATCAACTGATAGAGATTCTCTGGGTGGTTAACTATAAGCAGGTGGGGTATAGCTGGAGGAGGTAGGTCATTGGGAGCCTGCCTTTGGGGTTTCTATTTTGTTGTGGCAAGGTGAGCTCTCTCTGTTTCCTGGTAGCCATGTCCTGAGCCACTTTCCTCCACCACACTCTTAAGCCAAAATACACTGCTATACTTTGGGCACAGAGCAATGGATTTGGCCATCTATGGACTGACACCTCTAAACAGTGAGACTCAAAAATAAACCTTCCGTCCTCTAAAATTGTTCTTATCAGGTCTTTTGGTCACAGTAGTGAAAATGCCAAAATATACACAGATAATTTTAATGATTTCCAATAAACTTATAATCAACAATATGAATATCTAGCTACACATGAGTATAAAACCATAGAGAGAGAGTCATAATTGGGTATGCATTTCAAAGTGTAGCACCACATGGTGAATGATTGTGAAAAGTGCAACCTCAGGGAGAGTTAAAAGAGAGGACCTTGGCTGGGCGTGGTGGTGCATGCCTGTAATCCCAGCAGCTCAGGATTGCTGAGACATGAGGATCATGAGTTCAAAGCCAGCCTCAGCAAGGGTGAGGCGCTAAGCAAATCAGTGAGACCCTGTCTCTAATTAAAATACAAAATAGGGCTGGGGATGTGGCTCAGTGGTCGAGTGCCCCTGAGTTCAATCCCTGGTACCTCCCCGCAAAAACAAGAGGAGCTTCATCAAGCAACAGTTTCAATATGCTATTTTTGCAATATATTTTTGACTGATTAAATTTAATGAGTTTTGTCAATTGTAATTAAGTTTTTGGTAGCTAATATTTTGATAATCATAGCTATAGATTTCAAAAACTTTCTTTTCTTTTTTTTTTTTTTTTTTTTTTTTTTTTGGTGGTACTGGGGATTGAACCCAGGACCTTGTCCTTGTGAGGCAAGGACTCTACCAACTGAGCTATATCGCCAGCTCCTTCAAAAACTTTATTTTCTTAAAAAAAAAAAAAAAAAAAAAAACCACTCAGAAAATGTCATGTCACTGGCTGTGCCTGGGCTTTCCTGAACCCTTTTCCCTATCGTCTTACCCGTCTGTACATCAGTCTTGGACCATTGCCAAGGATGTCTCCACAAAAGAAAGCAACTCACACATGCACACAGGCATTCAGGCGCCAGCATGCACACCTGCTCACACCCGGAAGGAAGGTGGTTTTATTGAGTACAGTCTCTTAGAGAGATGGAGAAAGGGGCTCTAATCCCATAGCACTTTACAAGCATCACATTTCCTCTTCTTCACACATTTCCCAAACGCCCTCCCCCTGGCAGCTGTCTCATCCCTACCAGCTCCCTCATCCCAGCAAAGACATCCATTTTTCATTTCCTCCTTCTCTCTCCCCTCCACAGCCACATTGCCTCAGCCTCGACCACCCTAAATTGCTGGAGATGTAGATCTGGAGGTGGAGGGAAATGGATTAAAAACCAGCACAGTAGGAAATAATATTTCACATCAGGATTCAGTACACAACACTTGCAAACATGTCCAACCCAAACAAACTTCATGAAGCAATGAGACACATTATATTTTCTTTTAATGTAGTCTATGCCATATTACTTTTTTTTAAAAAAAGGACACAGTTATACTTCCCTATTGACTTCATCATCTATTAATGCATAAGTCAGTCTCAAATCTGGATAAGGAGTGGGTGATTCCTGGGACTCCGTGTATGTATGTGTGAAATTGAGACAAAGAACATGGATCAAAATCGAACATAAGTCTACCAGCAACTTGGAAAATGTAGGGAAAGTATGGGAAGATTTGTTTTCCTGATTTCAGAGCCATCCTTGCAAGGAAACAGAGAGTATCACTGCGGTAGAGCCAGCAAGATTCACATTTTAATGTTGACCCTGCCTTCTCTGTCAACATTACGGAGGCCAGTTTGGAAGTAACATATGACATAGGTGTTTACATGCTGGGTGGCACTGAAATACTTCATGTGCTTTTTAGAGTCAACATTTATCAGCATGGTGGCACATGGAAATTAGGCTTGTTTTCTTTACTGGGTGTTAGGAAAATCACAGTGTTGTCCACCAAATTGCATAAAAGTCACTAAAAACAGATTCCTTTTTTTTTTTTTTTTTTTTTTTTAAATTTCTGGCGAATTAAAAGAGCATACTTTCGTGACTCCCCCAGAACAATAGGACTGTACTATTTTATTTGGGTTTTTTTGTTAGTAGTATTGTCAAATTTTTAAATATATTTAAGTTCATGTACTAAATTTGTTTTTTATGAAGAGCTTTAGATATCAATATCATTTTTTTTAAATACCTAATCCCCCCTCCCAGTAGACCAGAAATTTGGGAGAAAAACCATGAAAAATATGCTACAGCAAAAGCAAATTTAAATCAACATAGATGAATTTCACTGTTAGAGTTAAGAGATTTTTTCATCTATAGAAGCTGGATTTAGCCTGAATTTTATATAAAATTTTACCCTTTTCACTTTTTGACCACGCACTCAAGTTCTTCTCTGTGTGTTACAATCCAAACCTGTCTAGGAAAACCAAGGGTCTGAGTCAAGGCTCAGATCCTGCATTGGACATTTGACCTCAGCCATTCACTGAACTTCTTGGTCCTAAAAACTCTCTCTTCAGTTAACTCTTATGCAGATCAAATAACAATGACAAAGAACATTGAAAGTTCAGAGGTTCTGTCCAAGGGTAGAATCTTGTTAAACTTCTTATTAGCATGCATTACAGTGATCATAGTGTCAAACACTAGCTTGGACATGTATTCAACAAATACCCTATAATTGATGGAGTTTTTCCTTTTTTCCCCAGACGAGGCTATCCGCCAAGAAACTATGCTTCTCAAATTTGTTTTCTACCGAAAAGTACAAATGCACACTCATGGAAAAGGGTCAAGCTTCAAGCTCCACTGCCCCAGGGTAGCATAAAGTTTAAGAATTTGCATTTGGAACCTGTTCACGTGCATTCAGTTTCAGGCTTTATGACTTCCTGTGGAACCTGGATGAGTTACTCAATCTCTCTGTGCCTCATTCTTCTCATCTGTAAAATGGAGTAAATCACACCATCTACCTCATGAAATTATTGTGAGGATTAAAAGACATGTATCCATAAAGTTCTTTGGAACAGTGCCCAGCAAATGGTAGCCCACAGTAATCGTTAGCTATTACTGTCCTTTTTAATCTTATTCCCAGTGTATGGAAAAGCCAATGAAGAGGTAAAAGCAGAAGGAATAGAGAGATGATGGAAAAGGCATGAATTTGGGAGCTCTTCAAAGTTAAGAGAGTGTTATAGCAACACTGTAGTACTCAATACCCACAGAATTACAGTATAAGTCATTGAGTATTTTTCTCTAAAATATCGCATCTTTGCCTCTATAATTAAGTTATTCAGGGAAACACATCTTTAACTTCATATTTATTGCATGAATAAAATTACAATGAGAGATGAATACATATCTAAGAGAATTGTTAGGTGAAGAAGACAGACAATGCCCAGTGTTGGTAAGGTGAAGGTCAAATGGAACTCTCACACACAGACGATGGGCATGTACATTGCTAAAAAACACTTTGGAAAACTGCAGAAGAATCTACAAGATAGTGAGAGAGCTGAGCACATGCATTCCTTATGCTCCATAAATTCCATTCCTAGACATATAACTAATAAGATGAACACACACGTGTTCCAAGACTCACATAGGACTGTTCATAGAGATGGTATTTATAACAGCCCAAACAGGAAACAACTCAAATTCCATCCATAGAAGAATGAGTAAATAAAATGTGGTATAGTTCCATAATAGAATGTAATATATCATAAAAGAAGAATAAACCATGGTTAAACAGCATGGACAAATGTCACCCACATAATATTGAGAAAAATCAGCCATATATAAAAGAATGCATAATTATTCCGTTCATATAAAATTTAAAAGCAGGCAAAACTAAACTAATGGACCACATTGAAATCCCTTGTTTAAATCTCTTTCAACTCAACCATAATCTAATTAAGGCCAGGAACTACATCTTATTTATCACCATATCTCCAGCATTCGACACCAAGCCTGGCACATAGGAGACTTCTAATAAATGTTTCTTGAACTAACACAAGATAAAATTGAGATATATTCTAAGTTTATATTTTACAGAAACACACTTAGAACCAAGTTTGCTGAAGTAGCAATTTGTCTGATGGCTTATGTGTCAATCATCTTTTGAGTTCTCCCCCCAAATTTCACCCAAAACACACACAACTTTTCCTGTCCTTGGGATATTATTAATCAAGCTCTTTTGGTCAGAAGAAAGAGAAGAAGTCATGAGCTATATTTTTCTTACTAAGATTTTCTGATAGATTCTGTGATTGAAAGATTAAAAACATAGTAATAAAGCTTTTGTAGATAGCCTGGGTGACTCTATAATTTATCAAAGATATATTATAACCTTACAAATATGCTGCTATTGTGCTTATGTCACTGCTGACATTTGCAAAGACGGAATAAGGATGAGGGGGGGGCTTTGGGGCTTTGTTATACCTTAACAATTTTATGAGAACCACGGTTTATTGTTTTAATAGGATATCAAGAAAAATGAAGCAATTATCTGAGATGCAGGATGTATGGATATGAGTGTGGGCATTTGTGCTTCCTGCCCTGAGGGGCAAGTTCCTATTTTTCTCCTGAACTAAATGTGCTGAATTCCCACGTTTTTCCTCTGTTTGTTGAAAGTGTACTTATAGACAACAGCAAAGAATTATTACACCTTGGCTATTATCACATTCTAGTCATAGCTTTTTGCATTTGAGATTTATAATACGCAGCAGAATTAGAAATGTCAATTTTTTTGAGGCTCAGAAATCAGTTTCATATTTGCTGTCTTGGTGGCAGCCAAAAAGGACAAACTAATAAAACGTTATGCACCCTACAGTCCTAAAGGGAGGGGGCAGAAATTTACGTCATCCATTAATCAGTGACCTAACCAGAAAAACATTAGCGAATGATTAAAGAAAGATGACCCTGAGGGACTGCTGGGGGATTCAGAAGGGCTTTTGTCAAAGCCCCCAAATCTAATGTAATTTCAGGCTGGCCTCAAAATTCAATTTGTGTGGAACCTCTAAGTCATCCATTCCGCAGCGAAATACAGCGTAATTGCACTTGAATGGCTTCCAGCACAGCTCTGAGAAAATGTCTTGTTCCGGGCCCTCGGTGCCCACGAGGAAGGCGGCCGGTGACCACACAAGAGGCTGGGCTCAGTCACTGAGTCTGCCTATCCCACCTGCCGCCCGTTGCCCTCCACAGGAAGCACGTGTTTCTGGTTAATTCCTGCCAGCGTTTGGCTGTCAGGTAGGGCATCTGGAGCAGGCAGTTCCCGAGGGCTGCCACCTGGTACTGTCAGTCGGCCTCAGACCAACGAGCAAAAGGGGAGGTATTCATCTATGTGCTTATTTTTCTATGTTTGGGGCATTTCTTGGGACTTGGAGTTTTTACTTGGCAAGTGAACTGGTCTCTTAAGTTAGTAGAGGGGGAGAGAAAAAAAAAAAAAAGGAATTTTGCTTGCTTTCCTTTAACTCTGAGTTCCTTCTTTGCAAAAGCTATTTAGTAATACCTGGTTCACCCTCATTAAATCTCTGGAGCATCTTCCCAGTGCTGCAGATTTGCTTAGAAATAGACTTAAAAAGTAGATCCTAATCATCCTAATTTGAGACATAGTCATTAAGTCCCATTATTTTTTAATGTGTAGTTATAAACAATTACAGATAGACAAACACAAAACTCCCATTGGGATGAATAGACAAAAGTAAAGAAAACAAAAATAAATGTTCTCAGAACAGGATGAAGCATTCCTTAGAAAAGACCATTTTTGGCTCCTGTCTCAATAGTTTATAGTATGCAAAAGAATAAAAGAGTCTCAGTGAATGTCAACAGTTAGATAATATTTCAACCTCAAAAAGACTGCTTGTTTTGATCCAAAATCAATTTATATTTAATTTTAACTCATAACTTGCATCTACAAATGCAGTACAACTTTCCATAACACCAATTAAATATAATGAAGTTGATGAAGAAGCGTGATTTGCTTTTACCAAATTGCTGTAAGTAATAGCACAGTTGTAAATAGAAATTAGCACCTGGGCAAGAAGAAGACGATTACCCCAGTGCCTTAGTCTGTTGAGGCTGCTGTAACAAAATACATGAGACAGGAGAATTTATAAACAACAGGAATTTATTGCTTACAGTTCTGGGGACTAGGCTCTGAATCATGGCAGTGTCGATGAATGTGGGTAAGGATGTGGCTATTGTGTCAACAGGGCCCAAAGATGGTGCCTTCTCCTTATGTCCCCACATGGTAAAAGGGCAAAAGGACTCCCCAAGCCTCTTTTATAAGGACGCTAATCCTGTCTTGATGTAGTCACCTTCTAAAGCCTCACCTCAGTATTTTCACCTGGGGAGTTACATTTCAGCTTACAAATTTTATAAGGACAAAAATACTGAGACCATAGCATCTTAGGACACAGATACTTTAGCTAGTAGCTTTTTGCTGGGTTTATCCTGCTGAGAGTGAGAGGAGTGACCATAATAATACAATTAAAAAGATGCTGGTGAAAGATAGTGTTGATAGCGATAGGAAAAATTAACTATTCTCAAATACTGGATTGGTCAATTCAGGTTTTGCAACTGAGAAATTGTAGGGTTTATTTTTAAGCACTCACTCAAACACTTATTTACTGATAAAAAAAAATTTCACTTTATCACTCTAACTTCTAGTCATATCTTTCCTATTTCATCATGTGATTTTGTTGTTGTTTTTGATAACAAGGAATATTTGAGCAACACAGCCATCTCATTATGGTAGTACAGACTGTTCTGAAATTTAAATACATATTACTATGGAAATCAGTGTTCAGAAAGTCCAGTGGAAATTGCCATGAGTGTATTTCTGTTTTAATGGCAATTTTAGCATTGGCAAGAATTGCGGTGGGGACAAGAGTCAGAGAATCCTGCACCAGCATATTTATGCATATTTTCTAGTAAACATAAGCACTCTGCTGCCTTTATTTACATGGCCATATTTTAATTCTACCTGTGTATTTTTAGGAAATTCAATAAAATATTTGCTCAGAAAGTGTTCCGGACATGTGAAGGTAGGAAGAGGTGCCAAGTCATACAAAGAACTGGATGTGAGAGAGGAACAGGAAGTTGAATGGGTGAAAAGTGGTTGGGCAGGGAAGCACAAAAGGGATTACAAAAACGCAGTGTGACCCTTCAGTGAAGAATCAGAGGAACCAGACCATCAAGTTAAAAGAGGAAAGTGTTTTCATCACTTCTTGTTCCCACCAATGGGGTCTTGGTTATCTTCAACTTTGCTAAGCTGCTGGTGCTCGCTTACTTAGACAGAACTATGACAATGAGTGAATGGGATCTGAGCCCTTTAGGAGGCTTCAGAAACGTCCCCTATGGGCAATTTTGATTTCCCATCCATGTACATTCCCATGCAATGACTGTATCATGCTGTGAGTTCCCTCAGGTGTGTCTGAAATGAGCACCTAGTCTCCCTACGGCTGCTGACGGGGAGAGAGAATGGCCACCAGGACAGAATGCAGGCTGCATGGACTTAAGCAGGAAGCTGTCACTCAGCAACCCTGCGTATGCCCAAGACATGCTCAAGGAATTCCTCCAAGGGAATTGTGCAGCCACACACATTCGTTAAAATGAAGTGAGTTTTTTTTTTGTTTTGTTTTGTTTTTAAACTGTGAGGGTATCTTCTAGGCTTCCACATGACAAAAATATCCAACCTGCCCTCTGAAACCTTCTCCTCAGTTTTCAGGTTGAACTTCTGAGAACCAACGCTGAACACACAGGGATGTTTGCTGTGTGTGTACCACATTGGAAAAGGTGGGTCTCACTCCAAAGATTTCCTAAGCATCCAGGGATAGTCTATCTACATTCATGTTCAGAGAAACAATCTCCCACATTACTCGTCTCTGGCTCTGAAGTGGAAACACCCATCCCCCTGCGTACACTGTGAGAAATTCCTAGGTTTTGTTTTATGAATTTTTCATGGAAAGCAAAACAGTATTTAAAAAAAAAAAAAAAAAAAAGAGGATCTTCTGAAAATGCTTTGCGTTTGCTCTGGGCATTGAATCGGATCAGTTTTCTGGAAAGCTGCTCCCCACCCTCCTGTCCTTCTCTCTTCCAAACCCCAAATCCTTCAGCCACTGGCCTCTTCAGGGCTCTGGTTTGATGACCCTGCAATTGGAGGGTGGAGTGGGAGGAGAGGACTCATACCTTTGTTTTTCTGGTTCTCCCCAACACCCTGGTGGCCTACTTGGGTGTCCCACAAGCACTCGGTGGAAAATAGTACATCCCATTTAGCAACAGCCCCACCTAGCACGAGCTCCTGGGCTATACTTAAACAAGGGCCAGAGAGTGGGAATGATGGAGGCCTGCGTTAGGGAATGTGAGAAAAGCCATTTTCTCTCCGTGGTGGTGGCCACAAAGTAATTTCTGCTTCTACTTTAGCAACCCATGGGGTAGAGGGGACGGAATTATGTTATTTTCCAGCTGGACAAAAATGCAAAAGGTGTTCCAGGGTGTATTTTTCAGAGGAAATTTTCATCGACGTTTAAAGGTTATTATTATTATTATTATTTTTTTAAAACCGATTTTACAAATCCAGAAGAAAAAAAAAATACCCTGCTTCCCAGGACTTCTCATAATGTTGGATATTATTTTCACATGAAAGGTGAGGAAAAGGAATTATGTTCTTTGTCACTCTCTATGCATGTCCCCATAGCTGCGCCAATGATCGCACTCTTTCTTCTTTTTTTTTTCAAAATAGTCAGTGTCTTATGTTTTGGAATATTTATAGAAGAATATGGATTAACTGCATAAGCCAGCTTTTTAAGAATCCCAGCTATGCCCCAACACTAAAACCATGCTGAGGGAGACAGCATAAGTCTGTCAACATTTGGTCCAGAGGACTATGTGTTGAATGTACCAGTTCCTCCAATAATCAGTATGAAAAGCACTCAGGCAATTTTTTCTAAGTATGGAATCATTAAAATACAACACACACCCATTTAGAAGAATAGTGTAATGGGAAAAGGTACTCATGGGGCCAGAATCCTCCTACAACATTTCAAAACCACCTTTTCTCCCTGTACTAATATTTTTATTGATCATCTTACCTTTTGCCCCATGGTACTCCATGTCATTCAATTATACTTCCCACGACATTTTATTGCATAAATGATCATTGTACTGATCATTGTACTGATCACTTACATCTTTGTTTTCAGTTAAAAAATGTTAAACCTTCAAGTTCATCTTTAGCCTTCCAGAGCCCAGGACGTAGCCAAGACTTAGAGATAACTAAACAGTGTTGGTTGAAAGAAAGAATATATGACAAGCAGTTAGAACGGACATAAAACTACTTACTTTTTAGACTGAAATGAATAAATAAAAATCCTTTTGTACAGAATTTTGAGAAGAAAAAACAATTCTTGGCCATAAAGATAGATACTCTCTAAGTAACAGTGCACATGTCTCTAATAAGATAGAGCCATGAGGTATGGTGGGATGCAGGGAAGAATGCTGAATATTGAGTCTGAGCAAAACCAGAGTCTGTGCTCAGAGTAAGAATGGAGCTCCTCTCTGCGTCATCGTCTTCATTTTAGACCTTTTGCTCTGGGCTCCAGCTTCTCTCCACCACAATTTTTGTTTTGTTTTGTTTTGTTTTTGTTTCTTATCACCTTGTTGCGAAAGGGAGACTGAGTTTTTTCCCCAAAAAAGGCACAAAAGTTAAGTGCAACAAATGTGCCTAATTAGAATGATACTGGTTAATGGAAAGAATTACCTTTGTTCCTTTTCCTACACTCAGAATGTGTGCGAAGATGAGAGGCACAATGGTCAGGTGCCAAGAGCTGAATGTCTGTTTTTCTGAAAAACATAAAAAAAAAAATCTTCTGTTGAGACCTTCTAACCAATGCAATTCTATTAAGAGATGGGGCATTTAGGAAGTGATGAAATCACAAGAGCGGAGTTCTCATGAATGGGGTTAGGGCCTTAACAGAGAGGCCTGAGGGGGCTTTGCCTCTTCTGCCATGTGAGGATCCCACAAGAAGGTGCCATCTGTGATGCACCATGATGCAGATTCTGTATCAGCCAGCACCCCGACCTTGGACTTCCCAGTCTCCGAAATCATAAGAAAAGAAATTCTGTGTTTGTAAATTACCTAGTTGTATTAGTCAGCTTTGTTGTTGTGACCAAAATGCCTAACAAGACCAACTTAGAGGAAGTTGTGATAGTTCATTTTGGCTTATGTTTTCAGAGGTTCAGTCCTTGGTCAGCCAACTCCATTCAACTCCATTGCTCAGGGCCCAAGTTACCTCTTATATGGTGATAAGACATTGTGACAGGAGGGTGTGGCAGAGGAGCTTTGTTCTGCTCATGACAGCCAGGAAGTGGGGCCAGGAACTCACCTCCTCCAGCCATACCCCCTCTCCCTACAGAAGTCAACCAATCAGTCCGTTCAAACTTGGATGCATCTATTAGGGTAGAGCTCTCATAATCTAACCAGTTCACCTATGATTATTCCTGCACTAACACAGTAGCTTCTGAGGGACACCTCATACTCAAACCAGAGCAGTCATCTAAGGCATTTGGGCATAGCCACCCAAACAGACTAAGACAGTGGGACTCAAGATTTTACAGTGAATGTCTCATAACATGAAAGACTTCTCAGACATCAAATTCATGAGGACACATGAGAGCAAATTTCTTTTAAACACAATTAAAGTAAAATTATAAATTAGCATGGAATATGCACATGCCGTACATCACTGTAAGTTGGGTATTCATTTAGGGCGACTTTCATCCTTGTAATCTAGAACTTCCAAAGTTAGGCATCCCAGACTAGAAGAAGTCAATGAGTTGCAAAAGCACTCTGTTATCCCAAGGAGAGATTTTATAAATAGAAGGTTTTGTATACAAGCCTATTTATCCACGGCCTAGGAAAGAGTTGAACACTGTCTAGAAAATGCCATCTCAGTAGACAAACAATTCAGATAATGTAAATTGCAGTTTGAGGCCTAAAAGACACAGAAAACATGTTTAGTCTAAAAAAATTATAGAGACCTAAAATGGCATGCAGATTCTGACAAAAGTTTTTCTGACATGAGGCCATATAGGAGCACAGAAATAGAAATGGAAATCAATGAGATTTCTCAGTTTAAAATAATGTGTCAAGGAAGTGGCTCCTAATAGCGGTTGTCCCAAGCTCCCATTCGGTGCCACAGAGACATTCCAAATGAAAACAAAGTGCAATAATCTTCTGTTAGAGCTGGGGAAAAATCTTCATAAATTGAGTCAATCAAAAAAAAAAAAAAAAAAAAACAGAGCTTAGCTTTGCCTCCCCCTGATGAAGCAAAGCAGCCTTATTACCCAGAAGAACAGAATGACTACTGACATCTACCTCAGTGCTCCAAGGCCTTCACCGAGTAATAAAAGGGAATAATTTCCTTCTCTGGGGCACATGATGTCATTTGAGGCAGGCAAAGTACTACACCCTCAACCCTGCATTTTTTTTCTTATCCATTTGTGGCTGCATATCCCAGAAAATAAAGATGAAATAATTTAAAGAGATCCTGGCTCTCACGCATGGCTTCCTGGGGTGGACAGAGGTGGAGAGAAGCCAATGACAATACATGACGGAGCATGGATGGATTTGTGGGTGCCAGCAGCAGCTTAGTGGGTGAAAGAGCAGTCTCTGGTTCCAGGAATCTGGCACCTTTTCCCTGCTTTGTTTCCTTTCAATGCCTCCTTACATTGATGGAAACAAAATGAATGAAAGGAGAGCCACACAGAGATGTATGCTGATAAAGTACTGAAACCCATGAAAAAAGAAAGAAAATCCTATCAAATATCTATGCATGCTCTTTTTAAGTCCTTTGGGAATAGACCCAGGCTGAGGGATGGCTGGGTCATAAGGTGGTTCCATTCCCAGTTTTCCAGGGAATCTCCATACTACTTTTTATATTGGCTGCACCATTTTGCAGTCCCACCAGCAAACAGCATACTACAGGGACACAGCCACACCAATGTTTATAGCAGCACAATTCACAATAGCTAGACTGTGGAGCCAGCCTAAATGCCTTTCAGTAGATGAATAGATAAAGAAAATGTGGTATATATACACATTGGAATATTACTCAGCAATAAAATAATGGCATTCACAGGTAAATGGATGAAATTGGAGAATATAACGTTAATTGAAGTTAGCCAATCTCAAAAATCCAAATGCCGAATATTTTCTCTTATATAAGGAGGCTGATTCACAGTGGGCTTGGGAAGGGGAGAATGGGAGGATTAAAGGAACACTAGAAAGGTCAACGGGGAGGGCGAGAAGTGAGGGGGCAAAGGGGCAAAAAGAAATTTAAAAAGATGGTAGAATGAGATGTATATCCTTACCCTAAGTGCATGTATGAAGACACAAATGGTGTGAATATGCTTTGTTTACAACCAGAGATATGTAAAAATGTGCTCTATATGTGTATTATGAATTGTAATGCATTCTACTGTCATATACAACAACTTCAAATAAAAAAAAATCTATGTAGAAAATGCAGGTTAGTTACCATGAGCTGAAATTATGTTGGCTTTCTTTTAACAGGAAAAGCCAGAAGTCAGTAGAACAATACGTGCACACTTGTTTTTTTGTGTGTGTGTTTTTGTTTTTACTATTAGTGCATTCAGTTGTATATAATAGCAAGGTTCACTTTGACATAATCATACATGCATGGAATTTAATTTGCTCCATTTCAGTCCCCAGTGTCCCTGCTTCTCCTCCTCTTTTTCTTCCTCCCATTCCCTGTCTACTTTACTGGTCTACTTCCACTCATTTACATATTTTAATTGATGCTTTCTATATATACACAAAGGTGGAATTCACTGCCGTGTGTTTATACATGCACATAGCACAATTTTGACAGATTCATTTTGCTTTTTGTCCCCTTTCCCTCCCCTCAATCTCCTTCTCTGTTTTTCCATCTGTCTTTATGATTCTGACTACCCCCCCCTTTTTTTTCCTGCACATAGTTTTTCATGAAAAAGTTGGTGAATTAAAAATGTGATTCCCCAGCTAAGCTATTTCCAATCCAAGGAGGCGTTGGAATGACAGTCTCCATAATGCCCTAAAAAAATTCAACCAATCACATGCTCTCCTGGAAAAAAATTACAAGAGACAGTGGTTAAGATTAATTTCAAAAATCAAAACCTAGCAATTAGAGAATTTTCTATGAAAGTATGGTGGTAGAACACCCTGAAATCTTTTCAACATAGCTGTCTAATAATCATAAATAGTTCAAAAAATTGAATGCAAATTTCCCAAGCAAAATTCAAAAATCAAAAATGGAAGCTGATGCAAATAATAATAACTTACATTGATTGTTATTTTGTTTTAAATACTTGTTTATTGGGCTAAATCATTAATATCAACAATAAAATTGACAGGTAATATTATTATCCTTCTTTTCCAAATGAGAAAATTGGGTAACTGAGAAATTCAAAATATTGTGGTAAAATAGGATGGATTTACAAATTCAAGAATTTTTTTTAACTTGAAGATTAGGAGTGCTGTGTAGTAGAATCCCCTTGGATGTGATAGACATAGCTCAAATGGGTGTGGTTAAAATCTCACTCTTTGTGACCCCTAAAAAATATGTTTTCCCAGCCCTGGTCATTACTATAAATGGCCTCACCTTTCACCCACTACTTAAGTCAAAAAACTAGGAATTATTTTTGCATTATCCACATAATCCCTATTTAATCCAAGAGAGTCTTAACTCTACTCTCAGAATATCTCCTGTTCATTGTTTGTTCATTTCCGCTATTGCAAGTGTAGCCCAAGTGCCTAACACTTTCCCCACCCTGATTCCTTCCATAACATCTCAATTGATTTCTCTACTTCCGTCTTAACTCCCTTTAATCTAGTCTTCCCACAGCAACCAAGAAACAAGCAACAGTCCGCAAGATTCTCCAATAGCTTCCCATTGCTGTAATGGTGAAATATGGACTCCTTGGGTTCTAAGAAACCCTGCATGTTCTGGTCCTGTCCAGTGCCTTCACCTTATCCTGACTTTAGCAGATCTTTCCCAGCCTTTGACATCTCAATTTTTCAAAATATATACTTCATGGAATATAATATTGGAATAATGTAACTAATACATCTGAATTAATAGGCATACTTCTCTTTCACTTACTATATATACTCCAGCCATGCTACTGGATAGTCCTGAATAAATATTGGGTCTAATTATGAATAAATATTGGGTCTAATTATGAATTTAACTGTAAGATAATTAAGATAGTCTTAAAATAAGAGCAAAATTTATCAACTGTTATCAAAACTATGTAGATAAGGCCATTGTTGTAAATGTTTGTATTAAAAATAAAGACTAAAAATAAATTTTAAAAATGCATATAAAATATTAGAAAAGTAAAATCTAATGCTATTTTAGGAGTAACTCTTAGATCTATAAATTGTGTTGTGTTCTATTTCTTTTTGTCTAAAACTTAATTGAGGAATAAAGTTACATGAACAGCAAATTTAATATGAAAAAGAAGATAGAAATAAATACAGATGTATTTTTAAATTCTTAAAAATTTTAAATAGTGGAAAATATTATGTATTTAAGTCTTAATATTCAGTGCTGATTAGACAACATCTAGAACACTACCTAGGAAATAAAGGTGTTTGGTATTCATTTGCTGAATACATACATTGTATAGGAAAAAAAGTTATTTGTCTCATGAAGTAGAAAGCCTGAAAAGAAGAAAGAAAAACATTGGTGTGTGTGTGGGGGGGGGGGGGGGGGGGAACATTCCATTCCTTTCTATTATCAATAAAAAAGAAAAATCTCAAATTCCCAAACCCATTTCTCTGATATGAGGATGCAGATTCATAATGGGGATGGGGGGTGGGGGAGCATGGGAGGGATAGATGAACTCCAGATAGGGCAAAGGGGAGGGAGGGGAAGGAAGGGGTATGGGGGTAGGAAAGGCAGTGGAACGAGATGGTCATCATTACCTTAAGTACATGTATGAAAACACGAATGGTGTGACTTTACGTTGTGTACAACCAGAGACATGAAAATTGTGTTCTATATGTGTAATATGAATTGAAATGCGTTCTGCTGTCATGTATAACAAATTAGAATGAATTTTTAAAATTTCCCAAACCCATTCATTCAGTAACTATTTATTGAACACATACTATATGTTAAGCCCTACTCTAAATACTGGGTATATCCATCCATAGTTTTAAGATAATTGGTTACCTATTTTTGTTATATTCTTAGCTATTACATATGCCACATAAACAATAAATTTAATGTGAAAGATTTCCTAAAGAAGGACCCCAAAATATATATGTAAATATGCATACACACACACACACACACACACACACACACACATATATAGATAGATATAGATGGTGGTGTGTATTATGAAGAAAGCCAACATAGAGTGAGCAGAATGGGGAAGGGAAGGAAGACATAAATGATTGGTCATTCCCCAGGGAGGTGGACAAGGACTCTTTGGTGTTCTATGAGCAGCTGAGGCATAAACCATGAAGCAAATGTGGAAAGCTGGTTCCAGAGGAAACAGAACAGGGAAGGGCCCTGAGGTAAAAGTATGCACCTGGAGCTGAATGTGCACAGAGGCAAGAAAGAGTATAAGACCCATTCCCTTGGGCCTGGAGGGCATGGACTCTGGCTTAGGAAGGAAGGTACTGCAGTGTCTGCATCTGAGGTGATCTAACCTACATCTGAGATACATGCTGTGATCGTGGTGTGGAGAATAGACTTTGGGGTGCAAGGTGAAAGCTGGAGGAACAAGAAAGTCATTACAACAGTCTCAGCAGGAGACGACAATGTCTGACACTAAGGCAGTTAAAGTGGACGTGGCAAAGCAGTAGGACCCTGAGCACATTAGTGACCGGGTTCTGGTTTCATATTGAAGATGCATGGAGCCAACACAATTTCCTAGTGAACAAGGGCACCATTTATAAAAACATCTTATAAACTAATAATAACAATAACAAAGGAGAGTTGCAATGCAGGGATCAGTAGCTAGACCTATATTTTAAAAATGTCCTACCAAGAGATGCTAGGATATTTTATAAATCTGGTATATGATAAGCTTGGCTTTACAAATCAAATCTGTGGGGAAAGGAATAATTATTCCATCAATAGTTTTAAGATAATCAGTTACCTACTTTTGTCATAATCTTAGCTATTACATATGTCACAGAGAGATCGATTTAATGTGATATATATTTCTTTAAAAATAACAAGCATTAATATCTAGATGAATGTGTTGCTGAATTTTTATGAGAAATGAGTCCAATAGAATTTCTAAGTTTAGTCTCAAAAGAAAACATAAAGATGAAAAACACTATAGCATCAACTAGATAAAAACATAGAGTTTCTATGTCAAACATGTATAATCAAAATTAAAACCAAGCTAATTTAAAAAAAAAATTCTGCAACAAATTTGATGACAGTCCCTTGCTGGATGCGGTGGTACACTCCTGTAATCCCAGCACTTGGGAGGCTGAGGCAGGAAGATCACGAGTTCAAAGCCAGCCTCAGCAATGGTGAGGCACTTAGCAACCCAATGAGACCCTGTCTCTAATAAAATACAAAAAAGGGCTGGGGATAGGGCCCAGTGGTCAAGTGCCCCTGAGTTCAATTCCCAGTACCAGAAAAAAAAAAAAAAAAAATTGATGACAGTCAATTTTCTTATCATATACAAATGTACTAAAAGGATAAAAAGCCAACATTAATTATGGTGGTAGATGTATTAGTCAGCTTTCCATTATTGTAACAAAATACATGAAATAATCAATTTGAAAAGAAGAAAGGTTTATTGTGTCTCACAGTTTGGGAGGTTTCAGTTCTTGACCATTTGGCCTCTTATTTTTAGGCTCGTGTTGAGGCAGCACATCATGGCAGGAATATGTGGCAGAGGAAGCCCTCATCTCATGGCCAGAAGGAAAAGAGAGAAAGGAAAGGGCATGGTTCCAATATCTCTTCAAGGGCACAACCCAGTGATCAGATAAACCTCCCATGAGGCTCTACCTCTTAAAGGTCCCGTCATGTCCCATAGCACCACTGTCTGGGAACTAGGCCTCTAACACATGGGCCTTTGGGGGACAGTTATCTAAGAACAGCAAATGGGAACCAAAGATAAAAAGTGGAGCTCACTGGAGCTGTGCTCACAGCTGTTCCTGGAACTAAGGCTAGTGCCAGTCATGACTAATATTGTCATAAAATCTTCAGTACTGAAAACACCATTCAATATTTTCAGAAAGAAAGAAGATTTGAAATATAAAACTAAAATGGTTACTGAAATGATGATACCTTCACATAGTCAGGTGAGCTATAGATTAGACACACAGGAAGAATTGCATCTAGGAAGAAATATCCAAATAATACTTATAAAGTGAAGGACTCTGAGTCATTTATTTTATCTAAGATAGAAATCTAGGGATCACTGCCTGCTGCTTCCTGAACATAAGATCCTAATACATGGTTAAAAGGAGCAATAAATTCCAGACATTGTGAAAATGTCATTTAGAACAAAGTGGACAGCCCCTGGGGCACTGCCTGGGGTACCGTATGGTGTACTGACAGTCACGACCCTCTGTAGAGAAAGGAAACTAGGACAATCTCAGGGGTGTGAGGCTTAGGAAAATAAACTCTAGGGAACACGACTCTTTCCCACAGGTGCAAAACTAAAATAATAATACATGTACTATGTATTTACTGTGAGCCAGGCAGTATGCTAAATTCTTCACATGTGCTATCCCCTTCAGGTCTCCCACCCAGCCTAGCAGGGAGGGATTGTTGCCCTCCTGTTACCAATGAGGAAATGAGTCTCAGAGCTTGAGATCCCCCAGCTGCTGAGAGCAGAGCTGCCGGCAAGGTTAGGCCTGCTGGGCGCCAAGCACATTCTCCTCATTGTCAGGATCTTTATGCAGAGCAGCAAGGACTTTGCTACTACGTATTAAACTTAGGGGACACTTGCTGAAATTTCAAAGAGGAAAACCCAAGGTCAAGTGTCCAGAACAGTACCAGGGGGAGTCCCTGCCCCGGGAGGCAGGGCAGAATGAAGGACAATCTATCCATTTATTCATCTTGCCAACAGATACTTGTTGAGGGCCTGCTCTGCCAAACGGCATCACTACTGAATGTGAAATTCAGAATGGTTTTCCAAGCGCAGAAAGGAATTCTTGGAGTAGACATTCTTGGCTTTTTAAAACTAAATTTACGAGGGACAAGCACACTTTAAAACAAGAATTCTTTTCTTGCGCTGGCATAGTAAGCACGTAAAACCACAGATCTGACCAATGTCCTTCTGTCTAAATTTAACCCATGTACATTTTGAGAGGTGGAACTCTTGAACCATGGATATGGTTTTCTGAACACTTGAAGAAAACAGCACTAGCTCGTAATTAGAGAATGGTAAGATGCAGCCTACTTTTTAAGTACAAAATCGGCTGAACCCCCTTGTACATTTGTTTCTATATTCCTAGTAACTAACAAAACAATCTTAGAGTTGGCATACTTTCTACTATGACTTATATTGGCATTGCTTCCTAAGCTTTACCTCCAAGATTCATGATTTTGGGGCTGGGGATATAGCTCAGTTGGTAGAGTGCTTGCATCGCATGCATAAGGCCCTGGGGTCAATCCCCAGCACCACAAATAAATAAATAAATAAATAAATAAATAAATAAATAAATATTCATGACTTTGGGAGTTGTTGGTGTTTTTGTTTTGTTTTGTTTTGTTTCAACATGCCTTTTATACTTCCTGGAAAGAAAATATGGATTTTCTGTAAGAACCCGTGAAAGAGAGGGATTCTAGGTGGTGAAGGTAAGTTCTTAGAAGCATTCGATTCTATGTGAGCAAACAAAAAACATCAGTCTATTTTCCATAATTCCATATTCTTGCACAAATTATAGAGAGGTTAGTTCCATCGATTGCATAGGATCCTAGCTAACACAGTTTTCCCATTTGGAAATTTCATGTGTGTATAATGAGCTTTCTTGGAAAATAATAGGTTTATGTTTACTAGCTGCCTAAAGCCTTAAGCATAGGACAACAGATTCCCCCAGGGAGAGCTCCCGCTCTAGTCATTATGAAGGTGAGGCTGGAGCCCAGCGGGGAGGAAGCAGATTGCATTGCACATGAGCATGACCTAGTGGCTGGTTCACCGAGTGGCATTTATGGCAGTAATAGAAAAGGCTACTTGTCTGTTTTCCAAGTGTCAGGTTCAGTGATGTGTATGCAGCTGTTGTTCACCGAGAGCTGAAGAGCAGGAAAGAAGAGCTGCCTAGAAAGATCGAGTAAGGAAGGGGAGGCCATTCTCAGGACTCCCCCAATGGCCTGCATGACTGGGCCCATCAAAAACACTTCTTTGCAGAAGTAAACAGAATGTTCTTACTGATTCTTCACAAGGAACCCAAAATGATAAACTTTGCCTCATCCTGGCTCCCAAACTATTGCAGGGAGTTTATTTAGACTGTAAGACACTTAGCAGAGCTCACCATGACTTGCCATCCACGCTTCATCAGAGATCACTGGCCAGCGTGCAGTGACATTGCAAAACAGCATTTTAGAAGCGGGATGTACCATTTGAAATGCTCGTTGTATTTTGCAGCTGGACATTATTACCCATGCGTGAGACTCCTATATTCCTTTGATAATATGGCTTTTGGTGTCTATCACCATTTTGATTGAAGTGGATTGCACTACCAATCATCTAAAGCACTTTTTATAAACTCTCAGATAAGTCTTTTATCTTAATCACATGGCTACTGCACAGTCGTTAATATTAAGTTTCCCATCAGGTTTTATGGAGTCAGATACACTCTGCGTGGAATTATGAACTAGTCCATTTTCCCACAATTTGGTCTCAGCAATTTTCAGAGGGAAAAAAAAAAAAAAAAAAAAAGGAACATACATGCTAAAGTTATAGTCCTGGTTAAACAAAAAGCCGTTCTAGGATGGCCCATTGGAACACTGTGCTGCATAAATTTGCATATCACCTTCTCCAGGCTCATCTATGTAAATTTAATTATTGGAGCAGATTGCAGATATAGTCATATTTAATAACAAGTAGAAAAGCCATGAATTGCTAAGAAATTTTTAATTCTTTTCTGATTAGAAGTGAAAGTAGCTATACTAAAAATGCCAACGATGAAGTATGATTTAACATAAAGAGGTTTGGAAGGGGAGTGCAAAGATCTGGGTTCTACTTTCCAGATAATTATGAAGTTGCTGCCTTGTTCAAGGCCTCTGGTTCCTGCTCTCAGGCCTTTGTGGGACGCAGGAGATGCATAATCTCCTGTGTTAGGTAGGACTATTTTGCTACAAGGACGGAAACAGCCAGCTCAAATTAACACAGAGAAGGGCTTTTCTGACTTAGTGTGAAAGTCCAGGCTGGGGAAGGCATTGGGTACCATGTCAGTGACACCATTAAGAGCTGATTCTCCCTGTGTCCATTAGTGCCAGTTCCTTCCTTAGCCCATCCAGCTTCATGGTCACCAGAAGGCTGCCCAAACCTGAGGACACACAATTCAGACACAATGCATCTGATCTGTCTCACATGTTAAGCCAATTTTGCATTTTGATTCTGATTAGATTAATGGAGAGGGCCATCCTAGAAGCACCTCAGCTATGTGCCCTTTGTTAGAGAAGAACAAGGCAAAAAAATAGATGCTAAGTAGATAACCAACAAATGCCCTATTTGCTTTATATATCTTGACTTTCTACTACTCTGAGTTCTTGGGTCTCACTGCATGTAAGCATTTATGAAACATTTATTTAGAATCCAAATGGTAGCTCCTGGCTTGCTCCAAAGAGATTTCAGATTGGTTAGAGAAGAAGACAAGAGAAACCGTATTGCAATAACTCAAGGATGCATTGATGAGAACAAATACATCAGAATCCCATTCTGGAGAAGGTATTGGGTAGGCAATGGGAAAGAGGCAGAAGACAGCCATCTGAGGAACATGGAGAAAGAAAGCTACCCTAGAACAGGCTGAATGGGTAAAGGGTGCACAGGGAAAAGATGACGCACAGAAGGAGGTTGGGTCACGTTATGAAGAGCCTGTGTGCCAGTCTGGGCGTAGTGAACTTGGTCTGCGGAAATCAGGTACACACATACTCAGATTGGTGGGGGAAGTGGACCCCATGGCTGTAGTTTTCAAAAGACGTATTGTTTAATTTAGATATGTAATACAGGTGACCCAATTACAATGACACCTAAGTCCCTGAACAATCTCAGTCCTCCATCTCTTCCATTTGTATATATCCTTCAAGCCTCCCCGGTTTCCTCTTAAGTCCCAACTTTGAAACAGTCCCAGATGGTCAGTTTCAGTCACCAAGGGACACCAGCCATATTCTCTTCCCCTGCTCTGGCTTCTGCTTGTCCGTGTCCACTGTCCAAGGAGCTACTTCAGGAAACATCAATTTCAAGGGTACTGACCTACCTATCAAGCAGGAAGCAACTGGTCTGCAGGACTTTCAAGTAGCACTGGGTCCCATCCACAGGGACTCAGAGGGTTCTCACCCTAACTCTCATCACTTGGACTCCAAAATAATTGTGCCCCAAAATGCACAAGGTACGAATTTCATAAAAATAAGTCCTTCAGAGCTGGGATGGAGCTCAATAGCAAATCACTCGCTTCATATGCTTGAAGGCCTGGGTTGGATCCCCAGTGCCAAAAAGAAAAGCAAAAACAAAGACATAATTCCTTCAGTGCCTGCCCGTTTAATTATGGGTGTTAACTTTATTCCAAGGGAAATGGTAAGATCCACACATTATATTTTTCCTTCTCCCCTATTCCTTAAAAGTCCATATATACACAAAATGCCCCTTAGCTCTGCCTCTCACAACAAAGACTTCATCCATATCAAGACGCAGGTGGAGACAGGGAGAGGGAGATTGAGCAACATATGAATCCCAGCCCCTGACGTTGCCACAGACTAATTGACCATTTACCTTCAGTTCAGTGCCCGACTCACCAAAGGGTGTTATTCATTAGATAAATGCACAAATGAACACTGCAAAGAACAGACTGGGTGTGGAAGAGGATAGTGATTCAGAGGCTGTTGGAATAGTCTAGGTGCACTACACTTGTGCACTTGTGCACTAAAACACCAGCAGGTAGAGGCTGGGTTTGTAGCTCCGTCAAAGAACACGTGCTTAGAATGCACAAGGCCCTGGGTTCCCTCCCCAGCACCGAAGGGAGAAAAAGGACCCCAGCAGGTGAGGCCAACCTTGGGAAGCATTTCTGAGCTGGAGTCACCAGATATTTGCAAATGAATTCTTCTCTCACACCTTTCAGGAAGACAAAAGGTAGGGGGAAGTGGATACCAACCAAACAACCAACAGATATCCAAACATCCAGTACCAGGTTTTTGTTTTTGTTGTGTTGTGTTTTCCTAATTCTGAGCTTCTACAATCCTGAATTTCTTGGTCCTCGTTGAGAACCTCTCCAGGAGAGATGGAGTCTAAGGAGAGTCCGGAGACCGGGAAATCTTCAGATAAGCAAAGGTCCAAACACCTGGAAGGAATCCAGTAAGAAGGATGGAGATTTCCAACATGGAAGCATGACAGATGGGCTGCTTAGGAGGCTGGGTTACAGGGCCAGGAGTCCAGAACTCAGGAAAGGAGAGTGAATAAGAAGAAATACCTAGAAAAAGAGCCAAGACGAAATGCTTGGGCATGCCATCTAAATAATAATAATAATAATAATAATAATAATAATAATAATAAATAAGACAATAAAAATAATAAAAGCAATTACTATCCTTTGCTGCATCCTAATATGTGCTGGTGGAGTCTACCTACTTGTTATTCTGTATTTACTTCTCACAACTAGTCTGTGCTTAGAATGCGCAAGGCCCTGGGTTCTTTTTATCCATGTGAGAAATAACTGAGACTCAGAAAGATGGAGATATATCTAAGGATGATTTCAGATATAGGACTTCTTTACTTCAAAATATGGTCCCATCTGTGGGAAATTTAACTTGATTCTTTAGCTACTGGGAAATTTTTAATTGGTGTCAGATTAGAGAAAACACGTTATTGCTTAATGCTGCAATTGCTCTATCACCCTTTGTCAATCAACTCAAAGTAATTTACTGAATACAATCCATATCTGATCCCAATAAAAATGAAGACTTTTTATAGTTACTTTCATTCTTTCCTGTATGTTATTGATTCATAAATACCTTTACAAAAGACCATTTGAGATAGAGTTGGAGAATATCATGCTAAGTGAAGTAAGCCAATCCCAAAAAAACAAATGCCGAATGTTTCCTCTGATGTAAGGATGCTGATTCATAATGGGGATGGGGGGCATCGTGGGAAGAATAGATGAATATTAGATAGAGCAAAGGGGAGGGTGGGGAAGGGAGGAGCCATGGGGGTAAGAAAAGACAGTAGAATGAAACAGACATCATTACCCTAAGTACACGTATGAAGACACGAATGGTGTGACTCTATTTTGTGTACAACCAGAGTCCTGAAAAATTGTGCTGTATTTGTGTAATATGAATTGAATTGTATTCTGCTGTCATATGTAACAAATTAGAATAAATAAAACTTATAAAAATAGAAAAGACCATTTGAGATAGCATAAGCAGTTCCATCACACTGGTAAGCCCTCATTTAGAAAAATATGACTCCCCCACCTGTTGTCTCTGAGTTTTCAAATTCACCATCAAAGGAATAGCTACATGAATCTCATCATAAATTATTCTGCTTTCAACCAAATATTACACTCTGGAAATATTCCTTGGGACTATAAAATTCTATTGAATACAGAAATTCAAAACAACCTTTTACAGAAATCTCATGGTACAGCAAAGAGTCATGACATTCTGTGAAAACAAAAAAAACAGGCTTGTCACTGCTGGCATCAGTCTGACTTCAGATGTCAGATCTATGTCATGATTCTATAAATGCACAATTGATTTGACTGCAAGGTCAAGATGGCTAATTCCCATTGATAATAGGTTGAGGCTCATAATCCACTTTGGGGAGAGTAAAGAGTGAGTGGCCTGGGATTTTCAGGGAAAGGTACTTTGATGATCCACACTTCTCTTCTCCAGTATGAATCTCCTTTAGCTTTCAGAATCAGCACTGCCTCGGGTGATGATCCGAGAGCACCCAGCAGCTCGAAAGGCTGAGGCAGGAGGATTGTGTTTTCAAAGCCAGCCTCAGCAACCTAGGAGGCCCTAAGCAACCCAGCAAGAATCTGTCTCTAAACAAAATATAAAAAAAGGGCTGGGAATGTGTTTCAGTGGCTAACCACCCCTGGGATCAATCCCTAGTGCCACCAAAAAAAAAAAAAAAAAAAAAAAAAAAAGGATTCTAGAGTAGGTAGAGTGACTGGGAAGCACAGGGCCCACAGTCAAAAGCAAATGACTGTGAACCACATAAATATTTGTTTTCTGTATACCCAGGTGAGCTGAGACTCAGAATTTGGGGGAATGCTGGAGGATGTGATTTTGGATCAAAGAAGTTCCCAGAATTAATTTCATTCTGATTTGCAACTGCCACAGAGAATGGAACTCCTAAAGTCATAGGAACCTACTTGAGTTGGTGAGCACTTTCAGAATTGCATAAAACTACATTTTCATCTGTCTGAAAAACTGAAATCCTCTGGGCTTTGTATTTTCTCCCAAGCATTTCAAAGCACCTGGAGTAGATCTTCTTTTTGGAAAAGAGAAGGTCAAGGTCAAAACAAAGCCTCAAAGTGGCTGTGCGTCCCTGAAAGCCCAGGGATCCAGCATGATCCCAGAGTGTTCCAGAGATCCTTTGAGTGTCATGGATCTGGGCAATTTGGACCCACTACAGAGAACCCAGTGGTCCAACCCTCAGACTCTCTCTCAGACCCTGAAGCAGGCCCAGGATTAGCCTGGTATCAAAACATCCTTTCTGGGCTGGCAATATAGCTCAGTTGGGAGAGTGCTAGCCTTTCATGCACAAGTCCCTGAGTTTAATCCCCAGCACCACCAAAAAAAAAAAAAAAAAAAATCCTTTCTGTGTTACAGATGTCATTTTCTGCCTCAGTTTGATGTATGACAAAAGGCACTGAGTAATGACTGCATTCCAAACAGGAGACCTTGTTCATTTGCTACCTAATTCCACCTCAGAAATGCCCACATCTTTTCCAAATGGGAGGACGTGTGTCTCCTTGGGACAGAGAGCAACTTCCATGGTCATGAAGTCAGGGGCCAATGCTGAGTGTCTTCTTCTAGAAAATGATTCAGCCATGCAGATCAGCTGGAGTTGGAAAGCCAAGCAAATACCTAAAGGAAAAGGGAAGAATTTAAAAAGAGAATCAAACAACCACAACAGGACAAATAATCCTGAATCACAAATGAGAACTCTCCCACTGGCAGAGACACAAAGGTAATATTTTCATTAGAATGAACAGTCCCAGAAAAATTTGTTCTCCAATATCAGACGCAACCAGGTCTTTCCTTCCATACGAGACATGAATGTCTCCTTTTTCCACTTCATCTTCTTCAGTTATCCAAACAAAATTTTAGCAGCAGAAAAAATAATGACCTTAGTCTGTCAAGGTCCAGTATTTCCTCGTTCATATACTAACTCCCTGTAAGTCATCAAACAAGGACACATTTCCTTGTCGTTTATCATCTTTTGAATTCCAACGTCACTGAATCGCTGATCATAGTCTGTTTAATTTTGTGCAAGAAGCAGACACCTTGCAGGCACATTAATTTTGTTCTGAGACTTGGGGAGACTTTGTATATAGCACAGAGGCAGGCTGCTGTTTAAAATGTTCTTTTTTTCTTCTTCTTCTTCTTTTTTTCTTTTTAATGTGTGTCAGAACACTTTAACTTCAACCGCTCTACTAAGAGGCTGTTGTTTTAGTTCAAAGTGTACACAAAGGAGAGGATCACCATGCATGAACTAATATTTGCTCAACGGTCTTCATTTCCCCAGTGCCCTGAAATTCAAGTGCTCTGTATTCCTTTCTTTAGCAGCCATGACGGTGAAGTGAAGAAAAACCCTGTTGCTCCTGAGGGCGGCATATGCCAAGGGGCCAAGTACTTGGCCCAGTGTTTCTTAGAACCGTGTGTTAAATGATACCTTGATTTTCACGGTGAAGTGAGGCCACAGGGGCAGGCGGCAAAGGAGAGAGGGAGGCCTAGGAGGTTAACTCAGGTGAGACCTCTACCCCCCAGGTGCTGCTCCTTGGTCCAGAAGTTTGAGTGTTTCTCCTCCTATGTGAGGATATTGAAAATAAATGACAGACACCTTGCAGGGGGGTTGGGAGGGTTACAGTACATTTCAATAGAAAAATAGAAAATCAACACCAACAAAAGGGAGGGGAGAAAAATAGGAAAAGGGAGGGGAGGGGAGAGGGGAAGGAAAAAAATAGGTAAATTGTTCCTTGGAGAAGAAGATATAGAGGTGAAGATATAGCCTGGGTAAAGTGCAAGGTCCTGAGTTTAATCCCCCAGAAAGAAAGTCGAAAAAGGAGAGGGAGAGGGAGAGGGGGGAGGGAAGGGGAAGGGAGAGGGAGAGGAAGAGGGAGAAGGAGGGAAGGAAGAAAAGAAGACAGGAAGGAAGGAAAATCCCCCAAGGGCAGCCATGACGGCTGTAGCTCCCCGGTGCTCTGCTGTGACCAATACTTGGGTAAGAGTCAATGTTGTCAATCATTCACTCCCAAAGTTGTCACAGGACTTGAGTCACAGGACTTGAGGTTGCAACATAGAGCAGCAGCGGTATCAAAGCTTGAAGTGGAGTGAAGAGAGGAAGAATAACACCCCAGATCCTTGAAGATTACTTCATCTTTGCATTTGAAAAGATTTCAAAGGGTCCTCCAGTATGCTTATTAACCTTCCTCCCATGACCTTCCTTCCCCCTTCCCATGGCTCCTTGCCTCTGCCTCTTCAGACCCCAGGACCCCGCATACCTAAAGGTAGGGGTACTGTCTAAAAGGAGGAGGTGGTGGAAGGAAAGAAGGAGAACTGTCCCTCTTTGCACCTACTTATCTGCTCACTAGCTCTTTCTCCCTGCTGCTCACCAGACTCCCCAGGCCCCTGGGCCTGTAGCCTACACGCCAGCTCCCGTGGAAGCCCCCATAGTTTCAAAACCAAGGTTATTAATGTCACTTGGCCGTTTTGTCCATTTCAGAAGCGACTTCCAGCCTGGCTAGAGTTCCCAAAGACCCAAACTCCATCTCTTCTTTGTCTATCTCTGCATTGCCAGTGCAGTTTGATCCGTGCAATGAACTGCACTAAGAGGAAAGCTGTTTACCCTCTCAGGGCTTAATAACAGCACTGCTTACTGTCAAAATAGTGTCTGTGCATACTTGATCCCCAGAGGCTCCCACCCTTCTCTCAGTGTTATTATACAATAAAGCTCTCTTTATGAGATTGTTTTTCAATTGAGTATTTGACATCGAGAGAGGCAGGGCAAGTTGTATTTGCCTTCCCAGTTTCACACCATTCATCTCTAGAGGGAGTGTGTGTCGCTTTTGGACCACTGGGCATTGTAAAGCAGAGCCAGGAAGCACAGAACTGTGCTCGCCTTCTGCCCATCCATAAACTACGCCCTGCGTCCAGAGCCAAGCGCAGGCGCGGAGAGCTGCGCTCTCCACAACAGCTCAGCCTGTGGTCTCTGCTCCAGGCCAGATTTCTGGGGGCACCAGTCCTCCCCAGGGAACAGAGCCTAGAACTGTAGTTGAGCCACCTCTGAACATAAGTGTTTTACTGTCCTCCTGCCCTGAAGTCCTTCTGAATGTCTTCCCTTTACAGGCCCCACTGAGACGTCTCCCCACTCAGTCAACATTGCTGCTGTCTCTGGCAGGGACTTCTCAGCAGTAAATGGGTTGATTGTGATGGGAAGGTTTTGTTGCTATTGCTTCTAGCTGCAGGTGGCAAGCAGGTTCCTGTGCAAGGCTCATATCGGGCTTGGAGCATTATTGCAGCATATCTTACCCGTTTATTTGCAGCCTCTTCCTTGTCTCTGACTGCTGCCCCATTTCTGCAAACAGTAAGAGAGTCGTTTGTTTAGCAAAGAATTTCCTTTACATGCTCATAGGTTTGGTAAAAACTCCATTGCTTTAATATTTCTTTTCTCCACTTACAAGTTCTTTCCAAAAAGCACCATACTCCACAAGTGCATGTCAGGCATGGAATATCAGGGGGCTTTCTTTTCTGTTCTGCTCCTTTTTGGGTTCCTTTTGAGTTCAAGCACTTACAAAGCCTCACGCTCATAAGCCCCAACCCCTGCTCATCCCTGGGCTTTCACAAGACTGTGGCCCAGTTCTGAAGCAATTGCACTTCTCAGTTTTTGTTTTTGTTTTTCTCTCTATTCTTTGGTAACAAGAGTAATGGACCTGGAGTCAATATAATAGCATCAGATTTTGCTTCTGGCTGATGGTCTTCTTTGGGGAAAGAATGTTGCAGAAACAGATTGAAAGACCAATTTTTTAAATGTCGTTAAATAATCTACGAATACGATAGACATCGTGGACTGCTCATTTAGGCACCCGGCTATATAGTTCATGTGGACCTCCTCACACTCTAAAGGTTGATTCCTGAGACACCTTTTAGCATTTGTTCAAATTCTTCATGAATACCATTGTACTTCTTACTACACAGCTTTCATAAAACAATTCCAATGACAATAGAAGTCATTCAAGAGCTCACTTCTCAATTTCCACACTCAAACCATCCAATAGTAATAGTATGAAAGTACCATTCCCTATCCCCATTGTCAGACGCATAGATAAGCTCAGACTAAGGTCTCAGACAAGGAACTATCAAAGCAAAATTATGAGTACAGATTTATTATTTATTTAGGTACTGAGGATTGACCCCAGGGGTGCTTAACCACTGAGCCACATCCCCAGTCCTTCTAATTTTTTTGTTTGGGGACAGGGTCTCACTAAGTTGCTTAGGGTCTCATTTGCTGAGGCTGGCTTTGAACTTGTAACCCTGCTGCCTCAGCCTCTCAAGTCACTAGGATTACAGGCATGTGCCACTGTGCCTGGCATAATAGAGATTTTGCTCAATGTATGCCACCAGCTTCCCTACAAAACAATCTCCCTTTATGACAAACTTATATCATCTGAGCTGTCCAAACCTCTGTAACAATATTTAAAATTTAAGGCACCATAGCTGCCAACATTTTTCTTTTCACTAACTCCTCTATTTACATTTTTTAAAAATCTGGACTACTGATATGTTTAACAGGGTAAATCAAAGGCCCAGGATAATTCAATATGCTTACAAATATCCCTAGTTGTGTCAGGTCCACATGCTAAATAGATGGGTCACGGACTGACTCCTGCGGCCTACCATGGAATCAGTGTCACGACCTGCCCCAGTACATCAGACTGACAGCCTGAAAATGACAGCTGAAGAACTTTCTAGAAAACATCACTAAAATATTTCAAACATTTTACCTGACATGCTAATGTTAAACATAATATTGCTCTAAGGATTTTTCCCTAAGACTTTTTTAGCATTTGTTCAAATTCCTCATAATTCAACTGTACTTCTTACAATACAACTGCCATAAAACTCTACAATGATAGTGGAACTCATTCTAAAGAGCCCACTTTGTCAATTTCCAAACACGACAGAATTCACTCTTATACCTAGAAAAAAATCTCTAAAGTTTCCCTATTTACAGTATAAATTAGTAATATCCATTAGGAGGTATTTGCACAATTCTTTCAACACACTTTTCACATGTATGACCTCAATTAATCCTCAATATTTTCTCATTTTGCAAGTGGGAAAACTGAGACTCAGACAGATTAGCTACATTTCCAAGAATTCATAGAGAGGAGTAGACTTGACAATCAGGCCTAGGTCTTGTGACTCCCCAAACCAATGCCGTATCCATCATGCCACAGTGAAGCTGCATCTTGGTTACAACTTTCTTTATAAATCTTATAAGGACCTGTAGCAGACGTCAACATATACCCTTTCTTTTTTTTCACTGAAGGAAGAGGTTCCCCAAGTTAGTAAAGAGAAATAAAGAAGAACTCTGAAACCCATATCGAATGCCTTAGAACATACTACAGAGTTGAGCCATTGTCAAGTTGTGTGCATTTGCATTTGCCTAGGAATGACCCAACTGACCCAATCACTTAAGAAGGTAAAGTCAAGCTCTGCTGGAGCTGGTAGCCCATGAAATATGCTACTACTCACAGAAGCTGATTTGAAACATTTAAGTTGCCAACAAAGATAGCAATTCTAATCAATATGTATGGCTTAGCCTTCTGCATTTTGGAATAACACATTTTTGTGCTTCCATGAGGTCGGTTTAGAATAACATGCAGCTCATCAGGAAGGAGTTTTGAAGCTAACAAGGCAGAGTGAAGACCAGTGGATTCTATTAAAGAAGCAGTCTGGATGCAGAAGTCTGGATATGAAATTTAAACCCTTCTAACAGTGTTCACATATCCTCTACTTCCTAGTTACCTACTACCTCTGCGAGTGGCTGACAAGTGTCCCATACCTTCTATAACATCTGGGTGGATAGCTAATAACATGCAGTCCTCTACGCACACGAACCCTGATTCTTAAATAGTCTGGGCTTGTGGGGCTGCTTTGTTTTATGCAATGGTGCTTGTCCTGACCCACCCAGCCATCTGCTGCGCGACTAAGGCATTTAAGTTGGATTTGTGAAACTCTTGGTGGAGACAGAGGTACCGGCTCAGTTGGTGGAACAGAACAAATCTAATAACACACTCAGAGACCAAATCCACAACCAAAGCCATCATTAGCTCAGTGCTGCAGTGAGCCTGGACACTTAGGAGGCCTTATTTCATGGTGATGGTGGTGACATCACAGGTGTTCTGCTTCCCATCAAGATTTCCCACCATCATTGTAAAAAGACGCAATGTACGGAGGCCAGAACCAGGGCACCATGCCAGGTAGCGCCCCCAAGCTCCCAGGACTCTCAGACTTCTTAGCCGTACAGCAGAATGACAGCAGCGGCTTTGCAGGTTGTGAGCAGGACTAATTGAGTGGCTGTCTTTGGGAAGATATCCTCTTGTCCAAGGAAGAGGATCCAGGTCCTTTAACATGGTTTTTAAATCCATCACGTGCTGTCGAGTCTCATCCCTTTCAAATCCCATTCCCTGAAATTCTCGGCTTCATCCTCCCTGAGTTTTGTTTCCTCCTTCAAACTTAAGACTCTCCTTGCCTTGTACTGTTTCTCTTCTCCTTTTCCATCCTTCTTGACTTTACTCAGGGAATTATTTAAATCTTAGATTTTTTTAATAGAGCAATAACAATCTGTATGGATTTTTTGATCTAATTAGTTATATGTGACAGTAGAATGCATGTCCTTCAACACATGACTGGATAAAGAAAATGTGGTATATATACACAATGGAATATTACTCAGCCTTAAAGAAGAATGAAATGATGGCATTTGCCCATAAATGGATAGAGCTGGAGAATATCATGCTAAGTGAAATAAATCAATCATAAAAACAAAGGCAGTATGTTTTCTCTGATATGTGGACGGTAATTCACAACGGGGGGCGGGGGGTGACTACAGAGGAAGAGAGGTACTTTGGATTAGACAGAGGGGAGTGAAGGGAGGGAAGGGGCCCGAGGATAGGAAAGATAGTAAATCTTAGATTTGATATCATTTATTTCAAGAAAACTTCTTTGGCTTCCCCTCTGTCCTCCCCCAACCTAAACCGACACCAGAACGCAAGGTACTTGACATATGAAAACATTTATTGGTTCATTCAACAGCTACTTACTAAGCACCTCGTTTCTGTGTTGGATTCCAGATAAAGTAAACAACAGGGAGAAGGTTGCTGCTGTGATTCTTGATTGGGAAGTAAACAGGAGAAAATGAGGAAGGAGAGGTTCACAGTCCTTTATCTAAAACCATTAGGACTAGAAGTATTCAGGGTTCTTGAATTTTAGAAAAGCCATACAGTGGTCATTACTGTTTGTTAAAGCACAGGGTCTGGGGCAGCCTCTCATGATCAAACGCATGAAAGTGTCTGCAGTAAAATATATAAATATTCATGATAAATTGAATAAATAAAGGGGATATCGCCTCACACCATTTGGTACCAATTAGTTTGCACCAAAATTATGGGGGAGAAAACCTTTAGTGTTCAGAAAGATTTGAATTTGGGGATTGTGGGTGAGGGTGACGGAACAGAGAAGGGCTTGGAGGTGGGGTGTCTTGAGGTCAGGTGATCCAGGAAATCTGGCCTGGGAGGCCAGGGCAGAGCTGAGATATGAAAAGCTTCCGTGTGAAAGTCCCAGGGAAGAGCCCAGAGGCTGGAAAAGCCATTCCAGCAATAATTAATTCTTTAATTTTCAGACCCCTACTTTGGTCATGAACTTAGTAAACCATAGAGACCCAAGTTTCCCAGTCTACCGCTGCTGTGTGTCCTCAGTACAGACAAAGTGCCTGGCACCGAGTAGATGCTCAAAAAAAACCTTCGTTAAAGTGATGAAAACAAATGAATTAACAACAACAACAAAGTGAGGCTGCTAATTCTTCAAGTGTTAAGCTCAGGGAGACTAAGAAATAACAGAAGATCCAGGTCTTCAAAAAGACCACAGAGGGAGCCAGGCAAGTTGATGCAGGGAGGTCTCCAGCGTCACCCCCTGGTCCACTGGCTTGGGAGCCGTGCCCTCCTCACCCGCAGTGCCTCTCCACCCGCAGACACAGAGGAAAGGAAGGCCTCACTCTGGGAGCCTTGCCAGGGGGGGCAGCAAAGAAGTGTTTACTAAAGAGCAGAGCAGCTGCGGAGTGCAGTCATAACTAACTCCCGCCGGGGTACAGATGTGTGCCCGCTCCCCCAACTCGGGCCCACACCCATCTCTCGCTCCCAGCATGATGGGCTCCTTTGGGCCAAGGCGTTGTAAACCACCCCCCTGCCCAGCACTGGGAAGATGCCGCATGGGCCGGCCTTGAAAGCATAGGCGCATGTGCCAAACCTGACATCAGAGAGCGTCTGCGTAAGGGAACCCCCTCCCTGGAGCCTCCCTAGAGCCACCCGGGGCCTCTCGCCACTTCCTCCCCCACGGGCCGTCTCTAGGCTTCGAGATAGTCTCCTTCCTTCAAGTCTTTTCTTGAAAGCTCCTGGTATGACAGATACACATACATCATACTATCAAACGGCTGAGAGTTAATTTGTGTCAAATATTCCCTGTTTCAGACCCAGACACATTGAAACCAACTGTAGACGATGAGAATCTACCGGCTACATTATTTTGAATCCTGGAGGCAAATTCCATGACCTTTCATAATACTCCAAGTTAATGACAGAGGCAAGGGGTTTTTAAGTTCTCACCCCAAAGAAGACCATGATGTAGCCTTCAATTCCAAGTAACATCATAAACATTTAAAAAGTTATCAGAGGCTTATATTAAGAATTGTTGCCATGTGGCAATGAAGTCAGACTGTTTAAATATTTTGTTTCTTTTATTCATCTATTTATTGTAGATGGACATAATGCCTTTATTTTATATGTTTATTTTTATGTGGTGCTGAGGATCAAACCCAGTGCCTCACACATGCTAGGCAAGCTGCTGAGCTACAGACCTTGCCCTCTTTTTTGAATTTATTTTATTTATTTATTTGTGGTGCTGGGGATTGAACCTAGGGCCTTGTGCATGCCAGGCAAGCACTCTACCAACTGAGCTATATCCCCAGTGCAGTGTTTAGTTTCTTAATGCAAACATCTTCAAGGTGATTGGTATTTGGAGTCTGAAAATGAAATGATAAGGAGATGGATCAAATGGAAGAAATCATACGTTTATTGAGTTTTTGTTTCCGAAAAAAAAACACTTGTGTACAATTTTTATCCTCTTGCCCTGCAAATATACTAGCGAAAAGACACATGTTCACCTATGTCACAAGTCAGGCCATCAGAATATGTGGAAAACATAAGTTTTCCACGAACCTGCTGACAGTGTCTCTCAGTGTTGCTGATAGGTTGCATGAAACAGACTTCCTAGATTTTACTTCTCTTCACTCTTTGTTGCTGTTGTGCTGGGTATTGAACCCAGGAGTGCTTAACCACTGAGCCACATCCTCAGCCCTCTTTTTATATTTTATTTAGAAACAGGTCTTGCTGAGTTACTTATGGCCTCGCTAAGTTGCTGTGGCTGACTTTGAACTCAGAACCCTCCTGCCTCACCCTCCCGAACTGCTGGGATTACAGGCATGCACCACTGTGCCCAGAATCTCTTTACTCTTAACCTCTTAGGTTCTCTGCTATCAGGGATTTTCCAGTTAAAATATATTTGGGGTTCCCCTCTAAAGTGTTGATTTCTAAAAAATATTCTTATACAAGAAAATTTGGAAGGGAACCTGCATACCTATCAATGTGGACCATTGTCCTTTTAAGAGAATAACTGAATTGTATCCAAACTATAAAAAGTCAACATCCAAAAGCCCAACAAATGACACGTGGCCTATTGGAAGGTGTGTTCTTGAGCAAGACACCATGGAACACTCTTTTTTTTTTTTTTTTTTTTTTTTTGTGGTACCGGGGATTGAACTCAGGGGCACTTAACCACTGGGCCACATCCCCAGCCCTTTTTTGTATTTTACTTAGAGACAGGGTCTCACTGAGTTGCTAAGTGCCTCGCCATTGCTGAGGCTGGCTTTGAACTCGCGATCCTCCTGTCTCAGCCTCCCAAAGTGCTGGGATTACAGGCGTGCGCCACCACGCCCGGCTACCATGGAACACTCTTAAGGGGATTCGGATTCAGTCACTGCCTTCAATGGAACACCTCTCCAGAGAGCCATAGGTACCGGTACACATGCCCACCCTCCATGGCAGCCTGTGATAGGGACATGGCTCTGATGAGCCTTAGGAGGACAGGGACAGAGAACACACTCACATCTGCTGGAGAAATGGTGGGGACAGTTTCATCAAGAAAATAACATTTTGCCAGGCATGGTGGTGCACACCTGTAATCCCAGCCACTCAGGAGGCTGAGGCAGGAGGATCTCAAGTTCAAAGCTAGCCTCAGCAACTTAGTCAGGTGCTAAGCAACTCAGCGAGACCCTGTCTTTAAATTAAATACAAAGAAGGGCTGGGATGTGGCTCAGTGGTTAAGTGCCCCTGAGTTCAATCCCCAGAAAGAAAGAAAGAAAAAGAAAGAAAGAAAGAAAGAAAGAAAGAAAAAGGAAAAGAAAAGGAAAGGAAAGAAAAGAAAGACATTTTAACTTAGCCTTGAAAGACAGTAAGCCACAACTCATCCAAGCTTCAGGGAGGAAAGATTTTTATATCACATGATAAGAAGGCCAAAGACAGAATAGGCTCAAGGTTCAGCATGGCTAATGTCAGGACATCTGTCAAGTTCTCTCTCTCCACTTTTGGGTGATACTAGTTCAGGCACCACATTCAGATACAGTCAAGCCCAAAGGATGATGAAGGGCAGTTTCCTCCATTGAAAAGGAAAGGCCTTTAGCAGCAGATTTATTTCACATCTCGTTGCCTAGAACTGAGCCACATACTGTTTCCCAAGTCAGTCTCTGCAAAGAAAAGAGTCCACAGAATTGGATTAAACTGTCCATCCTTTGCATTGGGAGTGATTTGGAGATGTCACCACCATGGATGTGACAGTTACATAGGCAGAATTGGCACTCCAATCGAGGAAGCATCACAAACAAAAAGCAAAGAGGCAAAATATACCAGGCATGAAAGTAAGAATATGGACGTATAAGATACAGAAAAAAAAAAATGGGAAAAGGAGGAGAGAACGGGAGAAGATGAAAAATAAGAGTAAAAAGTATCCTTTATTCAGCACTTGCACGTCAAGCCTCATGCCCAAAAATTTACATATATCATCCTATTTCATTCTCTTGGTGACTCTCCATGAGACATCACATTACCTCCATTTTACACATGATGAAATGGAAGCTAATGGAGATTTAGGAGAGACATCCAAGTTCAGATCCAGTAACTTGTGGAATTAGGAATCTGTTGCAACCTTATTTGATTCCAAAATTCACACTTCAAGGAACACAAGAATCAAACTCTTCTAAAGAATGGGGTACACATGGAGAAAGCACTGAAAAATAGGCTAAAAAAAATCAATTTGGTTCGTATTGTGGAGATATGTAATACCCAAGTAAGGAGTTTGGATTTCATTCTGTGAGCCAAAGGAGATATTAAAAATCTTTGAGTGAAACAAGGCAAGACTAGAACCGTCCAGTAGTTTGGAAGGAACGTCCTGTAAGTGATTTGTAGAATGGATGGTGATGGGGAACCAGACAACCGAATGACCTCAGAGACTGTGCTGAAAATCTGGCAAACCCTAACAAGGACTTGAATTAAGTTAATGGCAGCAGGGCTCAGAGCGAAAAAAGAGAAATTCTGTAGGACTTTGGCAACTGAAGGATATGAGGGATTAGGGAACGGGAGGGAGGGAGGATGACTCAGAGCTTTGAAGTCTTGGGAGCTGAAGGAGTGGTGGCATCACACACATGAGAAAGTACATCAAGCAGAGCTGCTGCTTCGCTTGGTAGGAGGAAGGGCAGGACATTGCCACTAACTTCTTAAAACTGTCCTTGACCGGAATACAAGTAACAGTCAATGTTGGTGAGGTTGTGGGGGAAAAGGTTCCCTCATACATTGCTGGTGGGACTGCAAATTGGCGCAACCACTCGGGAAAGCAATATGGAGATTCCTCAGAAAACTTGGAATGGAACCACCATTTGACCCAGCTATCCTACTCCTCGTTCTATACCCAAAGGACTTATAATCAGCATACTGTAGTAATGCAGCCACATCAATGTTTGTAGCAGCTCAGTTCATAATAGCTAAACCATGGAAGCAAACTAGACGCCCTTCAATAGACGAATGGATAAAGAAAATGTGGTATGTGTATATATATATGTGTGTGTGTGTGTGTGTGTGTGTGTGTACATATGTTACATACATACAGGCCACACACACACACAATGGAATATTATTGAGCCTTAAAGAAGAATTAACTTATGGCATTTGCTGGTAAATGGATGGAACTGGAGACTATCATGCTGAGTAAAATAAGCCAATCCCAAAAAACAAAATACCAAATGTTCTCTACCTGGGATTGATATATGGATTCTAATTTACACATTAAGAGTGGGGGGGATAGAAATTCAGTGGATTATGGACAAAGGGGAATGTAGGGAAGGGAATAGAAAAGACAGCAGAATGAATCAGACATAACTTTCCCATGTCCATATATGAATACACGACCAGTGTAACTTTATATCATGTACAACCATAAGAATTGGAAGTTATACTCCATGTATGTATGATATGTCAAAATACACTCTGCTGTCATGTATATCTAAAAAGAACAACAACAAAAGATTCTTCACCAGAACCTTGATATGTAAAACAGGAAAGGATGGTGCTGGAAACTGCAAAAGAGAAACACACTAATTAGTTGTGTTTTTTCACCTTTCCAACTTTGCCTGTGATTTCCTTTTCTTGGTCCCTTCATTGTATGGCAAGTGGTCTATTAGAAAATGGCATAAAACAGGGATGGGGTTGTGGCTCAGTGGTAGAGTGCTCCTCTAACATGCATGAAGCATTGGGTTCAATTCTTAGCACCACATGAAAATGAAAATAAAAAATAAAGATACTGTGTCCACCTAAAAAAATAAAAAATAAAAATAAATATTTAAAAATGGCATAAAACATACAGACAGGATGTAATTTTAAAAATTCTATTTTGCCACTTGTCAATAAAACTCTTCCTTATAGGAGGAGCATGCCATAAAGAAACTGGAGTATGAAAAATTGAGATTGACAAAAATAAGTTGGTAGAGATTGTATGGTATGCAAAAAAAATCTCTTTCCTTTTAAAACAGTTGGCCCTCAAAGCCCTGCGTGACAATCCGCCCCCAAACCTGGAGTAATTTGCAAACATACAATTAAAAATGTTACCTGTACTCATATAGCAATGCTGTCTTATTTTACAGGTTAAATCTGCACTAAATAAGATAACAGAGTTTGTTAAAATTTCATTTTTCCTTGTTCTCCTTGGAACCCAAAATTTCACTATTGCAACTCCTAAATTTTAACTAGTGGCCCAGAAGCCAATCAATGAAAGAGTTTTAGCTGATTGATTAATGTTACAAGGCAGTTATTTCTATCTCGTATTAACAAGGTACCTTGGTTTTCCTTTTCTAAGTGGCAAATTACCACAAGCTTAGCAGCTTTTCATGGGTTCAGTTCTGCCTGTCAGAGTCCCACGCGACATGACTGGGATCCCTGCTTGGGGTACCATGAGGCAGAAAACCAGTAGTTGTCCTGCTGTGTCGCCGCCTGCAGCAATTGCCGCTTGCAGCAACGATGCCACGGGAGAAAACTCGGAGGCAGACTGGAAATGAAAAAATTCTTTTATTCTTCTGTCTTCTAACTTCTCTCTCCGGCTCCAACAACCTCTCCAACTCCAACCACCCCCTCTAACTAACCTCACCCGGTTAAATACATTTTGCCTTAACAAGGACAAGTGCTTACAGCTCGAGCTTACGGGTGCATCACACAGTGTTCACGGGCATAAAAAGATTCTTAGATAAATGCATGAATATCAGGTGAAAATACTTGAACACTTTTATGGCTCTCAGCTAACCGCCATCTTAGCTATCCTCAATTAGGGCTCTTACACTGCTGGGTTTGGGAGAAAATCCACTTCCAAGTTCATATTTGGTGTTGGCAGAATTCAGTTCCTTGCGGTCGTAGGACTGAAGTCTGCCTGTCCTTGCTGTGTACTTTTAGCTCTTGGAGGTTAATCTCAGGCCCTTCCTCAGTGGCCTGCGGGGGCAGCTCACAATAGGATAATTGCTTCCTTCCAGGCCAGACAGAGAACACCCTCATGGTTTCCTCTTCTACTACCAGCCAAGAAAACCCCTTGCTTTTCAAGAACTCACATGATGAGGTTATTTCTCTATTGTAGTAGGAACTGATCAACTGTAATTACATCTCCAGAATCCCTTTGCCATGTGAAATAACATGTTCAAGAAGCATTGTTCTAGGGATGAACATGACCAGCAGAGATCTTCTTAGAATTCTGCCTACAGTACATGCTGAGAGCTGTGTTAGGGCTACTCGTAGCTAATTTTTAGCCATTGTGTGTATTATTGTTTATAATAGCCATGATAAATTCCTAATAAACACTGAACAATGTGTCCCTTTGCTATGCTTCTCTGTTTTTCTTCCACTCACATTTTTAAAACTGTTCGCCTCTGTCCCTATTCCATTCTACTTTCCTTATTATCACTCTTCCCTTATATTTCTGCTTCCTTAGTCACCTCTTCTCCATCCATCTCCACACTTCTCCTTCTCCGTCTTCAGGTAAAGATATTGTCATTTTTGAGTGCATTTTATACACAGGTGCTCTGTAATTAAGTATGATTATATGTTCTGCTGCTGTAGTGTCTCTCATCAAAACCTCAAGGTTTATAAGCATTAATCACACCTTTGCGTGAATAAGGAGAGTGAACCCTCCGTCTTACAGATGGGAATATTCAGACTCAAAGAAGTGGGCTGTGTTCCCTAAATCACCCATTAAAAGAGAAAATAGAAGGGTGGAGCCTGGTGGTGTCTTCACCACCTCTGAAAGTTCTTGGGGTGCTTTTAAAATCCCTCACTGATTCTAACGTCAGAGCATACCATAGCTTAAGGGGGTCTCTGCCATCAACTGGGATCAGTGCAGGAATGACATGCTCGGGAAGGAAGTACTGGCTACACAAGACCTGAGAGAGTGTGTTAAGAAAGAGCCAGAGTCAAACCCAAACAGTGGTCAGACACCTGGGGAGGGAGAAGTCAGACAGTCACCAAACCCCTGAACTAACAGGGACCAGAGATGCCACACAGTTATCACTTGGCAAGCTCAGAGAAGTGAAGTGGCTTCAACTTTGTTCTAGCCCAAGCGCAGCACTGAACTAGAATAAGCGCCTGGTACTTGGACACCCACAACAATGGCCTTTCCGCCATTTTGCAATCTGAGTTTCTCCTCACCCACTAGTGGTAGGGTGTTGATGTGGACTGGAAATACAGCTCCAAATTTGGGATGCAGAAGGAAGGAATGGCCTTGAAATGTATGTCAAATATATACACCCCTACTGCACTTCCTGGAAATCTAAGAGGAAATTATCTCCTGGCCCTCAGTGTTTGAGAGGGACACAAGTCCTCAGTTCTTCATTTGTGGCTTACTAACTTTAAGTCCTCTTCCTAAAAGGGACCTGGACTTGCTTTCCAATTTCCCACCTTCTGTTTACCTTAAAATCCAAACTCTCCAAACAACTCCCTCCACTCCCACTTGCCATGTCTTTGCCCCAAAACAGAAAATTGTAGGGGAAGAGAAAATGGCCAGACTGATGCTAAGCTTAAAATGAGCCTAAGCTTTGTGAGTTTATTAGTCTCTTTCGTCTTGCACTATTCTATAAAAAATGGAATGGCCATTAATTATAAGAAGATGCATCTTATAATTATAAAGTTGTCTTCCTTCAATAAGGCCGTATTCCTGAGGTAGTTTTGAAGGTAATTATTCACAGACGTGTGCACACAACCCCACACACTTCTCCTGTGCCCAGAAGTGGCAGTCGAGTAAATATTGCATGTGCACAGGAGGAAGCCAAAAGTCTATCCTGTCAGAGCTTCTCAGGCACTAATACTCAGACCAGAAAATTGCAAAGATGCATGAAAATGGCGGACTTCACAGTTTTATTGTGCCTGAAATCTTAAGTGAACCTGCCTGTGACCTTTCTTGATTATGGTTTCATGGCTTTTCTTTTCTAGCCAAAGAGCTAAAAAGAGAGCTTGTGAAAAAAAAAAACAGAAAATTTATAGATCTTTCCACATTCAATTTTTTTTTTTCAAAAAATAAAGTTGTTTTTCAGAATATTAATCATTTCAACCATAAAATGTCTTTTTAAAAAAAATCTTCTGTCTGCCTAGATCTGGCTTGTTTTAGCTCTCAAGGCCTCCTGAAATACTTGTAAGTTGATTTTGAAAATTCAGTGTAGACACGTGATCTTCATAGATGTTCTTTTCTTCACTAAATTAAATATTCAAAATTAGACAGATATTAGTTTTCTGGTTTAAACCTCATGGAGGAGGACTAGTTCTCCCTGTCTGTCTGAGTGGACCTTAAAATTAGGTAAGCACTATGCTGCTAAAACACATAAAATTTCTAATTTTAAAATACTGCTTAATAGTAATCATTAGGGACTTCCTATTTGTACCTTTTTCATTATAACAAAGGTAAGATTTGAGGCACATTTATACTATAATATCACTAATGTACTTTTTAATACAGGACAACGTTAAGGATTATAAAATATGGGAGATGGTCACATATTCTAACTTGTGTTACTTTGCACAGTCGTTGAAAATTATCCCTTTGGCTAGGTGTGGTGGTGCATACCTATAATCCCAGCGTACTGAGAGGCTGAGGCAGGAGGACTACAAATTCAAAACCAGTCTCAGCAACTTAGTGAGGTCCTTAGCAACTCAGAAAGACCTTGTCTCTAAATAAAATACAAAAAAAGGGCTGGGGAAGTGGCTCAGTGGTTAACGCCCTGGGTTCAATCCCTGGTACCAAAAAAAAATTTTTTTTAATTATTTTAAATCAATCTTTGCATCAAAAATATTGAAAGATGTGGGGGAAACAGATGCCATGATGTCCCATGAAAAGAGCAGGACAGCTTTGGGGGCTCCTGGTACTTGACAAGCTTCCTCTCCCTCCGCTCTACCACTCTCTGGAACAAAGCAGACAGTCAGGGTTAGGGCACTTGACAAGCTTTGGTGCATTTCAACATTGCTTAGGGTTTGGAGGGACTATTTTTTTTTTTCTTTCATGTTACAAAGTTAGCAATAAGGCAGAACTTCCATAACTTGATAAACATTCCCGAGAGCAAATATGACATGTTATGGAGAAACTTTAGATGCTAAGATCATGAACGCAAGCCCACTTTCACTGCTTTAAGTAAAGCCCAGGAGGTAAGAGCTGCAATCATGGCAAAGGAGGAGATGTCGCCATGGTTAGTTTCAGATGATAGTACCACCTGGGGGCAAAACTTGCAGGGTAAGCCATTAGAGCTGAAAGGAGGTAAGCAATGCCACTGGATCCAAGCTCAGTCCACAACTTAGAATAATAATCAGCACTTCTCTGCATAGTGAATAATCATTTTAACGTATCTTTAAAAAACTATTCAAGGGCTGGGACTGTAGCTTGGTGGTAGAGCGCTTGCCTAGCATGTGTGAGACATTAGGTTCCATGCTTAGCACCACGTAAAAATAAATAAATTAAATAAACGTATTGTGTCCATTGACAACTAAAATATTTTTTTAAAAAAAGAAGAAGAGCTTTTAAAAAAAGACTATTCAAAACAGCATTTTAAGGTATTCAGCAACTTACAAATAATTAGTAATACCTATATGGAGAAAATGTTAGAACTCTATTAAAGGGTGTAAAGCAAGATGTGACATAATAGAGAAATCATAAAATATTCTAAAAATAGTTTCTCCCCCCCATACACCTATAAACTTATCTGTAAATATAGTTCCAATCTAAAGCTCATTTTTCTAAGAAAAAAAAATCAATACATTTATATGAAGGATAAAGATTCATGAATGTCTAAATCAACTTCAATAAAAAGTTAACAAGAGAGGGCTGGGGTTGTGGCTCAGTGGTAGAGCACTTGCCTAGTACGTGCATTTGCGGCCCTGGGTTCGATCCTTAGCACCACATAGAAATGAATAGATAAAATAAAGGTATTGTGCCCAACTACAAATAAAAATAAATATTTTTTTAAAAAGTTAACAAGAGGATTATTGGCCCTATCAAAAGCATACCACAATGCTACAATTAAAAGAGGCACAATGGTGCATGCCTGTAATCCCAGTGGCTAAGGCAGGAGGCTGAGGCATGAGGATTGCAAGTTCAAAGCCAGCAAAAGTGAGGTGCTAAGCAACTCAGTGAGACCCTACCACTAAATAAAATACAAAATAGGGCTGGGGATGTGGCTCAGTGGTTGAGTGCCCCTCAGTTCAATTCCTGGTAACCCCCACCAAAAAAAATAATAATAATAAAAATAATATAAGCCCAAAAACCAGTGGTATAGAAATAAGGAGCCAGAAACAGAATCATATATCAATGGGATATATGCAATGAAGACAGTACCACAAATCACTGGAGAAAATGTAATTTGGTAAACGGTTTTGGGCATATTGTCTCACTATAGAGAGAAAAGTTAAACTGAACTCCCCAGATCTAAAGGTTAATTTGTTTATACATTGAATTTGCATTTGTTTATACATCAATTATGTATTTAGTGAGCACACTCTGTGCCAAACACTATTCCAGGTGCTAAGCACACCAAACAGACCAAGCTTCCTGCCTTTGAGGAACTAATATCCTAGCAGAATAGACAGACAGTGACAATCCACATAACAAGTAATAATAGGTAGGGGAAAGGGGGAAGAAGGGTGGGGTAGGAAGCACAAGGATGTGAAGTCACAATTTTAAAATGGGTGCTCAGGGTTGGAGTCAATGAGCAAGTGCTATTGGAACAGAGGCTTGAAGGCAGTGTGGGAGTTGGCCATGTATGAGTGTGTGTGTGTGGGGGGGGGGGCGGGCAGAGTATTACAGGAAGTGGAAGTAGTTAGTGCAAGACCCACAGGGAAGAAAAAAAAAAGGACCCCCAGGAAGATGCGCCCAGGTCGCTCTAAAACTGAAAGCCTATTAGCATGGCAAGAGTTGAGTAAGTTTTGGGCCTACCGTGGAGAGTCACTGGAAAATTTTCAGCAGGTTTGCACTTTTACAGGCACCCTCAGGCTCCTGTGTTGCAAAAGACAGTAAAGGGGCAAGGATCATCGCAATAACCCGAATGAGAGATGATGGGATGGTGGCTTGGATGGTAGCAGCTGAGGTGCGAAAAGGCAGTGAGCCTCTGGATATGTTTCAAAACTAAAGCAGAAATTTCCTGACAAATTGATAAGGAATGTGAGAGAAGAACAAGCCCAGGATGATAAGAGTTTAGAAGTCCAAGCAACTGGAAGGATGGAGTAACCATCAACTGAGGAAAACGTACAATGTAGGAGTATGTAACTAGTGATAAGGAAGTATTTATTTCTGCACAAAGAAGAAAACAAAAAAAAATGATTGTGATTACATCAATATTAAGGATTTCTTTTAAATGAAGAACACCATAGCAGAAGTTAGCAAATAGATGAGGGCTTAGGAAAAATTATTTGAAATTTCTAAAATTTGCAAGTGGTTAACACCTAAAATATGAAGCAGGCACCATGGTGCATGCCTGTAATCCCAGCAGCTGGAGAGGCTGAGGCAGGAGAATTGCAAGTTCAAAGCCAGCCTTAGCAACTTAGCACAGCCCTAAGCAACTTAGCAAGGCCCTGTTTCAAAATGAAAAATAAAACAGGCTGAGGATGTGGCTCAGTGGCAAAGTATCCCTGGGTTTAATCCCCAGTACAAAAATAAATAAATAAAAAATAAATATATATATATATATACATATACATATATATACATATATATATATATATATATACATATATATATATATATATATATATATATATCAAGAAGTCTTACAAAACAACAAACAATGAAGAAGACAGACCACAATTTAAAAGAAGGGAGAGGAAAAAGAAGAAACTAAGATATAAGCTAAAAGACAATCATATGAAAAAGTGGTTAAAATAATTAATAAATTATAGAAATTTAAATAACAATGACAATAAGCTATTACTTTATGCCTATAATACTGGCAAAACCAGAAAGCATTATAATAGCCAGTGATATTAGAGACATGGAAATATGGGAGCCCTTGTGTGCCACTGGTAAGGGTACAAATTGTCAGGACTTAGTCAAATTAATATACACATCACTGTAACCTAGAAATTTCATGCTTAGAAATGAGTATTCCTGAGATGTTTTTATATATAACCATAAGTTGAATGTTATTTGTGATGGTAAAGTGTTGGAGACAATCTAGGTATCCATGTTTGAGGGAATCAATCTGTAAAATATGAAAGGCATACATTAAGAAATACTGTGTGGAGGTTAGAAATGAAAGGTTAGAAATGCACAGAAACACAAGTGGGTCTTAAAAATGTACTGTTGAAAAATGAATATGTAACATCACACTGTCCGTAGAAAAATATCATTAACATAAATTAAAAATACAAATGTTTGTGATACATCTAATGAATTACTCCTCAGTAATAAAAAGGAATGGATATATGCATGGATGAATCTCAAGGGAATTAGAATAAGTGAAAAAATCCAAACTCAAAAGGTTTCATACTCTATGAATGCTATGGTTTGAATGTGAGGTATCCCCCAAAACAGTGCAAGAAGGTTCAGAGGAGAAATGATTGGGCTGTGAGCACCTGAACCCAATCAGTGAATTAATCCCCTGACAGGGATTAACTGAGTGGTAATTGAAGTGGTAGGGTGTGGCTAGAGGAGGTGGGAATTGGGGGCATAGCTGTGGGGTATATTTTTGTATCTGGCAAGTGGAGACCTCTCTCTGCTTCCTGATCAGGGTGATGTGAGCGCTTCCCTCTGCCACACTCTTCCACCATGATGTTCAGCCTCACCTTCAGCCCCAAAGAATGGACTCTGCTATCTATGGACTGAGACCTCTGCAATTGAGAGCCCTTAAATAAACATTTCCTCCTCTACAATTTTTCTGTTTGGGTCTTTTAGTCACAGCAGCAAAAAAGCTAACTAAAACAATGAATATATTTATGTAACACTCTGAAAATAAGATTATAGAGAAGATTTAGTGGCCATCAGGGCTCAGGAATGGGCAGGGGTGACTGGGTGGCTATAAAGGGGTAGCAGGTGAAAGTCCTGCAGTGATGGTGATGGCCTAAGTCAGTGTTTCAAATGTCCTGGTGGCTACACGAAGCTAAAATTATATAGAACTGTAAGCACATAGGTAGACTGGCAAATGAGTGACTGTGAAACTCCTAGACCCAGAATAAGTTCTTTAGATTGTGTTTTAGTTAGCTTTTTCATCGCTGTGACCAAAAGATCTGACAAGAACAATTAGAGGAAGAAAAGTTTATTTTGGCTCCATGGTCAGCTGACTCCATAGCTCTAGGCTGGGGGTGAGACAGAACATCATGGCGGAAGAGCATGGCAGAGGAAAGCAGCTCAGGTCCCTGATAGCCAGAGAGAGGTGAGCTCTGCTCACCAGGGACAAAAGATAAACCCCAAAGATACCCCCAGTAACCTATACCTGCCTACAGTTTGATTGCAGCCCAGTTTGGATCAATCCATTGATTAGGTTACATTTCTCATAACTAAGTATTTCACCTCTGAAAACTCTTGCATTATCTCACACCTGAGCTTTTGGGGGATACCTCATATCTAAATGATAACAGACTTGCCAATGACTAGTTTTCTGGCTTTTGTGGTGTGCTGTGATTATAGAATACTATGGCTTAGTTAACACGGCACTGTAGTGGTCTGAGTTATGTAATCTAGGAACATCCATGTACTTTTTTTTTTGCAACTTGTAAATATGTAATGATTTCAGAAGAAGTAAAATGCGCATATACATGCAAATTACATATTTTTCAAGGAACATATGCAAAGAAAATTCTATATGTCAATTTTAGAGAATAGTTGTCTGGGCTCAGAAGGGAATAAGGATGAAGATGATCGATTGGATGAATGAGCAGATAAAATGGATGGATGGATGGAAGATGATAGAAGAATAGAAAGATAAGTATAGAAAGATGAAATGAAGGTAGGAAAGAAGGAAGGAGGGGGAGAGAGAAAGCACAGGTCAGTGTGTATAGTAGTCAATACGCTGAGGTATTAATCCCTTGGGCCTCTGTACCTCTGTTCAAAACAAAACTCAGGACCCAGACCAGACTTTTGGGGTACAATGATCCTGACTTTGCAATAAAAATCTGCCAGCTTAGTAAAAAAAAAAACTGAGAAGCAATATATTACCAATAGTTATATCTGAATGTTGGGATTATAAATTTGTAAAAATTTTCCACTGTTCTCTAGGAAGTTTTATGTACTATTATCATAAAAAAATTATTATTTAAAGATATTTAAAATTATGAATATTATTGAAGATTACATATATATATATGTTCTATTTAAAGTAAGAGGTGAATGTGTGTCTTTTAATCTCATTTCTTATATTCTTCCCCTGATAAACTCGCACATTCCTATAGTTTCAAAGGTACTCAAATGCAAATAATAATAATAATCCTCACACTCAGCATCTCATCTATACTCCCTCTTTCTAATTTCCCACTGCACAGCTCTGACTAGATTTCCTTCCAGAATCCTAAACCCAACATCACTGAAGTCAAAGAAGATTTTCCCAAGTTCCATATTTTTGTAAATGGCACCACCAAACTTTGAGCTCATGCCTGCTTCCAGGGCAAAACTATCACCATTTTCATTGGCCAATGTAGAAAATGCCCAAAGAGGAAATGTTGTTGTCATTAGGTATATCCAGGAATGCTTCAGATATCTGAAAACATTTTTCAAAGACTTTACCATGAGCAGGTATTAGTCAAGTCTGGCAAGATGGAAATGCATAATATACGTGGGAGACTTCAAATCTCTGGATTGACTATAAAATCTAGCAAATGTGGGGATGGCTGGACAGTGAGCACAAAAGACTTCCTGGAGAAATGACAAAGGACCTTTTGATTTGTATAAGAATATGAACTTCATTTTTTTAAACATGAAGAACTCATGAAGACATTTAAACAGATAAATGGGAAAATTCAATTCATATTTCAGAAAGATAAGCCCAGTTGTTAGTATTGAGGGTGGTTTGAAGGGAGAAGTGGAGAACACTATGGATGTCATTGCAGTAGCCCAGGTTGGAAACAATGAAAGCCAGCAGGGGTGTGGGATGAAATGGATGGATCCTAAAGCTATATAACATACAGAATTGATAGGATATAATGACTCATTGGATGTAACAGGTGAGAGACATGGTAGTGTCAGGATAACTCCATGTTCTGGACTCTGAAACTGGTATGATTAATTGCGTAGTTTCCATTGTACCTTGGAAATATTTCCTACACTCATTTCTATTTCTCTTAATGTAGTTCAGGGGTCTTATTGCTCTTCCCTGTCTACTTTAAGAATTTCTAACTGATATCTAAGATTATAGTTTCCTCTTCAGTTTTTCAATTCATTATATGGTCACTACCAGTATAATGTTTAAAATATCACTGACTAAATCACTCAAGTGGGGTGAGAAAAATCTTTATAAACTTCCTGTTTTTTCTTCCTACATACTTCTTTGACTCTTTAAACCTGGTGTCCCAAAGCTCCATCAATCAGATTCTAAATTCTCATTCAGTAACATTTTTATGCATCCTAATCGAAAAGGGAAGTATCAATATATTAAATATCATAAAAATTAAATTTTCCATCAAAAGCTATCATTAAGATAATACTCTAAAGGTTCATCCATGTTGGCACACATAGTGAATTTACCTGCTTTTTTAAGGCTAAATAATATTCTATTGTGTGGATATATCACATATTCTTAATCCATTCATTCTTCAATGGACATTTAGGTTGTTTCCACATTTTGGCTATTAGAAGTAGCACTAAAATGAATATTGATTATTAGTGTCTCTTTGAGATCCTGGGTTTCAGTTCTTTTGAATGAATACCCAGAAGTGATATTGTTGAATAATGTAGTAGCTGTGTTTATATATATATATATATATATATATATATATATATATATATGTTTTATATGCTCTCTTTTAAATACATAAAGATATTTATACTGCTTTTAATTTTTTGAGAAACTTTCATGCTGTTTTCCATTGCAGCTGTACCATTTCTCATTCCCACTAACTGTGCACAAGGGTTTCAGTTTCCCTGTGGTCTCATCAACACGTCTTGTCTTCTGTTGTTTTGATGCCGGCCATGCTAACAGGTAGGTGGTTTTGATTTGCATTTCCCTGATAATTTATAGCATTAATTATTAATTATTTAAAAAGACAACCTTAAGAGCATGAAAAAATAGTCCACATAGTTGGAAGAGAGGTTTACGACACATACCTGGCCCAGCTCTAGAATATGTAAAGAACTGCAAATCCATTTGAAAGACATAAATAATCCAAGAGAAAAACTGGAAAGTGTTCTAAGCAGAAAATTCACACAAAAATATCCAAATAACTAGGAAATAACTATAAATATGTGGTCAACTCCATTAGTCATAAGCAGAAAAGATAGATAGATATAAATAGATAAGGACACACACAAGAATATTCATATCAGCATGGTTTAGAACACCTAAAGCTGCAAAAACCTAAATCAGTAGAATCAATCAATAAAAAATAAGTTCATATAATCATGCATCCCTTAATGATGGAGATAATTCTGAAAATTATCATTAGCCGATTTCATCCTGGAGTGTACTGACACAAACCTAGATAGCTGAAGTCAGTCACTCAGTGTGGCCTCTTGACACAATCAAAAGATGTGGTAAGGGCTGGGACTGTAGCTTAGTAGCACTTGCCCAGCACATGTGAGGCACCAGTTTTGATCCTCGGCACCACATAAAAATAATCAAATAAAATAAAGGCATGCTGCCCATCTACAACTACAAAAAAAAAAAATTTTTTTTTTAATGTGTGGTAAACATGAGATGTACAAGACTACAGGGGATGTAACACTGCATACTGTGTAACAGGAAGCTTTTTTATGAATAGAAGGAGTACACTCTAAAATAATGATGAAAAGTATATGGGATAGTAAATACATAACCCAGGAACATTATCGTTTATTATTATTGTCAAGCATTATGTACTGTACATAATTGTATTGCTACACTCCTATATGACTGGCAGTCCAGCAGGTTTGTTTATGCCAGCATCACCACAAACGTGAGCAACACTGGCACCATGACATTTTCGTGGCTATGACGTCACTGGCAATAGGAACTTTTTAACTCCATTGTAGTCTTCTGGGAACGCTGTCATATGTAAGGCCCATCATTGACCAAAACTGGGTCAGCAGCACATGACTCTAATGAAATACTACATAGTAGAAGAAATAAGCCAACTACTGCTATAAACAGTAACATGGCAGACTGAGTTATCCATGACTACCCTAAATACATGTATGAAGACACAATTGTTGTAAAAATACTTTATATAAAACCAGCAACTGAGAAATTGTGCTCTTCATATGTAATATGAAATGAAATGTACTCTGCAAACGTGTATAACAAATTAGAATAAAAAAGTGGAAAATTTTTTTAAAAAACAATAACATGGGTGAATCTGAGAAAGATAATAGTGAGAAAAATAGCCCAACACCAAAAAATAGTTATTACATGAAATCTTATGTGTAAAGTTCAACAAGTAAAACTGATTTATGATGTTAGAAAACAGGATGGTGATTACCTTTTGGAAGGATAGAGAAATAATAATTGGGAGACAGCACAAGAAGGGTTTCTGGCATGCTAATATTTTATTTCTTGGTCAAAGTGGTAATTACACAGATGTGTTCACATTGTGAGATTCATTAAGCTATGTACCCTTGAGATTTCTACGTGCATGTTATAATTCAATAAAAAGTTTCTTTAAGTATATGTCATTATTTAGTGACATTTAATGAAAAGAGCTTTAAATTATTTTTGTATGACAGCATGTCCATGATGTATAAAGGAAATAATGGCATGTGCTTCCAACAGGGCAGAAAAATGAGATTTTTCTCTTTTAAGCCAGGCACTTCATATTACATCAAAAATAAATTGTTAATGGTGCAATTTCTCTTGGACAGAGGAAGGAGAAAAAAATCCAGAATTCCTCATTCTAGAGGAATGTGATGGCTAGACTAGGTTTAGGAAACCCTAATTGCCTTTCCAGGTCTCAAAATGCATGCAAGTTTTGCAAAAAAAAAATAATAAATTCTGAAAAATTAAGATTAATGAGATAGCCTATATAGATGTTTAGGATGATGAAATAGAAGTCAAAGACTTGTCCTTCAGACTAATTCCTTAAAAAAATAAAGACTCAGATTGCAAAAAAATCCCAATGACATCGTAGTAGCCAGAAGAGATTTAATGGCCATCATCCTCTCCTCTGAACTGATGTGCCTGGCTGTAAGCTTTATGGTATTATTATTTTTAGGGTGAGTTGCTATGTGCTATGTTGTTTAATAAAGTGGTTCTGGTGAATTCATGGGATGGCATGCCATCAAGCAGAGATTTGGATGATGTCAAGACATGACTAGGCCACACATATACTTCCAGATCTCAGCCTACTCTAGACAAATTCAAAGAATTTATACTATCCCACAGGCACATATATAGCTGCAGGCAAATACCATTTTCTTTCTGGTGCTATGCAAAACTCCAGGAGAAACAGGAAACACACCAGGTAAGAATCTTTGATTTTTTTTTTTTTTTTTTTTTTTTTTTTGCAGTTGACTTGCTTGTGAAACATAATGGATTTGAAATCAAAATATTTAAGAAGATAGATTTTTGTGGAGTTTATCTTACTAGGTGTGCTACTGCCAAAATAAACAGGAATTATTTCATGGCCAGCTTCTTGCCCTGCTTAATGATCATTGCCCCCGTTACAATTAAAAACCAGCAAAAATGTGGGTAATAGTTTCTTAATGCCCCAAGTTTAAGCTACAATCTTTAGGATTCATTTAAAATATATGCAATGCAGATAACAAAGTAATTTTACAGTATCATAAAAGTGCAGAACATAATGATCATTTGTTGAGCTAATGAATAAATGTTTTATGTCTTACATGCAAATAAAAGTCTAAAGAAGAAATATTTCTAATAAATTATAGCACAGCTTTTTAGCACATATATGGTCTAAATATCTGGCAAAGAAAAACAATTTGAAGTCATGTTACCAAATAACAACAGGAACCAGAAAACATACAACTATGATTATGTCAAACACCTTTTTAGGAGGTAAATACATAATTTATCCAAACAGTGTATGTTTAAGCACCTATGACCCCTTTACTTGTATCTTTTTTTTTTTTTTTTTTTTAACCAGGGATTGAACTCAGGAGCACTTAACCACTGAGCCACATCCACAGCCCTATTTCATATTTTATTTTGAGACAGGGTCTCTCTGTGTTGCTTAGGGTCTTGCTAATTTGCTGAGGCTTGCTTTGAATTTGTGATACTCCTGCCTCAGCCTCCTGAGCTCCTGGTATTATAGGCGTGCTCCACTACACCTGACTTTTTCTTATATTGTCAATGAGCCTTCTAAATTGAAAAGTAACATTCAAAATAAGTTCAAATATTAAGAATAAAAATATTTTAAACATTTAACATATGAAAATAATTTTTTTCTCATGACAGAAGAGTTTGTTTTTAAAGAACATCTTCATGACAGTGTTTTTATAACAATGACAAGTCATTTAATTTTTTTAAAAATTCTTTATTTTGCCTTGAAGTTTAGCTAGAAATTGAGTATAATACAAATTGATTGTAGTACATATAACATAGCCTTTTAGATTCAAAAAATTGGAGGTAACTTGTTGGAAAACATAAGTAAAAGTAAATTGAGACATTAAAAAGTTGAACTGGAGAAACCCACTTATCTACATCAGAGAGCAAAAGTAAACACACTCAGTGAAGACCAAAATGGAGAGATAAATGAATCAAAATCATAATCATAAAGACAGAAATAATCTTGAAAAGTCATCTCGACTGCAAGAACCAGAGAAATGCAAGTTAAAACCACATATACCCACTGAAATGGCTGAAAAGAAAAAGCAACAGTCTTGGCAGGCATGAAGACCGACTGGAGCTCTTATTGCTGGTGGGAATATAAAATGTATAACCACGTGGAAATGTTTCCTAAAAAGTTCCACATGCACTTATCATATGACCCAGCAACCTACACTGAGAATAAAAATATATGTCCACACAAAGACTTGGGCTTGATTGTTCCTAGCAGGTCTATTCAAAGTAACCACAACTTCACTTAATCCATACGTGTGTCCACAGGTAAATGAATGAACTTGGATGTATACATCCAATTAAATACTGATCAGCAATAATGAACTATTGATAAACACAACAACACAGATGACTCTGAAAATACTGCACTAAATGATCAAAGACACAAAAGAGTAGAAACTGTATGATTTCACTTATATTTTGAAAAAAACCTCCAAGAATGACAAATGATTCCACAATGAAAGAAAGCAGACTATCACTTTGCCTGGAGAAAAAAAAAAAAAAAATGGGGATATTATTGATTAGAAAGGCGGAAAGGCAAGGAAAGGTTTTGGATGAAGGTAACAGCCTATATCTTGATTGTAACAGTTGTTACATAGATGCACACATTTGCCAAAACTGTCCATTAGACTTCAGAAAAATTAATATCTTAAAAAAAATCTTCTAACACAAAATATTTAAAATGTTGCCATAAGAAGCATTTTTAAATATTCTTCAAGTAGCATTACCCTCGTAAAACTTTTCCCAGAACTTCTCATCCAAATATTTTGATCCCTTTGAAAATATCATGGAAAGTTTATACTTTGATGCAGCCAGTGATTGATGGGAAGTTAGGCTGGGTTTGCCTTTGGAATAGACTTTCTCTTGACAAGTCTCTGCTGTATTTCAGGACCAAGCTGAGTCACTGATAACAGACTGAGATAATACCACAGTGTTGCTACAGCATAGCTAACTCCCACCGTACTCATAGAGAATCAGGCACTTTCCATAAAGAAAACCAGAAGGCTGCTGCTGGGAGGGACTTCGGGAAACATCTAGCATGGTGGTTCACAAACTGCAAGCTTTTCTTTTTCCTTTTAGCATTGAAAACCTCTCTTTAAATTCTATCACATACGGAAGCCAAATACGTGAAATGCATAAAAAATAAGCTTCTTTGATTTCAGCAGAGGCTGGGGAGACTACAGCCCTCTCCACTGGCATTATTATCACCCACAACAATGATCCAGAGCTACCTCCAAGGAGGTCTCAATCCAGTTTGAAAGCACCGCTGGAATTCAGAGAGGATAAATGGCCTCTTTCTTTCACAAGAACAGCAACACCCTTTTAACTACACAGTAACACCCTTACCTTGAAGTCTTTGCTCTGGGTGGTCCCTCCTCTTCTCCCAGATATCCACAGGATTGATTCCTCACTTCCTTCAAGTTATTGCATAAATGTCTTCTTCTCAATGAAGCCCACTTAGACCCCTCTATGTCATATTGCCACCAACCCACCCTCACTACTAGCTCTCTCAATCACCCTATACTCTCATCTATTTTTCCTCTTTTCTAAGGTTCTATCATCTCTTATGCATATTATTAATCATGTTATTATCTCTTACCAAAATATAAGCTCTTTAAGAGATGAGATTCTCTTTATTCATCATTATGTCCAGAAAGCTTAGAATAGTATCTGGCATCAGATGGACATTTAGTATATTTTGATTGCAAAATTATTTTAGGTCACATAAGATTGTGACAGAGCCCCTGGATTTTAAGTCACTTGATTTCTTATCTTGTACACTTATCTTTTCCTAGTTCACTGTGAATATTTTTACACAATAAAATAATCAGGAGGGAAAATTAATTTAGTTTTTTCTCTTCTTTCAAGTGGGTATAAGATCAGAAGGTCATATGGCTTGAAACTCTGGGTCCCTGGTTTCAGGGCCATATATCTTACTAAAATGTCAAAAGGTGAAACAAAGACACACTTGTCAGTTGGATATTTTATAGAACACATGTACTTAAGCATACATGTATTCATATTGTATACGTGTACTATGTTTATGTATCTATTGGGTTTTCATTACTATAACAAAACACTTGAGATAAACAACTTATAAGGAAGAAGACTTTATTCTGGTTCACCATTTTGGAGATTTCAGTCTATGTTCAGTTGGCCACAGTGCTTTTGGGTCTGTGTCAAGGCAAGAGTGTGTGGCAGAGACAACTGCTCACATCATGGTAGTCGGAAAACAGAGAGGAAGACGCCAGTGTCCCACAACCTTCATCAAGAATGAGCCCCCAATGACCTAAGATCTCCGACTGCTCCCCGCTTCTTAAAGGTTCATCATCTCTCAATAATGCCACAGGCTGAGGACCAAGCCTTTTAACACATGGACCTTTAGTGACTTTTGTCTAAACTAAAGCATTGTATGACTGATATGCCCTTAAGTTTCACTATTCTGTGGGTACCAATACATTCACTTTAACACTGATACCTTCTGGCTACCATCTTGGTTTACGATTTTGCTATCAGCCATTCTGTTCTTTAAGGTTCTTCAGTCTCCCTATCACCTTTCTCACTGTAAGCTCCAGCCACTTTCAATACCTTCCATCTCTGCAGTTCAGTCCTTCCTCCCTATGGTGCTCACTTTCAATTACCCTCACTTTATTATGCAAAGAAATCCAGTCTCCCCCCACCACCACTTCTTTCAAGTTCAGACCCAGCCATCTTTGCATATTCAACCCTTCTCCACATTTAAGAAAAACACAGGGGTGGAAAGCTATCTTCAAAAAGGGTTGTGAGTCTAAATTGAAATACTTTCTTTTATTACCAACCAATGAAACTCTAGCACAAATATTTAACTTACTTTGCTACTACATTTATGTGTGTACATACCATCAAAAATAAAACTTAAATTTACCAAAACTTAACAAACCAGTATCCCAGTTATCATGCATGTATTTCTTTATTATGACGTCAGAAAAGATGGGGAGTTTAAAATAAAAACTCTGTAACTATGATTTAGGGGGGGGAAAAAAACTTCCAATGTAGGCTTTAAAAGATTATGCACATCTAGTCCAATTTGCCCAAAATGGAGACATCAGCAGATGATTTATCACATGTGGAAAGAACATTGAGGATCCAAATGCTGGGTAGCTCATTTTTATGAGTTTAAACTTGGACTAAATCAATTAAGATAAATATTGCCTAGGATACATATTAAGTTAGATTATGAAATCCAAGAAGCAAACTTCATGAGTTTATGTTTGGTAGGAATGAGAATAAGTGCACATTTAGAAAATACTTAGCACTTTTAGTTGACTGTTCCTTAATGGTTGGCATTTATTTGATAATTACTATGTGGAAAGTGCTGCTGTAAATGTTTTACAGATATTAGTGCTGGGACTCAAAAAATGCTACCCCAAAGTACTTTGAAATGAAGGAAGCTGGAAGGGCCTTAGAAGCAAGAAGGTCACTCTGACCTTCCCCCAATTTTCCATGTGTTAACTGGCCTTATTTCAGAATGATCCTGCCCTAAACACACAGGCCAAGAAGAATCTAAACACCCAGAACTTGCTGGGTTCTCCTCACAGTCCATTACCATTAAATTATACCTTTTTGTCAAATCGTACTTGGACACGACTGTACATTCTTCACTGAATCACAGCATAAAAATGCAGTTTTCCCCGAGTCTTTAGGTCTTCATTTCCAAAGATTCTCATGTCGTATAAAACTTTGGTTGAATATATTTGTTATGTTTTTCTTTTGATAGGCCTTTTGTCATAGGGGTGTCAGCTGTGGACATTGAAATGAGTGAGATAAAGGTAATACATTTTCTTCCCAACGTTAGCTTATGTAACCCTTCTACCAACCTCATTAGAGAGGTACTATTGATATCACCACTTACTAGAAAAAAAATGAAATTGAGGCATGGGGAGATGAGTAACTTGCTCAAGTCCACATTCAAAGTAAGTGGGAAAGTAGAATCTGAGCTCAGGCAACATGGCCCCAGAGTCCACAAACTCCACCACTGTTTTATAGCTGCCTTGTGGAAAATTGACAGTATGATGAAGCATTCCAAGAAAAGTTCATTGAAACTGGGTTTTTATTCATTAAAGCATGATGTATTGAATGGGAGAAGTTATTGTTTCATGATATTCTGGGACTATGAATTGGATATGATTGAATATAGCTTGGAGGACTCTATTTGGGAATACTGGTGAAGTTAAAGTGGTTTATAGTTCAGTAGAACACAAAACTATCTGACATTGACAGCTGTCCATAGCTCTAAAACAAATTTGATTTTCATTCAGTGAGGGTATTTAAGTAAAGAGTAGAAAACCATTTGGCAAAAATATTTTAAAACATCAAACATGTAACAGAAACAGAGTACTTTCCTGGGAAATCCATTTACTGGTCAGTCCCACATTCTGTTGGCTTTTCCAAGAATATTTTGCTCCTAATTGTCTATAAGCTATTAAGGAGTTCATAAGAATGAGTTTTAATCACTTAAGCTGTGTTAACAGATGTAAAATGAAGCAGGATTTTAGTATCCATTTTCTGACCTGTCACCACCTTCCCTACCACATCTCTCCCACAACCTACAAGCCACCCTGACTACTATTATGAATTGCTGCAGTAATTAACAGTGATTTTTTCCCCCAAAATTACAGGTTGATTTCCTAATGTGATTGAGTTCATTGGATATTTTTCCAGCTCAATTTACTTTGCTTGGGTAATCTTAATGAAGAACAATTATTTCTAGTGGTGTGCTGAAAAATGTTGAGCAACTGGCTCTCTGACAAAATGAATCCATGTTTTATAGTATTTGCCAAATTCAGCCATGTAGTCATGTACACATGACCAATTTTAAGAAACCAGAATGTTGCTACTGAATGTAGAGTTGGGAGGTACATTCATTTTCTATTACTGCACAGGGGCTGGGGATATGACTCAGTGGTAGAGCACTTGCCTTTCATGTAAGGCCCTGGGTTCAATCCCCAACACATGAAAAAATAAATAAATAAAAGAGCATAAACATAGTGTTTTAACTCAACCCAAGTTTATGATCTCCATGTGTATGGGTTGGTAGGTCAACAGGTTAAAATCAAGATGGTACCAAGTCTTCAATCTTTTCTGGAATCTCTAGGGGAAAATCCAGTCCTGTGTCCTTTCTAACTGTTAAAGGCCACCCACATTCCTTGACTCATAGCCCCCTCTTTCATATTCTTAGCCAGCAATGGCAGGTCAAGCTTTGTTCACATCACATCTCTCTGAGCTTGTGTTATTGTCACATCCCTCTCTTACTCAGCAGAAAATGTTCTCCACTTTTAAGGAAGTCCTGTGATTAGATGGGACCCAGCTGGCTAATCCAACATGATTTCTGCATCTCAAGGTCCTTAACATCTGCAATATCTCTTTTCTCACATAAAGCAGCATATTCATAGGCTCTAGGAATTAGAATGTCAACCTCTCCGAGGTCCATTATTCTACAAATAATTGGTTCTCATGAGTCAGGAAGCACTGGTTCCAGCACACCACTAAAGTCCTCTCTGTGTCCCCATATTTTCAAGATATATTATAAATTATTTTCCTCTTTTTTTTTCCAACTATGACATACATAGTCACTGAGATTTCAACATTTGCACAAAGCCAGATTAGAAGTCAAGCCAATTAAATATACAGCAGAAAATTTAAAACATGCTATAAGCAATCTGATTTGTCTTACATGTCAATTCTCACACTGGTGCTAAAAATCACATGGGTACTACTTGAGCTACCACTAGCATATATTAATGCAAATACATCACAGAATGGTAATGACAAAAATTGTAAATATAGGGTCAGAGTTCAAAAGTTTACCTATCATTACTTTCATATAGTTAAATGGATTTTCTAGTTGTTTTCTTGAATGAAAAGCCTTTGATTATTCTTTCATTATATTCACCATATATTACTATTGTAGAGTAATACAATCAATCACATAGATCATATAGTGCCATATTACTACTACTACCACTACTACTAATAATAATAATAATAAATGACATCTTAGGAAAGAAGAGCTAGTGACACTGTTTTAAGCTTGAACATTCCAAAACCACAGTCATTTGACTTAATTGAACAAATACATCATCAGAAATTATGGCTGCTCATCCCCTTTCTCTGACTTGCTGTGTGGTCTTTTCACTAAATTTTTTGTAACTCAGATAACTTATCCATAAAATGAAATAGGCACAGTGATATTTATCTGTTGCCTTCAGAGGCTGTTAGATAACTAGACCCTAGACTTAGGAGGCTGTCATATAACTAGACTTTGAGAGAGAAAATAAACCTTTTGCATAGCAAATTACTATATTAATGCTATGTGTTCTAGATCTCAGATGACTTGCAATTGCTAGCCTGTAGAGCGATTAGGTTGTACATAGACATTTCTAGGCAAAGCTCAACTGTCTCTAATTCATAGTGACACTATTGTGGTGGGCATAAGTAGTTTTTGTCTGCTCAGCATCTTCTCCCTTGGTGGCCCTCAGCTCCTGGATTTCACTTATTTCTAATGACCTGCCCTGGCCACAAGAATGCACATTATGACCTATCTAGAGACCAATAAGAGCAAACAAATTCTGTTTGTTTGTTTTTTCTCAGACTGCTAATCTAAGGCTGCCACTGAAAATGTTCCTCGTGTCACAGAGAGGAAGAGCACATTGTACCAACACAGAAGAACCAGAATCAAGCAGACGAGAGACACAAAATTTTGGCATGCTGAACGTGCATTTCTACTCCTTCAACCCCTGGTTCTCACAGGAGTTATCTTGGTGCATTTCCTAGACACATATTTTTCTAGATATATATATAAACAATTTTTTTTCTTCAATTAAGTTAGTTTTTCCACTTACAACCAAGAATAGCAATTATTACATCTGGTATGAAAGAGAACTCAGCCTAAAAAACAAACTGTCTACCCTAATTGATAGAAATTTCTACCTTCTTTTAAAAATACAATAAACAAAGCACTTGTGAGATACTTTTGAAATAAAGTGAGATTATATTGTTGATAGTGTTGATGTTGTTTTCATAGAAAATAAACATCAAGAAGTATGAAGGGTCTGATATTTTACTCTACTTGACAGCTAACTAGGTAGGCTGCTAGAGTTGCAGGCAGAGGCAAGACATCCTTAGATCAGAGACAAAGGACAGTTTATTACTCACACCAATAGCAATGATTGGAATGTCAGCATTTTTTACGGTTCCCCAGACCCCAGCTCCCACAGAGTAAATTGACATGGACACATGGAGAAGGTGGTGTTATAGAAAAGCAGGGACTCTAACTCTTTTATAATGGGCAATAAGCCCGCCTGGTTTTTGCCCCAGAAGGATTTATTCTCTTTACTAGACAGTGCTGCAAAGGATGACACTATATCTTCCAAGACGATTCACTCTACAAACATCCTTAGCAAGATACTTTGAAATCAAAATAATCAGTGCCTTTGCTCACAAGAACCTGCAGAAGTAAATGAGATCTGTGGAGAAGTTATAATCCAATTATCTCTAGAGAAAGAAGTATTCAAATTTACATAGGCAATTTCAAGAACTAGCTATTAAGCAGCTACCTTTGATCTGCTACAAAGAATCTTATATTGCCCTTTTGAACTTATCATAACCTCAATATTTGGAGCAATTGTAAAACAGAATTGCTTATGTATGTTCTTAAGGTCGATTATAGAGCAATGGATTATTTAAGAATATTCAGTGTTCACATGATTATACATACTCTCATTTCCAGAAAACTAGCAGAATACTGTCCTTCAGAGATGGTAACCTGCAATTTGACTCTTAAAACGGTCATTGTCAATGACAAATAAGAACAAAACAAACAAAAAATGTATGTCTCAACTAGATGTTGAGGTGTTGGCAAGACTAATTAGATAGACAAATGAAATGATTCTCAAAAACATGCACAAAAAAATGATAGTCCTTAAGCATTACTTGTAGATCAAGATGATTTCTTAAACCCAAATGAGCTTCTAAATATTGAAATTGTGGGAGAATAATGTTCCTAAGGCAGAAACACCCACTGTAGGGCTGGGTAAAGATGGGAGGAAGGATTTTTGTTGTTCTGTGTCCCGGTTCACCTTCCAAGTTGGTTCTCTCCCTGTGTTTATGCCATCAGAATAGAAGAAAATGAGAGTCGAGGCAGAAAGGCCTAGCTTCTAAGGTTACCTCTCCACTTCACTCAAAGAATACCTGAAAAGTCTTGCAATGGCCTTTAGCAAGCTCATGATTCGCCCTCATCTGTCCCCAGCTCTGACTTCATTCTAGCCCAGCCCAGTGACATGTTTGTTTTTCCTTCGACACACCAGTGTGTTCTTACCCGAGAGCCTTGGCACTGTTGTTCCTTACCTCTATGCTGCTGTCCCTCGCAGGTATCTATGGGAAAACCCCCACTTCTTCAAATCTTTGCTCTTGAGTGACTTTCTTATTGAGACCTACTCTGCCCATCCTATTTATGAATCATTACTCACATTCTCTGCCCCTGCCATTTCTCTACTTGTTAGGCTTTTGGTCTTTCCATAGTACGTATTCTTCTCCAACGTGCCACATAACTTAGTGATTTTAACATATCCATTACGGTTTTCCTTATTCTCTTGTAAAAATGTGAGTAGCATGGGCTGGGGTTGTGGCTCAGTGGTAGAGCGCTTGCCTCGCACATGTAAGGCACTGGGTTTGAAACTCAGCCCCACATAAAAATAAATAAAATAAAGGTGTTGTGTCCACCTACTACTAAAAAAAAATATTTTAAAAAATGTGAGTAACATAAGGTCAGGGACATTCTTCATTTTGTTCATTGATGTATGCCCAGTATCTAGACTATGTCGACTAAATAATGGGCATTGGAATTTGCTGAATGGTGAATGTAGTTCTATTCACTTGGCTTTTTGTGTCCTCTGACATACAAAGCCTGTGGGAACTGAAATGAGTTTATTAACCTTTCTGAATGAAATGTAGGGACAGTGGCACCTGATTCACTGATTTGTTTCATGAATTAAATGGAATTATTTTTCTAAGGCATTCAGCACAGTGCCCAGCAAAGAGAAAGCACCATTAACCACTAACATAAAAAAATTTGCAAATTCAAATGCCCCCTTTATAAGAGTGCCAACTTCCATTCAGGACAAAACATTTCTAGGTCTCTCTCCTGAGTTGTAATTGAGAGCTTAGAATCTGAGCATTAAGAAAGAGTTTTTCCCAAAGGTACTATCACATTAAAACTCATAGGTCTGAAATTTACTATGTTCTAGTTTGACACTTTTATTTAATAAAGAATTCTGTGTTTTCTGCAAACTTAGATCTCATCAGTCATTTCACTTTTATTCCATGCAAGAGGAAATAAATAAATAAATAAACAAACAAACAAATAAACTTCAACCGGGGCTGGGGTTGTGGCTCAGTGGCAGAGCACTTGCCTCACACATGTGAGGCACTGGGTTTGATCCTCAGCACCACATAAAAATAAATAAACAAAATAAAGATATTGTGTCCATGTATAACTAAAAAAATAAAAAAATAAAAACTTAGACCATCGCTATGCTAATTCCTAAGAGCTAATTATTTGCACTTACCCTTAGTTAAAAAAAAAGTAACCATTTGTTACTTCCTCTTATTCAATGCACAAACTTGGGATTCAGTCCTACCAAGGACTGTCCATGACTTCTGGCCTTTCTGAGGAAAGTGACAGGCTTGAGACAAGATTCCACTGCCATTTTTCACCTGAAGCTGCTTTTGCAAGCTAGATGGAAAGGGGATGATGCCAAACATTCTCCGGAGCCTACCCCAATTACAGCAGGGTCTTAATCATGCCCAAGTCACTTGCCTCAATCATCCCCTTTCCAACTATCTTGCAAAAGCAGCTTCAAGTGAAAAACGGCAGGGACTATTCTAGCCACTGAAAATATGCAACAAGATTTGATCACCACCCTCCTCCTTCATTAGAGGGAAAGGGTACAAAAAGAACAAAACATTGCACAACAGTGTGAGAACCACAGTCATGGTGGAAAAGGTGACCGGCACAAAAGAGGGAATCACAAACTCGTGCTAATACTTTAGGATGGAAAAACCCACCATTATCCTCAGAAAGCACCAAAAGGAAAGCAGAAGTTGTTAGTATTGTATGGATGAAACATAAAAAAAAGTTTAAGGGAGCAAAATTAAAAGTAATTAAATCAAATGGCCTCTCCAGAATGTGACTTGTGACTGCAAGATTGAATTTCCCCTTTGCATAGTAAAGAACCCTGTGGAAAAGAAAACAATTAAGGCTCTGCCTCGGTAAAGTACATGAGTGTTAGAATACTTTCCAAGTTTAAATTGGTAGATAATTCTTGGTTCATTTAATAAAGAAATTTAATGATGCATCTTTTGAATGAGTTAAGTGTAAATTAACCAGAAATGCTTGTGCTTGGCACTAATTTTGTTCATCAAGTAACTTAGTTTTGTCAGGGTGTTGTTAATTTAAACAAGATGAGCTACCCCACACATGACATTCCTGCATTACTAGCAGATTCTTGGCTGATGGCATCAGAATTTCCAAAGGATATTCCAGAAGACAAACACATAGTAGTGACACTATCATGACATGCTCCACGACCCTCGCTCACCAAGGCCACTCCAGCACCTACCTCTACTCTTTCATTCAGAAAATAGCTTCTGGAAGGAATAAAAATTAGTGATGAGGCTGTTGGGGTAATTGGAATAAACTGTGGAAAACTGCACATCTGTCTTTTTCAGAATCACAGCTTTTGCTCTGTCGTTTGAACAGAAGTCTTAATTTATTATATTATCTTTACTTTCATGTTGTCTTGGGCGAGACTCACTTCCATCCCTCCCTTTGCGTCACGCAGAGTGGTCACTTAATGGGATGATGACAGCATGGGATTGAGTCATACAGTCAAAAGAGGAAGAAAAGCTGCTGCCATTGATTATCATTTCTGCAGATGCCACCACCATTAAAGACGCAGTGGATATAAATCAGAAGAGCAGGACCTTTCCCAACAGCCATGGCAGAATTGAATGGAGGAAACCAACAGACAACTACAGACCAAGCACTTACTGTGTGTGACACAGAGTGACAAACTATCTTCAAGGAATTGGCTAATCAGTTTAAAGAGAAGCCACAGGCTTTTAAAAAAAATTAAAGAAATAAAATCTTGGTTAGTTCACCAATGGAAAATAAGGAAAGAATTTATTGTTCAAAGTTGAACAGAGAAAACCAATGGACAACCATATACCAAGTAAGGAAAAAATTTATTGAAGGGATAAGAGATATTTACATTAGTCTGTTGCTGCCTGAAGCGATTGCCACTTGGAGTAACAACACCACGAGAATAAGTTCAGAGGCGGACTGGAAACAAACAGGCTCTTTATTCTGCTAGCTTCTCTCTCCAGCTCCAACAACAACTCCTACCTGCAATCCAGACTCTTCCAAACCACCACCACCAAAAATGGCGTTGACCCTGTCCTCAATGTCCTGGGCCAAGTCCCGCGAGACCATGGAAGGTGGCAATGCTTGAATATCTCTATGGCTCACAGCCAACCGCAGTCTTAGCCATCTCCTTAATTAGGGCTCCTACATTTCCCCCCTTTTGTTTTAAAAGAGGGGATGCTCTAGGACGTCCACGTGCAACCAACATTCTTACCCGTCATTGGATAATCAAGGCTGTGCCCTTGACTCCTGTCTTAGGTTGATATGTCGGCTACATGAGACTGTCCCGTGCGACTGTGCCTGTCTTAGGTTGTCCCCCTCTGGGGATCTTACCTGTCATTGGCTACCAGCCATCCAATGGAGCCCTTCAGGATCCACTTGTGGAGAGATGCTGCAGCTTTAAGGCAATAAGCCTTCTGCTGATGAGCCAAGTTGCATAGCATATCAAATTCTTTAAACAAATCAGCTGCCCTGAGTTCTATCAAGTAACACACTGAGTTTTCTAGACAAATTCCCGCAAGGCATAGTCCCATAAAGTCCCAAACAATGAAAGATCAAAATGTCCACTTGTTATAACACGTTGATCTAGGAGGCCCCATGTATGTAGAGCAGAGGTGACACTGTTGGTGAGGTTGTTTGATGCTTGAGCAGCAGGGATGTTTGCAGCCACCGCGATCCTTGCAGCTGTAGCAGCAGCCGTCTTTTTTATGTCTAGACAATGCCACCGTCAAATCTTCAGGGCCCACTACCTAGAAACTCAATCATCAATTATTAAAGGAAAGGCAGTGCTAATCCAGCACTGAGTCAAGAGGTGAGTTGTCAAACTAAAAAATAGAATTATTAGATTAGAAAATTAAAGTTGATTTCTGCTCACACACATTGCTGCTTGAGCTCCCACAAACATAAGCTGGCAAAATATCATATTCAGAATGAAACAAAGAAAGACTGAGGGTATTTACTGCATTAAAGATAGAATAAAGAAAAGCTAAAGGCACTTTGGAAAAATAATTTGTTAGCTGGAACCCTCGAGTCTCTGTAACCTTCCATGAGATTATCTGTTGAAATAACTCAAATTAATCAGCTATAAAACAAATAAAGTTAATTACAAATAAACATTCCTATCTCAAAACACCAAAATATCAGGTGATACAGCACTAGTCATATTCTTCGCTAAAGAGAAATCCCTGGGACACCTATAAATCAAAATTGAAGTTACCTTCACTTATTAAATTATTTACCCAAATTAAATACTCTTAAACTTAAATGAATTAAAGTTATTTGGATCCATATATATATATATATATATATATATATATATATATTCATAAGCGCTTTGTTATTTGTGATGTCACACTGGACAGACGCACAAATGCACAGACATAAAAACATATATAAAAAGAGAAAAAAAATACAATTGTGTGCACACTAAAGAGAGATCTCCTGAGATCTCCTCATCCCGGCCGGGAGGAATGACACTTAAGTTGTGACATAATTTGAAGGACTCTTTTAAGGGAATCATTCCATACCTTCATCATGGTCCTCTTGATTTTGCACCTTTTTTATTAATCTTGATTCCTCAACAACTTCATCTTGATCCTTATGATTTGGTACCTGCTTTATTAATCTAGATGGTATCCATATTGGAGAGGATTCGTGCTTTGGAAAAACACAAACAGATCCTCTCCCCCAAATTAATACTGGATCTGGACCCTTCCATGTACCTGAAAGAACATCCTTCCAGTAAACCAAAGGTTTATGTTGTTGGTGTGGGTTCCAATGTCTGTCTCCAGCAGAATAACCATTAGAGTCTAAAGTTAAAAAATTTAAGGTAAACAGGGCAACTGCCAATCTGTCCCTAGGACTTTTCCAATTTCCTTCTTTTTGTTTTAATAACATAATTTTCAGTGTGCAGTTTGCTCTTTCAATAATGCCCTGACCCTGAAGATTGTATGGGATGCCTGTTTTATGGGATATATTGAATTTTGCACAAAACTGTTTGAAAGATGAGGACATATATGCAGGGCCATTATCTGTTTTAAGCATTTTGGGGATGCCCAATGCAGCAAAAGCTTGCAAACAATGAGATGTAACATCTTTAACTTTTTCTCCAGAATGTTAGGAAGCAAAAATCATGCCTGAGCATGTATCTATGGTCACATGAATAAATCGCAATTTTCCAAAACTTGGCTCATGAGTAACATCCATCTGCCACAAATGATTGGGCATTAATCCTCTAGGGTTAACACCATAATGAGGATTGGGCAAATGTGTCATACAAGATTTACAATCTTTTACAATTGTTCTGGCTTGCTCCTTTGTGATTTTAAACCTACGCTGCAAATTGGTGCTATTGACGTGAAACTGGGAGTGAAATAAAGTAGCTTGCTGGAGGGCTGAAAGTATAAAGTTTGTTTGTGTAAGGTCATCAGACTTTTGATTACCTTCATGGAGGGGACCAGGCAAGTTGGTATGTGCTCTAATATGCCCTATGAATAGAGGTTCTTTTCTTGCCCACAAAAGTTTTTGTATTTGATAAAACAATTTAAAGGCTGGAGTATGAGGTGCTATTGGTTCTGCTAGCTCTAATTTTGGGACGGCATGTACAATATAGTGGCTATCTGAAAAAATGTTCATGGGCTGCTCTCTAAAAAATTTCCAGAGCTCTTACCACAGCTTCCAGTTCCACTAGTTGAGCTGATTTGTGTGCAGTTATGTAAGTTATATTTTCTTTTTTAGTGACTACTGCAGAAGTACCATTTGAGGACCCATCTGTGAATACATTTAATGCCTTAGGAATAGGTTGATTTTTTATTACCTGTGGAAATATAATAGGATGATTGATACAAAAAGATAATATAGGAGACTTAGAAAGATGATTATCAAAATTTGCAGAAGTAGAGCATCTAGCTATAGCCCAATCATTATCATTGAAGCATAAATATTCAATCTGTGATGATGAATAGGGAGTAATAATAGTAGCAGGGTGAATGCCAAATATTTTAGTAGAAGTCTTAAGTCCTTGAAGAATAAGTTTAGCCACCGTGGAGGTATAAGACTCAATTATACTTTTAGGAGAGACGGGCAAATGTATCCATAATAAAGGCCCTTGTTGCCAAAATACTCCTGTGGGTGTATATTGTGAACAAATAATAATCAATATCAGTGGTTGAGTTAAATCAAATCTATCACAATGAGCTCCTTCAATGGCTTTTTCTACTAACTTTAAAGTTTTCCTAGCATCAGGAGTCAATGTTCATGGTGAAGATGGATCATGGTCCCTGCGAAGGATGTCAAATAAAGGTTTTAGTTGGCCAGTAGTGAGGTTTAGTGTAGGGCAAAGCCAAATAATATCTCCTAGCAATTTTTGAAAGTCATTGAGAGTGGCCAAATGCTCCTTATTAATTAATATTTTTTGAGGCCTAATAAAGGTATCCATAATTTGGAATCCTAGATATAATATTATAGATCTAATTTGAACCTTTTCCTTAGCAATGTTTAGTCCATATCATTTCAAGTTTTCTGATATCTCACTAAATATGGTGAATAAGACTTCTTGATTAGGATGAGCAAGCAAAACCTCATCCATATAATGGAGGCACATAAGCTCTGGGTATTTATTTTTGATAGACTGAATAACTTTATCTACATAGATTTGACACATAGTGGGGCTATTAGCCATTCCCTGCGGCAAAACTTTCCATTGATATCTCTGATCAGGGCCATTATTGTTAATAGAAGGAACTGAAAAAGCAAACCTGGGGGTATCCAGAGGGTGTAGAGGAATAGAAAAGAAACAATCCTTTATATCAAGAGTAATAAGATGGAAATTTTTTGGAATAGCTACAGGATTAGGAAGTCCAGGTTGAGTAGGGCCCATGATTTGCATGGTTTTATTAATTTCTCTAAGATCATGTAACAATCGCCATTTTCTGATTTTTTTCTGATCAAAAATATGGGGGAATTCCAGGGAGAGGTGGAAGGTTCTATATGTCCTGCTTCTAGTTGTTCCTAAACTAGTAGGTGGGCCGCTTGTAATTTCTCCTTAGATAGGGGCCACTGAGGGACCCACATTGGCTTATCAGAAAGCCATGGTATTTTCAAAATTATTTTCTTAGTGGCCCCCCCAAAAATATCTTTTTCCTTTATGATAATGATTTCTTTTAGGGTTACGATTACCCTGTACCTTTTGATAATGATTTCTTATAGGGTTATTACCCTGTACCTTTTGATAATGATTTCTTTTAGTTTTAAGATTACCCTGTAGATTTTCACATTTAACATCTGCAGGCTTGGTTGCAAGGTGTACTCCCATTTGTTGCAAAATATCTCTTCCCCATAAAGTAACCGGTAGGTTAGGTAAAACATAAGGCTGAAATATTCCTTTATGCCCTTCATCATCCTCCCATTGTAAAATTACCGCACTTTTCTCTGGGAAGTTATTATATCCCAAGCCTCTTAAACTGGTTGAAGCTTTTTGCAGAGGCCAGTGCTTGGGCCATTGCTGTAGATTAATGATGGAAGAGTCAGCTCCAGTATCTATCAGTCCCTCTATCTCTATTCCTTGGATTTTTATTTTACACATAGGCCTCCTTGAACAATCTCGAACCCAGCAAGCCATGGGTCTCGAGTCAGTGGAACAAAATCCACTATTGTTCCTTTTTTTGAGGCATACTCATTTTAAATGAATTATGTAAATTTGGAAGGAGAAGCAGCTGAGCAATTCTATCTCCTTGATTAACAGAACTTATACTTTGGGGTGAGCTAAGCATTATTTTTATTTCCCCTTTGTAGTCTGAGTTTATTACACCTGGGGTCACTTGCAAACCTAATAAGCTTTTAGGACTTCACCCGAGAATAAGTCCTACAGTCCCTGAGGGAAGAGGTCCCCTGACTCCTGTGGGAATCAGTTGAACCCCCATTTCAGGTGTTAACATTATTCAGGCGGTGGAACAGAGTTCTAATCCTGAATTTCCTCCTGTTCCTCTGGCGAGGGAGTGCATGGGTAGTAGGGATTGTGTTGGGGAAGCATCTGAGTGGATGCTTGAGGATACTCCTCCTCCAATGCCTCATACATTTGTGGGTCCCGGGGCATTGGGTCCCGTGCCCCGTTTTTTGAATTCCTGGACAAATGATTTCCATAGATGTCAAATTTTAAATGGCATTTATTGGCCCAATGATTTCCCTTTTTACACCTGGGGCAGCGGCCTGGGGCACGATATGAGCTTGGTCTTATTTCTCTTTGGGGATTTTACCCAGAATAGCCTGATTGATTATGATAATTTTGCCTGGAATATCCTGATTGATTATAATGTCTAGGCTGAGTCCTTGTGAAATTTTGAGGGGAAGCATCTCTCATTGCAGCTGCAATCACATTTCCTGTGACAAAGGCGTCATTTATATCTTTACATAGTTGTATATATATGGAAAGATCCTTTTATTTCTCCATGGCCTGATGGCTTCCTGGAAATATTTATTAGCATTTTCGTATGCTAATTGAACAACTAATGGCATAGCTTGATCAACGTCTCCAAACACTCTACCTGCAGTTCTCAAAAGTTGATCAGCAAAGTCAGCATATGGCTCATTAGGTCCTTGAATCACTTTTGACAAGCTACCTTGTAGATCCCCAGGTCCTTTTAAAGTTTTCCATGCCTTTAAGGCAGCTGCATATATCTGAGCATATACACCTGGGACATAATATTTTTGAGACTGTGAGTCTGTGAACTGCCCCTCTCCTGTGAGCATTTCTATATTATGGTCTCCAAACCCTGCAGCTGCATTTCTTTTAACTGTTTCTATACAAAGTTCTTGAAATTGTGATCGCCAAACCAAGTATTGCCCCCCACTTAATGCTGCTTTACATAGACTTTTCCAGTCTGAGGGGGTTAAGTTAAAGATGTTAAGGGACTCCAGCATACTCAACGTGAAAGGAGCTTGGGGCCCATACGTCATTACTGCCTCTTTGAGATTTTTATTGTTTTGAAATCTACTGACTGGTAGACCCTCTGTCCATTTTCCATTTTCATTTTCAAATACTGGCAGTTCCCAATGTATCTGTAAGTTACCCTCGAGAGCACATAAGCACTCAGAAAGACTTTTTATTTCTGTTTCTAGGGTTTGCAAATGCCTAGTAATACCCTTCATATTTTCTGTAATGGATTCCACCCATGGGGGAGTAGGGGACACAAGTGGTTCCTCTACTTGACGGTCCTTTTTCTTTTTAATTTCTTTTTGTTCTTTTTACTGGAGACTGTGCTCCCAGAATCACCTTTTGATTCCACTTCACTACTATCACTTTTACTGGTATCCTGAATTTCAGCTTCTAAGGAGAGTACATATTCTTCGGCTAATTTCAGTAAGTTTCTGATGGCTTTTGCAGCTCTTACTTTTGAATTTACACCACTACTCTTCTCACTGGTATTAACTGACTCAGAGGCTATGCTTTCTTGATCACTTTCCTCACTATCCACTGAGTCCGCGATATCGAAAAACTCATCCATGGCTTTTATTATCCGACCTTTTGTTATTTTTGCTCCCATTTTCAGTTCTTACCTGCCGGCCGAATTCCCCGTACAGGCCACCACCTGTTGCTGCCTGAAGTGATTGCCACTTGGAGCAACAATGCCACAGGAATAAGTTCAGAGGCGGACTGGAAACAAACAGGCTCTTTATTCTGCTAGCTTCTCTCTCGGGCTCCAACAACAATTCCTACCCGCAATCCATACTCCTCCAAACCACCACCACCAAAAATGGCGTTGACCCCGTCTGCAATGTCCCGGGCCAAGTCCCTGCGAGACCATGGAAGGTGGCAATGCTTGAATATCTCTATGGCTTACAGCCAACCACAATCTTAGCCATCTCCTTAATTAGGGCTCCTACATTAGTGTGCTATGTCACAGTTACAGAATCTCTGCTGGCATAATCTCATTTAGTCCTGACAATAAATCTGTGAGAATGGTGCTGTTATATTTTATGTGTGGAGGCCCAATGTCTCAACAAGTTGAAGTGTGACTTCCTTACAATCACAGTCGTGAGGCAGCCTCCCTGACATTTCAGCTCTTACAAGGTCATTGGGTTATTGCGCTGTTCAGATAGAGGTATGATATGGGGCACCAGATGAGGCCATGAGTTGGTGTGATTTCCCTTGATGGATATGGGCACTGCCAGCATCTTGCAACTATAGAACAAATGGGTCCCCAGACAAAAACCCAGAACTCTGGCTTTGGGTGCACAGGAGAAGGACCTGTTATTCCTCTGGACCTCATTGATTTGATCCACTTTTGCAGTAAGAATGGAGACTCTTGAGAACTGTAAAGAATATACCAACCACAAAGTGGGGGCTTGTGGCATCATAATTTCCAAAGAACATTCCAGAAGACAGACACATAGGAGTGATGTTATATCATCACACGCTCCACAGGCATAGCTCACCAAGACCAGGAGATCAGACGGGACAGGACTAACTGTAACAGGGGTCCCTTTATCTTCTGAACACAGCCCTCATTGCTCTAAGGTTTATCTTTTTAAAAATATTTCTTTTTCTCTCTTCTCCCCTCCCCCCATCCCTAACAAGATTAGGGGGACACTGTTATCTTTTATTCCCCTAGTTAATGGCCCTTGACCACACCTTCAATAGGAAGGAAATGTCTGTTAAGCATCTGGGAAGTGAATCTCTCCCAAATTAACAAGTGAATCCTAACACGCCATCAGGGAGCCCTGGGACCCCTTACCAGAGCACACCTGGAATGTAACCCTTGAAGAGTTCCCTTAAAACCCCCCTGTCCCTCCTGATCAGGAGGGTCACAGCCTTTGGGACAGGAATCCCCTGTATTTCTCCTTTGCTAGCAAAGCAATAAACCTTCTTTTTCTTTTTTCTCTAAACCATGTCCTCATTATTAAATCGGCATTGATTGACATTGGGGACAGGGACCGAACTTTTGGTTACACAAGCAGTCCCAGAGGGCAAACACCATTCTGTAAGCCGCACCATCTCAATTCCTGTTATTCCCAGGTTGCTGTTGCTACTGTTTTTGATTTTTTGCTCCCCACCGCACCCCCACCCAAGCTTCAACATCTCACCTTACTGTGCTGCACCTCTCTCAGAGAAGTCACAAAAAATAAAGATCTCTGTGTGCATTTGCACCCCTGAAACTCTTGTGGTGGTAAAGGTGATGGTGGCCTTTTGGGTGAGGGCTTTAGGCGCGGCCACTATTTCTGAAGTGGAAATTTCTCTGTGTTCATTACTTGCAGTGTGTGAATTAATTTTACTATAAGGAAAATGGCAGTTTCCTAGAGGTCAAATGGGTTAGCAAGTAACAGTGGGAGTCTTTATGGTCAGTCTCTATTCTTTAAAATCAGTGCTTTTTCTAAGGCCATACCCATACCCAGCTGAACTCAGAAGAGGGACAATATGTAACTAAATTTTTCCTCAAGACAAGGCTTATTATTAACGTTCCTCATGAAAATCAGTGGAAGATTCTTGATATGAAATAAAAGGTACTGCTGGGCGCAGGGATGCACACCTATAATCTCAGCAGCTCATGGGGATGGTGAATTCAAAGCCAGCCTCAGCAACTTAGCGAGGCTCTGTCTTTAAATAAAATACAAAAAAAAAAAAAAAGAAAAGAAAAAAAATCTACTTAAATGTGACCAAAGAAATAAGAAAAGAGCCAGAATGGGTGGCTTTAGGATAGCAATAGTCATAAAGTGTCAAACGCTAGATTTACCCTTTTTTTTTTTTTTTTTTTTTTTTTTTGGTACCAGAGATTGAACTCAGAGGCACTTGACCACTGGGCCACATCCCCAGCCCTTTTTGTATTTTTATTAGAGACAGGGTCTCACTGAGTTGCTAAGTGCCTCGCCATTGCTGAGGCCGGCTTTGAACTCAAGATCCTCCTGCCTCAGCCTCCCAAGTGCTGGGATTACAGGCGTGCGCCACCACGCCCGGCTTACCTATTTTTTTTTTTAAGTGCTTCTATTTTTCCAAAGCACTCTCAGGTCTTTTGTATTTCCAGTCCCATCTCCCCAATTAATAGGAGACGTTGGACCTTACAACTCCACACCCCACTCCCCACCACCACATTCATTGGTCACTAGTGCTTATTATGCTTATAGAGACTTTCTACAATTCACCTACACACATGCAGTCTTCCTTAGGCACAGTTACAGTTGTATGGGGTTTGAGGATGCACTTCCCAGCTTCCTCCGTCTTTTCAAGAAGTCTTGTGACTCGGTACTTGAAATGACTAACTGAAGGGGAAAAGGTTGAGGGTCAAGAAAAAGGTTCATCTCCATCATTAGGTCACTGAAAACTCAATTTTAAATTAGTGTCATAACTGCTGAACTGCTCTTCAGCAGATGTAACAAGACCAGATGTATGGCACAGTTTGGAGCCAAAGGTTAATGTACAATTTCGGAATATTTATACAAGGTATCACTTCACATCAGCAGAAATATCTTAAATACATTTATTTAGAGAAGCCTTAAGAATTTACTCAGAGGCAAATTCCCACAACTGATCTACAAGTCCCTCTGTTTTGCTTCTCTAGATAAAGATGACCTGAAAAACAAAACAATCAACACAAGAAAGAAGAGGAGCAGAGGAAGGAGGATGGGGGGGGGGTGGCGAGGAGGAAGAGGGGGAGAGGGAAGTACAGAAGGAGAGTTTTAAAGCCATTTAGTTTCTAAAATTACAAGATAATTTTGTCTTTTGGTTCATAAACTGGTTCTGAGAGCAAGTCCAAAAAAGTCTAAAATACTCTAAGCCAAGGGAGCAGCAATACAGAAGTGTCTAGTTTTTCAAGATTTTTAAGAACACAATATCTACTACACTTTACAGGTGTTAAAGTATGTTTTAAAAAATTGACCATGCTGTTGAAGAGTTATCCATATCCATAATTCAGATAAGATGCAAAAAACTTTCAATAAAAATAGGTACCAGTTTATCGACTTCATAGCAATGGGAAATTTTTAAGTACACCAAAATGTTACCGGGCTTTATCTCAGGGTGGAGAGCAGAGAGGGATTATTGTAATTTTTGGTCCCTTTGGGGCTTTTTATGTTTTCTTTCTTTTCTACACCAAGAATGTATTTCTTTTATAATCAGAAAAAAATTAAGAGTTATTGGTAAGTAAGCTTACATTGTGTTCTGGGGTGGGGGGTTAAAGCAGTATCATTAATCTTTCTGAGAAAAACCAAAATTTCCTTTCAGACGGAAAAAAAAAAATAAGGTTTTTGGAAGGATTATATAACCAAACTCTGGTTGGCACCCTATTGAAAGAATTTTCTTTGAGTGACTTTTATGACCTGAAATATTAATCCAGCACATTTCCATTTTCTCTGCTCTGGGTGGCACATTAATTGCCCCTCATTGATTTCCAGTGAGCTGTGTGTGTGGACAAGTTTTCCAGGGAGGGGAAACTAGGACCTGGCCCAACAGGCCATCTGTATCTTCTTTCCCTGTTCTTTTCATTGTTTGCATAGCACAGAATTTTTTTTGGCCAAGAAAGCATTTGTGTATTAAATTTTCCTTAAAATGCCCATGGGTTTCAATTAAGGGGGACCTCATTTAGAGAAAATGCATGCCGTGGGTTTTTATAACACAAAGGATTTGGGAAAAAAATAGCAGAAAAGTTTGACATCTAATGCATAAAATAAGGACTAAAGCTAATAAAACTGTATTCAGGATTTTTGTTAAACAAGTAGATTTTAGTTGTTTATCATATGAAAAAGAAACTGTGAAAAGAAAGATATATTGATCTACTTCCCTATAAGAATCATTTTACTATATGTACCCCTAACATCCTCAACTGTATAAAACTTGATTCAAAAAAAAAAAATACTCATCACACTTATTTCTCACATTCAGTTATGTCATTTGTCTCACTTGACACCTGGGCAACTCCCCCACCCCCCATATAGTTATTCATTAAAAATTATTCTATGTGTTTGCATTGTCATTTTTAAAAAATTCCCTAAGGACTTTCCTCTTTATTCCTTTTGACATTGACTCTACTGGTTCACTAAACAATGTAAGACCTGATTTTACCTGCCATACATGAATGAGTGGAAGTTAAACATTAGATTCTTCTGGTTTTCATAGTTTTTCCCCAACTCCATAAGGAACATTGGATCAATGAACTCTATGTCTCTGAGTATGTGATCTAATACTTTACCCTTTAACATATGTTATAGTATCAATGTCACACAGGACTAGATATGAAAATCTAATTATGCCAGTGGATATTAAGTAATAAAGAAAAAAAAATCCCATGTGGTTCTTGAGTAGACACTGGCTGCTGAACTTCACTTTACTGTATGTGCTAAGGGCAATTCATCTCCATTTTATTTATTTATTTTCAATGTACATGGACATTAACATTCACCTAAATAGAAAGTACAAACTGATTATCAGTTAAGAAAGTACTGGCAACCAACAGTACCTTTCATAATGCACAAATTTCAAGTTTGCCTTTCTCCCTAGATTTTTATTAACAGATATTATTACCCAAATATAAATAAAATGTCATATACAAATAATGAAGAGAATATAAGAGTTATATTCTTGGTGTTACCATATCTTCATGAGGGTATTAATCAAAATTAAGAAGACAGAAAACCTAGAATTCACTTCTTTGCTTTAGTTGAAATGCCAAAGATTCTTAAGGAGTGATATTTTCAATTCATGGCATCATTGATTTCAGAAACAATCTCCTCAGTTGCTAAGAAAAATGGAGCAAAAGACCTACCCTAGTTACCTGTTAGAAGCCTTGTGCTTCACCGAGCTACTCTCCCACCGATAGCAGAAATGCCTTGTAAGAAAAGAGGTACAGACATATGTCACATATATCATGGTGCATTTATTCCTGGGCATTTATATTATGTCCTTATCTTGTCTGTTGTAAATAATGCTATATGAAATGAATATAGGAATGCACATATCTTTGAGAGTGATGTTGACCTCTTTGGGTACATATATCTAGAAGAGGGGTTGCTGGGTCATATGGTCGCTCTATTTTTAATTTCTTCTAGAGCCTCTGTATTGTTTTCCATAATGGCTGCATTAATCAACATTCCCACCAAAAGTGTAGCAGGATTCTTGTCTCTCCACGCTCTCAGCACTGTCTGCTATCACTTGTTTTGTTTGTTGTTGTTGTTTGATAATAGCTATTACTTTCCTTACAAGTCTGTGGTGACATAGGGTTTTACTTTGCATTTTCCTGAATATTAGTGATGTTGGCCATCTTTTTATATACCTGTTTGTCATTGTTACATTTTCTATGGAGAAATATCTATTCAGAGCCTTTGTCCTTTTTAAAAATCAGATTATTTGTTCTTCTGCTATTGAGATGTAAGAGTACTTTATAAATATCTCAATGGGTATATGGTTTACAAATATTTTTTCCAATCAGTAGATTGCCTTTTCATTTGATTGATGATTTCCCTGTCTCTGTAGAGATTTTCAGCTTGACATAGTCTCATTTACTCATTTCTGGTTTTGTAACCTGAACTTTCTGTGTGACATTAAAAAAAAAAAAAAAATCATTGCCAAGGTCAATGTATTTAGGTTTTTTATCCATTTCAAGTAGATTTTATATAGATATAAGATAAGGGTCCAATTTCATTTTTCTGCATGTGGAAGTCCAGTTTTCCCAGCACCACTTATTGGAGAAACTAACCTTTTTTCATCATGTTCTCTTGGTGCCCTTGTAAAAAGTCAGTTGCACATACATGTTCGAATGCATTTCTTGGTTATTCTGTTCCACTGGTCTATGTATCTGGTTTTGGTCTTGTTGTTGCTTTTGTTTTGTGTTTTGCTAAGTATCATACTATTTTTATTACTGTTGCTTTGCAATGTAATTTAAATCAGGAAGTATAAGGCCTCCAACTTTGTTTTCTTTCTTATAATTATTTTTGTGTCAAATCTGTGTATTGCTTTGGGTGTTGTGAACATATTAACGATGTTAATTCTGATCCATGAGCATGGGATACCTTTCCATTTATTTGTGTCTTCTTCACTTTCTTTCATCAGTGTTTTATAGTTTTCAGTGAACAGATCTTTCATATCCTTGGTTATTCCTAGGGTTTTTAAAAATTTATGCATAGAGATGCTACTGATCTTTATACATTGATATTGTATTCTGCAATTTTACAAAATTCACTTATTGGTTTAACAGGGGTTTTCTGTGTGAAGTCCTTGGGTTTTTGTACATATAAGATCATGTCATCTGCAACTAGAGGTAATTCAACTTCTCTTCCACTTTGACACCTTCTATTTATTTATTATCTAATTGCTCTTACTACATTGCTTTGTTTACTACACTGAATAGAAATAGTGAGAGTGGGCATTCCTCCCTTGTACCAAATTATAATGGAAAAGTTTTGGCTGCTCCCTGTTAATTATAAACTTAAAGAATAAATGATCTTTATTACATTAAGGAACTTTCCTTCTATATCTAAACCATTAATAGTTTTTTTTTAATCAAGAAATGATGCTGAACTATTCTAATGCTTTTTATTTGCATCAATTGAGATGAGCACTTGATTTTTATCTTTCATTTTGTTATTGTGCTGTATCACATTGAGTTATTTGCATATTGAATACCAGCCTTCTATGCCAGGGATAGATCCCACTTGATTATGAGGTACAATCTTTTTGATGTGGCATTGAATTTAGCTTGCTATTGCATCAGTGCCCATCGGGAATATTAATAGGTAGAAATTAAGCATGGTCCAGAAGAACCAGTGGGTCAAAGAAGAAATCAAAAGGGAAATCTAAAAGTATCTTGAGACAAGTGACAATGGAAACACAGCATATCAAAACCTATGGGAAGAGTCCAAGAAATTCTACGAGAAAAGCTTATAGCAATAAAGGCCTGCATTAAAAAAGAAAAAGATTCAGATAAATAGCCTAACATTATACCTCATGGAGCTAGAACAAGAGGAAACTAAACCCAAAATTAGCAGAAGGAAGGAACTAATAAAGATCAGAACAGGAATAAATCAAATAGAGAACAGAGGAAACATAGGAAAAAAATCAATAAAACCAAAATTGGTTCTTTGAAAAAGTAAACAAAATTAATAAACCCATGGCAAGACTAAGAAAGAAGACTCAAATAAATAAAAGCAGAAATAAAAGTAGAGACATTACAACAGATGCCTTAGAAATTAAAAAGATCATAAGAGAACATTATAAATAATTATATGCCAATAAACTGGATAACCAGGAGGAAATGGATACATTTCTAGAGAAACACGACCTATTAAGATTGAATTGGGAAGAAATAGAAAGATTGAACAGACCAATAACAAATAAAGAAATTGAAAATGTAATTTTAAAAACTTCCAACAACAACAAAAAAGTCCAGGACCACATGGCTTTGTGGCTGAATTCTACCAAACAATCAAAGAATTGTCCCCAATACTTCTTAAAACTCTTTTAAAAACTAGAGCTAGGGAGAATATTTCCAAACACATTTAGTAGGCCAGCATCACCTTGATACCAGACAAATACAAAGGAAGCAATTGTAATTTGTGTATTTCTTTAAAAAGCTTCACATTATAATACTATTTTGTAAGTATATCAAAAAGGAATAAATATACACGGATCTATAAGGATTTTGGTTCCGCAAATAAGGGTAAATTTTTAAAAAACAGAATACTTCTAAAAGCATTTTAAAATACTGAAAATGCTTACCACTGAATGAGTGTTATAGTCATGAATTTGTTGAGAAGGTCTGAAATATTAATAATTTACTTTTAATTTTCCTGGGTAATAAGATCTGTTATGAAATTGTTTTCCAGAGATCTGGGAAGTGGATTATTCAGATTAATTCTGCAATTTAGAGGTTATCTCTATTTGCTATATTCTGATGAAAATTGCTTGATAGTGTTTTTGTTTTGCTTTGTCTGCTAAACCATTCTATTCAGTCCCATTAAATCACATGTCCAAGAATTGCTTTTAATTACAGTTAATTGGGATGGGGTAGCATTTATTTTAAACTGCTTCTTACTTGCTATTAACCACATCTTGACTTTCAGTTCACATTTTAATGTTATTTTCCTTTAATTTAAATTTTAAGAACTTAATGTAGACAATAAAATTATAAAAGCAACCAGACTTCCTTTCTCTTGGACCAACATGAAATTGGTTTGGCCCTGGTCACAGTTAGACAACCAATATGTACTAAATGCCTACAGTGCGTATTATAGACAACCAATGTGCATTAACTGGATATGGTGTGCCAGGCCTTATGCTAGGTCCTGAGAAATAATGATGTGAATAAGAGGAATAGCTACGATTAAACCAATAACATCCAAGAATAATGTATTCTATGGAAAATATATACTACTATGAAATCCCACAAGAGAGAATTAATCTTGACTGGGGTTTTAGAAATGAGTCTCTGGAGGAAATTGTCCTTGAATTAAAACCTAATGGCAGTTGTCTTCCAATATTGGTTTTCCCTCTGTTTCACAGTAGTAGAATTTTTCTGGATACATACATACTCAGCATAAAGCGTTTCTCTCTCTTTCTCTTTTTTCATCCAAATTAAGTCAACCAATTTTTGGCAAATGAAATACGCAGAGAAATATGTGGAACCTCCAAAATGTACTCAAGAGGGAAAGTGTATGTGTGTTCTTGCCCTTCCTTTTCTCACCTTCTGCTGCCAGGATGTCAGAGGAACTTTATGTCGATAGGAAAGGTACGAAAACATGGCCAAGCAGAGCAGCCACACCAACCTGGGGAAAGATAAAACTCCGTCTCATTTAAACCAGTGTCACTTCTGGTCTCTATTTTACACTGGTAGACATATGTATCTTAACACTTCCTTGAGGGAGGAGGCAAAAATAATTCAGAAGAGGAGGAGGACAGAAAATCAGACAAATGAAACATGACACACTACTAATTTAAGGAAACACATCGTTTTGGTGACAGGTGTGGGAAATGAAAAGGGTAGATTTGTCAGGATGGTGCTGCAGAGTACACCATTGTAAATAAGGACCCTGGATTTGTTCTTGCCTCTGAGCACTCACTCCAAGCTGGCTCACTCCAATGTGATTTGCATCTACCACTAGGAAAATACCAGATATGATTTTAGCAAAGTCTTGAAAAGTACTTACACACTGGGGATTTCCTCTTATTTTGCTCTTGTGTACACTAGACCATCACTTGTGAATGAGCCCAGGCTAGTCTCCTGGAGGATGAGAGACCATGTGGAGCAGAATGGTGCCATCCCAGCTGAAGCCCCCATACACCAACCAGCTGGCATGGCAGATATATTCTAGCTTGGCTCCTCTGATATTGTCCTTTGCTTCCCCAGAAGGAAGATCCAGTCCTTGTCTTAACTGACTCTATTTTGTTTCTCAGACCTATTCTTTGAGTTATTTTTCCTCCCCAGCTTATCTCAAGTTTCAGGAACAGCAAGCCCTGCAGGCAATTACCTCATGATGGGAACAGAGGCTGCCCCCCAAAGGGGGAGCAATCATCTCCTGACAGCAACAGAATTGTCCCCCAAGCAATAATGATTTCTGTGGCGCCAGCAGGACCCTGTAGAACCAGACCTGAGATAATGATCAACCAGGCCACGGATTGACCAAGACTGCTTGACTCTGCATACTTCTTGCCCCCTGCCCTAGTTTTTCCCCCTATGAAATCCTACAGCCATTGTTAATACCCTGAAGTTGGGGCTTAGGACACCCCCTCCCCTGCTCCTTCATGCTGTGGCCACACTGAAAATAAATTCCTTTTCTGCTCACCACCACTCATTTCTTTCTGTTGACTGGATTGTCTTGGCTAGTGGCTGAATGTGGGCTGCTGGGACCCCCAGAGTCAGGTTTTTTAGCTTAGGACTCCAGTAATGATATGATGAGGCTGCTGTAGTATATCCAGCCCCAGCACAGCAAGCGAACCACCTCACAGATCCATTAAGAACCTGGATGAGAAATATCTGGCTGACCTATTGAATTATGAGCAAGTAAATTGGTATCTTAAGCTACTAAATTTTGAGATGGTTTCTTGTATAGAAAAGTTAACTGATATAGAGCACAGCATGTATGGAATCTTGTTATAATTATTTCATTCAAAATGTATTAAGCACCAACTACATACCAGGTACTATGCTAAGTGGGCATTGGGGAGGTAGCAATGTACAAGACATGAGGTCTTTGTACACATGGATCTTCCCTTCCATTTGAAGTCTTTAAAGCAAGGAAGCAATTGAACAGGTTTGCACTTCTAAAATACTGTTCTAGTTATGATGCAGAGGATGGATTGGGAAGAGGCAAGTACGTACACTGAAACAGGAGTTTGGCGGCTGATGCAAGAGTCTAGGAGAGGAAGAAGTGCAAATAAGGTGATTTATGCTAAGATGATATCAGTGAAAGAGGAGGAGATTAGTCAGTCAAGAGGTGGAAAGAAGGTGATCTGATAACTGACTAGAAATATAGAAAGAGGAAAAAGGATGATCAAGGATGGCTCACAGGTTTCTGGTGTGAGCAAGGTACCAAATGAGAGTGTTATATATTGAGGTAGAGAATATTGAAAGTAGAAGTCTGTAGTAGAAGCCTATGTAATTTAGATTTGGAGAAACTGAATTTGAAATGCTCATGAAATATTGAAAGAAATATAAAAAATGCAACTATGTGATGCTGGAGCTCTATGAGACATCTGGTCTACCTATATGAAATGAGAGCCACATAGGAGTGGGTGATGTTGATTAGAGGGGACATGGCTGTAAATGAGAATGGAGGTCCCAGGACAGAATTCATAGGGATCATAACACTTAACAGTTTAATAGAGAAGGAGAACCTATCAAAAAAGTACCCGGAAGATTGGGAATCTGGAATGTGTCTTGATATGAATATACAGGGAAAGAATATTTTAAGAAGATAGTGGTCAGCTTTATTAGATGGTGCTGAGTGGTTCATTAAGATTAGGACTGAAAAATATTATGGGGCCAACAAATGCCAACAACCACATGAGCTTAGAAGGGACTCCTTTCCCCTCATCTAAACTTCGAGGAGACTGACACCTTGGCCAACACCTTTACAGCAGCATTCAGAGATCCTGAAGCCAAGCCTATATTCTTAACTCACACAAGCTGAGATTATGGATGTGTTTTGTTTTAAAGTTCTGCTAGGTTTGTAATGATACGGTTACAAAGCATATATAACTAATGTAGAGAATATCATCAGAAAAATGTCAGACCAGGGTCATGATAAAGCATGAGGTTTTCTCTCAATAGCAGGTGGATAAGGTGAAGCAAAGGAAGGGGTAGTGGAAATGAGGGGAACAGCTTCGAGCACAGAACCATGTTGTCACTTCCACAATGACCAAGGAGTTTTATATACAGTGAACTTCAGACTTTGAAGACTTGTGATAAAAATTGGTACAGAAAACTATTAGCAGAGCATATACAAAAAGAAGTGGTATTAGATTGGTAATCAGAAAATGCACATGATAGTAGACATCTATATTTAGGATAAAACAGAAATCACAGCACAGCTCTTTTGGAAGCGCTTCGTGAATAAATTAAACATGGTCTTTGGACATGTCTGTGTTTAAACATAGCTCTGTGACTTACCAGCTATGTGACCATGGCAGGTTTTCCTCATTTCAATGAGTTTTTGTTTCTTATACATAAAATGTATTTTCCTCATTGAAGGGTTGCTACGACAAATGAGATAAATAGGTGCAAAACACTCACACCATACCTTTTACATAGGGTAAAAGCTCAATATGGCTCTTTCTGCTGGATTTTCATTGGAGAAACTTTTTGACTAAAACAATTCATCCAGTAGATTCAAAGACTGGAGGGAAATGTCATACAAGAGGGCAAAGAGAGGAAGGTTTCAAAAGAACCTGAAAACAACAAAAAAGAAGCCATCCAACCCTGCAGGCAGAGTAACATAAAAGAAAGTAAGAGATTCACTATGTCCAGAAGGGATGGAGAGGAAAACCCCAATTAAAAAAGAAAAGAGGTAAGGTTTGATCACAGAATTGGCAGAAGGGAACGCTGAACTTCAGAAATGGGACCTCCTTTCCCCTCTAAGAAGATAGTAAATTGACGTCCATCCTTTACAAGATCATTATGTTTTTAAAAGTCTTGTCCCCCCAACTGTGAGTGAAGGCTTTGTTTCAGGAAGATGTGTACCTCCAGATTGAGCGCTGGCTATTAGGCTGGTCTCATGTAGTCTCTCACTTTTTATGAATGAAACTAAGAACTATTCTTCTGCAGGTGTTTATCAATCATCTTAAGCTATCTCTTAAAAGCAAAAACCAGTGTTCCTGTAGTGATGAGGACAGAATGATTTTTCATGGAAAAATAAGCCTGGCTCAACATGTTTTGGATTTCCACTCACAAGGAAAATCCACACTAAAATTCTTTATTCCTTTAACAAGAAGGGGAAAAAAAGTTTCTTTTAAAAGATGCAAAATTCTGATATTTGGGTTAATTTACACTAACAACCATGCAAAGTATATTTCAAGAACTACCTGATGTTTGAAAATATATTTTTTTTATATTTTAAATAGAAAAATCACACTTTATGTAAGGTAAACAAACCCGAACACCAAAAAGTTAAATCTCGTGGAACTTAAGGTCTTATGAAATCAGAGATTTTAAAGTTAGAAAGCCTTCTCTTATAGCCAACATTTATTCTGAATTTATGCATATAAAAATATCTGTAATGTCTACAAAATTCCCAGGTGTTTGCAACCATTAATAAATTAAAATGTTTGCAGAACTTCATGCCTTTGGGCAGGACATAAAATTTAGACTTATTTCCAACAACAAAAAAACCCTGAAGAATTTCTTCAGTTTTTTTTTTTTTTTTTTAATAAGTAAACCACGTTTTGGAAATAAAAGAATGTATACAATTCACAAATTTTAGAATAAGGCAGAATGTGTGATCATGAACCACACCATACAAATAATTTTTTATCTATTTCATGTTCCATTAAATCAGATGTTTTGTTACCCTAAGTTTAATGGTTCTTTGGTCCAAAATTTTCAATGCTAAGTTTTTGTTTTAGTCTGTCAAAACACTCAGAAGCATATTAGTTCCCTTCCATGCCAAATAGCCAAACCCTATTGCAAACCCACATTTTAAGCTCTGCTATAAAGATTTTTGCAATGTGGAATATTCTCCAGGACAATTACGTCTAAATGATACTTTAAATATTTATTTGACAATGTTTAAATGATCATATATTTAGGATTGATTGTTAGGTTGGATTTGTATTGTACTTATCTTTCGTATTTTTAAAGAAATGGTTGGCCAGATTTTCAAATTGCCCAAGTTGCATATAGCTTAGTATCTTTGGGGGTTAATTCTGTATCTTGATTAAGGTAATCTGTTTTAAATAAACAAGTCTTAAAGTTTTTATGTTACTCTTAAATTAAAAACATTTAGAAATAAAGCATGTTTTCATTAAATCATAAGTAAATGTTTATTTACATATTTTGTTTTGGTAGGTTAGTTACCACACATTTAGCTAAACAGTAAATAGATATTCATTGAGGACTTAAACTTTCCTACAGGGTGGTCTTGATCTGAGTCAAAGCAAGGAAATTAATGCTTAGCTTCCAAAACACCTAATGTGCACAAAAGTAATTAATTCTATACCTGTGTGGGCTTCAATTCTGTGAACTTATCAAGTCTTCCATATTTTGTTAATTGTTTACATAGCTAAGATATTATACTTTCTCACATCATTTGTGTGGGGTTGAGATACAATGAGGTAATTTAATTGATATAATCATTAATTACTAAATCCTCTCAGTTCTGATCATTCTGTTTATGAGGTAATTTCATGATGTAGACTGTTTTCCATTATTTCATAATTAAGTACCAATTCTGCACACCCTCCAGTCCCATTAGCTCAGTCTTCCAATTCCATCAAAAGAAAAAGTACTACCAAATTTCAGCAATGCAATTGATTCAGATATTATAGGAAACTGACCTTTGCTAAAGGAAAATTCTAGCATGTACTTAAATCACAATTTGTCACTACCATTAAATAAGTATTTCTTTTCAATTTGCTTGAATTGATAAAACACAATTTCCAAAGACACACAACCTCCAGCCACCACAAGAAAATCTGCATGAGACTCTCCTGCCCCAACTCAGTCCCTCTCACCCACAGACTCCAGTCGATGTTCAGACTGGAGTCTGAACAGCAAAGTCAGTTCTGTGGGGGCATCAGTAGAACCTGGGAGACTCAAAAACACAGGTCAGATGTGGCACTGGACAGACAAGAGGCTACTATGATAGTGGCAGGTCACAGTGTCCACAGCTATGGCCAGGTCCAGTAGATACTGCTGAGAAAACATTACACCATGATCCAAACATGATAAGGACCTTTTGTGGACATTGAGTATTGCCAACTATCTGTACAGAAATACGTGTGGATGCCATCTGCTGTTTGGTGCTTCTGTTCTAGCAATACATTTTTTTCCAGCTGTATTAAGTAAGTAAATAAAATTTGCATAGTAAAATTATCAAGACAAAATAGGTAGTCTTTAAAAATTGTTCTTGTAATATAATGTGAAAAAGCTTTAGAGGTTGAAGTAATACGTTCTGTTGTTTAATTTGAAGTTTCTTAATGAGCACAAGTTTTCAGTTTCTAAAGCAATTTAATGGAAATTTAGTTTTTACTTGTCTCCAAAACTAAAAGCCACCTCTGATGTGTACCCAGTTAACCAATCAACGGAACATATCCCTGAAGGGCAAAAATCACACTGGGGATGGCTGTGCAGCCAAGGGATTTGTTAAAAAAAAAAAAACAAAAAAGTTCTTGTAATGAATTAATTATATAATAGTCAAAATAATTGCAATGGATTATGAATGAATTAAATATAAATGGAAGAGTTAAAATACATCAATTATATAACTGTTTTGTGTGAATTAAACTGTAAGGTTAATGTCATGGGAATGTAACTTAAAGACAACATAACCTAAGCAAACATTTACTTCTTTTGGAAAATGTATAATTGATGCATTTTGAAATTGGGCTGGGGATGTAGTTCAGTGGAAGAGCACTTGTCTGGCATGCATGAGGTCTCGGGTTCAATTCCCAGTACCACAAAAATAAGAAATAAATAATTAAGTAAAATATAACTTAAGTTTTTCTCCAAAACCCATCACTTCCTTATCTTATATCCCTCCTCTGAGTACTTTCCCTGGAGTCAATATTCTTGGCCTTGGCTTTGAGCATGCCACATTGCCATTGTTGACATGGTCAAAGACCTCTCAATATGTTCTGCTTCTTAATGGCTTGGAGGCCATTGCTATAAAAATAATTCTGCAATCTGCCTGTATATCAGCTGTCGATCAACTTACCACTGAGTTCCGTAAACACTCAACCAACATTTTGTAACTTCTCTACTTCAAGAGGAATTCCTGAAAATTTTCAAGTGCTTATCTATGTAAAGCAAAGAATAAATTGTGAGACCAGATGATAAAAATTTTTATATGACTTTGCTATAGAATTTGGATTTTATTCTGAATTGACTAAAAATACATTGAAGAACTTTAAGCAGAGGAGTCACATGAAATGACTTGTGGTGTATAAACATGCATTTAGTAGGAGTGGGCATAATGGAGTGGAGTTGAAGAAAAAAAACTACAAACAAGGAGAATTTAGGAAGTTTTTGTGGTAAAGCTAGTAAGAAATGATAATCCCTCAATAATGTGCCAAGATGATGATCAGCAATGGCTATTGAAACCACCAAATGAAAGGCTATAGAAATTTTTAGGCCAAATTAGTAAAATAATACATAAAGCTATTAAGATAACTTATCATTACCCAAAGGCATACATTATATGCTTCCCAATATGATGAAATAGAAACCATTCTTGCAAAAATTTTAATCAAGCCCCTAGATTTAAATATGAGTTTACCAAAAATACAAATAAAGACACTAGGAGGATGCAATCAAATATATTCCCAATGTAAAAGATTCTATAGGACAAATGACCTGATTACTTCAGGAAAAAAAAAAAATGGAAAGAAAAAAACTAAAGGAGACTAAGTAATGTCTTAGTCAAATACAGTGTGTAGATTTTGCTTAGTTACAGATTTGAACTAACCTACTATAAAAACAAAAACTTGCAAGACAACCAAGGGAATGTAAACACTTACTGGACAAATGAATATATTATCGAGAAATTATTGTGATGATGATAAAGATTTTGTACTTAGGTTTTTAAAAAGTTTGTCTTTTGGAAATACATACTGAGAATTTTACCAGTGAAATGATATGACAACATCTGGAACTTATTTTAGAATAACATAGTGGAGGTGTGAAATAAGAGAAGAATATAAATTAGACAAGACTAGCCAAATGTCAGTAATTGGTTAAGCTGAGTGACATGTACCTTTTACTATGTTTAAAATTTTCTGTAGTAAAAAATTTATTGATAGTTAAATAAAAGAAGCAATAGATGAGAAGATGGAAAGAAATGAATAATTTTGAGCCATACTCAAGAGGTATTATAGACAGGACACAATGGCCAATTGTATGTGAAATGAGAAATGAAGATGGCTCCTGAATTGCTGGATTGATGGTTACAAATTTAGAAGTACTGTTCATCAAGATACATGGTCCATTCGGAGCAGCAGATTCAGAAGTAAAGAGAAGTGCAGTTTGGGGTATGTGAATTTGAAACACTGGCTGGCTATCAAATGGAAATGTCCAATAGGCACACTAAGAGGAGGAGGAGGTCAAAGATAGAAATCTGGGGTGCAAAAACCTATAAAGGAATGTAGAGCCAGGTACGTTGGTGCACACCTATATCCTAGCTACTTGGAAGGCTGAAGCAGGAGGATCATGGAGTTTGAGGCCAGTCTTCGAAACTTAGTGAGACTATATCTAAAAATAGAAAGCCTGGGGATTTTATAACCAGTGTTACAGTGCCCCAGGGTTTAATCCTCATCATGAGAGAAAGAGAGAGAGAACAGGAGAGGGTAAGAACAGGACAGGGGAGAGGGAGGGAGGGGTGGAGGGAGAAAGGAAAGAAGGAAAAAAGGAAGGAAGGAGGGCTGTTCTGCAGAGAGGAGGTGAAGATTGAGATGTATCCAAATAAGTAGGAGTAAACTCAATTGAGATTGAAGAGAAAACGCAATTTCAAATAAAGGAATTTGTCAACTGTCATAGAACAAAATGAAAGTTTCAGGGAAAAAAAATAACCTTCAGCTATAGCAACTAACAATTGATGCCATTTATTTTTTGGGGGAAGATTTTTTTTAATTTATTTTTTATTTATAATATTAGTATGTATTACAATTCATAATGCACATATATAGCATCTTTACATACAACTGTTTGTATACAATGTGTATTTGTACCATTCAGGTCTTCAATCATGCATTTAGGATAATGATATCCATCTCATTCAACCACCTTTTCTTTTCCTTTTTTTTCTCCCCTCCCTCCCCCCTTGTTCCCTCCCTCTCCCCTTGCTCCCTCTCTTCCCCTCCCTTCCCTTTGACCATTCTAGTGTTCGTCTAATCCTCCTATGTACTCCCATCCAACAACACTGTGAACTAGCCTCCTTATAATTGATGCCATTTCGAGCACAGTCCTCTTACTCCTGGGATCCCATTAGAATAAGATATGACTATTTAAAACAGGAGAGGCAACGAGAGCAGTGAAAAGAACAAAAGATAATATATCAGTGATAAACCTCAACACCTTTCTAGAAGGTGAAAAGTGAGAGAGCAGAGCTCCATGATGCAGAATATGAAAAGACACAGTCCGGAATAAATAGGCTTGACTGCAGCCCAGAGGGAGCCATCTGCCTTTCAACAGGCAACAGACACAAGGATGCTGAGTGTGGCGGGTAGCAAATATGGCAGAGGACTGAAGCCTGTCTGCTGACTTCCCCTTCTTATAGTCTGAATACACAGCAGCAAGGTTTACCCTTTAGGAGAACATAATAGGATTTTTGGTATATTTTCTAAATAAATTCTGTCTAGCCCAATCAAAAGAAGAAACTGCTGATGTTGGAGCACCAGGAGAAAAACACATGACTCCCCAGGATTATGGCAGAGCAGGGAAGAAGACATGAGTTTGATTCTAGAAACAAAAGGAGGCGAGCAGAGTTAAAAGATTCTGATATGAAATGGGGAGAAGTCATGATCACTACTCCTCATGGAGGGCACCAGTGGGAAGAGGCTGAAATATATCCACACCAACTTTTTTGTGAAGCTGTTGAGTGTATGAAGCTATAGGCCTAAGGAAAGACATGACACCAACTGACAATAAATGGAAATGAATCACCCACTGGACTGTTACATCCTAGAGGTATCAAAGAAATTAAATTGGTTGTCAAAAACCCTCCCCCCGCCACCCAAAAGTGATATTGTTTATGACTCTGCTTCTAGCCAAGATGGAGTAACAGGAACTGGATCTACCATCCCAACCCAATCAACTAACCAGTTAATATTGTAATATAGCAGCGGGAACTGAAAAACTGGGCTCAGCTTTTAGGTCTTGCACATCAAGTAAATAAGACAGGACACTGATCCCTGAGAGAGGGAAAGCAAACAGGGCGAGTTAAAGACTGTCCTAGGCCCTGTATGTATTTTCCAGGAATCCAGGGAGGGAAGGCAACAACCTTGAATTGAGGAGAAAAGCATGGAGTCCAGAGAGGTAGAAACTGGAATTCAAAAGCAGTTCAAATAACTGGAGAAGGGACAGCTGCCCAGAGCAAGAGCTGAGGAGACCCCCAGAGGAAACCCCTCAAGTCTTCCACTGAATATTTAACAGAATATGCATATGGGGAGATTGCCTGAGAAAATGGAAAGAGCCAACTCTGGAAGGAGTAGGACCTTCAATCTCACTCACACAGATCTAAGAAAAGTTCCTCATAATCAAGGAAAATTAGACAGTGCGCCCAGGATGAGAAAATTAGCCTGGGGTTAAATGTGGTTCTGGGTTTTGTAAAGTTTAATCACAGACTCGAAAGATCAGACTGTTAGAAAATAATTTAGCTGCGCTTCAGAGTAAATCTCAAGAATATTTATTATAGACAGGCACAGTGGCACACGCCTGTAATCCCAGCGGCTTGGGAAACGAGGCAGGAGTTCAAAACTAGCTTCAGCAACTTAGCAAGGCCTGAGGTAACTTAGCAAGACCCTGTCTCAAAATAAAAAATAAAAAGGGCTAGGATGTTTCTCAATGGTTAAGCCCCCCTTGGTCAGTTCAATCCCTGGTACCAAAATAAAATATTTATTGGAAACTAATGTCAAGCATTCAACAAGGGTAATTACAATGTTTGGAATCTGTCTTAGTTAATTTGGGCTACTATAACAAAATGACTATGGACCAGGTGGCTTAAACAATGAGCATTTATTTCTCACAGTTCTGGAGGCTTGAGAGTCCCGGGTCAGGGTATCAGCACGGTCAGGCCCTGGTGAGGGTCCTCTAACAGAATCTAGGCAGTCAACACCTTTGTGTATCCTCACATGGCAGAAGAAGCATGAGAGAGCTCTCTGGGGGATCATTTCATGCAGACTCCAGCTCCATGACCTGATGACCTCCCAAAGGTCCTACCTCCTAACACCATCACATTAGGGGCTAGGGTTTCAATACATGAATTTTGTGGGTACACATTTAGTCCACAACAGAATCTCAATACAAAAAATAGCAGCCATGCAAAGAAACAGGAAAATATGAACCACAGTTAGGAGAAAAGTCAAAGAATGAGTTCAAGAGGACATTAAAATAGTTAGTAAAACCATACACTCCATATGTTTAAGAATGTTCAAGAATGTAGAGGAAAGACTAATCAGGTAAAGGACAGACTTCAAGGACTTAAAAAGACCCAAACCTTTAGAAATAAAAATTCAATATTTGAAAGGGAATAAAAAATAAAACCTGGGATGGGATAAACAGCAGGGTAGACATTGCATAATTAACAACTAGTGACCTGGGAGTCATAAAAAATTCTAAAATAGCATACAGAGAGAACCACAGAAGGTATATTAGCATTAAATGGTTGAAACCAATTGATAAAGGAAAAATATGAAAAGCAACCAGAGCATAAATAAATTATATACAAAGGAACAAAATAAGAATAAGAGTAATTTCTCATGGGAAAAATGTAATTAAGAAAAGACAGTGGAGCTGTCTTAAAGATATTTAAGATATTGAAGATGCCCTTCAATTTATATCACAGTGAATCCATTATAAGTTGGAAATATCATAAATCAAAAAATTTTTAATGCATCTAACCTATTGAACATCATAGTTTAGCACAGTATACTATAGAGAGTCCATTCCTTCCCCCTGTGATCACCTGGGTGACTGGGAGCTGTGAGTCACTTCTGCTGCCCAGAGAGCATTCTTCTGCATATCCTAGCCATAGGGAAAAGATCAAAATTAAAAGTCCAATGCACAGTTGCTACTGAATGTATATCACTTTTACATCACTGGAAAGTTGAAAAGTCATCTGTGCAACCATGGTAAGTCAGGAACCATCTATATTGATTAAAAAAACAACCTGTCAACCTAAAACTCTAGACCCAGTAAAACTGTCTCTAAACAGTAAAGTTTTTTTTCAGACACACACAAAAAAATGAAAAATAAGATCATCACCTACAAACCTTTTCTACAAGAACTGTTATCACATGTCCTTTAGGCAGGAGGAAAATCACACTAGATAGAAATCTAGCTCTACACTAATGAATGGAAAGCACCAAAAATAACAAAAAATAACAAGCATATTGGTAATAGAAAGACTTTTATTCTTGTCTTGAAGTCTCTCTAAAAGATAAATATCTATCTAAAGAAGGAAATATCAATTTACATTGAAGTTTGTAACATATGTAATACATATGTTACATGTGCAAAGGGTGGGAGAAAGAGGTAAAGGCACCTTTGGCCCTCCAAACTTTCGGCTTCTAAATCTGTGTTGTCTTTGGATGCTGCAGATCAACTGCAGACCAGTAATATTAGGAAAAAAGACTATATCTGCACTAAACATGTACAGACATTTTTCTCTTCTCATTATTCCCTAAGCAAAATAACAACTTGTTGCATAGCATTTACATTGTTAGAACTATTATAAGTAATCTAGAGAGCAAGAGAAAAAAGTATAACACCTGGTGGGGGGAGAGAAGTAATCTAGAAGTGGTTTAAAGTACAGGGGAGGAGGTGCAGAGGTTATATGCAAATAGTACGCCAATTTAAACAAGCATTTGGTATTGATGGGTGGGAGGGGGGGAGGGTCCTGGAACCAATCTCCCACAGATACCAAAGGATAACTGTATACTGCTTTAAAGTTCTTATAATAAAGTGATATGATATTAACTATAACACAATATGATGTTGGCCTCTTTAAACAACCATTAAAAATAGAGCTAATAAGCCAATAACATAATGGAATAATAAAAATATTTAATTAATCCAAAAGTAGAGAAAAGAGCAGTAATGAAGAATAGATAAGACAGAAAACAAATAATCAGGTGATGAATTTTAAACCCACTGTCTTAATTATCGCATCAACTATAAAGGGTATACACATCTCAACTAAAAGTCATAGGATGTTACTTTGGCAAAAACAAGTAAAACCCAACAATATCATGCCTATAATAAATATACTTTAAATATATAGACAGAAACAGGATAAGAGTAAAAGGATGGGAAAAGGTACACCATGTTAGATAGCAGGAGTAGTTAAATGAAATAACAGGCAGAGGAGTTCAGAAGAAAACATACTGCTAGGGATAAAGAAAGATTTCATAATGGCAAAAGGGTCGAGTTGTCACAAAGACATAACAGCCCTAAACATTTATGCACCTAAAAGCAAAGCTTCAAAATAATACTAAGCAAAAATGGGCAGATCTGCAAGAAACAGAAAACCCACAATATATTAGTTGTCAATATCCCTTCTGTAATAACTGATAAAATGAACAGACAGAAAGTCAATATAAGGGATGACCTGAATGAACCACATTGTCTACCAAAGTGACCTCACCCTTCAGTACCCTCCACTCCACAAAAGCAAAACACACATTCTTTCATGCATAAAATACTTGCCAAGACAGACAATTTTGCCCATAAAAATGTCTCAATATTTAAAAATTCAATGCATATGGAGTATATTCTCTGACCACAATGGAACTGAGTTAGAATTAATAGAAGATCCCCAAGTATCTACAAAGCCCAGTTCTCAATAACCTATGGGTCAAAGAACTAGGGGGTGGTGGTGGCTACAAAGTATTTTGAACTGAATGAACATAAAAGCACAACATTTCAAAATCTGTGGGAAGTGGCCAAGGCAGAACAAAGGAGAAAATACCTACATTAAAAAATAAATAAATAGGGGCTGGGGCTACGGCTCAGCAGTAGAGCGCTCATCTCACCTGTGAGACCCTGGGTTCGATCCTCAGCATCACATAAATAAAATAAAGGTATTATGTCCACGTACAACTAAATATTAAAAATAAATAAATAAATAAAGAGCTAGAAGGCACTCCCATAGTCAACTTCTCTTCACCATCTAAGGGGATCAGGGCCAAGGGGCAGCAACCACCTCTCTATAGCTGCTGCAAGTTTCTGTCAAACACTAACTCTAACAAGTTTCCTGTCAACACTAACTCTCCCCCAGCTGCCCCAGGCCTGGGGATGCAGCAGCCTCAGGAATTCCTCTTTAGTGCTTTAGTATTCCCTTTTAGCTCTTGTAGTTCTTGTAGTTCATTCAACCAATTCCTTGTATTTAATTCACTTCATGGAAATAGTTAAAGAGTTAATTTCTGATAAGACCCCTGACTGACTTATTCAGGAAGAGTTTAAGTCCATTACAGTTCACAAGATCCTACGCACCATCTGGGCCCTGGTTACTTCTCTGCCTTCCTTCTTGTCATTTTCTCAGCCACCCATTCCCCTCCAGTCAAATAGGCCTCTTCGCTAACCCTTGAACACATCAAGAGTGCTGGCTTCATAGCTTTAACTTGCCATTCCCTGTGCATAGATACCTGCATACACATGGCTTGCTGCTTCACATATGCCCAATCATTCACTCAGTAGACACCTTTCCTGATCGTGTCTGTGAAATAACTATTTCTCTCAACTGCTGCGCCCTTCTTCCTCGTGATTCCTTTGACCTATCCACTGAATGCCATGTGATACAGTCCATAGCTATTTGTTCTCTATTTCCCCCATGAGAACAAGCAAGCCCCATGAGAAGTTTGCTCACTGCTGGGTCCCTAGTGCTCAGAGCAGTGTCTGGAACACAGCAGATGTCAACTTCAGACAGACAAGACTAACTGGTCAGTGCCCTTGAATTATAACCAATCTTCAATTTTTAAAAGATGTGGATTTATTCTTCAGCTTACAATGAAGTTTCACTACTATGAACATTTCTCCCATTGTAAGCCTTTAAAAAGTGTCTAACTGAACAAGATCAGCTAGTCAGCAGCATTTATTGAGAGGGTGGTCATTGCACCATAGACTAAACTGGAACTGGCTGGAATGACCCAAAAAGAAGTATAATCCCTGCCCTCTTCGCACTTACAAACTCATAGACATTCCACTCACCCATATGAAAAAGTCTCTGACAGTTATCAACAATACACAAATGAAAACAGAGTACCTGTGCTTATTAAATAAGGAGCAATGACTTAAGGACCATTCAAAGTAGAATAGGTCCTAGAAGAGACTATTAAGCCAGGATGTCAAGGAAGAGACAAAGATAGAGGAGGACAAAGTAGGAAAGAAGAAAGAGTACTTGCAAAAGCAAAAGATTAATACATGGCTATGACTTCATGTTACCTGGAGTTTATAAACTGAAAACTGTGATTTTGGTCTCTGACCTCTTTTTTTAGTTATCTACTTTACTGTGCACTCTTCTTCCTCTTAAATGTACCAAATTCTGTTCTCAATTCAAATGTTTCTCTACTTTAAATGGCAGGGTGAAGTCACTTCATAAACTCCAACACACCCTTGGGGTTCAGTTGAAATGTCTGCTCCCCAGAAAGGCTTTTTCCAGTCACTTAATCTGAGATGGATGTGCTTTGCTATCCTCCCATCTTGGCATTTCTTTCAAAGCACTTACTGTAATTTACAGCAGTAAATTTATTTGTGACCTTATCATTTGTCTTCCTTACTAGATTATTAACTATCTGGAGGCCGAGTGTTTGTATCATTTTCCATAACTGGATACATATTGCTTAGCACAGTTAACTGTGGAAATGGAATTAAATAATACATATTCCTGTGAAGGCCAGAAATCCATATATTAAACTGAATCCAAAACCCCAAATAGTTTTGTTCTTAACATTTAGCAATTTAATTTGGTCTAACTTCTTTTTCCAAAGTTGTTCTACCTTCTGATGATAGAAATACATGTCCAAATATACATACATACATACATATATAATTCACATGCATATTTTGAGCTTTACCTGTGAAATTCACTTTCAATTTAAATCAAATATCTCATCTTTCACAATAAACCTAATTTGTATTTGAGAATCACTAATTCATTCAAAGTAAGGAATATAATCCTGGATTGGACTGGAGAATAGGGGGTACAATGGCCAGAGCTGGGTACTAGCCCATATAGATGCCTTGATGCAAATTAGAAAAAAAAGAGCGACATCGTCTGGGAAGACACAGTAACACCCAACACAGGATGCCTGGCGAGTGGGAGGACCACTCCAGGGCAGTTCTGGAGGAGGCTGCTCAGTGATGTTGTAAGCCGAAGACAGTGACCTGGCCACCCTTGGGCAGCTCCACTCCTTGCTAAAAAGGGTTGATCTGATTCATCTGGATGAGTTTGGTCAGAATGGGGTTCCTTCTCACTGTTTCTGGAAGTTTAGCTGAAGAGGGAGATCTTCCTGATAGAAGATCATTTTCCACGTCCAAGCGTATGGATGGTTATCCTTTCTTGCTGTAGCGTCCAAGTGGGCTCTCAAGGTTAACCTTAAGAAATAACCCAGTGATGATTCTTGATTCCTAAGAAATTATGCCATTGATCTAGATGTGGGTGAGATTTGTAGTATTCTCTGTGGGGGGAAAAAAAATCAGAAGTTAGTCCACTTGTATCACTGCTTGGTGACTATTTGGAAATTACATCAGTGGCATAAGAATTAGCTCAGCTACCTCCTAAGTGCCCTGATTATTTGACTTTCTTGATGAACAGTGGACAGGATCAATTCTAGATCCATGTGCCAAGAAAGAACAAGCATGTCTTATTTCAGTACTCTTTTAGAAATGCTGTATATCTTGAAACTTAGGGCCATAAGTTACAACAAATACATAATTTTTAAAAACCAATATTAATAAACTATAAGTGTCCTTAGTCTTAAAGTATAAACCATAAGGAGGACCTGTTCCCAAAGTACTTATATGAATTCATTGCTTACATCAGGAGCTGGAACCACTAAAATATGATTTTATAAGAATCTTCATTTTGGAAAAAGGACATAAATCTCATATTTGGAAATAAAGCCTTGAAGAGTCGAAAGTATCTTAGAACAGGTTCTTGGATCCTGATTTTCAGACTTCGTAATTAGATGAAATCATGTAAGTGATTTAATTTTGATGGGATTCAGCTCAAGATCTACTAAATAAGAGTTTAAAGTCTTAAAAGTCCTTATAGCTGATTTATTTTATATTTAAAGTCCTCCAAGACTATCAAATAAAACAGTCTGTGGGATCCAAAGTAACATTTACAGTCACATGTATACAGATATATAAAACAGCTCCTGGGAGAAATGTTAAGAATGTCTTCAGGGCCTTACCTTTAGCTGAGGACTGGGCCAAACATCCCAGCAGGTTCTTTTCAATTATTGTAATTGGTCAGCTCTTTTGGTAAAAACTTAGCTCCAATCATAAACCCAGGCCCAGAAAATAAAAGGGACAGAAGGCTAACCTAGCCACTGCCACCACTTTAGTTTAATCAGCTAACTATGTCAACCATCACCAACCTTTACGTGAGCTTGGTGAAATCTGTGTCAGAGAAATGAAGCAAATCCAAATATGGTGAACATTCCTCCATTGCCAAAATGGAAAATTGTCTTATCTCCTCGTCAAAACGCATCCACCAGAAAATCAGCTCCCCTGTTAAACACCTAAAAAAAAAGCACATTCTGTGTGCAACCTGAGACAGACTCCTTCTGATGCCAACTTGGAGGAATCCAGTGACCATCAAGTCACTGCTCTTGACAACAGAGACTTTTTTTTTCTTTCTTTTTTATTTTTTTTAAATAAACACTTCCTTTACACAGACTTTGTCTAGTTGGGGGAAAGGTTAATTTATTTGTATACATGGGGATATGGAGGGCAGCGCTTCTGGACGCCCACACACCTGCAACTAATTCTTCCTCCAGAACTAACACATCTGTATTTACACGCCGGGGGCGAGGGGGGAGTGGAGAGTGTGTGTGTGTGTGTGTGTGTGTGTGTGTGTGTGTGATTTAGAATGCACGCTGATTCCACGACCAGCTTCTTTCTGCCCACCTAAAGCTGGGGAACCTGAATTCCGGGGACTGAGTCTGGGAGGCGAGGAGGTTTAGTTCCCGGACACGTGTGGGGTCCTCCAAAGGGGCGCCCGGAGCCAACCTGCCCAGACCGCGGCAAACCCTGCGGGAGGTAGACTCTGGCTCAACCTGCTCCCCGACACCCCACCCCAGCCTATGCCACGTTCACGCGTCTGTGCCACCTCAATAGATTGAGGGCCTTTGGCGAGGATGAGTGGCCCTTTTCAAAAGTCTCCAAACTAATCTCAACCTACTCAGAAATCCGCAGAATCTGGGACCCCCCCACCCCCACTCCCCGCGCGTGCTCCTCGGCTCTTCTAAATGAGCCCTCAAGGATCACTGGGGACCTGGGGATGCCGGTGCGGGCTGGGGGAGGGAAATGAGCCAAAAAGGTCCCCGCCGCCCGCTCCAGCACGCTTAGTTCATCCTCCCCCGGGCCCAGGGGCGGGCCGGGGGCCGGGGTCGGGGGAGCCCGGGAAGGGGCCCCACTCTTACTCACTTTCTCTGGGAGCCTCAGCCAGGGAGGTGCGGAGGGGCAGCGGACAGGCGCGAGGAGCGGGCGGGCGGCCGCCGGGCAAGCCTCTGGGTTACGCCCTCGCCCCAGGCCGGTCCGGCTGGGTGCCCTGGCCCGGCCGCCCCCACCCGGGCGCCACGGCGAGGCGGGCGCGCTGGGTCCCGCGCCCTCGAGGCTGGCTCCGCCGGCTCCGCCGCCCTCCCCCTCCGTCCGCCGCGGCCCGCCGCCCCTCCCAGGCGCAGCCAGAGGCCGCGGGGGCCCGGGGACGCGCTCGCCCCGGGGCCGCCCCCTCCCCTCTCCCCCACCCCGGGCGGGGGCGCGCGAGAAGTGGTGACGTCAAGGGGCGCGCGGTGGCAGCACCTCCCCGCGCGCTAGTTAAAAAGAAGAAGAAAAGAGGGAGCGAAACATGAGAGGCTGTGTGAGAAGCTGCAGCCGCCGGCAGAGGAGACCTCAGCATCATCTAGAGCCCCGCGCTGGCCCTGCCTCCGCCTGCCCCGCCGCCACCGCCGACGTTTCTGTTCCTGCTACTGTCTCACCTAAACAACTCCCGTTACACGGACAAGTGAACTTCTGTGACCGTCTCCTCTTCTTTCTCCTCCTTTTCCAACTCCTTCTCCTCCCACTTCCCAGCCGCAGCGGAAAGCCCCTAACCCAACTGACACTGGCACAACCGCAAACGGTGTCTTCTGCACAACTTTATCTCGCTCCTCGGGCTCCCCTGAGGCATTGGACCCATCGCCTCGTCTTTTCTTTTTTGCAAAGTTGCATCGCTCTACGTATTTTCGCCCCGGCCACTTTCCTCAGCCTCTCCAGTGTCCCGCCGCCCCGTAGCCTCCTCCTGGAGCTGCGCCCTAGTGCCCCTGCTGGGCAGTGGCGTTCCCCCCCACCCTCCCGCGCCCAGCCCCTGCCGCTCACTGCAGATGATGCTAAAGATGCTCTCCTTTAAGCTGCTACTGCTGGCCATGGCTCTGGGCTTCTTTGAAGGAGATGCTAAGTTTGGGGAAAGAAGCGAAGGGAGCGGAGCAAGGAGGAGAAGGTGCCTGAATGGGAACCCCCCGAAGCGCCTGAAAAGGAGAGACAGGCGGATGATGTCCCAGCTGGACCTGCTGAGTGGGGGAGAGATGCTGTGCGGTGGCTTCTACCCACGGCTGTCCTGCTGCTTGCGGAGTGACAGCCCGGGGCTGGGGCGCCTGGAGAACAAGGTAGGCACTCGCCCGCCTCACGGATGCGAACTTAGCATAAGGCTGGGTGGGGTTCCCTGTGGCTCTTGTGATGCTGGTAGTTTTAAGAAGTGCAAAACTTGTTTGGGGAGTTCTGTTGATAACTTTTCTAAAGCGGTAACGTGATTCCGTTGTGTGATCCTCTGGGGTGCGCAGATAGCTCTCCCGCCCCCAGAGCCCGCGGTCGGGATGATGTGCAAACTTGTCTCTCAGAAAAGAGACGCTTCTGTGGTACCCTCATCCTGGGCTGAGTAAATATTTTAAAAGAATCGCGATTATCAGTGTATTTTGGATCGAATCGGACATTGGCTGCGGTGAAACTGTAAATTAAGGTGGCTGTGGTTTCCGGTTTATTTTTCTAGGGAAAAAGATTTGTGCAGTTTTCTCCACGTGCTGGGTTAGAGGGAGGATTGAATCGTAAAGGATGTTGAAGCATGGTTGGTTTATGATCCTCAGCCCCGTCAGAGGGGGGGTATCTTGCATTACAATAGTTAAGCCAGCGGAAAGGAACTCCTGATACCTCCGGTTGAGAACCCGAAAAACAGGCGAGAGATTTTGCTGGGTCTTGTTTATCACATAAAACTGAGACGATTCTCCGTCATTCTGTAACCTTATATATTTACGATTGCCGTGGTGGTGAGTCGTCTAGGAAGATCTCTAGGAACTTGTTTTAGGGGCAATGGTATTTATAATTCCCTTATGTTGATAAATGTAACCAAATAGGAAAATAGTGTCGGTCGAGTGCAAAAGCATGCTTAATTTTGAGTTTTGCAACCTCTTTCCTGCCATGGGATGTAGTAATGTGTGCTATCTACTGTACACCAAGGACAGACTGCAGGATCACGTCATTAACAATCACTGCACGTGAAATAAACAATCAGGTGTCTTTGCTCCCCCTCCCTTTCCCCATTTTAGGTTTAATTAAGAATTCCTCTGTTACAACACTGCAGTTGTCAAGGTCTGAGAGACTCTTGGAAAACTTGTGCTTCAGTCTTGCTGGCCCAGGCATTTAAAAAAAAAAAAAAATACCCAGGCTGAATCTAATTTTTATGCTCAGTTCACGGTAGATTTCACTCTATTCTCATGTAAACAGCTCCTACGAATCAACATATGTGTCTGGGTGGTATCTCTCACTTTGTTTTGTAACAAAAAGCCATATTGCATCATTTAATTTGCTCAAGTCATGCAAATAGGAAAAAATCAATAGGACAAAAAGGGGTCGACTTATCCTCCTCCCCACTAAACTGCTGCCCACACACAGAGTCCTGTTGCTTATGGCAAAAGAATAACAACAACACCATTGTATTTGTAAGTTGGTTCACTAATGGGTGAAACTAGAGAACATCATTCTCTTTCAGTCCCCAGCTCTGTCCAAATGTTCATGCCTTTTGAGGGAGCATTTGTCCAACTCCCTCTATTCCCAGATGAGTGAGAACTGTCTTGCTGCAGGTTTTCAGCTGCAACTCACTCTTTATTCTTACCATATGCAGCAGTAGTCTGAGATTCAGGGAACAGATATTCCAGCATTTTATTCAAAACAATGTCATTAAGCTCCAGTGTTATAATTGAATTAAGTTGCAAAACAGCTACATTCAGATTATCTTAAAGGTTTTACCAGGAGCCCCAAAGTACCAGAAACTCAAAGAAAGGTTTAGAAATATTTGCCATTAAGTGTCCCTGTGTGCAATCTGTGCCAGGAGTATACAGATGATGTAGAGACCCCTGCAATACTGACTTCTTCCAGGAACACAGTGAAATGAAAACTCTGTTCTTAACTAAATATACTGGGGTGAAGGGGAGGAGAGGAGGGACTAGGGGAATTACAACCCTTCAGAGAAGCTATATAAAATTTTTTTAAAAATAAATCATTCTTTAGGAAGCAATCTTGCCACGTTAGCTATCCACATTCCTTTCTTCCTTGCATGCTCCCAATCTCCAACAAACCCCTACTCATTTGGAAAATGTGTCTGAATTATTAAATTGGACACACTGGTCTTTGCTGGTTCCATTGCAACTGGTTTATAAACCAACAGTACTCAAATTGTTCAAACCAGAGATTTGATATAGCTATGCATATGCATTCTTGACCTATGTTAGTCCTCAAATTTTAATACTTTACGAAACATGTTATTTTATAATAAACTTCAGTGTTTCCCTTTTCCCCCATAAGCCTTCCTGGATTATAGTATATGTTAGGGTCTTATTTCATAATATGTATACAGGAGAGATGATGGCTATTCGAAAGGGCCCTTTTTTGTTTAGGAAAGAAAAAAATGTATATTTCCCCAGGAAAAATTTCTGCAGCTTTTCAAGAAACTACAGTACTAGCTTTTTTCCTAAGGGAAAAAATTTCTTTGACAAATAGAGAGTAAGACACTAGGTAGGAATATTGAACATGCTCAGCTCTGCAATTAAATCCAGTTTCTACACTAACAAATTTTCTTTAATGAACTAGCATTGAGTTCATTTCCTTAGCCATGATACTGTGTTTTTATATTTTAATTCCTTGCACACTGTAATAACGTCTTGTATTGTAATGAGGTTGTAAACTGCCTTACAAATAAGTACTGCCAAAATTTAGGAAGTTATATTGTCTCAGGAATATTTTTTCAGTTCCTAAATACAACATGTTAAAAGGATCTAATTTCCATTAGCCAAATTAAACCCCCGACCAAATGAGATGCCCCCATTTCTAAAACTTAACTTGTAGCCACAGAGGCATAGAAGTTCTCTCTACCTTGGGTGGTTTCACAGCCAAAGCTGTCAAGGAATGGGTGAAAAGTAATTGTTTTCAAGTGTGCCCTTTTACAATCATTTGTTTGCTCTGGCTCTTTCAGGGACAAAGGCTATTGTTGAACACATCCAACTAAACAAATAACTCATCCTGGGGTCCCTTTAACAGCTGCCTTAGTACAATGATCTATTTACATATTAGCCTAAAATTGAAACTGAACTCTTTAATGACATAATCCAGCCCTATAGTCCAGAGACAGCAAGTGTTCTACGGAACAGCTGAACAACCTTGTAGGCATATGATTTTTAGAAATAACTTTTTGTGTACCAAGTGATCTTAAGGCGACATCTTAATATACTGTCATTATTTTCTCCTTTTGTCCTTCCCTGGAACCCACGTGGGTGCCTTTTTACCCTCTTTGTTTAGTTACTTGATAAATAAGGAGAAATACAGAAGGTCTCTGTCACCGTTTTACTGTTTGTTGATAAGCTATAGTTGTAGGCCAAACTCACCCTGTATTCCAGGAGTTATCTTTCCTTTCTTATATGGATTTCACTTTCATGTGGCCCAAGATTAAAGGATGACCTGCCAGATGTTACAAATTAGTCAGTCACAGCCACACTCATTACTGGGCATGCTGCAATAATGTATCAAAGTTTTAACATGATTTCTTCCAAAGTATATTCAGTACAAACCACTATAAATTAGATGGTTTTGTATATGGCTTTAAAAAAAATTGAAACAGGAAATTTGCTTAAAATTCTTCTTAAGATGAATTCCATTGTCAAAAAGTTAAGGACCTGGATGAACACAGATACATAGGCAAAAAAATTAAAAAGGAAAAGAAAAAAATCACCCTACCCTACCCACACCAGTACTCATCTGTCTAAACCAGAGTGGTGGCTTTGGCCGAGTCAGTTTAATTGACTTCAGTAAGACTATTGCAATGTTCATTGAAACCCAAGCCAGAATGATGGCTCTATCTATCTTCAAATAGGTATTTACACTGCAGACCTCACACAGAGCAAAATGTTACCATCCTGCTGGGCCGGAACAGCATGAAACTTTAAAAAGAATAATATTATACTCGATTTCAGATAATTTATTGAATCCTATTTCTGCAACTTTTGAAGAGGGAGCTTGTGGCCAGGACACATTCCAAAACTTGGAAAGACAAAATTCTTTAGACACTTAAAATCAAGCTCTTCCTGGATAGCCTCTGGGAGAGTATTTGGGGATTATTTTGTTTCAGCTATTAAAAAAAAAAAAAAAAAAAAATGGAAGAATGCATATTCTTCATAAAACCAAGAGTAATTACAACCCAGTTTTCAGCCAGTAAGAAAGGTGGCTTCAGCATCCTGTAGTTTGTTCTTCGTGCACTGCTAGATAATAAACAAGCAGAACCAAGCTGAGCACTATTAATATTGAATAGATCTGGTGAGGTCTGCCAGAGTATGGACAATAAAAGACATTTAAAACATGCATGGAATGCAAATTCTAAGTGTCTGGTATATGTTTCCTTTTAGAAAACTTAAACATTTAAGCAATTGTCATTTAAATAAATTGATAAAATTAAAAATGTAAATATCATTGTGATTAAAAATAACTTTTCTGAATATTGTAATAGTTATAGCATATCATATTTTTTTCCTGAAATAGGGTAACTTCTATTGGACTTTTAAATACTGCATGCCTAAATGTCAGCACATGCTTGTATTTCTTTTGTTACCTTGCTCCTCTCAATCCAGTATTTTATGATCACCTATGATGTCATAATTCTAAAATATAGAGGCCATATGATTTACTCAAATTAGAAGCTCAATTTATGAATGAACTATTCGCTTTAAACAATGATCTAGAGTTTGAAACATTAATTTGAGTGCATAGTTCTAAAGAAATAATAGAAATGTAATTGAATGAATTGGGAAAATCTATAAAATTTATTCACATTGTTTTTAATACGGAAATATGTTTGATTTAGACAGCTGTGCATTTCTTGTCTCAAATGCTGTGCTGATGTTGTCTTCAGTATTTATTAAAGGTGTTACTGATACCAGTTTTTCAAAGTTAGCCCGAAATACCAAGTTCTATTCTGTCTACTAATTACTAACCTCTATGGATCAATAAGTTTGAAATCAGTTTTATTGAAATAAAAATAATAATAAAAGTACGCCTTGTTTCATTAAAATTCATGTTATACAAAAGCACTTTCATTAAAGTCTTGTGTTTATTCATGCATATAACATACCTGAGGAGTTAGTTAGAAAGTTTTTCCTGGCTAAGATATAATGAATAATAAAAATTGGTCTTAAACCTGTTTGATTCAGCTTTGGGTATTTTTATAGAACATGAAAGGCAGTTTAGAAAATTTTCCCTAGGTAGTCTGTGATTGAAAATTAGTAGAAATTTTTAAAAATGTTATTCAAGCACATTTGCAATAATATCATATTGGGAATTTCAAGAATGAAATAGATTTTCACCTAAGACACAAATGAGCCATGTCTTTAAAAATTAGGCTTTGTGTGCAGTTGCATAAAGATATTTGGGATTTTTTTAAGTGAAATATTATTCAGTGGCAGAATATGAAATATCACTTTGAGGGAGAATAAAGCGCTAAAATATTAAACAGTCTAAATGTAATTGTCTTCTAATTTTTCACACCTGAAAGACAGAGTCATAGACTGTGATGATCACTTTTATGATCTCTGACTTCTGTTTCCCCCACCCCACCCCAGAGAGAGCTCATATCCTTATAAAGGAATTCTGGACTGTTACCCAAGTTTCAGAGAACTTCACTGACTGAATTAGGCTTATCTGCTTACATAATTGTAAAAAAAAAAAAAAAAAAAGTGACCAAACCTAACTTCACATCATTTGTTTCTGATTTATGGCTTTCAGATATTTTCTGTTACCAACAACACAGAATGTGAGAAGTTACTGGAGGAAATCAAATGTGCACTTTGCTCTCCACATGCTCAGAGCCTGTTTCACTCACCTGAGAGAGAAGTCTTGGAAAGAGACCTAGTACTTCCTCTGCTCTGCAAAGACTATTGCAAAGAATTCTTTTATACTTGCCGAGGCCATATTCCAGGTAAAAAGATAAGAAAAAAGTAAATGAATCATTGCAAATTATCCTTGTTAGATGCCTGTTCTTAAATGCCTGATAACAAGTTGTAAAATGCATCTTGCCTTTCAAAATACCTATTTTATTTTTTAATGAACCCTTCCAAAGTTCTAAGTTTTATTTGTACAAAACAAAATTTTGTAATTTCTACAGTTGTAATTTCTAAAGTCTACAGATAGTATACCGGTCTTGCTGAAGTGTTTCACATTTCTAATTAAACTCATAATACAGGTGGTAATCTCTATATGTGTTGGATCAGTAGTACAGATTTCTTTTTCTTTCTTATTATTTTTTGGGTACTGGGGATGGAACCCAGGATATTGTGCATGCTAAGCACATGCTCTACCTCTGAGCTACGCCCCCAGCCACAATAAATATTTCTTTGCCTTCCAGCATCAATACCAAAGCTAGCCTCTTCTACAAAGCCAATATATGATTGGAGAATGTCCACTGACTTTTAAGATATTCCTTTAAATAAAATATGACTGGGAACGCTAATAAGTAACATCTTACAAAGCACTTTCACTCCATAAAAGGCTAATTTGCTCCCCCAAAACTCCATGAAGTTGGTGGGGGTGTGACAGTGGGGTCCTCTCTGTTAGACACATGGGAGAAACTGAGCCTCAGGAGAAGTCACATGCCTCATTCAAAGTCATAAATTGGGAAAGTATATGGTTATCACAAGACTCTAATAAACATAGAGATTCCTGGGCATTGAATAAGGTCATTATCCAAAGTTTGTCAGCTTAGGTTGTTGTTGCTTTAATTGGCAGGATCAACAAAGAGGAAGAAAAGAATTTAATGAGACAGACTCTGTTTAGTTAGGCCAAATCACACACAAACAAAACTACTGAAGTTAGTAGTTTATAAAACCAAATGGTAGTTAAGGAAAAGATAAGCCTTAAGAACTATAGGTGGCACTTGGAGAACTTTTAAAACTGCTATATACATTTTTACATTTTTTCTGGCCTGGGAAAATGCAGATTTTTGTATTTTTAATAGGTCTATCTTAATAACCTAAAGAAGTATTTTGACTGGTTGCTTGCTTCCTTTGACTTTAGCATAGCATGTACCTAAACCCATTCTATAAGAAAATATTATTGTCTTTATAAACTACACTCGTGTTACTAAGACTTTCCTTAAACCAGCTGTTTCTTCCTCCTTATCGCATTCTCCAAAGCAAAATAGAACAGGTCCTGGGTGTCTAGATGGCCTGCGGAGAGCTGATAACAGTTCAGCAACCAGAAAGGTTAGCTGCAAACTGCCAAACCTTAAAGGTTGGCCTTCACGACCATAGCTGAAAGTGTTATGAACACTTAGCATTTTCGTTTACCTTTATCTATTTCCAGATAAATACAGCATGGTGGATTTGTGGACTTGTCTGTGGGGGTCTTTATATATTTAAAGTTATTTTAGCATTCAAGAGAGAACTGCGAGCACCTCACTCCCCAGATCAACATATGTGGTGACGAATGACAAATTTATTTTTCTACAAAGTTTGTGTATATGTAAAACTGCTGAAGTGCATCAAGATGTCAAGTGCTTTTGGTGGCCACCCAGGCTGCCTTGAAAGATAACCAGATGAAAGCTCCACTTTCGAGGTGGACAGAGCCGTAAGGGCGCTTTCCAGACACTCTGGAAGACTTCAGCAGCAAGCAGAGGGGGCTTCTCCTTCCCATATCACATGCTGAACATCATTTAAAATATTTGTCCCCAAAGAGAATCGTAACAACACACCCTTTGGGTTACTTGTGTTGATCAATTTGTGAGCCAGACTGACCCTTGGCACACAGGTTACCATTTCCTTAAGTGTGATGAATAAGGTAGAAATCCTCCCCTCAGCCCCTGCTGCCAGAAGTCTGTAGACTTCTAGAACACTCATTTTTTTCAGAAATGGCTGTGAGAGAAAGTTTGTATTAGTTTCACCTTCTTATGTCTAGTGAATAATATGGGTTGCATTTCTCTGAAGTCCATAATTGTGGAAAACAGCTACTTCGGGTTTTTTTTTTTTTTTTTTTTACTTATAAAAGACTGGTCAACATATCTCAGCTATTCTCACCAGTGACTTCATCTTCTTACAAATCAAAAACTTGAAAAGGAAGGGACTCTAAGAGATGGATCTTGCTAAATGCAAGAAAATGCTGAAAGGGATCAGAAGAGAGAAAGTAGCTTCAGAAGCCTCTTCATTTTCCCTGTGTTCCTGAGTTCATGAGGAAATATGTGTCAATGAGCTAACCCTTCCCTTCACCTTGCTTCTTCAAGAACGTGTCAAAATACACTCTATTGTCATGAATATCTAAAAAGAACAATTTTTTAAAAGTGTGGCCATTTTAGAATATTCATATAACCTGAAAGATAGATCATTTCTGGAAATTTAAATTCAGAAATAGTCATGGTTTTCTTGTTTTCCCCAAAATGGGAAAAGAAATTAAAAAGCAATAGAAATGCTCATACACTAGAGTTATAGTAATCATAATGTTCTCCAGTCGTTAATTTTCTCAGGGAGGTAAATTCTTAAAATTCCTAGAAATGCCAAAATTACATTCAAAAACCACAGGAGCTCTTTGCCCAACCCCTTGGGTCTTTTTAGATGCCTTGCTGTTCACTAAAAGACTGCATCTTGCACTCCAAGAGGTGTACCCACAAAGCCAGTGGGCCTTGCTTCTCTGTGCACCTGGTATTACGGTGATTCTTGTCACTCTTGGTCTCTTCAGCAGTAGGGCACTGTGGTGTCACAGGTCTGCACACAGTCAGTACAGCTAGTTTTTTAATCCTGTTGCTAATCAGGCCAAGGTCAAGGGTTTGAGCCCATCCAGTTTCCCTTACCCACAGCCACTCATCAGATGTTTCCACGTGGGTCTTATTATCCCAAGGGCAAACTGCAGGGAATGGATGGTTACCTCAAAACCCAACTGCTTCTACCAGAAATGTCCCTAAGTGCAGGCCTTCTGCCAGGGGATCCTTTCTCCTTTTTCTTTTTCACGATGCATACATGTACAACAAGGAAAAAGAACTTCTCTGAGAATAGAGGTAGAGCCCAGACCACCCCACAGGGGGTATTTGTTACACATGTCAGTATTTTCTAGGGTGTTCTGTAACATAACAGGACTGGATCACGGTCCAGGAAAATGGCTACAGGCCCAGATACTCAATAAATAATTAGGATTTTAAAGGTGCAGCTGTTCGATACTCTCTATACATCTATCATTAGCAGACCTAACCTTGTAAAGATGACCCAGAATGTGCTAAGCATGCACCTTCAGTAAAAAAGCTCATTAGCATATTCTTCCAAACCAAAGGGTGGATTAAACCTCCCCTTGCAATAAGTGTTAACCAAAGCCCTGAAACCAAGTCTTTTTTTGGCTCTTCACAATAAATGCGTCTATTTCATCATTGCCCACAGCAAAATCAGGTAATTTAAAGGAAAGTATTAATTTAAAAGTATTAGATACTAATATATCATGATTGTAAAAACACTGCCTATATTTTTATGTAAAAGTCTTCTGAGCTGGCTCCCTTCTTCACATTTATTCAATTTACCTAGATTTTGTAAGAAGCTAGGAAAAATGTGTGGCTATACTCTGTATATTATTTTTTTAATTTGCAAAGATAGCATAGTACTTCTGGGGCAACAATGTTTATAAACATGCACTTATTAATCTTAAGATATTCCATTTGAAAATGATTTCTCGTTTTATCACATTTGTCCCCAGCTAAGAAGTCCTTATAAAATGGAATGAGCCACCAGAATTGTCCATTAACTTCCCCTTGAGATGGTATCAGTTTTAGGTTATAATGCTGGAATATACAGATTTCTTTTTTTTTGAAGCAAACTTGAATTTTCTTCTGAACTGAATTTTAAAAAAAAAAATTTGTGACCTTACAGGCAAACATCACATTAAAACAGAATTTTTCAAATTCAGTTATAAACAGATCCGTAGCCTGACAGTCTTCCTGTGTGCATATTGGCACGGAAATCTTGGTGCCTGATAGTATATACTTTAAAGGTGTGTATATGTGTCTCTCTCCAAAGTAAGATTCAGCCCAAAACAGTGCAGAGAGTTGAATTTAGCTATTCTTTTTGCCTTCTCATTTTTGCTCAGAGACTTGTTTGCCACTATTAGGAAGCTTTCATTTGTGTGCTTAGCCATTAAAGGATGGGATCAGGAAAAAAAAAAAAAAATCTTTGGCAAACAGTGAATTGCTGAAAATGAATAAATATTATGGCTGCCTTCATTCCTTTCCCAAGTTTCATTGCTGTTGTTATTTGTCTGTACCAGGGATGAAGATTGAACCCAGGGGCGCTTAACCACTGAGCCACATTCCCAGTCCATTTTAGTTATTGTTGTTTTTGTTTTTGAGACGGGGTTCCTTAGGTTGAGGCCATCTTTGAACTTGTGATCCTCCCGCCTCAGCCTCCTGAGCCTCTGGGATCCCAGTTTTTAATTCTTGATTTTTTCCAAAGAAAGATTACCTTCCAGGAGCTTGTCCCTCCTATGGAGCACCTGTCTAGCTGCCAGAACTTCATTTTCTGTGCCCTCTTGCCCCAGGCACACATGTTTTCAAGGACATCTGCTCTAGTTGCCTGGTGCCCAAAGGCAAGACCCTTCCCAATAACCTAGAAGGAAATCAGTCTCTCTCACATATTGAAGGGTAACACATTTCATCCAAGTTCTTAGAAAATAGACTGGTAGTGTCTTTCCTGTTCCATTGGTGAGCCTTACTTGGCTGACCCCAGAATCTTGTTCTTAGAAACCTTGCTAAACCTGAATTTGTTATAGAATTCCTAAATTTCAGCTATGTTACTTGGAGTCTTTATCACAAAACTAATAGGGAGCACAATAATCTAATTCGTTAGATAAAAATTGAAACTTTTAATATGATAAAGTCTGAGACCAGAAGAAGCAATTTAGGACCACTGGAAACTACACATTCTGGTCTAGGCTGACTCTGGTAACAACATCATATTTTGAAAGAAGAACTTATCAGAATACAAAAGTGAGTTTTATTAATATGCACAAAAAAATCCAACACCTTATAAACTTAAATTGTAAAAGTAATGTCAAACTCTTTTTTTTTTTTTTTTTTTTTTTTTTTTTTGGTTACAAAGTCTTTTTCTTTCATATTCTAAGATAGTTGTATTTATTTGATAAAATTCTTAATACGTAAGAAAAGGAAAAACATCTTTTACATCCTATTAAGTAAGGCTGTTTTGTATTTTTCTTTTGGCTCACTGGTGTCAACTTTCTTGCTTGAGAAATTAGAAGGGATAATTTAAATATAATTTTTATATTGGAAATCATCATTTTGTATTTTTCTTTTGGCTCACTGGTGTCAACTTTCCTGTTTGAGAGAATAGAAGGGATAATTTAAATATAATTTTTATATTGCAAAATCATCATTATCACCTGTAAGTGAAGTGCAAGAAACAGACACCTACTATTTGAAAAGAGCTCATGGTTATAACATGATCAGTGAGGAAATGTGGAAAGAATCAATGCACTAAAAGATTAATACTGGGTTTGTATTACATGTATGTCATGAAATCTGTAAATTTTAGCTAAAGAAGAAATGGGGATCCCAAACTCCCTCTGATTTTTTCCCTTTCCTGTTATTTTAATCTAGTTTTTCCCCCTAGAATATTAATATAGTGTTGAAAAGTATCTTTTCCAATGTCACCTCTTTCCAATGAGGTGGTTTTGCTATGACACTAAATGTTTCTAATGTGATTTTCTGCATTGTTTTAAGGTTTTCTTCAAACAACGGCGGATGAGTTTTGCTTTTACTACGCAAGACAAGATGGTGGGTTGTGCTTTCCAGATTTTCCAAGAAAACAAGTCAAGGGACCATCATCTAACTACTTGGACCAGATGGAAGAATATGACAAAGTGGAAGAGATCAGCAGGTCCATAGACAAATGTTCTTTATAATCTTTAAAAAAAAAAAAAAAAAAAGAAAAAAAAATGACAGCCAGGTGCGGTGGTACACACCTGTAATCCCAGTGGCTTGGGAGGCTAAGGCAGGAGGATATCGAGTTCAAAGCCAGCCTCAGCAACTTAGTGAGGCCCTAAGCAACTCAGTGAGACCCTGTCTCTAAATAAAATACAAAATAGGGCTAGGGAGGTGGCTCAGTGTTTGAATACCCCTGAGTTAAATCCCCGGTACACCTCCCCCCCAAAAAAAACGACAAATATTATCAGATTTTTGGGCGTTGTTGTTGTTTTTTTGGTTGTGTTTTTGTCTTTGAGGTGTTAGGGATGGAACCCAGGGCCTTGCGCATGCTCAGCAAGGGCTCTACTACTAAGCTACACCCCAGTCCTAAATCTTATGGCTTTGACAGTGACTCAACTGTCTGTGCTTCTGATATTCAGCAGCTATGTCCTCCAGATGCTTTTTTGTTTGTTTGTTTGTTTGTTTGTTTTTGGTTTTTTTGGGGGGTAGTTTGCTTCTCTAAAATCATAGCTTAAATACTTACGACTATTAATCCTGTGTTATGAGCTTGGCTTCTCTATGACTCATGTAAATTTTATGGGTATAGTTTTAAACTTCAATTTTATGATTGTTAGCTTATAGTGCTGTGTACATACTCAGCACAATTATGAGCAAATCAGACTTTTACATATAGATCTTAGGACTTTCTCTCTGAGTGCCTTCTTGTAAGATTTCATCATTCAGAGTAAAGGCTGATTTCAAGTGTAGTCACTGACAGATGAGATAATGAGCTTATGAAAATTTAAAGCTTATACGTGTTTGGATTCTCACTTTTACTTTCTGATAGAACTCTGTTTTATTGTTTTCTGTGGAAAAGATCTGAAAGAATCATATTGTGACTCTCGGGTTAGCAGCACTTCATGATTCTCCAAAGCATTGATGTCCAGGGGAAATAAAATTTGGAAAGGATGCTGGGGTTACTCTTTTGCTGCATTATCTCAAGAGAAGCTTACTGGTTTTCTTTAATTTAGAAAGCACAAACACAACTGCTTCTGCGTTCAGGAGGTTGTGAGCGGGCTGCGGCAGCCTGTAGGCGCCCTGCACAGTGGGGATGGCTCCCACCGTCTCTTCATTCTGGAAAAGGAAGGTTACGTGAAGATTCTCACCCCAGAAGGAGAAATATTCAAGGAGCCTTATTTGGACATTCACAAACTTGTTCAAAGTGGAATAAAGGTTGGCCTTTTCAATTTATTTATCTTTGCTCTGGCTATGTTGATTTTATTTTAGTGCTATCTTCATCATTGAAGGTAATTCTTTGTAATGAAAGAAAGAAATTTGAAGGAGAAAACAAGGAGACAACATAAGGGAACAGTAATTATGACAGCTGAATGGGGCAGTGGCATGACATTTTTATGTTATTTGCTGACTGTGAGGAATGCAATCAGATTGGTATTTTGATATTATTTGTAATTTTCCCTCTTAAAATTACTCTTAGCTTTATAAAGTGTTTGTTTAAATGTTGTTTAATGGATCTAACACTAGGATTCTATATCAGCATTTGCTAGTTGAAACAAAGAGATCTTTTAGTTATTTTGGCAATTATGAATATTTTTTTACCATGTGTATTTTTGAGTCTGTATTGTAAAAATGCTTTTTATACTATAACTTCCTTGTACAATGGTTTTACAGGTAAGTCAAATATGTTTATCTATAATGGTCATCTATATGATATATAAGTGCAACTGTTCCTTCTTTTCCACTTCTCTACTTTGAATTCTGATGTTAAATAATCTAGGTATATGAATAAAACTTGGTCAGGTTTGTTTCACATGAGTAACAGTACGATATTAGCAGTAGGAAGCTATAAAGCAAATTATGGCATTCCAAAATGAAGACACAGGTAACAGCTCATGATGAGTTTAGAATGAAACCAAATAACAGTAGGTTTTCTGAGGAACTGGTTATCCTTTCCATTTCTTTCTTTCTTTCTTTTTTTTTTTTTTTTTTTTTTTTTTTTCCTGGAAAAGGGATTGAACTCAGGGGCACTCAACCACGGAGACACATTCCAGGCCTTTTTTATATTTTATGTAGAGACAGGGTCTCACTGAGTTGCTTAGTGCCTCGCCATTGCTGAGGCTGGCTTTGAACCCTTGATCCTCCTGCCTCAGCCTCCTGAGGCGCCGTGATTACAGGCATGCAACACTATGCCCAGCTCCTTTTCATTTCTTAACTGAAAAAAACAAACAAAAACACCAAAGGAGGATGGCTTTTTTCTACTCATATGAAATGAATTCCTTCTTGCTTTGTTATTCGCTATTCAAATATACCACCATCAAAACCAGAAGAAACAAGTTAGAAAAAAATATGATGTATCCCTGAAATTCATTCAGTACCTACCACATTAAAAAAAAAAAAAAAAAAAAGTCAACTAGAATCAACATGCAAATCATCTGAAAAATCTTTTTAATTCAGTGGTTTTAACTTTCACACCCAATAAAATTTTTCATTGCAATTCACAGCAGATAATCAAAACGCAGCATTAGTGTTTTGCACATCGGGTTTGTAAATCCCTTCTGAAATGTGTTCTGATAACTTCCTGCCCATGGTTCTAATGGGTGAAAATACAGATGCTGCAACAAGGGCCTTTCTCACTAGCTGTGTGTTGTTTCTACCTGTGGAAATGAATGTGCTCTCTGTAAAAGAAAAATGGGGAAAATATTTTTAAAAACATTTTTCAGATTAAAGAAAACCACTATTAACATTTTGATATACTTTCTTCTGGTTTTAAATTAAAGAATTTTTTTTTTTCTTTCTACAAAGAAAATTGAGGTCCATGTTAGTAAATGTGAAAACAGACAAGGAACGTGGTTTTAGGGATGTTTTGTTTTATTGGGTTTTTTTTGTTTGTTTGTTTGTTTTTGGTTTTGTTTTGCCTTTTTTTCCTAGGCAATTTTTAAATAAAATTAGAATGAAATCCCATGTATGAACATATATACCTTTGTATATACACGTGCATATGTGTGTATCCTTTTAACCACTCTTTTTCATTTAATGATGTTTTGAGACTTTTCCCACGTTGAAAACTTTTCTTAAAAACTTATTTTTTTAAAACCTTTTAGATGCTGTACTTCCTTATTATGAGACATTTAGAATGACTCCAGTATTTTTTTCACCTTTGTAAATACCATTCTCACTCTCATGCATATTATTTAACCTGATTGATGAATGACTCTCTTCATGTGTATTTATAGAAAGGCGATTACTGAGTTGAAAGATATATACCATAATACACATTGCCAATTTGCTTTAAAATATATGTTCCAGTATTTGAGGGAATAATGCATAGTTTTCAAATACTATTTGAGTAAAAACATTGGTCTTAGAAAGATATCTTTGATAAAATGGAGATGTGAAAAGGTCTCAGAATCCTGAAAATTATTGTTGTAAGGAGTAATAAAACTAATATTCTTATTTCTACTTCAGTTTAACTATCTGAGCCACCTTTTATATTAGGAGTCCCTCTATTTCAATTTACGCCCATTCATTAGGATACTGAATGAAAGATTCACCGGGATATTCTGTTCTGACGTGGAAACATTTCATCATGCAATAAAACTGTAGAAGCCAGATCGTAACAGTGGCATGGCTCTGCAGTGTGTTTGCACTGGGGGCTCCTGGGAATTCTGCAGAATTTGGCCAAACCTTGGCAAGAAATCTTATAGACTTTGGCATTCCCTTTGCCAGAAGAGTTCCAGGCTTCTGGGGATCAACATCAACTTTAAAATCCATTATTCTATAGAACTGATATGTCGTATTTTAAAGTGCAATATTTTTTTTGTTTTCTAATTTTTGTAGTTGTAGATGGACAGCATACATTTATTTTATTTGTTCATTTTTATGTGGTGCTGAGGATTGAATCCAGTGCCTCACACGTGCTAGGCAAGAGTTCTGCCATTGAGCTCTGCCTAAAGTGCAATATTTTAAATTCTCGCTGTTTGGCTCTAATGTGGTCAGTAAGTAAGAATTTGTTGTGTGGACGTTTGAGTGTGTGTAGTGAGTCCCAAGCCACGTGCTGATAAAGCAGGCCCTGCTGAATGTGTCCCTTATCTTGCTCTCTGAGGAATTCTAGATTAGAAGAGTTAAGTGTGCCAGTGTGAAGGGGCAGATGCCAACACTTGTGAGTTGATCAGGGTTTTATGCCACTACTGATTTTGCTCTTATGCCCCTTGGAGGCTTGTGAGTGAAACAATTTCTTAGCTATTTCACAGTGACATTTCAGACTTCTTTGATATATGAATAGTTAACATGTTCATGGAAGTATTTTGTGGTTTTTCAATGATTATTTTGTAAAGATAATGCAAAGAAGTTTCATACTTCTTCGCTATTCTTTTAATTTTAAAATCCCAAGAGAGTGCATTAAGCTATTTAATAGACCAAACTATTGATTGCAACACTCAGATCACAGAATCAATGATATATACTAAGCCCAACCTGCACATTTTGTAATGAAAGTATACACACAACAGTGGAGATCCCCCAAGAGTGACATTAATTAATGATCAGTAGGAGTAAATTAAATCAGACGTAAAAAAGAATTCTTGATTGTAAGAGTTTCTGAACACTAGTACTGACTATGACACTGTATGGAATGCCTTGTCAACTAATCATTGATTAAGAATGGACAGCAGTGGCACAGGCCTTTAATCCCAGCAACTTGGGAGGCCGAGGCAGGAGGATCATAAGTTTGAAGACCAGCCTGGGCAACCTATTAAGATTCTGTCTCAAAAAATTGTTTCAAATGGGGGTGTGACTGGGGATGTAACTCAGTGGTAGTTGAATCCCCAATACCACATACACACACACACACACACACACACACACACACACACAATGACTCAACAGTGATTTCAGTCACATGGTATAGATAGACCATTTTTCTAGCAAGGAGCTGAACTTGGTTGATCTTAAACTTCTCCAGCCCCAGTTCTTAAAACTGCTTGAGAAAGATGCCATCTGCAAAGAGCTGATCACTAAGGAGCTTGGACAACTCTTCCTACATGGGTCCTGACTGAAGTTAAGAATATATGATGCTTTATTCAGTAGCAAGACTGTGCCACCTAAAACAGAGGTGACTGTAGTTTCCTGGAGCCTTGCTGCCTGTAGCTCACATGCCAAAAGTTAGCTGCAAACCTGCAAAGTTCAAACTAAATATCCTTTTTATTTCTAATTGGTTCTTTTTAGTTATACATGACAGTAGAATCCATTTTGATATAATTATACAAGCATGGAATATATCTTATTCTAATTAGGACCCCATTCTTGTGGATGTTCACAATGGTGAGATTCATTGTGGTGTATTCATATATGTACACACAAAATTATTTCAGATTCATTTTACTGTGTCTGACACAAAAGTAAGTCAGAAATGTGTTTTAGAAACATGTAGTGATTTGATAGATTTTTGATGGCAGTGCACTGTACAAACTAATTGCTAATACTGACCCTAGGAATGACCCAAGTATCAGACTAGTAAGTGGACACTACAGTCTTCATGTGTGTGTGTGTGTGTATGTGTGTGTGTGTGTGTGTGTGTGTGTGTGTGTGTGTGTGTGTGATGCTTTAATCCCAAAGGGGAAAATTCAAAAGTTGTTCTATTTCTAGGAGAAAGATCTATGATACATGGTAATTTAAAATCTTTCAATTTAGTTTGTATCTAAATTTTGAATCTGAGCTTCTGCAAGTACTAGAACCAGCTTCTGCTCTCTGAAGTCCTGGGGAATGATACACCAGTGGTTCTCAAAAATGGCTGCTGCTTATTATAATAACCTGGGAGCTTCCACAAATTCCAGTGCCCAAATTAAATCAGAATAGCTGGGGTTGGGACCCAGGCATATACCTCTCGCATGTTCTCTCATTATGTAGCCAATTTGAAAATCACTGATTTAGACTGAGCCAAAACAAGCAATGTGACACATTTCCTCTGCCTCATCTATACCCAGGTCTTATTTCTGATGTGATCATTGGGAACAAATGGCTGGACACCATTTGTCATTTGCCCTATGCCTTTTGTTATTTACTTGGCCTATACATACTACTTGTCCAGTTTGAGTGAAGAAATGAGTTAACCACAATAGCTGAAGGTGACTGATAAGAAGTTTTAAAAAAGGAATTTACAAATCTTATTAGTTGATTCTAATTGAGAAATTGCTCTATGTAGTAATATTTTTTCTTGTGTTTGCTTTATTTTTTTCCATTTTGGAACCTGGTACTCATCTAGTTTCCAAATTTGTTATTGTTCCTACACCTAAAACATAGTTTGCTATTCTACCTGTAAAACCTTGTTAAGAAGCCCCAGGACCCTAGAGGTGAGTCTAGTGTAATCTCACCCAAGAGCCTCCGATTAGCAGGCATCTGAAAGTCAGCCTTAGCTTTGCATGTGTGCAGATAGGACGAGCCTGCTGCATCTGTCACCTACAGGGTGGCCCCTGCAGGAAACCAGCAGGAGTACCTCTCTGCCACTTAGTTCTCTTGAGTAGTCAGAGGACAGAGAGGGCCACACCCTCAGCAGCCCCCAGCTTACAGCTCAGCAGACAAAGCTGAAAGACTTGTCTGTCGATGGAGGAGCAAGTGTCACTGGACCCCTGTCCCTCTCTATCTAGTTGGATCCTCACTTCAAAAGATGCTGCTGGAATCAGTCCTTTTTTACGGGGGAGGAGAGGACATAGGCTGAAAGCTGCTGATTGTCCGGGTGACTGAGCCCATTGAGGTGAGGCTCTTGAGAGACAGCGTCCCGGTGCCTGGCCATTCCAGGAGCATGCGGAGGAGGATGCAGGGTCCACCAGGGCCAGCCCTGCCTGGGCAGCCTATGGTTTCACATGCTCATAAATCACGTGTACAATTATGAGCATTGAAAGTTTAGTGAGATCCAAGTGTTCATCAAGCCATTGAGGTGAATATTCTATTTTTTTGAACTTTGTCAGAGACCTAACCTTTTTCACATTTTTCTCTGTCTCTGATTTGCAATCTTATGGCAGCCCATGAAATATGGCTGTATTTTCACTTGAGTGAAATGAGGCAAAGCAGAAGTGAGAAGCAATTTACTTTTCAAAAGTAGTATTGGAAACATAGCATGCATATATGTATACATATGGCAGTGATTGGACCATGTATGAAATGCTTCCTCTAAAATATTGTTAGAACTCTGCATTTAAACATGTTTTAGGTTGAAAGAAAGCATATGTTCAGTTGAAAGAAAGCAGCAAATTATATTTGTAAAACATTACAATGCAAGAATTCTAGAAAGTTTTTGTACACTGCATGCCATTTAAAACATTTTTGATATATCAAATTACTGCTTAGATGTTATTAAAACTCATTGGAAAGAAAGTGGTGGAAATAAACATTAAATAAATCCATTTGAAAAGAGGTAGAAATTATCTTCCCCCAAACAAAAATCTTAAGTACCTTTTCTTTTTGTAGTTTAGAATTCTGATTCTAAACCATGCAGTTACAATGTAAGCAAAATGTGGACCTGCAGGTAAAATTTTTTACTGTAGTGATTTTTTTAATTATTGCATTTTTATTATACAGACTAATGGGTTTCATGGTGGCATATTTGTACATGCAAATACCATACATGGATCCATCCCTCCATTACCCCCATTGTTCCCTTGGTCCCCTTCCTCTTCAGTGGTCCCCTGATGCTCTCACAGTGTCTTCCCACTCCATCCCTAGATTCTACATATGAAGGAAAACATACAGTACTTGTCTTTCTGAGTCTGGTTTATTTTGTTTAACCTTTTGATTGCCGTTCCATCCATTTTCCTGCAACTGGCATGATTTTGGATGGCTGAGTAATACTCCCTTGTGTGTGTGTGTGTGTGTGTGTGTGTGTGTGTGTGTGTGTGTGTGTATCCACAACTTATTGATCCATTCATCTGTTGACAGGCATCTAGGCTGATTTCATAACTCGGCTGTTGTAAATTATACTGGGATCACCATGGGTATGCAGGTGTCTCTGTAAGATGGAGACTTTAATTCCCTCCAGGATATACCCGGGAGTGGTATTGCTGGATCATGACAGTTCTATATTTAGCTTTTTTGAGACACCCCATCCTGATTTCCATAGTGGCTGTACTCACTTACACTCCCAGTAGTGTGTAAGGGTTCCTTTTGCCCTGCATCCTCTCCAGCAGTTATTCTTTCTTGTATTATTGATGATGACCATTCTGGCTGCAGTGAGATGAAATCTCCATGTAGTTTAAATTTGCATTCCTCTGTTGAACACTCGTTTTATATAATTATTGGCCATTTGTACTTATTTTGCGAAATGTCTGTTCAGTTCATTTGCCATTTGTTGATTGGGTTGTTTGGTTTGCTGGTGTTAAGTTTTTTGAGTTTTTTATATATTCTGGATATTAATTCTCTGTTGGAAGAGTGGATGGAAAAGATTTTTCTCCCATTCTGTAGATTCTCTCTTCATGCTCTTGTTTCGTTGGCTGTGCAGAAGCTTTTGAATGTGATGCAGTCTATTAGTCAATACTTGCTATTATTTTCTGGACTATTGGAGTCTTAGGATTTTTAACGTACAGGTACATGGCTTTGAATCCAACTATATTTTGTTGCGCATTACTGATGCTTCATGTTGAAATGCTCTGTACTTTGAAAAGTGTTTTCGATTAAAAAAAAATTTAATCTAATTTTAAATCTACTACGAATGCCCCCAGAAAAAAAGTTATTCTTTATAAAATAAAATCCATAATCCAAAAATCTGAAATCCAAAATGCTTAAAAAATTGAAATTCTTTGAGCCCCAATATGATGCTACAAGTGGAGAATTCCCCCCGTAAAACTTGGTTTCATGCACAGAATTGTTAAAAACATTGCATGAAATTAGTTTCAAGCTATGTGCATAAGGTGCCTATAAACAAATGAATTCTGTATTTATTTTTGGGTCCCATCCCCAATATATCTAATCATGTATGTGCAAATATTCCAAAATCCAAAAAAGAACTGAACATCCCAAATGCTTCTGGTTGAAGCATTTCAGATAAGGAATACTCAACCTGTAATGTGTAATGATCTTGGTTGGTTACGTTTTTACTTGCTATTCTTTCATTACTTGGGAATTTGCTCATCTGTTGATAAAACTTTTTAAATAAGTAGAATATATATACATATATACAAACATTAGGTATACATATATGTATATATATGGTTTGTTCCCGTTTATAATAAGCCAGTTTCATCTATACGTTAGTTTCCACCGTGCGTCCTGTCTTAAACTGGAGTGGCACCGCAGTGCTCCTGCAGCTGGCCACAGACAGGCCCGCATTCTCATGTGTGTTAGATCTCATAAGTCATAGGGGAGGTGAGGAAAGCTCTTATGTTAATGTCTTTGTATTTACTCGAGAGTTGAAGGGCATAGGAAATAGAGGCTATAAATCTAAGAAATCTTATGGTAATCATGTGAAACAAACGGAAATCCAAGAAATCTGGACCCTAGAGCAAGCCGGTGCTGCCTTTGAAAGGCATCTCTCCGGACGCCATGTTGGCTGTGTCCTGCAGACTTTCCCTGACTAGAAAGAGACCAGAGAAGACCTGTTGGTGATGTCAGTTGTCCTGGCTCGCCAGTGACCGCATTACCTCATGAAAAGAAAACAGTAATTGTCTCTGAATGGCCCAGGCTATCACAGAATTCCAGAATTCCTTCTTAAAGACACTCGGTGGCTTTTCTTTCTTTCCCAATACCACAGTGTGTGTGTGTGTGTGTGTGTGTGTGTGTGTGTGTGTGTGTAGTCCAATACCGCAGTCTACAAGCAATCCACTTTATTAGTGGGAGTGGGGGGTATGAGGAGGCGGGGAGGGTCCTCTTATCTTCCTTCTTATTAATGATAACCACCAGTTTTTAAGCACTTACTTTGCTAAGTCACTACATAGATGACCTCTGTAATGCTTACGGTAACCCTATGGCCTAGGTATTAATAACCCATTTCACAGATAAACAGACCGAGGCCCAGAAATTATAAGTAATCTATCCAAGATAACACAGCTACAAGTACCAGAGGGGCGTGCAGGTTTCAAATGTGGTTTGTCTGATGCTATATTCTCAACCACAGTGTCATGCTGCCAATATGCCCTTGATGAGCAGCACTGCCCAAGAGGAAAGACTGCAGAGCATGTTCTAGAAATGGCCCAGTGGACATTTGCTGTGAGCATGCTCACGCTCTTTAGGCTTAGTTTCTTCATCATTTGAGTGAAGATCAAAAAGTAGCACCTAACACTCTGTATGCACTTTGTCCCATAAATGTGAAGTGCTTTGTAAGCCGTAGCTGCTGTCAGCATCTATCATTCTAATGCAGCAAAGAGGGGGAGGAAAGGAAGGATGCCCAGCCCTCCTCCCTAGTATTTATAACAGCCCCCTCTTAAGATGGGTTTGAATAATAACTTATGGAAAATTTCCCATTGTGTTAACATTTGTGCCAAAATTATATGGCAGTCCATGGAAACCAAATTATATTGACCCACATGGGGGAGTTTTCTTTACCTCTAAAAGATAAAACTAAATTTGTTATTTTTTATTTAAATGTGTCACTAGAAAAAAACAACACCTTCATTTTTAAGTCACCTTCTGACAGTAGGTATGTGGTATTGCTGCCCACCTCATGATGCCAAAGTACCCCGCCCCCCGTTCCTGCAGTTTCTCAGAGACAGACGTGCCTCGTGATGATTAGGCGCAATGCATCTGACCCACGAGTACCACAGCAATCTTTCATGAGAATTTGCCTGCTTTCATAGCAGTTTTTCTCAACCTGGATATTATAGTAATGTAGGTCTTTTTGTGTGTTTATTTTGGAACACGGTTTGTGTCAATCTGCCATAGAGTTAATAAATTGTAGGATTTGCAAAGGAAATATACTGGGACTGGAAACTAAGAAGGCACATATTTTTTGCCCACGAGCAACTATTGCTCAAAGCACAGATTTAGAATGTAAGAAGTTGGAAGGGGGAGCAGTTGGGCCAAGTTATTATAAAATTAATATGTAATGTCATGTTACAGAGAACACATTACTTCAATTAATTTTTAAAAGCAGATCAGTAAAACATACTATGAAGTCAGGAAAGAAAGAACTTTAAAAGTTCTAAAGTTAAGTGGCCAGAGCAAATGTCAGTAAACTTATCAGTGAAATGGGCTGTTGATCAGGTGTGAGAAGGTATAAATGGAATACTTCAGCTACCTCTCTTTCAGTTCTCAGGCAGCAAAAACCCTCTTTCTACCACACTGACTCAGTATTTCATGGAAGCCTCCCAAATCTCTAAGCATATGTGGTCTAAGCATATGTGTCTACCTTTCTAGGATCAACTTTGGGAGTTTGCATTTGTAGCCTATGGCTTTTATGTTCCTTCATCCTTTTATTTACATAACAAATATATGCATAAATGTATTCATGGAGGTTAAGGATATGGCTCAGTGGTAAAGCACTCACTTAGCACATGTGAGGCCCTCATTCAATCCCCACCACCACAAAGAAAATGTGTTTATAAGATATGTAATATTTATATAGGTTATCAATCACTGTAATACATGTTAAGGCATTCATTGTAGTATTCATCAATTGACATTTAGTTATTAATGAAGAACATAAAAAGAACAAAAATAAATTTGATCTCAACTAATTCCATCATTGCTAGCAGTTAAGGTTATTTAATGTGATCATAGAACTAAGCCCAATAAGCTGAAGCTAACACAAAAATAAAACTTTATGAAAAAGGATCTTAGAGTTTTACATATGGCTACAAAATTCTTGAGAAAAGCACATTCCTTTCAAATATTCAATTATTGACTAATCTGGCTTTCTCTTTAAGAAGAGCTAAATTATTCACTTTTTCTTTTTAATTCTAATAAGCTGTTTCTAAACCAGCCTCTTAGCCTAAAGCACCTTTGATCCAAATGGATCACAAACTTAAATAAGATGACATCTGTCCTCAGGCTATTTCTGGATTGGGAAGCACATCTGCTCCAGAGCTGTTTCAAACTGTTCAGAAGAATTTCTTGAGGAAAACAAAAAAGACTGTACACAGTGTGAATGAAAGATGCTTGAGGTCGAGAAAAAAATGGGAAAGTGCTATTCTTATGAGGATGAAAAGATAGCCACATTAAATTCCCATTAAATTCTTAGACTTCCTATGAAAGATTGGGCCATGCTGCTCCCAGGGTGCCTACATCTTAGTGGGTGGATGTGAGCACACCTGTTCAGGAAAAGTGAGACAAAACTTGAGCCAGCTTCCCCCCACACACAGGTCACCAAACATCTGTCATAAGTTATCAACCACTATCTTTGACAGGACTTCGCGCCTGTGACCTGAGGTTGAAAAAGCCACGTAGCACATTCTCTTCCCGTCTGTGGTTTTTCCCTGTGTCACCATTAAAGCTTCTGTTTACATCTCTGGGGAATTGGAAGATCAGATGACCCTATGACATTAATAGTGTATTTACACCCGAGGCTTCTATGTAGGTCACCCTGGAGCTGATCTTAGGCTTCAGTGACTTGCTGGGATGTGGCTCCTTCTACCAAAAGGTTTTATTTACTCAGCAGTTGGCCTAATTCCTTCGTTGCAACCTACAGATACTGTCTCTTTGTCCAAGGAGTTTGGTTGGAGGTGTTGTTTTAAGATTTTTGGCCTTGAGTAAACGTCAAACAATACACATACATATTTTTGGATTGAAAAAATATCAAAACCAGTCTTCTGGACATGGCTGAGGAGCTTCTCCCCTTGGTAAAAATTAATTATTAGTGAGTATTAGTAATTATTAAGTAAAATTTCAGGTGCTAGCATTGGTCATCAGTGTCTGAGCCCTAGGGGGCCACATTCCTGTAATATCCCACCTCTGCTGGGGGTGTGAGAACTCATCAGTGTGTGGTAGACTCACCCAGTGGCGCCGGCTGCTCTGCTGCCACAAAGCAGTTGTGTGATTTGCAGCAATCTACATAACCATCTGGCATCTCTGCGTCTTCATCTTTGAAGTCAGAGGACTAGGCTCAATGATAACTTAGACACTTCCTGGCTCTAAATGTCTGTAAAACAGCAAGTTGCACAAGTTTCCATATGTAATGATCTGGAAACCCAGCCAGCATTGCTCAATTCAGATAGAGCCTCCCAGGCACCTTGTGACATTGACACATAGGGGCACTCACATTTCTGTGTGGTCATCATTTCTCCAGTGAAACTTTTCAAAGCTGCGGTAACTCAGCACATACTGAGACTTCAGCTTGCAGTGCACGGCGTGGTAACATCTTCAGTGTGCAGGGATGACACTGCCGTGATTTCTGCAACCTGGATCTGCAGGTGAAGATGTGCAGTGTGACCTGTGGGGAACCTTACTTGGTGTGCAGGGGAGGGGGACAGTCTGGAGCTGAGCGGAGGAAGAGAAGAGAAGCAGGAGGTGAAATTGCAGAGCTGAGCAGCCAAGTGGGGCAGGACCCATCACACCCTGCAGACCTTTACAGATCCTGCTGGGTCTTTGGTTTTTACTCTGAGTGAAATGAGGACTCATTGGAGGCATTTGAATGGGAGAGTGATATGATTGGACTTAAGCTTTTTAAACAAGATCAATAACAGCCATGCCAAGAATAGAGTCCCAAGGGCAATGAGTGAAGCCAGCATGTGGGGTGGAACACTGACTTCTAGTTCCAGCTCTGCTATGCAGGTGCCCTGTGCTGGTGAGCTAGCCACCTCACCAGCCTCTGTGTTTCCCCTGTGAAACAAGGTCAATGATACCTGAAGTTCTTATCGGTTTCAACTTTAGCGGATCAGTACTTGGAGAACTTTTTAGAAATTCTCTCTATGAAGCATAAGCATTTTCACACATGGGGTTTCCTGAATTTATACCTCCTTTCTCTTGTTTGTTTATGGGGAAATTTTGAAACTCGGTACATTAGCAACATAGGATGTTTAATGGGTTCTGGTGAAAGGTTGTAAATTACAGGAAAATATCAATTGTGGTAACAAAGAGATCTCGCTCCAGCCAGTTGTAAATGCTAATTCATGAAAATGGTAACCACAACCAAAGACATGTGAATGATATGCACACTTGTGTACTCCCAGGGAAATGTACATTAAAAGGGAAATGGGTCATGTGATTACTTTTTAAAAAGATAATGATACTTAGATTTAACATGTAAAAAGGGTCAGAATCCAGGCATCCCATAGTTGGAGATTAAAATGATAATGAAATATAAAAATATAGACCTCAAATAAAAAGGATATGGACATGTCATTGTAAGGGATTTCTAACTTTTTAAATGAAAAATAACGATCTCCTGAAGTGTTCCTAATTCACTCTCAAAAGTAGCATATCCCCAAATATTCTCAGTGGATTTCTTCTCTGTTGTTGGTATTTGAGCAAATAACCTCATCTAACAAACCAGCCTTTCAGGTAAAGAGTGCTCCCTTTCCCTACCTGCATCTGAATCTACAGAAGTTAATTTGGTTGTGGAGAGAGTAAATTAGACGTGAAAAATTGAACCGGGAAAAAGGGTAATTCTTGATCATTTTCCTTGCACATGTAAGGATTTCTGTGCTCTGTTTCCTTGAGACAAATCCCATGGTGCCAATTAACCTAACTTATTCCAAAACAATTCTCTGTTTGGAAAGAATAATTTTCATTGTGGGTGTTCCTTGAAATTGTATGCCTCATCCCCTGTTATTACTGAGATGTGGGCTGTGCAATTCAAAGTACCAGCCTGTTTCCACGCACTGTATAGATTAGGGTTGTATCCCACACACAGTGTCAAATAATCTGTTTTAATTTTATCCAATGCACACATATTTTAACTTTTCACAGTTTTTTTAAAATGTGTGAAAGCCATCTCTACCTAATTATTAAACCAGATATTTCATCGTGTCAATATCCCCCCTCCCAAGAAAAAGCCTAAAAGCAGATTTGTTTTAATCAGGAAATAGCTTTTCTTGCAAATTTTTTCAAAAAGTCAACTTTGTTGGTGTGGTCCAGCCTCTTCGTTTTCCTTTGAAATAACGGGAATGCATTTCTCCCCAGTGTGAGAATAAATGGGTACAGAAAAGATGGAAAACGGTATAACTAACTTAGTAAATGCATCTCTCTCTCTCTCTCTCTCTCTCTCTCTCTCTCTCTCTCTCTCTCTCTCTCTCTCAGGCAGTTGTTGTCTTTTGGGGTTTCTGGAGTTGTTTTGTTTTTAACCTAATAAATCAATTAACCAATATTCATTCTAAGATTTAATTTGGTGAACAGAATATAAGTGCTTTTCATCAAAGCACACATCTTTTTAAGTCTGAAACCACCACACACAAAGAATTTAATTCTGACAGACATTTGTTCTCAGCATAAATACTTTAGGGCCAATAGTTGTTCCCACTTAATCATGCTTCTTAAAAGTGAATTCCAGAAAACTTGAGGCCCCAAATGACCCCTGGTAAGGTGAGTTGTCAGTAAATTACTTTTATGATGTGCCCTAGGGAAGCAGGTCTGCTAGAAGCTTGGTAGGGAGCTGGCCCCTCTTGCCCGAAGGGGCTGACCTTTAACTTTGTGTAACCTTTGCATTGCTAATTCTAAATTTCTGGGAGGCAGTTCGTGGCATTTTGGGCTATCATATTAAAAGAGACCTCTGCTCTACCCAGAGGACGGCACTAACCATACATTTGCTGTCTCACTTGCAGCAGTAAGCATTTTATTTCTACAATTTAATTTTCAATCCCAAACATTTAATGAATTGAAATAGAAATGGGTTCAAAACAGATCACAGTTAAATTACGACTGCCTTGGGTGACATTTGGAAAGCACTGTAGAAAGTTGTTAATTCCTCTAATTTTGCTGGTTTGAATTTATTGTGGCACTTGGAAATTTATAAGAACCATTAGAGATGAATGAAGATATCGCGTCAGAATTCCTTTTTTCCCCCCCACAAAATATGTAGTTATTGGAGAAACATCTTGTCAGTTCTTTTGTTGTCCCCCTATGGGAAAGATTTTATGGTGCTTTGGGGGATAGCAAACATAGGAATTTAGATTCTGTTTTTTGGAACTAGCAAAACAGAAATTTAGATGAAAAATATGTTTATTAAATGAAAATATTGAAATATAATGTTTTGCAAGATATAAAATATAAAGGATCATTAATTTCTCATTAATGGTGAGGATATAACTTGCATAGATTCAAATGTCTGGGTTCCAGTCCCATGAATGTCTAACTTTTCTTCCTTTCCCATTCATTTTGGCTGACATTGAGCTAGTATTTCAAATTCCTTCATAAAGGAAAGTATTTCACAGCTCAGTTTTATTTTCTACAGTATATCGCATGATTGCAAAATACGTATGTATTAATATAAAATATTGTATTACTGAAGATCAGCTTTCCCCCAAAATTGTACACTTAATTGTTGTTGTTGTTGCTGCTGCTGCTGTTGTTGCTGTTTTGGGTTTTTTTTTTTTTTTTTTTGTTGTTGTTGTTGTTTTAGTACTGGGGATTGGTCCCAGAGGTGCTTGACCACTAAGCCACATCTCCAGCAACCCACCCCCCCTTTTTTTAAAATTTTGTGACAGGGTCTCTAAGTTGCTTAGGGCCTTGCAAATTACTGAGGCTGTTCTCAAACTTACAATCCTCCTGCCTTGCTCACCTAATTTTTAATCAGACAATGTCTACATATATGAATGTATAGACTAAATGTAGACTGCTTCTATAATCTTTTTGATTTATGTTTCAGATAGTAGGATGAGCAAAGCCAGGCAGTCTAGGCTTTGCATTTCATATCAACCTTTTGGAGACGATCACCAATAAATAGTTATAGAAACAATTAATATAACTTCAGTAATTTTTCAGTGGAAAATGAAAGAGACCTGCTGATTTTTTCCTGTAAACCAAAGTTTCTGGCTGAAGAGTATGAACAAGATGGAAGTATAAATATAATTTAAATGCCACCAGGGGAACCCCAGTGGTGAAAGAGTAGTCAACAGAGTGGGAGCAATCTTTAACTAATGGGGAAAAAAAACATTAAATTGGTGATATTGATGTTGTGAGTACACAGTGCCTACTGTCATGTGCTTCCAAATTATTAAGCACAAGCACCCTACCCAGTCATTTTGATCTGGGAGGGAGACTAGTAGAGTAGAATGTAGATACAGCCCTTCCATGACACTGGGAAGATTTTACTTGAGAAAATGGCAACCAATGTCACAATCTTGGAACAAGTTTGGAAACAATGATTAGAATAAGAGAGGTGATGCACCCACCTAACACTAACATCCAAACCTTCTTAGACTTTGTGCATTCACACGTACACTCCTGCTGAGCTACAACTAGGTGTTTGTGTTTTTGTTCTGTCAAATTGCAAATAGAAATATCTTAATGGTTTTAACCATCATGCCAAGTTCCACGTCTACGTTATCATCCTCTGGAGATTTGCTATTGAACCACTGGGGCCATGAGATACAGCCATTTGGTGTGCACTGAAAGGCCCATTTCTGAAACCATCTCTGGAACTCAACCCGAAACACAGGACCTGGAGTGTAGACAGGAAAGTCAGAGTGTGATGAGCAGGAAAAGCAACAAGGATATGAGAAACTCAAATCTAAAGAGAGAGAGGAAGAAGATGCAGGGAAACTATCAATACTCCAGTACATGCTCTTCTCAGGGTATAGTCTGGGAGATGCCAGAGGAAAGGACAGGTAACTGTCCACCTGAGGATGGCTGGACCTGGGAAATGATTCTGAAAGGGTGTAGGCAGAGAAAAGAAGTCTTTAATGTGAAGAACATCTTGAAGGGATCAGGGTCAGACAGGTCAACTGAAGCAGAGAGCACACGTACAACGCGCCTCACAGACTCCACCATCTATTCTGAGGTTCTCTCTGTATAGACAGCAAGGACGGTAGGTATGGCCACCCCCAGCAATGTGTCAGGCCACTGTGGTGTTTTCTTAAGGCAAATGTCACCTTAGCTCCTGTGTTGGCCCTATTGCCTCCTGTATGGGATTTTGGAGCTTTTCCTTGGTTGCACAGGGAGAATATTCTAGGAAAAAGAGAAATTCAGTTCAAATGGTTTTAATCAGAAAATAAAATAACTCCTAATTTTGCTTTCTCCTGTGTTGGCTTCCTTCGTACTCCTTGTCTGTTACAGCTTGGGGCTTACACCCTACCAGTCATGCTGCTTTTCCCAGAGTGTCCACACAAGCCTCGTGACAAACACCCTGACTTGGGCACAGCCACCCTGGGCCATGCATGGGTCCCAGAACATATGCAGCCATGACTGGCTGGCCCTGGGTCACGTGTCCTTCCATGGAGCCAAGGGCAGAGTCCAAAGCACTGAGCCACAAGTGTGGAAGGGTAACTCCCTCAGCTCACATTGGGGTGTTGTTACTAGGGAAGAGGGGGTGGTCTTTGGGCAGTCTAAACAACGGACCCTTACCACTCACTGGGCAGGGGGTTCCTCATGGGGTCAGCGTCCAAGGCTCTTCATGTGCAATCCTGTGGGCCTTTGTCATGCATTTCCCGAGATTTCCTCTAATACATATTGTAAAGACTTTCAAGGGTTATAAAGCAACCTAACTAAAACTTTCAGTAGGCACAGCATACCTAACCAGGTGAAGTTTTCTTAATGTTCCCACAATACTTGTTTCTTATTATCAGTCTTCCTTTTTAAAGACGTGTAGTCCTTTCATTTGGTGCACCAGTAAAATACGTGTCAGAAAGCACTGCAGAATCTTCAGAAACAACGGGATCAAAAAAGACTCACTTAACTTTTCAGTTGCAGAAAATGTTTCATCCTCCAAACAGGGGAGTTGAGACTCTATATAGAGCACATGTACACAAGTAATAGTCTTCTCCTTAGTTTGAAAGGCTTTTGTAAAATTTCTATGTCACTTCCACCCATTAATCATTTTTATTAGTGAGTCACTGTAGAGTTTACAGCCAAACCTGCAAGAGAATAACAGAAATATGTCAAGAACTGCCTCTAAAATGCCTCAATAGAGAATGTGAAACATCTGATAATAAAGTTTTACACTATCGTAACATAATCTTGGAATATTTTGTGCCCTGAAACTTTAAAGTTCACATTTTCTATCTAATGATGTTGAGTTCTATTATGTGCAATTTAATTAACTTTGGTAAACAACTATGACATGTTTTAATTTGTCTTTAGTTATAATATTATGATTAATGTGCTGTAGACTACTTAAAGTGTAATATGGTCATTATTTCCTTTCATTTTGAAATTTGTAAGATGTTTCTGAATATTCCCATGAGTCGTGGTGTGCCTTTGCTAGATATTTAATGTGCATGTTAAAGTCTGTTCTTTTTTATTCACATAAGTGAAAAAAGGAGAAAGTTGGAAAAGCATGAATCCTGACTCTACCAATAATGTGTGCTTTTGTTTTATCTCTAACAATTAGAGAGAGAGAAAATAAATAACCTTTAAATTAGTTCATGTGTTTTCTCATTGACAGGCTTTGTCATATTTAAACATGTTTTTTTAAATTAATGCTAACTACATAAAACAAGCATTCAAAAATCAAAATCTCATTTCTTAATGAAAAAGGAAAGTTTATGTCTTATGTGTTTAAAATAGGACTATTATTATTTATGTAATGGCAAACTTTCTCTTTAGTCCTTTCTATCTAAGAACATACCTATGTTCTTATAATACCTTGCTAAAAATATCTACTCATTTTCTTTAACATATATCATTGTCTATCGAATCCATTCCTTTTAAGAGCAATGTTTAATTTGCTTCTGGAGAAAGTTGCGTTAAGTTGACCTTTTCTGCTTCACTTCACTACCTCAACCCTTTGCCATACTTTGATTGTGCCCCTTGATCATGTCAAATGATCGAATGTGTTTCTCTAAAATTAGGTTTTCACCTATGGAAGCTTAAGGTGGAAACCAGCCACACGATTGTTACCAGAAGGTGGTTATAAATCTAGTTTGTTTGATCAAAAAGTTGGTGAAGTTATAGAATTCAGCTCAGAAGAGTAATCCATTTTTCATAGTTCTCTGTTGAGGAACTTAACTTTAGTCCTCCCTGTGCTTTGTAGATCTGCAAAGATGATACACCTGAGCCTCACATAATATTACTATTGAGTTGCCATGCATTGCGCTATTGATGTGCTCAAAGATGGATTCATTCATTGAGCTAATTATTCCTGGACATCTTCTCATTGAGCCAGAGGAACTTGTAAAAGTCCAGAAATTCTGTCTTTATATGTTGATGGATTATGATAAACTAACTGTAAATATTGAGATAGATAGTATCAAAAGAAACGAAGTCTTCTGGACTTGTGTCTCAGAATTGTTTTCTAAGCAGTTTCAAATGTCTCCTCAGCTACTTGTTACTTATAGCATAGAAGACTCACTGTTTCCAGTATTGACCTACAAAATACTAATATGCATAAAATTCCCATTTATCTCTAGGAATGAGAACTTTTCATTAACTGAATTTTTTGATTAACTGGTAACTGGTTGAAGATTACCAATTTCATGCAAGAATCATGAAACTAATAATCACACTATTTGTAGATGCAAAATATGCAATATTGTAGTTTTCAGGTCATCACTACAAATGTATCAGTATATATACACATACATACATATGTATACATATACATACACATATATATACATATACATATATATACATACACACATATGCACACCCATATATATACACTTATGTATATTTTTATACTTTTGGAAGTAGAAGTGACCTTTGGACTCTTTTAACCTAGCTCTTACATTCTACAATGGAAGAAACTAGAACCTGGAGAGACAAAATAATTTCTATGGGGTTGGCTGGCCACATCCAGCCATGCTGACATTGAATTTTTTTTGTAAAATTAATCTTTGTTATTTAGCAAACTTGAGGTTTTTCTGATGGTTTTCCCAGAATGTCTGTGGTTCTTAGTGAGGTTGAACAGTGGATTAGAAGTATGGGGGATATATAGAAGGCACTCAAGAGATGTAATTTACTGATAGAAGAGTAGGAAGCAGCAGAATGTAGGGCTTCCTAACACATTCTGAAAGCCAGACAGCATGACCAGCAGATTCATTTCAGGATGGCAATACCTGTTGATTGTTCAGATATTCTCAGCCAGAGGAAATACAACATTTTTCCCCGGGGTGGGGGGAGTTGAAGGTCTATGTGCCACCACATTTTGCCAACCCATTCATCATGAACTAGATTTCTTTCTTTTAATATATCCCCAAATGTAAACTGCCTGTCGCGGCCAGCCACAACGCCACGGGAGGAAAACTCTCGGAGGCAGAGTAAAGCTATTACTACTTTTACTTCTACTTTCTTAGAGAGAGCTTAGAGAGAGAAAGAAAGATTTTTCTTACTTCTACTTTCTGGTTCTTATATCTTCTTCTTAGAAAGAGCTTAGAGAGAAAGATTAGAGATAGCTTTTTCTTCTTCTTCTTAGAGCTTAGAGAGAAAGAGAGAGAGCTTGAAAGAGAGAGATTTCTTCTTTAGAGAGAGAGAGAGCTTAGCTTTTAGAGCTTCTTTCTTCTTTCTTCCTCGGGAGCCTCGGCTTGACTCTGACCAGGAATTACTTCTTCTATCTGGTTTCTCTTCTGTAACCGCTCTGCCTACGTTCTGGCCGCTCTGATTCTTTTCTTCTTCTCCGACCCAAACTCTTCTTCCGACCGAGCGACTGCATGACTGACTGAATGAATTCATTCTTCTCCTCCTGACTCCGACCGCTTTCACCCGGTTATATACCTTTAGCTTTGCGGGTGCCTCACGTGCATTTACAGGTGCGTCACATACATACTTATTATCAGGTGGAACTTATGGCTTCCAGCTGACCGCAATAGCCATCTCCCTAATTGGGGCTCCTTCACCCAAATATCAAAGTTAAAAAAAAAAAAAAAAAAGGATTGCAAGGGTCCAGAATACACTGGAAATGCTATTGCCCAATCAAATTTGCATTGAATCTAAAATTCTAATTTTTTTTTGTTTTGGTTTATATTTCCTAGGACTTTGAAATTTTTAAGACATTATTACAACAGGTTATTTTTTACAGTTCCATGTATGAGACTAGTGAAAAGAAAGTGAACAGGTGCTCAACTCTAGATGACTTGGGTAGGATTTCCACTAGTCATGGACACTCCTGGATATTATCTACATACCTCGAACCCCAGCCCCATTGTTTTGGCCCCTGGATATACTGCTACTTTCTGATGTTAACAATGCAACACTATCTATATAGAACTTCAGCCTTCTGTATGATCCAAGATGGCTGACAAGCTGTTCTTTTTTTTTTTTTTTTTTTTTTTTAATCTTTATTTATTTGCTTTAGTTGTACACAATTCGTTTATTTGTACGTGGTGCTGAGGATCGAACCCGGGCCCCGCACGTGCTAGGCAGGCGCTCTACCGCTGAGCCACAATCCCAGCCCGACAAGCTGTTCTTTATGTGCTGAATCTTTTACTACAGCTCTAACCACCTCACCCCAACATTTTCTCTCCAATGGGCCATGAGCTCCTGGAGGAAAGGGACCACACTAATATCATTTTCCTGTGTGCCAGGCTTTGGCATCATTTGCTATACAAAATGGGAATTGTTAGCTAAAAGTATATTTTTGGAATCTTCCTTCTCTGCCCAAGCTTAATAGTTATAGTTTAATATATTAGAATATTTATTAATAGCACTTTTTAAAGCATTATACATTTATAGATTGTCTAATATGTATTAAAGTGTTCTGTTTAATCTGTCATCAAATAGAGACATTTTTGAGAGTGTCAGGGGGTCTCTGAGTAGTTTGAGTACAACACAGACCGGAATCATGTCCAGGCAAATCAGGTCACCATAATCTTTATAAATTTAAAAATCCAATATTTCCCTAACTGTACCACATTTGATCACTAAAGAACTCCTCATCATAAGATAGACATTAAAATGACCTTGAAGGTGGTGATGAAGTGACCAAACCCCAAAATGGTTTAAAAATGGAAGAATTTCACATCACTTGGACTAAGCATCTTGTGCCTGGTAGGAGCAGCACAATGACCAAGCCTTTTCATTCTGCTTTCCTACTTCCACAGTACCTTCTGCTCCTCTCCATCATCAAGAAAAGCAGGTGGCTGTCACTATAGACAATTGCCAATTTAAATAAAGGAAAAAGCTGATTTAGGGCTGTGTCAGGATTAGAAAGTGATATCTTGCAGAGACCATTTTTCTCCCATTTAAATCACTTTTTTTTAAAAGCATTATGGGGCATGCATAGATCTTGCAATGAGCTTTACTTATACAGTACAACTTGAACACATTTTAAATTATGCAGTTCACTATATTAAGCCAGGACTTTCCAGTCCACCCAAAGTTTCCAGTAAAGTTCTGTTTGACCTTTGTATAAAGACCACCTTTACTAGGTGACTTATTTTTGCTGCCCTCTTGGGTGGTCGAATGAGGCAGATTTCCCTGTTGAACAACATACAACCTTTCTTTTTTGCCAACTGAACATTACACTGGGATGTGGCTTGGAGGAGCAGTTTCTCAATACTATAAACAACTGCTTTCTTGGAACGGCTTGTTGCTAAAGCATAGAGGTTACTCTTGGATTCGCCTTAAGTAGCATATGAATTGGTTAAGGCAGTAAGTGTGGCCGACCCACCAAATTACAGTGGCCGTAATATAATTAAGTTCAGTCTCCTCCCTGGAGGCTTTAAGAAGTATTATTATGACACCAAACTTAAAGAAGAGGAATTTTTAAGAGCCAGGAAATTAGTGAGAAACAGTATTTGGGGAGATATTGCAAAAGTTTAAAAAAGTCAGCAGAAAGGTATAAACGTTCAAGAATAAAAACTGGTTCAAATACAGTAGCTTGTTATATGTGATAGTGAATACTACTGAGTATCTTTCTTAAGAATAGAGTGTCTTGGGTTAAAGATGCTATTAGAAATAGGATGGGGGAGAAATGAGGGTTAAAGGTATGTTGGAAATATTGAAAATAAAGTAAAAGTTAAAAATCTTTCTTAAAAAATTATTGGGCAGACATTCACCCTCCACTGATTCAAATTAAATTATACTTTTAAAAAATCTCTGGTAACAACTTAGACTATTAAGTCATAGTTCAATAAAGACTATTAAAAGGTTACTAAAGACATAACCAACTCTGTGTGGAACCAGGGGAACCCAGCTCAGTGTAAGACCAAAGCATTCTTAGCAAATAGCATGTGCAGTTTCCAGAGCTTTCTGATAGGACCTCAGCCTTGGCTCAACAGTCACAGGAACCAAAACGTCTTGAGAACATACATGAAAGCAAACACACCTAAAAGAAAGATGTTTAACCCATATTTTGTTCCAATCATTGTCATTCAAGGTTTTGTACTTTTTTTTTCAACTAAGTATATATGACAGCAAAATGCATTTTGATTCATTGGCAAGGCATTGTACTTTTCATCGTGGGCTAAGACAAATCCATGACAGATTGACCTAAAATAACTTACCAAGTCTCCAGGTCCAGGGTGATTTATTTTTTGTTAATATGCCACAAGTTTGTCACTGTATGATTGCTATAGTCAGCCAGTCTGCTGCTCATTGGTTATAATTTCATAATGTAGCAGGTAATCCTGCTAATGTTTATCTGCTAGGCATCAGCCATCCATGCAGTAACTCCCAGGATATCCTAACAACATTCTCTTTGTGTGCACTGTCCAGAAACTGCATTGCAATAAGCATTGCTTTCATATAAAGAAAGTGCACTGGGGTAGAGGAGAAGACCACCCCTAGATGTCAACTAAGAACCCACAGATGGTACTGACCCAACACATCAAGAGCTGAATGTAATACTTGGCAAATTCATCCTTTATATTCCTCCACACACCTTGGGTTTAAAATACACATTAATACAAAAAGCTTCATGCTGTATCCTTTCTCAAGTTCTAGCACCCTCATGGAGGTTACATCAATCTCCTACAAATAGGAAGCAAAAAAGCTTATCAGATGTGCTTATAGTTCATTGAGGTTGGTGTGGGAAAGGGAACCCAACAGCTTACAATTCTTTGGTTCTTTACGGAGCTTCCCTGGATGAAGTGGGGAATAGAGTGTCTTGGGTTAAAGATGCTATTCTGTGTCTTCACTCCTCCCACAATCAGTTACATCGTGCCCCACCCCCACTCCCACCTCCCCAAAGTCATTTGGTCTAGTGTAGATGTTAAAAGTGCCTGTAACTTTTTGACAACTTTTTGCTATTGGCCTATAGATCATCGAGCACTATCAAAGCTAAATTTGATAACTTGTGCTCTTTGACTTGATAGGGATGAGGACTCACCTTTGTGAAGCCCCACTACATTTCAGGGTCTTCAGGAGGTATACTTCATTTAATTTTTGTAATGGTCCTATAATCTAAGTATGATGAGCCCTGTTTTATAAATAAGGAAACTCATGTTTGGTAAAGTTAAGCAATCTTCCCAAGGATATGTATTAACCAACAGAACTAGGATTTATTTATATTGGGCCATGAAGCTCCCACCGTGCAAGCGTCTTGGTGGGCAGATGTGAGCATTCATTTCTGTCCGACTCCAATAATCAGGCATGACTCATCCCCAAACCATCCAAAATCCAGTCTATGAACACATCTGAAGAAATTTTGCTCCAGAATCAGTACTGGTGTCCAATTCTTCCGTGAGCATTATGTAATAAACTAATACAAAGTTAGATATAGACCATGGTCCTGCTCCAGGCAGCTTCTGTTCCCAAGTGTGGATCAATCTTGCAACAAGTTATTGCTAAAAACGAAAAAGACACTATGCTCCACGTGGCCTTGAACAACCATATGAATTGCAAAGGAAGTTAATGTGACTTGCTAGAAGGGCCCCAGCTTGGTGCTAGTTGACAGGGTGACCTTCTGTAGAATTAATTGGATATTCATTGTTTTTGAAGTTCCAGGCAGCCATCAGGTGAATAATTCATGCAAGTCTTGGGGAAAAGCCTCACCTGTGCCTAGATAAGGTTTTTTTCCCACCCTGGATGAATGGGAATTTTGCTGTTTCTGCTAAAGTAAACTGGAGATCTAACTACTAGAACTTATGCAAAAGGGCTGCGTTTTCTAATGGGCATATTTAATTAAACCTGAAGTTCTTTTGTTCCTTGTCCTTGTTGATTTCATACTCCAAATGACATGTGTCACGAGGAACTGGTTAAATGTCACAGAAACTGTGTAAACTGGTAGACATTAGTGAACTCTACCAGATGAAACAGTCACAGGATAGGGAAAATGAGGAAATGTGTCATCTAAGAGGTTATATGCAAGAATGAGAGAGTCAAGGATTCATTGTCATATATACAAAACTCCTCAGTTCTCCTATGTCTGGGACTCTGCCTAAATTGTAATTGCTTATAAATTGGATCTCCATGAAGGTCATAGGCATTTTATGTGTATAAACTGAGAGTACCAGAAACCATAAGTGTCATTGGAGTGCTTATTTCTTCAACAAGTTTTGTGCATTATAAATGTCATCTAAGGCCCACAGAATGTCCATAGGCAGATATCATTTGGAACTTGCTTTAGACACTGAACCCATTTCAGTGACAGATAAATACCTTTCCAAGAATGTGTGTTGCAATAAATTTTCTTTTTAAAATCTTTTCACAAATTGCTGGATTAGACCATACAATTGTCTCCATCCATAGGGATTAAAATACACCTGCACAAAGGTGATTTACAAAGATTATTTGACTTCAGAGAGCTTTTATTAACATTTTATTTCTCACATAAGGTGTTCTTTATAACAAACAGGAAACTTCACTAATATAATTCAAAGTTTGAGCAGTGGAAAGGCACATAGATGATGTCGTACATTATAAATATTTTTTGTACTGGCTAGTTTATTTCTAAGGAAATTATGGGAATGACATCATAATGATGACTGACTTTTATTAGTTGTTTTTGCTCTGAAGCTCTAGACAAGTAGTTATAAAGAAAACAACTTGTCTAGTTTATCCCTTAATACTTTACTTGATGTTTTCTAGTGACACTAATCATGGGAAGTAATTCCAAGACTACTATTCTACATGAGGTCTCCTTTGCATGTTTATCAATAATAATAATAATAATAATAATAATAATAATGGATGGCAGGTGCAAATTTTCTTAAAACTCAGAAAGGAAATAATTACCTTTAATTTTTGTCCAGATTACTGCTTGAATTCATCTATAACTTGAAAAAGAAAATTCTAGACTAGTATTTTGTAGATCACCGCTGGATATTATTAGAGCAAAGCATTTCATAACTTACATATTTTAGCAATACACTTGTTCTACTAATGCCAAGGGAAAGCCATTAACATTCTATTTTTACTGCAGCCCTCCTCTAATACCTTTTCTAGATAAATGCTTTTAATAATTTATTTGATAAAATGATTTTTTTAAAAGAGAAGAGCACAGAGTAAAGTTATACATAATACATAAAACAGAGCTATCAATCTCATAGCCTCTTAATCACACCTGCAATGAATATTTGAATTCTGAAAGGTGTAAGCCATTGGTCTGTGTTCAAAGAACAAGATAATTCGGTTTCCACTGGAGATTCCTTCTTCAAACAGGGAAGACTGGCAGGTACAGTCAATACAAAGAGTATCCTCATGCTTCATGGAAAGTGCTAGAAGGAAAAGTGAAAGGCATGCTGATCCCTGGAGTCAGGGAGGACTTGGGACAATTGGAATAGGATCTTTTTTTTTTTAATATTTTTTAATATTTATTTATTTACTTTAGTTGTACACAATGCAATTCATTTATGTTTACGTGGTGCTGAGGATCGAACACAGGCCGTGCACGTGCGAGGCAAGCGCTCTGCCGCTGAGCCACAATCCCAGCCCTGGAATGGGATCTTAAAAGATCCATAAGTTCTTCCAAAGAAACTAAGGGAGAACAGTCTTCCAAGCAGAGGGAATAACCAAACACAAAGGCTCACAGCGTGAAAGCTGAGGAGCATCAAAGCTGAGAGTAGCTGGAAAGGCGGGACTTGAGCGGGAGAGGCAGAGGTCAAGGCTGGAAGAAAGAGACTAGGACCACAAGGTGAAGGCTTAGGTTTACTGAAAAATTATTTGGGCTTATTTTATAGGTGATGAGGGTCAAAGTTATGTTCTTTTTTTTTTTTTTTTTTTTTAGGAGGTAAATAAAAATGATTTTTCTTTTTAATTTTTAAATCTGTGTAAAGGATGGAATAGTGTCTTATTAGGCATGGTTCAATAGGAAAAAAAAAAAAAAAGAAAGAAAGAAAAACCACCCACCCTTCACCCCATCTGTGATTAAAAAAAAAATCTCCATTCAGATTTATATCAAGAAATCACTTGATTCAAGGAAACCTAGCTTTATCTATGTTTTAACCAGACCTACCACAACAGATGCCAAAGTCACTCTAGTGTTAACAGGGCAGTTCTAACTCAGGCGACTTTTCTGCTTCTACACTGATGGGTAGTAGTATTCAAAATAATGTTTCCCTGTATATTTGAGGGTCCCTCAGACATTCTTGCAAGTGTCTGTGATAGTCTACCTTTTATCACAACAAAGGAGAGATTGTCAGTTTTCCAATAGAAAAGAACAACTTCCTTTATTATTTTTACAGTGATAAACGTGGGTCTCCAGTTGGATTTCTAGCATTCACTTCAACATAGTCTTGCACTTTGAAATGTAAGAAAAAAATCCTTAAATTATTTTCTATCAATCATATTAATTTTGATAGGTGATTTCTCATTTCCTGAGTCCCAGATTCTTACTATCCAGGCCTATGGGAGCAACAGAAAAGACTCTATACTTTGTATCTGCAAGTATTTAAGAATTATTGGAACAAGGCAGTTTGTTTATATTGCATCTATGATTAGGCTGATGAACTGTTGTTGCTTCTGGAATTTTGTTTGTTTAACCATTTGATGATTCTTTAACTTCCTATGTAAGTTTTTGCTTAATGTACTTGTCTATTTTTATTTACATAATATATAAATACAACTATAAGTATCTTTGTTCAGTTATATAATTAAACAAGTCTATGCAAACTTAGATTTCATATATAAGAAGAGAGATGCCTTTTTAAATTAGTTCAAATAATTCCAGCCATTCAGTAAAATAAGTAGCTTTACTGCAAATGCCACATATGAGAAGACTAAGTTCTCTTAGCAATGTCCCTTCTAAGGCCCTCATCCTAAAATCACTTGATCATACAGGTCATCAAATGAGGGAAAATACAAACATTTTATCCAGTTATAGTTTTCCACTAGAAGCCATCAAAATAGGGGGGGAAGCAGTTTTCCTTGGTGGAATAATGGAATTATCATTATTATGATTATTATCCATGAGGAGGAAAAGAGCTGATTGGTGAACAGTAACTATGAGCCAACAGAGTACTTGTGACTTTAAATTTAACTTTCTGTATTTCTCGCACTTGAAAAGCACCTTGTGAAGTAGAAGTTATAAGCCTCTACAACAGAAAAAAAAAAAAAAAAAAAAAAAAAAAACAACCTGAAGGTCAAGGGTGTTACATTATTTCTCCAAAGTCAAACAACCTGTAAGTCACAAAGCAAAGGTTCAAACCCGATCGTCATGTGAGAGAACCCATATTCTTTCCACTATATTTACATATGTCCCCAGATATCTAGAAGGTGCATCCTTGGGAGGCACTGTTCTTTCTCTCCCTAAAACTGTCTTCCCTCTCTGGCTCCTTCTCATCCTTGAAGTCTCAACTTGAATGTACACCTTCAGGGAGGCCCTCCCTGACACTCCTGGATTAAACTGTATACCCCCGATAGTCTTTCCAATAACACCTATTCTTTTCTTTTATAGTCCTGCCCAAAGTTGAATTATGCATTTTTTGTAGCAGTACTTCTCTAAAGTTTTTTTTTTTTTTTTTTTCTTTTCCTCAAATGGAACATATAGCCCAGGCCCTGGCATCTGGTAATAATAGCTGACTCATATTGAGCACCGTCCCACTGTCTTCCCAACAACCTATGAAGTAGGAAAGTGATAAAAAATGAGGCACAGAGGCATTAAGTGATTTCCCAAAGTCAAAAGTTAGCAAGTAGGGAAGCCAGGTGGCAAAACTTAGTGGGCTTAACCTCCAAGTCCATGCTCTTCAATACTGTGCTATGAAGGAGTAGGAATTTGATGCACAGTGACATGGAAGCAATTATATTTGCCCCCTGATGATGGAGTGAAGGGCTGGAACCTCAGAGCCAGCACCATACAGTGAGTAACGATAAACGTTAATACCATTGTAGGTGTGGAGGAGAGTGGGTGCTGGTAGTTAGTGGAACGGCCATAAACACTTCATTTGTCCTGTGATTTAGAACAGGAACTTGTCTCTGCGTGGCGACTCTGAGAATGAGAATGGGAAGCATTAATTTGCCATCCATTTTGCCCAAATCACTACAAGTAATTATGAATATGCTAGAAAACACTGTCCTCCTTTTCACTGTTTGACTCTTCCCTCAGCTACCAAAGAACATGGTCTTATGCAAATTGAATATCAGAAGTTCCTCTAAGTTCTACCTTTTAGCCTAAAATCTTATCATCCCTAGATAGTTCAAGTGAAATCTCTATCCTATCAAGAGTTACAGGGAACAGAGCCTCTTTCCATTAAAAACTGTCTGACTAGCAAAATTTCCATGGAAAAGGTGAACAGCTGGACGCTGCCCTATACAACCTCAAGTGCTTAGGGAAGGTTATGTGTATTCCTCAAAGTTCTCCTGTTAGTCCTTTATGACTCTTGATCCTATTTTATAATCATTTTACTGTCTCTCACCTGGACTTTATCCAGATCTTTCCACTCACCTGTAATATGTTGTTCCCACACTTATTCCATTTTAATGGAATGGCATTGTACTTTTCTTGATGATAGAAAACAAGAAACTGCAAAATTGTATATTTTAAGTCATTACATAATGTAGTATGAAAGATACATTTTTATTCACAAATATATAATTGCTTTTATTCAGAATCAGTCTACATACATAAACTATCAAAAATGAACCAGTTGCTTGATTTATATAACTGAGGTATATGAACGTTTGTTTTCTAAATATTGATTTGTAATTAATGATATTTTGGAATAAGAATGATTTCTTAATGTTAAAATGAATGATGATGTCTTAGTCTTTTGGTGTGGCTGTGTTGCTAGAATTCTGTGTTTGATCATTTTGTAAAATATTGCTTAATGAAAATATCAAAGATTTGAAGAATTTGATTTTGCTACTTTGGTAAATTGCAAGTTTAATTGACATATAAATCATGTTAATACAAACTCTACTCAGAAATAATTTTAAAAGTACCATAATTTTTTAAGTGACCTTGAAGTTCCAGCAATCTATTGCATAACTTTTCAAAAGAAGTCACATGAAGGAAACCTCATATTTCCTTAAATTTATTAGTGCTCCTTGGTGGTCTAAACTGCTGCTTTTTTTTTTTTTTTTTTTTTTTTTTAAGGTTCCTTTTCAAAGCAACGATCTTACTTAATTGCTTAATGTTTGCTCTCATATAAGTCAATTTGAGTTCTTATTTAGAGTAACAATAGGAAATATATAATGGCCAAGAGTAGTAAAGCATGACTAGGAAACGCAAGTATACAGTGTTATATTTCTGTATAATGATGTGAAGATAATGCTTTTAGCTGCATGACCACCATATTAGCCACACATCATAAAAAAACTTTACAAAAACGAGAGGTCAAATTCATTAAAAACAATTTTGACCCTTTGCTATGTGTAAGTATTCATCATTAATATTGCAATTTTTTCTTTTATTGAAAGGGCCCATTTTCAAATAGGGGGGAAAATGGTTTTCCAAACTACAAAGATGCAAATCACACAAAACTACAAAGGAGGCATACTTTATATTCCCAAATTTAATGTTTAAAACAAAATAGTCAGATCTTATGCTTCAGAAATTTTAACTTCAGTATGGTAAATGAGATGGAATGTGGTTCCATGATAGAGCTCTTGTCTAGCATGTGCAAAGCTCTGGGTTCAATCCCCAACACACACACACCCCACACACACAAATTAAAAAGTTAAAATGGTAAATGAAATCAGTAAAGCCCATTTTATTTCATTAGTTTTCAATATGAAAATCTAATATTCCAAATAATCCCATAAAATTAGCTGTGTAGTCTTTGTGTATAAAAGCATTATTAATAAAGTATGGACAATTCTTTGTCTTCATTATAGACCAAGTCATTCTAAGAAAGACATTTCCAAGTTGCAAGATAATAGGAAGACATGTAGTTCTTACCCATGAAATAAAATAAATTATAATGGGGTCTGAAGAAATTAATATGTTTTCTAAATTGCATTTCTTGTCTCAAAGTAATTATTCACTTTCCTAAAAAGATTTACCTCATATTTTTCAAATAAATAATCTTTAACTACTTATACTTGATGAATGGTCCTAAGAAGAAGAATCCTTGAGAGACGGAAAATTGAATTGCTTTCATCACATCAAATAATGTTTCCCTTTATTCTCTAACATCATCTAATCTTTGGGGATATGTACTATTTTTAATAGATGCACATACTCTTGTAGACTCCTTGAAGGGTCTTATACTTTTCTTTGGTGTATAATTGAATTTCTGAATTTGAATCTAAATTCAGTATCATCTTTTATTTCTTTAATGCATAAATGCATTAAATTAGTTAACATTACTTTAAAGTAGTTTTATTTTCCATTATCAAAAATGCACATTTTTCTCTCATAAATATTGGAAGAGCATTTTTTGTAGAATTTGGTTGTGAGGGAAATAATATGATTTACCATCAGTATTATTAATATGGAGTGAATTTGTTTCTCCCATCCTTTGTTTACTAAATAAATTTCTTTATGCTTAACTTTAGAGTATATTAACAGTGTTTGTTTTTTAATTGATGCTCTTAAAAAAAAAAAAAAAACATTCCTACAATGACCAACTGTGTGTGTATCAACTTTAGAATAAGGTAGGTTACTTTAAGCCTTGCTAATCAATAATAAACTACTGGTAATGCACACCACCTAAATCTCCTTAGAAGACATACACAGATCTTTATCAAAAGTATGTGGTGAGTGTCCTGCTAAGTATAAGTAGAAATATGCCTTTCCATGCCTGCCATTTTCTGAAGTCCAAAAGTTCTTTGGATGGCAGGGAGCAAAAAAAATACTTCCTCTACATAGTGTGAATGCATTTCTTGTCAGATTAAAATGCAGAGCTTCACATTCTTTACTTCCAAACCACATTCCCTTCTTCAGAATCATACTATATGATGAGACAGTTGAACGTGAAGATGGTCCTTTCCTCTCTGAGCACCATCATAGCTCAATCCTCAATTCAAGTAGCAATTTGGAGTTCATAAAGTGATTTTACATTCATTATCTTCCTTGAGCAATGCTAGGGAATGGAGCCAAGAGAGTTCCCAAAGAGTTTTCCTTTGCATCTGCCCCCTGTTAAATAACCAAGCACATTCCATGCAAGGATCTTTGTGTTTGGCCTGATTTGGCCTGATTTAGTGGGGTGGAGGTGAAAAGAGGGTGCATTATTTATTTGCATGATGTATCTAAAAATCCAATAAGAAATACCTCTTTCATGTTTGGAATGATTTGTTTAATTATTTTAAACCCTGGCAAAAAAAGATTTGTGAAACATGGAAAAATTGAATTTTAAAACAGGAGAAACAGGATACACTACGATGATAATGGAGGGAGAGATGAGGTCTGAAAGAGTAGCAGTATCCTACCAGGTGTTCATGGGCTTAGGGGACCCCACTGTGCACATCTCTCCAGAACCCTGCCATCAATGCCATCAACTTGCCAGATTCAAACAGGTATTTGAGAGTATTTACACCACAGACATTTACACAAATCAGGACTTTTTTTTTTTTTCTCAGTCCATTGGCCAATGCAACATTTCCCGAAAACGTAAATTAACCTTTGTCTTCAAATAACTGCCATATGTGCTTCATTAGATCCCATATAAGTTAAAATAACTGAGTCGTTTTAGTTGCAATAACATAACAACTATCAGTTAAAGCATTAAGATATAAGCTTCATTTTTTCCCCCTGTAGAACATCAGAAACTTGCAACTGTTTCAAAATTTATTCAAGCCGGGCGCGGTGGCGCACGCCTGTAACCCCAGCACTTTGGGAGGCTGAGGCAGGAGGATCGCGAGTTCAAAGCCAGCCTCAGCAATGGCGAGGCACTTAGTAACTCAGTGAGACCCTGTCTCTAATAAAATACAAAAAAAAGGGCTGAGGATGTGATCCAGTGGTCGAGTGCCCTGAGTTCAATCCCCAGTACCAAAAAAAAAAAAAAAAAAAAAAAAAAAAAAAAAAAAAAAAAAAAATTTATTCAGTTCATTACCATGATTGCTGGCCAGGGAATACTGCCCATCCTTCATCTGTTCATTTCTTCACTTAGGAAATACACGGGGGAGTGGCGTGACATAATGGTTTATGGTGTTCGTCCTCCAATCACAGACAATCCCCTTTCTAGTTGTGCATTTTATAAAGTTCCTTAGTCCCTCTGTGCCTCCATTTCCTTATCCAGAAAATAAGGATACTAATAAAATAGCATTCAACTCTAGAGTTGTTATAAAGTTTAAACTAACATTTGCAAATTTCTTAGTACAGTCTCTGACACATAGTAATGGCTCCGTGTATGCCACTATTTTGACAAGTCTCCCACAGTAAATGAGGTACTAGGTTTAGACAACTTCCAGAACTTTACTGTCTAGTAGAAAATTGTTCTAATTCCTAATTAACATATCTGACATTTTGTCGTGTCAGCTACTAACAATGTAGTTACCCAATATTTCACTCTTTTACAGTTCAGCTTAGAAATGAATAATAAATAAAATATAATAATTATTATTATAAATATGATTATAAATAATGTAATTTATAATTATAACACAATATAATTATAAATTATAAATTATATTATAAATATAATAATTATTATTCATATTGGGTAACTACATTGTTATTATTATTATTACTATCATTATTACTAACAGTAGTAGTATTTTGGTGCTGGCATTGGACACCAGGGTCTTGTACGTGCTAAGCACAGGCTCTACCACTGAGCTACATATCCAGGCCAGAAATGTGTACTTTTTAAAACCTAAGGTTCAGGCCGGGCGCGGTGGCGCATGCCTGTAATCCTAGCACTTGGAAGGCTGAGGCAGGAGGATTGAGAGTTCAAAGCCAGCCTCAGCAATAGTTAGGCACTTAGCAACTCAGTGAGACCCTGTCTCTAATAAAATACAAAAAAGGGCTGGGGATGTGGCCCAGTGGTCGAGTGCCCCTGAGTTCAATCCCTAGTATCAAACAAACAAACAACAACAAAAACCTAAGGTCCAGCAAATATTAAACATGTAGGTTGTATGAGAAGAGTTTGGGGAAGTTACAAAACTTTAAAATTATCATTTTTGTTGATTTTCTACTCTCATGCATATTCTTGTAGTTTTTGTTAAACCTTGGTTAATTTATTTTAATTTAGCCTAAAGGCACAAAATAAATATCTTTGCTTTCCCTAAACATCACCCACATTCTGCAAATTTCTTTTCTTCAAAAAAGTGCTTAATGCTAAGACTTTGTTTTTTAAGAAGAGTTCATGCTTTTTGTAGGCTTACAATTTTATTATTCTATTATTTCCAAAAGATATTTCACACAGTTTGATTTTACTGATGCATTTCTTCCTTTAGAGAAGATGTTTTGGTAAACTGGACTTCAGAATACCACATAATACCACAGATATTATTAACATGTGACATGGTTGAACCAAATGGTCCCTTGTGTTCAAAACATCCCTCTGACATTGTGTTGGATTCTTGGGCACAAATATTAAAGGTCTATAGCAGCTGACTGTTACCTGGGCAAGTAAAGAGTGCAGGTCAATCCAAAATCTAATGCGCCATAATGTATTAAATATCATAATAGGTGAAAGGCCTAGGAGGAAATATAAACATAATAACTTTAATTTTGTTTGACAAGTATAAATTTTATAGAACATAAATCATATGTATAGGTATAGATGATACTGTGTCAATAATCATTTTGAGTATATAACTGGGCATTTGTGTGTGTGTGTGTGTGTGTGTGTGTGTGTGTGTATTCACCCATAGGCTGGAGATGTGAAAAGAACCTTAGTATATGGAGTAAGAAAGAGCTGTGAAGCTGGAATTTTCCAGAAAATAAACCCTTCTAATATATTCACTCTGAATAGGCCATAACTTAAGGGATAGTGTGACTGATTATTTTCTATATGTCTGAAGAGAGCCATGAAAAGAATTGTTGAGGAAAGGTATTGCAACTTTCAAATAGCTGGTCTCCATGTGGAATATCTTTTAGTCTCCATTTGTACTTTTCTAGTCTGTCTTTGTGTTTGGTACCTTCAGAAGGTATGATATACAATCCTGGACACAGAGGAGACATGGACCATTGCTATCTACTAGAAATTATATCCCCCATATGACACTTGTGAAAGTTCAGAATCACTGGTGTCTTCTAGCAGCTCTACAACTTCATTTGTAGCAGGACACGTTATCTTTGTCAGGCAAGTGTGATGGGTATGACCTTGTGTCCCAGTAGCATTTGAAAACTGTGCACACTTTCTTGGAGACCTGGAATAGTGGGTAAATATGATTAAGCAGAAGAGGCAAGTGGAGTCTCACCAGTCATTCAGTTGGAGTAAGTTGAAGACTTGCCCAAGAGAAAAACTAAATTTGGAAAAGTGGAGGGAATTTTAAAGAAAAAGGAAAAAAATAACTAGAAGTGATAGGTCTCCCATAGGTTGTGTGACTGGTTTCATCCTCAGAGAACAGTGAAGGTAAGAAAAGCCAAGAGAGTAAATAACAAAAATGACACAAAATATGTTAGTGTTTCCCAAAATTAAATTTAGAAAAGTAATTCCATGCTAGAGTAGGATTTGTATGAATGGAAAACTACCAAATTATTCCAAGTATCCTTTGACTTTATCTTCTTTGGTACCAGTAGACTGCATTGTGTTCTTCTCCCTGGAAAGGAGAAAGGGTCAAAAAACCTCTCAGGTTCTTCCTGGGGTGTTTTCTAACAGCAAATGAGAATTGGTTTTTTGTTTGCTTCCTTGTTTTGTTTTCTCCCACACCACTGGGTGTTCGACAATTCAATTCCCATCTTACATGATCTGGATTTAACCCAGACCACCCAGATTAAGGAAGGGTCCAGCCCCTCAAGACTATCACTATTTTGAAGGCCGGCCACAAATGGTGTGCTCAGGTTACCCACAATCCTGCCCAAATTACTATAAATTTGGTGTTCCTTGACCCCCACTTGAGGCTCCATAATTCACTAGAATGACTCCTGGAGCACAGGAAAGCACTTTATTTACTATCATTGGTTTATTACAGCTCAGAACAGCCAAATGGGAGACATGCATAGAGCAAGATACTGGGGTGAGGGTATTGCAAGGATTTCCTGTGCCCTCTCTGGGTACACCATCTTCTCTCAACCCCTTTGTTTAGGGGTGTTTTGGAGGGTCCATTAGGTAGATGGGATTGATTAAACTACTGGCCGTTGGTGTTTGAACCCAACCTCCATCTCCTCCCCCAGGGTGAGAAAGTTTCAATTTTCTAATCACATGGAGCATACCTCTGGCTACCAGTCCCCACCACGAATCTGTCTAGAAGCCCACCAATAATTACCTCATTAGCATAAATGCAGGGGCATTAAAAGGGGCTCCTTAAGAATAAAAGAAGATATTCCTATCACGCAGTATTACTGCCTAGGGGTGCTGGGTTTGTGGTCTCCATTCAGCAAGGAATTGAAGAACAGAACACACAGATAGCAAGCAAGAAGTAGGTTTATTATAAAAGCAACAGAGACACAGAGATAGACTTCTCTGAAGGAAAGGGCCCCAGAGCTGAGAACCTGGTAGGAGAGTTTTGGCTGGTTCTTTTTACCATCTCTGGAATTTCTTCTTTTCTATCTCTTCCACTGTTCACATGATCCTCACTATTATTGGTTGGTGCCCCCTCTGTCTATGCATCTGTTTTAATTTTTCTATTGGCTCCCCTACTTAGGAGCATGAGTATAGAAGTGTCTGTCTGATTGGGTGCCCCCACTTGTGTCCACAAACAATTTTGTCAGGCAGGAAGTTGACCTCATCAGAAGACCCTCTCCATTGCTCCTTTGTTCTGGCCCTGCCTCCAAGCTCCTCACGCGCCATCTTGCCCCAACTGCCTAGGCCCTTCTATATCTCCCTCATCAAGAAATCCTAAGAGTTTTAGGGGCTTTGTGCCAGGACAGAGACCAAATATATTTTATATCATTCCATAGAACCAAATTATATATTCTTTCCTATAAGTTAAAGCAGGGTCCTTGAGGGATTAACTCTTTCAAGATCAAGTTAGACTTTTGGAGCTGAAGAAAAGCAATCCTTCTTAACCATTTCCATGGAATTATAAGAAATCAGTGCCCTACAGTGTGTTTCCAAAAAATGAACAAAAGAAAAGAACACGGTAGTGTGTGAGCTTAGAATGGAGAGGTTGCCCATCACAAAGGAGAAGTGGTTTCCTCACATTTAATTACCTTCCCTGTGTCTTGAATGCTCTTGCAATGAACGTGTGAGTTTGCCCTTGAATATCAGTGTCACTTGCCCACTTTTTTATCGAGTGACCTCTTCCTCCTCTTGAATTCTGGAGGCTGCTTTTAGTGCATTCTGAAGAGCGATGGATATTCTTTCCAACATGACAGCTAGGATAAAGAGCTTGTGGTGACAGAGCTCTCCTTAGCTCTGTAGCTCCCAGTGAGTTTGCAGATGATGTTCACCAGCCTCCTCCTTCAGGTACTTACAGGAGGCCATGGCCAAAATGACTCAGGTTATAAATGCTTAGGATCCTTTATCAACAACAGATTAAAATATCCATTTGGTATGCAGAATAATGTCCCTCCCCAAACGATGTCCTTGTCTTAATCCCTAGAACCAGCAAGTATATTATCTTAGATGGAATTAAGGTTGCAATGGAATTAATATTGCTAAACAGCACACAAGGAATTTATCTGGGTGGGCTCAATGTGATCATAATTCTTTATTTTTTAATTTTTTATTTGATCTTTTTAGTTATACATGACAGTAGAATATGTTTTGACATATCATACGTACATGGATTATAACTTCCCATTCTTGTGGTTGTACATGTTGTGGAGTTTCACTGCTCATGTATTCATATATGAACACAGGAAAGTTAAGTCCCATTCATCCTACTGTCTTTCCCATTCCTATTCCAGCTTTCTTCTCCCCACCACAACCATCTCCCCTGTCCAAACCAATGAACAACCAAACAGTGTGTGTCCAAACCGACACACACTGCCTATTGTGAGTCAGCATCTGCATATCAGAGAAAACATTTGGCCTTTGGTTTTGGGGGATTTTTTTTTTTTTTTTCACTTAGCATGATAGCCTCCGGTTCCATCCCTTTACTGGCAAATGCCATAATTTCATTTTTCTTTAAGGCTGAGTAATATTCCATTGTGTATATATACCACAGTTTCTTTATTCATTCATCTATTGAAGGGCATCTAGGTTGGTTCCATAGCTTAGCTATTATGAATTGAGCTGTGAACATTGATGTGGCCATGTCACTATAGTATGCTGATTTTAAGTCCTGTGGGCATATGCCCAGGAGTGGGATAACTGGGTCAAGTTCCATCCCAAGTTTTCTTAGGAATCTCTGTACTGCTTTCCAGAGTGGTTGCAGCAATTTGCAGTCCCACCAGCAATGTAAAAGTGTACCTTCCCCCCCACATCCTTACCAACATTTATGTATTCTTGATATTTATTGTATTCTTTTTTTAAATATTTATTTATTTAGTTGTACACAATACCTTTATTTATTTTTATGTGGTGCTGAGGATCAAACCTGGGCCACACACGTGCTAGGCAAGTGCTCTACCGGTGAGCCACAACCCCAGCCCTCAACTTGTATTCTTGATAGTTGCCATTCTGACTGGAGTGAGATGAAATCTCAGTATAGTTTTAATTTGTATTTTTCTAATTGCTAGTGATGTTGAACATTTTTTCATATATTTGTTGACCATTTGTATTTCTTCTGTGAAGTATCTATTCAGTTCTTTTGCCTATTTGTCAATTGGGTTATTTATTTATTTATTTATTTATTTATAGTGTTAAGTTTTCTGAGTTCTTTATATATCCTGGAGATTAATGTTCTGTCTGAGGTGTAGATGGCAAAGATTTACTTCCATTTTGTAGGCTCTCTCTTCATGTTCTTGATTGTTTCCTTTGCTGTCAATGTAATCACAATTCTTGAAAGAGAGGCAGAGCAGGTCAGGGTGATCTGATATGAGAAAGACTCAATGTACCATTGCTGGCTTTGAAGATGGAGGGAAGAAGACACGGACCAAAGAAAGAGGTCTATAAACTGGAAAAAGAAAGAAAGTGGGTCATCCCTTGAATCCTCTGGAAGGAACTCAGCTCTGCTAGCATTTAGTTTAGCCTGTGGGACCCATCGTGAACTCATCTGACCTACGGACCAACTTGTGTTGTTTCAAGCCACAAAGTTTGTGGTACATTTTTGCAACCAGAGAAATGAAAAGTTGTGCTGCAGTTGTATATGATGAATCAAAATGCATTGTGCTGTCATATATACCTAATTAAAATAAGCTAATTAATTAAAAAAAAATAGGTTCCAAGCTCAGAGAAAGCAAAAGGCTTACACCAGGAGGAACCCATGTTGGTGTCCAAGTTGGCTTTTCCTTTCTGTTGTGTACCAGCAAAACCTAGGCAAGTGAAGGACCATTGAGAATGTTAAAACCTACCTCATAGTAAAGGTTTATGCTTTAGAGACACTTTGTTCTTATGCTAATTCCTAGAAATTCCTTCGATATTAAGTGAACAACAGTTTTACTAAAGATCACTGTGCCTACGCACGTGCTTGGGCCCTGCATAGAAAGTAAATTAGAAGATGGTCTTACTGTATATAGAAACCCTGCAGAATTCTTCACGTAATTTAACTTCCATGTAACCAACCATTTCCTTTTTTTTTTTTTTTTTTTTTTTTTTTAACTAAGTTTCTGGTAGAGAAAACTCAAGTACTAATACACAAATTAATCTTTGGTCAAAAGTTCCCAAGAGTATTTGTTTTCTTTAATATTTGTTCTTTGACCAGGCAGATTTTTAATAGTATACGTAGTTTAATCTAAAAAAAAAAAAAAAAAAAAAAAAAAAAAAAACAGCATCAAAAAGACTTGTGGTGGGGGCTGGGGTTGTGGCTCAGCGGTAGAGTGCTCACCTAGCACACACAAGGCCCTGGGTTTGATCATCAGCACCACATAAAAATAAACAAATAAAATAATGGTATTGTGTCCAACTACAACTAAAAAATAATTTTTTAAAGATTTATGGTGAAAACAAAACATCTGAATACTATGTTTTGTTATCTATGTCCATGTATAAGCTTGAGGACAGAGAATTTATTCTAATTGGTTTTCTTATCCCTAGTGCCACACAAAGCCTAACACTTAGTAGGTATTCAATAAATATATGTTGAATAAATGTTAAATAACAAAAAGTTTCTTTTTATCTGTCTGATGATTTGATTAAAGCTACAAAGAACTACTATGACAAGGTGGTAATAAGTAATTTTTTTGATCATAGCATGCATTATTTACGTTTTATTGCTTTTTCAATAACATAGGGCCATTTAACGGACTATGAGGCCTTGGCCAGGGAGGCTAAAGTTATAAATGCTTCAGATCCTCTTCTAAAGACAGATTGAAATAACCACATGGTAGGAACAGTAATGTCCCTACCCAAATGATATTCTTGTCCTAACCCCTAGAACCTGCAAATGTCTTACCCTAGATGGCAAAGGGAATGAAGGCTGCAGTGGAATTAAGGCAGAACTTGAAACCAGTAAGTCATTTGCCAAAGTCACTAAGGGAAACTGTGGAAATGAGTAATGGCACTTGCAGCTTCAGTGCAGTGTCACCCAGTCCTGAATGTACGAGTCAGCTTTCCCTGAAAAAGAATAAGGCATATGTAAGAAAAACCAGAAATCAGAAGGAATGAACTTTAATTTTATTGAAAGTATGAAGGGAATGTTTTGTGTGTGTGTGTGTGTGTGTTTTTAAATAATATCACAATGAAGACTAATGCCCCAAAATTTTCCTCAAAAAAAGAATAAAAATAATGTTCTCTGTTGTAGTCCTTTTATGATTATCTCTCTTTTTCAAATAGACATTTCATATTATTCAAAGAGAAGTAATATTCTTAGTTGATTGGTTAGAACTTTGATCTGCTCACTAGATCAAAACTACAGGTATAGATCTGGTCTTATATTGAAGTCATCAACGATGCAGACCTCAAATACTCTTTGTTTGGGGCATTTGTCTCTTTGCGGTGGACCCCATGAAGTTGCTCCTAAGAGCCAGTTGTCAACTAGAACAACAGACAGCTACTAAGAGTGCCTCTGAAGGGTTTATGATTTACTCTGAAACATGTGTCAATCTCAAGTTTCCAAAGTACATCAGAACATGATTTCCAAATCATTCCACAATCCAATTTGAGCAGTTATTTGGGCTTGGTGTGGGAGTATTTGGAGAGCTGAGGAACGGGAAGGGTCATGGCGCTCTGTGATGCTTGGGTCAGGCTCCAGTCATGAGTTTAAAGTACCATTTATAAATTACTTGTTGTCCAATTGACTTCCAGTTCAGTTCTAGCAGTGTTGTCTTTACATTCCTAGAAATAAAACATGCACTCAAAATGTTTTGTGTTAAGAAGGAAGTCCAGTGTACAATGTGAATTTTTGGAAAAATCACCACTTTTCACATGGGTAAGGATCACCATTTTGGACATGGGTTAACAGTACTTAGAAGTATAATGATAGAAATCAATGTTTGGTTTTTTTTTTGTTTTGTTTTGAAAGGTGTGGCTCCCAGACCACAAATTTTCCATTTACCATTCTTTTAATAATGTGTTTTTCTCCCTTTTTAGCCAGATTGACTCAACTAATCATTAGAGGCTCACTGTCCCCAGATGCTCCCCAGAATCAGTTCATTAATTTGACATTTCTGGATGGAATGCATGATTTTGATTCCATAAACTCTGAGCCCTAAAGCCACCCATCATGAGGGGAGAGGATGGGAAGGAGTCAGAGGAATCCATGACATTGGCACAAGGGTTTGAATCATTCTTTCTGCTTAGCCTCTAAAGCTGTTATTAGATTTTGAAACAGCAAAGAGAAGGGAGCCTTTGGGCTTGGGGCTTAGACCAACAAAACAAAGCCGTGAACACAATTAGCTGCAGGAAAGGGGACTAAGGCAATAGGAAGGAAGAACAGGAGCCCAGAGAGCCTGTCTGCTGGCCGGACCTGGCTCCAGGGACCAGTGTTCAGGCTCTCAGGCTGAGACCATGTCCTGTTAGAGACTTGAGTTGGAGTAACCTTGGAGGGCCTGGGGCCTGAAATGTCTGGGATGTCACTAATGATATGGCCTCTAAATTGACCTTGGTCAAAAGTAACCCTCAATGTCTAATGAACATATTTCTCTGGATAGACCTTGAAAAATGATCCAGACCTCAAAGATAGGTTTGCATTTAAGAGTTAAATCATGATTTGTCAATAATACACTTTAATGGAATAGACAACTTAACTCTGAAGGCTAATTCAAGTGCAAGGTGAGCCTCTCAGTACTTTAATCTCCTTGCACAGCAGGAAAACCCAACCTTCCTAACCTCTAAACATTTTGGATCCCTGTCATACAATTTTAAAAGGTAGTTTTTGAGAGACTTTCTGGGGATATTTACATAATACATTAATTTTTTTTCATCGATATGGTCATGAAAGTATTTCTTTGAAATGATTCAAGTATAGTCACGTTTCTGAGCCAATCAGATTATTAATTTATACTTGGAAGGAGACTAAAACTATGAGATCAGATGTGATAATTAATCCAATATTAATCCTACCACTTGAAAAATTCAGAATTATTGACAGTTTTCAACTTGCATTTTTTATTTTTTTTCCTGTCATTCGCTGGTCTCATTCTGTTTCCCTGATTGGCACTTTTACAATGTCAGTGATGCCCCCAAATTCATTCAAGTGATTGGCGTCCCTCTAAAGTGAACAATTGTCTACTGTCCCTTGTGGATACGTTTAAAACCTCATTTCCGTCTGTTCTCCTGCAGTGCGTTGGTCATACATTCCTAATTCCTAAAAAGCAACCAGCACCGTTTTAAACCATGTCACTATCCAGTTTAAATTGTCTGTCTGATGATTTGATTAAAGCTACAAAGAACTACTTGAAACTAAAGCTTCTTATAATGAACACAAATGTTAGTGAGGCAGGCATGCCACACTTAACCTGCACTCAGGGATTTAGAGAGAGAAATATATTCAGGAGAGGAATCAATCACAAACTAAATCCCACCCCTTGAGCTCCTTATAGAATTCATCAAGAAGCTTTAAATATGGACTGGTTTCTCTAGGATCGAATCATAGCTACCCACCCCAGCTTCCAAAGTCTCCTAAGAGAGTCAGGAGATAGGTATTAACAAACATATAAAAAGAAAAACCACAACATCAATACTAAAATCACCATCACAAGATAATCCAAAACACAGGGGCTCGTTCTGAAATCATCAGCCTTATCCTAGAGACTAAAGTTAAACATGATGCTGTGATGTCAAAACATTTGACTTTGTTTTCCCTTGAATAATGATTTGGTAATTCTTGGATATTTCCAACGACTTTATTATTTATACCCTCTCAAAGTCCGGATACTTGGCTTGAGATGGTACATCAGCTTTTCTCCCGTAGGGGAGGTTGTAATGTTTAATGGAACAAATAAGATGATGTATTATGGGCATTGGAGCATTCAATTTCTGTGATGTGTTTTTCACCATTGTGGATAACTCATCAGACTGCAGAGAAAATGTTCACTGGTTTAAAGTCTCTGATCTAGATGATTTTAGATGCTTTGATTTCACTATAGAAATTCCTAGACTACTTGTGGGATAAAGCAAATGCTTTGACCATATTGAATTTCATCAAGTAAATTAGCAGAAAATAAAGATAAAATGCCTTTCTATTTAAGAACATGATAATGTTTTAATTGTCATAGCATTTGGCCTGCCTAATGTATACAACCCTTGACATTCATATAATAACAAAAGAAAGTTGTTTGGAATTTTTCTTTTATTTCCTAGTGTCCGCTTTCCTTTCTAGTATTTCTCCCATCCCTACCCCAGCCCTGGCCTTTAGTTCTCCTCCCACTGCCTCATCCTTCTTTAAAGAGAGCCCTGTGTGTGAAGAAACGCATGTAAAAATACCTCATTTCTATATAGATAGGCCAAGGCTGCGGCTGCCTGTTACCTAGCTATGATGAATGGACCACCATGGTTGTGACAACTGATATAGATGCCTCGGGGTGAAACAGGGGTTTACATATTACACAAGCAATTTAACTGTTTTCTAAACATATTGCCAAGACAGTGGGAGTTGGCAGCCCACACTGTGTTTTAGGTTTGGGAGACTTGGATTAGAAGTGACTGTTGATTATGAACCTTTTTATTTGTCTTCGACGAACTACAAGCAACCTAGTAACCCAGGAAAGAATTCTTCACAGCACTTAAACTTGTCTTCCCAGCTCCCTGAGATTGCATACACAAATCATTGGACAAAAGTGGTATAAGACTCTTGCGCATAGATAACCACACAAGACAATTGCCTTGTTCTAACCCTTAAAGAGTTCCACGCAGTGAAATGTTTTATAATCCTTTTTTGTGCAGTAAGGCAAGGAAGAAAAGAAAAGAGGTTGGGCAAAGATTATCCAGGAGAAAGAAAGAGACTCTTTTGGGGGTTCCAGTTGAAACACTATAAAGGACATAATTAACTTCACAATTCTTTGTGTTTTTCATTTGACTGCAGGGAGGAGATGAAAGAGGACTACTAAGCCTTGCATTCCATCCCAATTACAAGAAAAATGGAAAGCTGTATGTGTCTTATACCACCAACCAAGAACGGTGGGCTATGGGGCCTCATGACCACATTCTTAGAGTTGTGGAATACACAGTGTCCAGGTATGGCTCAAATCCATCACAGCTTACAAATTTTGTAATCTTGTTTTCTCTTCATCCTTTCATAAGCTTTTTGTCTAGAAATTGCAAATAATTAGCCAAAAGGTGGCAGTAACTAAAGCAAAATCTCCATCTTGCTTAAAATCCTGTGTGTGTGTGTGTGTGTGTGTGTGTGTGTGTGTGTAAGAGAAACTGAGAAAAAACAAATGATCCTCTGTCATTTTTCTTGGTTATCTTTCAACTTAAACACAGCTTCTAAAACTTGGAAATTAATGTCATTTTTAGTGATTTTCTTATTAGCTCCTTTTTTTTTTTATTTATGTGTCAGATGTTTGTATTCCTATTTGTGTACTCTTAACATTTCAGTAGAAGGTTCACCTTTCGTCTTTAACAATCACGGTATTTTCCCTCCTCACAATGTAGGAAAAATCCCCATCAAGTGGATCTGAGAACAGCCAGGGTGTTTCTGGAAGTTGCAGAGCTGCACAGAAAGCATCTGGGAGGACAATTGCTCTTTGGTCCCGACGGCTTTCTGTACATCATCCTCGGAGACGGGATGATCACACTGGACGATATGGAAGAAATGGATGGGTTAAGGTAAAAGTCGCAATGAACAGGTGCCTCTTGGTATTAAGATGTTTGCAGTGGCAGAAGAAGGGTCTGAGCTAGTGAGTTAAAAATCCTTAAATAAAATATAAGAAAGGGCTGTAGATGTAGCTCAGTGGTTAAGCACCCCTGGGTCAATCCCTAGTACCATTAAAAAAAAAAAAAAATCTTTGAATCACATCACTTGCATAGGTAGATGACTTTAGTTGTCAGTGTTGGCATTTGTAAAATGCAGAGGAATTCAATATTATGCTAATGTAATGTTGCATAGTTCTGAGCTGTGGGGGCTTCCCCTACAATACCCAGCACTGAAAGTGAGCGGTAGGTACCCCTCTCTGGTCAGCAGCCCGCATGGCCCCATAATCGTTAGTCACCTTCTAGCTATGTCTTAGAGTAGTGCCTTCTCTGAACCCATTTAGCAGTGCCTTATCTGCCCCTCCTTTCACTTTCCACCACATGGAACTTGGAACCTTAATAACGTTGTCTCGAATAAGCAGATGGTTCTTTTATTCATAGAGCAGTGTCACCACATTTAGTTTAGGCAAACGGAAAGCACTTATGCCATCCTGCAATTTCTCAGTGATTTCACAGGCTCGGTGCTACGGCTGGACGTGGACACAGATGTGTGCAGTGTGCCTTATTCCATACCAAGGAGCAACCCACACTTCAACAGCACCAACCAGCCGCCAGAAGTGTTTGCCCACGGGCTCCATGATCCAGGCAGGTGAGGACGCAAACCTGTCTTTTCGCTGCTGCTTTAAAGCAGGACTGGAATTTGGCAGCTGGGAAGAGACAGAGGGTGTCAGATCACAGACTGCCGAGGGTGGTGGCCCGTGTTGTGACTGTAATCTTACCAGGTCATTATCCGAGCAAGTGTTCAGCCCTCTTTGTTCTATTAACGTGTGAAGCAGATTGAGAAAGCAGATTAGACAAGGGAAAGGGCAAATTCATAGAGAAAACTTGTCTCAAATTTGGGGGGATTTTTATTTGCTAAACATTGTTGAACTCGTAGACTTCAATCAAACAATTTTAAGAGATCATTAACCTTTGGATTTGCTTCCTTAAACGCCCCCCCCCCACAATTTTATTTTCTTTATTGTCTTTGTTTGGTGCTGCTATAACAGAATACTGCAGATTGGGTGATTTATAAAGAGTAAAGGTTATTTTGCTCATTGTCTGGAGGCTGAGAAGTCCAAGGGCATGGTACTGGCATCTGCTCAGCATCTGGTGAGGGCTTCCTGCTGTGTCATCCCAGGATGGAGGAGAGAGGGGAAGAGAGGGAGGGGGAAGGGAGGAAGGGGACAGAGACAGAGGTGGCCAACTCATCCTTTTATCAGAACTCACTCCTGGAATAACTAACTCACTCCCACAATAACATCATTCATCCACTCACCTCATAAAGGCCTCACCAGGCAAGGTGGTACATGCCTATATTCCCAACGGCTCGGGAGGCTGAGACAGGAGAAATGCGAGTTCAAAACCAGCCTCAGCAAAAGTGAGGTGCTAAGCAACTCGGTGAGACCCTGTCTCTAAATAAAATACAAAATAGAGCTGGAGATGTGGCTCAGTGGTCCAGTGACCCTGAGTTCAATCCCCTGAATGCCCCCCCTCAAAAAAAACAAACAAACGAAAAGGCCTCACTGGTCAACCCTGTTAGTTGCACTGAGGATTAAGAGGCCAGCACAGGAACATTATAGGACACAGTCAAACCACAGCTCTAACATATTAAATGGGGGTGATAACAATTACACTGTAAGGATGCTGTTGTGATTCAATAAAAAATCTATAGGTGGGCTGGGGTTGTGGCTCAGTGGTAGAGCGCTCGCTTAGCACATGCACAGCCCCGGGTTCAATCCTCAGCACCACGTAAACATAAATGCATTGCATTGTGTACAACTAAAGCAAATAAATAAATATTTTTTTTAAAAAAATCTACAGGTAAAGTACAAAGTACTACTCTTGGTGATTCTTACCATAACTTCCCTTAACATAGGATGAGCAGGGTTAATTTGCAAGGAGTTGAATAAATGTTAACTATTTTTTTTATATGAAAACAATTACAAATATTAAAAGAACTCCTTGGCTGCTTGCTGTACTATAACAGACCAAAAAGAAAGAAAAACTAAGAAGTGCATAGAGTGAGAATTTTTCAGTACACTGAAAAATACTATTCAGTATAACTTAGAATTCCGTGATGAAAGCCCCACCCAGTCTGTAGTCTATTATTCTTACTAAGAGGTATCTGGCCACATTCGTTCATTTACTAGCTGAGTTATTATTTCTGTTTAATGTTTATTGAGTGTTCACTATGTGCAAGGTGAATATTTCTCAAATTTTTTATTTTCATAATCCCTCATGCCCTTCATCTCCCCTCCATCAAAGCCCAAGCCTACAGTTCATTTCCTTTTTGGCATCTCAGCAGATCTTAAAATCTGTTCGACAGGGAATACTTAAGGTGGGTTCAGGATGTGGAGAAAACTGTCACATTCCATTCCTATGGCTCAGAACTCACAGATACCACCACCAAGCAGCACTTTGAAGTCAAGCAGCCTGAGTCACCACAAGCCCACTGGAGCCTTCTCGCAATCTTCCTGGGGGTCCTGAATCTCAGTGCAAAAACACAGATGAGGTGCCTCACAGACCATAAGTGTGGCAAGATGCCTGCGCTGTGCAGTACCACCTCCTCTGGCGGCAGAGGGCTGAAGGAAATGTCAGTGTTTATACTCCACCTCCCTGCAAGAGAATTTTAAGCTGAAAAGGGTTTCATAAAGCTGAAAAGAAACTAAATTATTGGATGAAAGTAAACCTCACTGTTATTAAGCAGCTGACTGCAGGGTGCTAAGCTAGGTATCCCATGTACAGTCTCTTTATGTCTCTCAGCAGTAATCAGAGGCAGCCAGCATCTGCACCCCAAAACCCTCTTTTAAAATAGACTATTCTTTTTTGAAATTAAATTATTTATTTATTCTAATTTGTTATACATGCTTGCAGAGTGTAATTCATTTCATATTACATATAAAGAGCACAGTTTTTCAAGTCACTGATTTTACATAAAGTATTTTCACACCATTTGTGTTTTTATATATTTACTTAGGGTATTGATGTCTAACTCATTCTGCCATTATTCCTATCCCCTTGACCCCTCCCCTCCCCTCCCCTTGTTCTATTTAACATTCCTTCATTCCTCTCATCCCCCCTCCCTTGCCACTATAATTCGGTATCATCATAGCAAAGGAATCATTCAACCTTTGGTTTTTTGGGATTGGCTAACTTCATTTAGCATTATTTTCTCCAACTCCATCCATTCACCTGCAAATGCCATGATTTTATTCTCTTTTAGTGCTGAGTAGTGTTCCATTGTGTATATATACCAGAGTTTCCCTATTTATTCATCTATTGGTGTGCATCAGGTTGTTTCCACAATCTAGCTATGGTGAATTGTGCTGCTATAAACATTGATGTGGCTGTGTCCCTGTAGTAAGCTGTTTTAGCTGGGTCAATTGGTGGTTCCATTCCAAGTTTTCCTAGGAATCTCCATACTGCTTTCCAGATTGGCTGCACCAATTTGCAGTCCCACCAGCAATGTATGAGCATGCCCTTTTCCCTACATCCTCGCCAGCATTTATTGTTGTTTGTGTTTTTGATAGCTGCCATTCTGACTGGAGTGACTATTCTTTAGAGCACTTGTGAGTTCAGAGCAAAATTAAGCAGATGGTAGTGACATTTCCTGTGCGCCCCATCTCCACTTAAATATAGCCTCTGCCATCATCATACCACGCATGGAGTGGGACACTGGTTGCAGTGATGGGCTGATACTGGCACAACAAAATCACCCAGCACCCACAGAATACATTAGGGAGCAGTCTTGGTGGTGTACTATTTGGATTTGGACAAATGGATAATGACACACATCCACCATCGTAGCATCCTACTGAGCAGTGGCACTGTCTGGCCTCCTTTTATGCAAGAAACTGAATGTAAAGGGTCAGGAAGTTCTCAGTGGACCTAGGGTTAGCTGGAGCTGGAGCTCACAGCCCCCAGCCATTCCATCCTCTGGGAGAACTGGTCTTTTCTTCCAGATTTGCTGTTTCTTGTTGGAAACAAGTCAAACCCCTTTTTGCATAGTTTCTCCATCTTCAAAAGAACCATAATACAGGAAATTTTTTCTCATGCCATGTGGGTTTAGTTCCACCTTAAGTTGCAGCATGTCTGTGCCATGATCCCTGCCAGGCATTGTCTTCTGTGAATCACTGAATTAAAGGGGACAATAAAAGGACTGTTGCCACAGAATAACCAACCCATCTTTGGCAGGTCAGGTGAACAGTTTCCTTATCATGAATGGGATCATTTGGAGCCAAAAAGATTGTTGTTTTGTTTTGTTTTAAAATAATTGCTACGTAACTCTCATGTCTTTAAGGCCCAGCCTCTATGCTCATTTTTTTTTTTCAATTTTTAAAATTTATTTAATAGCTCCAGTGGTGTGGCTTTGTTTGTAAGTAATTAATGTATTTTGTTGGCCCAATGCAGTGATTCTCAATGGAATGGTTTTGCCTCCAGGGGATCTTGGCAATGTCTGGAAACATTTTTTTGGTTTTAACAACCGGGTAGGGTAGGGATGGGGGTAAACTGACATTACTGGCATCTAGTGGGTCAAGGCCAGGGATACTGTCAAACATCTCTGACTGGCAGGACAGCCCCCTCCCAAAATAAAGATTACCTGGCCCAAATTTTTGAGCCACCTAAAAAGCAGTGCAAGCCTGTTTTCCACATTTTGGAAAACTGATTATTCAAACTTCATTCTTCCTCTTCCCAGACTCTTTGTGCTTACTCCTTCACTGACTTAAACACTCAGCAAATACTGAGCCCCTCTTTCGTCCTCAGCTTTGAACTTGGTAACAGAAATATAGTGATAAGGAAGCTCCAAGAGATTCCTGCTTTTCCTGGAGCTGAAGTCAGTGGCTGGAGTCACAGAGGTTCTTGGCCCCCAGCTGGGGCACAGAAGAGATGAAGACGGAGTAGACATAAAAGTCCTCCGTGCTTGTGGGAACCAACTTTATTTCACTCCGGCATTGGAATTGATATTTTCCTCTGTTGGAGCAGAGCATGCTGAGCTTCAGAATTTAGCATCAGAACTAATACTACACAAAACTAACACTCTAACTAATATGACATTGCGTGGTGCAGATGTGGTTGATAACACTGACTTTTATTCATAATACTTTGCCAATGTATTATACATGAGATCTTCCGTAAGAATAGGCTAACAAATATTTTAAGACAGTGGGCATAATCCTAAGGAAGGGAGATACCAAGAGAAATTAAGAAATATACTCCAGAGATAATTAAGCTTCCACAGAGTAAACAAAACACACCAGGATGTTTCCGTTTTGGTTTCTAGAAAATCCAAACTCAATTGCTCATAGGATCCTGGCCAGCCCACAAAGGGTTCCTTCCTATGTCGGGACCTCTCCAGTCTGAACTTGGAAGATGCCCTGGTAGGAATTAATGGGTATCCACCTCTTCCGTTATGCAGATGCGCTGTGGATCGCCATCCCACGGATATAAACATCAATTTAACAATACTTTGTTCAGACTCCAATGGAAAAAACAGATCGTCAGCCAGAATCCTACAGATAATAAAGGGGAAAGATTATGGTAAGTTGAACATAATTTGTTGATTTTTGTCTTCCTTCCAGTTTGGTCTTGGTATATTAATTGAAGAGAAAAGGATTTCTGCAAAACGAGATTTTGAGAAGTCCTGAAAACATGGACCTAAACAGTAGTGAGGAGGTCAATTACTCATATTTTAAAGGTCCAGGGAGTCTAACAAGTCCTAAGGGTTCTATTTAGCCAATTGCCTTTCCCGTGGATTGAATAGTTCCCCCATTGGTCCAAATAATGTACTGGTTTCAAAAGTTAGTGGCTTATACTTTGCTCATCTGCAAATCAACATGAATAACTTCAACTTATTTAATATAATAAGGGAGAACTTGTCCTAACATCTTATACACAAGGAAAAAAAAAGTCTTAAAGGTAAGAAATTTCTCAATACTCAACGTGCTAGTCTCAGCAATTAGGAAAATTATAAGTGCTTCAAATAAGAATGTAATTTTTTAAAAGGTATTTATTTTAGAGAAAACAAAGTCATCGACTTGTAAAAACAAGTCATGGGAATGGGGTGTTTAAACATTATTTTTAATAACATGATTACTAGGATATTTAGAGTGACCACATAAAAACATAAAATTGGGTATTTGTGAAGTTCAAGACACTTAGTATTTTTCAATATTATAGTAGAGATTCCTTTTGAAGGTGGCTGTATATTAGACATCAGCATGGTTCAGAAAAACAGTAGATTAAGATTATTAAAATGATTTATTCTTCTATTTATTCATTCAATACTGATATTTATTTAGCACCTGGAATGAAACAGCTGTGTTAGTCCATGTGGTATTCAGTTCTTACACTTTTGTTTTTGTGTTTTCTTCTGGGTGTTTGTGTATTTCTGTGCATTTTATAAAAGCCAAACCAAAGAATAATGTGGCTTAGGGGAAGAAAAAAATCTAATGAGCACTTGCTCAATGGAATTTGGCCTATATCATAAGTTAAATTCTACAATTACATTAATTGAGATTGAGCCAAAACTAATTACAGTATGAACAGCCCTACATTTTTGTATTTTAAAACATGTCCACAGGGCTGACTGTATGCCAGATCTGTAGTAAGCACTTTATAAACCTTATTCATCTCATCCATAGGACAATTCTGTGTGACAGGCACTGTCATTGGCCACATCACTCTCAGATGAGGAAACTGAGGCATGGGTCAATTGTCCCACCACCCAGAGTGGGAAAGGGTGGGTTTGAACCCAAGCAGTCTGACTGTAGAGTTCATAGCCTTAGTCAATTACGCTGCCTCTCAGGGTGCTAGGTATTTACAACTGGCCTTTTCTAATTGCCGTAACATCATATTCAACATCATGGCATGGGCAAAGCAGAGGGCTTTGAAATTACTTTCCACAAAAGCTTTGGCATAAAAGACTGCCTGTTGATGGTGGCTTATTTGATATTAAAGACGTAAGAAGCAATTTTCAGGTTAATTTGCAACTGGCTTTGGAACTTTTCTGTTGCAATTACCAGACATAGATTCAAGTAAGTAACAGCAAGCATGGAAAGTCTGAGATGCATGACTATACACACATAATTCAAAAGGAATTATTGGAGTGAATTTTGTTAACCACACGACTCTATAAACGAAACTATTAAAATATTTTAAGTGAAGATGTTGACTAAGTGACAATGCTTTTAAATATACAGTAAATGTGGTTTTAAAGATCTTTTATGTGCCATGCTTTTATTTTCAGTTAAGTGTGAACTTTTAAAGATTTTATATCATTTGACAGAGGTCTGGTTCAATTTACTAAATATAAGCAGAAGCATTCCTCCAAAACATTTACTATTTTAAAAATTAAGCTTTTTAAAAAAGAAGTATATGGATTTTAAAGTAAATAATCACAATTTACCAAATATACAAATTCTAATTGTATTGAAAATTTGATGTATCCTGGTGTTCATAACAACAACCAGAATCTGTATTCTCATTTCATTAAGCTTTGTGCAGAGATCTTTTAAATTTTGATGCTAATTAAATAAAGACCAGTTATTTTCACTAAATATCTAAATCAAGGATTCATCTCTTGCACCATGTAACTTATTTAAGAGTCAACTTACTGTAATAATCATTGCTTGGCCTGCATTGCTTTTTCTTGATGGAACTATGTTTCTTTTGATCTAATACTATATATTTCTTTCCAGAAAGTGAACCGTCGCTTTTAGAATTCAAGCCATTCAGTAATGGTCCTTTGGTTGGTGGATTTGTTTACCGAGGCTGCCAGTCTGAAAGACTGTATGGAAGCTATGTTTTTGGAGATCGTAACGGGTACGTTTCCTGGTACCACAATTTGATATACCAAATGACGTATTCACCGGTCAGTCCATTGGACAAACCACCACAAAGTATTCAACTGATTGTCTCCCCTGGGGAGTCTGACCTGGGACACACATAAATATTATAGAGATGCTTTTCAACAGCCTTGATCAAGTTTATAAAATGTTTAAGGGCCAGTGAAGATGGACTTTCTGTAGTATTTAGGCTCTTCCCTTCATCCTCAACATAAATTTACCAAGTACATAATTTGAAAACTGTTGTTTTGCACGAGTTGTGAAAATATTTTTTAAACTATCCTAGAAGGCTAAATGTTTCCTTCCAAATTTTTAGGACTTTGAGCAATAGAATATAATTTGTCTCTATGGGTAGGGATATTACAAAATCAAATTTAGCATGAATTTCTTGAAGTCATATCATGGATAATTCTAAGAAACTGATGAAATCCACATGAAGAATCTTGTTCCCCAAGTCTCTAGCACGTAGGCACATGGCAGAGCTGAAATGCTTGGGTGCTATAAGGAACCCCAAAAGTATACTGACCCAGCTCTCTTCCTCCTATCCCTCTCTCTGATCAATTGCACAACATAGAGTCTACTCCTGCAGAGGAAGTATCATTCTCTGGATGAAGGGGAGGGCTTTTGTCATACTCAGGTACTTTCAGTGCCCCCTCCAAAGTATCTTCTTTAATCACTTTCTCAGCGGATGGGAATTTCACAGTACTCAACACAGATAATGGGCTTATTTTTTATTTTTCCCTTGAGAAGCCAGGTCTATGACACACCAGTTATTTATTGCAAATCTTAATTGAAACATTTCATTGTCATCTTTAATCAAAAGCATGTTTTCATGGTAGGTTTCTGGTATGTTTTTGCTTTAGAAATTTCCTAACTCTCCAGCAAAGTCCAGTGACCAAGCAATGGCAAGAGAAACCACTCTGTCTCGGCACCGGTGGCTCCTGTCGAGGCTACTTTTCCGGTCACATCTTGGGATTTGGAGAAGATGAATTAGGTACTGTGTAAATTCCTTCTAATAAGTTCCGTTCTCACGTCCTTGCTCAAGACACTTTGTTCTTCCCTAAAGAATAACAGACTCCTCCTACACTGTTGGACACGTGATCCACAGCAGAGGATGCAATCCACTGGAGAGATGAAAGATGGGCCCATTATATCTTCTTTTCCAGTAACTTTTCCCTGAGGAAAAATACCTTCTCTTCATTCTCAAAATATAAAAGTAATAAAACAGGAAAATAGGAGGCATGCACAGAAAAAATTTGAGGTTCAAAGCAAGAATGTTTAAATGTCTTCGATATTTTTGATTATGTACCAGAGTAATCTGTTTGTATTCTCTATCTGAAAACCTTCCATCTACCTGAGTCTCTTGTAATAAATTTAAACAACTTGCTGGAATCTGAGATTCCCTGCACCCCTTTTTTTTAACTTAAATTTTTTTTTTCCCATTAGGGCATGGTATTTGTGCAAGATAATTTGATTTGTAGATTTTCTTTCCAATAGAATAGAAATTACCTATTGATGATCCATGGGATAACATTTTTGGGGGGCATGCTTAATTAGCAAACTGTACCCAGGAAGCCAAAAGAAGTTGAAATTGGAATGTGATCAAGCAGACAGTAAAATTTACTCTCTTACTATTTTAAATTACGGGGATAAAGGTAGCTTTTATTATTTTCTTTAAAGAATAATATCCAAATAAACCACAGCTCTTATGCTTCTTCAGCCTCAGAAATGAATTTCTAGTCATTGAAAGAGTAGGTGTTTCCTATTTCAATCAGAATATTTTCTCTAAAAGTCCAGATTGGCTTTCTTTTTTACATGAAGTGAAAAGATTCATCAGAAATAGTTCCATGCTATTCACTTAGATTAATAAGGAACTCAGACAAGACTCCCGAAACACATAAAATATTTCAGAGCCATGGGAATGTAGTGATTCAAAGGAAAGAAGTCCATCTGTTCTTGTCCCAGCAGTGAAAGCATTTTACAACTAATTTTTCCCTGACATCCTCCTACCCCACTCAAATAAACCCGATAGATATTTTTTTTTGCTTACATCTTCTGTAATATAATTTAATTTTTATGGGCAAACTTTGATTTTAAGGATAATTAAATTGTAGCAGATTTAGAAATAAATGTGTAGATGTTGTGATTGAATCATTTTGATTTTCGTGAACAAGAATCAGCATCAATCACATTAGCATCATTGCTATTGGCTCAAATATCCCAAATGTCTGTGAACACTTAAGATTATGTTTTGTTGGGAGCAAAACCAAAATAATAATAATAATAATAAGGCATTCACAATACTAATTATACAACCCTGTGTATACCTCATAATTAAAATAATAAGCCAAGTGTGGTGTCCACACCTGAGATCCTAATGACTCCAAAGGCTGAGGCAGGAGGATTGCAAGTTTGAAGCTAGCCTCAGCAGTCTAATGAGACCCTGTCTCAAAATAAAAAATAAAAAGGACTGGGGGATGTGGCTCAGTGGTAAAGAGCCCTTGGATTCAATCCCCACTACCAAAATAAATTAAAAAAATATACTTTTGATGAAATATATTTTAGTTGAAACTCTCTAGCTTTAATTCAAGAGCCATGTAAGAAAATGAGTAAGGTTTTGCACTTTTGAAGCAAAAAGTGTTCAGAGTCTGGTGTTTTGGATGTGTTACTTTCTTCAACTATAAAGTCAGGATGGCTTTGTTGTAAGGATTAAACGAGGTAAGCTTATAAAGTATTTCACTTTTGCTTATGTCTTTTTTCCATTTCATTTTTATTTTCTCTGTGGAGTCTGTATTTTTATTGTAAACCTTGTAACATCTTTTCAGAAACAGAAAAGTAGTTATAGGCACAGTGAAAGGATGGAGTAGGGAAATACAGAATACATCAAACACTATTTCATGAGTGGGGACAGAATGCAAATTTTAAAACCCGATAAACATATCATCACAAATACAGCTTCTAATTTTCTATTCATGTGACCCATTCTGTACATTGACATATGATATCAATGTCTCCCTTACTCCTTCTCCCTCCCTCTCCCTCTCTCTCTCCTCAATATTTATTTTAACATCTCTTTAGAATCGAAAGATTAAAAATGAGCACCCCAATTCCATCTGGCCTCAAATTAACAGTAACAACCTGGTAACCAAAACCTTTAAATCTTGGGCAAAAAAATAAGTCAAGATAAAACGTATCCATTCGACACTCATTCTACAAATATTTATTGAGCACCTACTCTGTCTTAAAGGGATACAGTAACAAATAAAAGACCAAAAAAAGCCGGGCGCGGTGGTGCACGCCTGTAATCCCAGCACTTTGGGAGGCTGAGGCAGGAGGATCGCGAGTTCAAAGCCAGCCTCAGCAATGGCAAGGCACTTAGTAACTCAGTGAGACCCTGTCTCTAAATAAAATACAAAAAAAGGGCTGGGGATGTGACCCAGTGGTCGAGTGCCCCTGAGTTCAATCCCCAGTACCAAAAAAAAAAAAAAAAAAAAAAAAAGACCAAAAAAAAAAAAAAAAAACCTGCTAACATGACATTCAGAGTATAAATGTACAATCTTTTAAAATACATTCACTGTAAGTCAATGGTAATAAGCGCTTTGAAGAAAAATCTAGGAGCCAAGAGGGGTAGTTGGGAGTTTTAGAAGTATAGTTTTCAATACTGCAGTCAGGAATGATGATACCCAAGCACAGAATAGTAGGAAGGGAGAAGGTGACCGTTGGGGAGGCCTGGGACAAGCCTGCCTCACATGTTCAAAGCCAGGAGGCCAGCAAGGATGAAGAGGGGTGAACCAGGGGCAGCAATGTGGCCTAAACAGGTCACTGTCAGGACTTCCTTTTGCTCTGAGAGAGATGAGCAAGGGCTTTCCCTGGAGCATTGATGGGATGTGGCAAGAAGCAATTGGAGTCCAGAGCACTCTGGACGTGGCCTGGAGTCAGACTGATGGCCCACTGTCGTGATCTTCAGGCCAAGGAGCTTCCTCAAGAGGAATGCAGACAGAGAGAGAGAAAAATACATGCAATGCTGCTAGTCAACTTCCTGTTATTTCTTTCCTCAACAGGTGAAGTTTACATTTTGTCAAGCAGTAAGAGTATGACCCAGACTCACAACGGAAAACTCTACAAGATTGTCGATCCAAAAAGGTGAGGTTTCTTTTCATTCTTTTCAACCAGGTAAGCATCTTCTTCTGGTTATTTGAGTTCATTCAGATGAGGAGTGGAGGAGTCGTGTTTAAGCAGTCAGCTGGGGTGACCACGTCACCCATTCCACATGCTAAGGTCGTCCCGAGAGGACTCTCTACCCCATCTACCAGGGCTGCCCTTGACCTCTCGGAGCTTTAGTAAGAGTTCACTCGTGCTCCTGTCGCCCCAGCATCGTATCTGTGAAATCTGAGTTCTCAGTTAAAAGCCAGGGGAGGAACCCAATGTGTGAGGCAGTGGCTTCGGCTCTGGTGTTGGAAGCAATAAACTCCTTATTTTTGAGAAAACGAGAAACATGCTGGCAGACGTTGCAGCTGCTAGTATGATTTTTGTTAGGTCATCGGGATGAGTTATTTTGGCAGTTTAACATCTGAGCCTCATTTCAAAATCATCTGAGAGCTCACGGCTCTCATGAAGATGGCTGTGACCAAGCAAATGCAAATGGAAGAAGTGCTTTGTTATTGCCCTCAGCAAAGGGAAGGGTTGACTGTTTAAATCCTTTATAAATAATATGTTCACCCCCCTCCTGCTCGTTCCATCCACCCATCTCAACACACGACTGGCCCATCAGCTTGAATCATCATTAATCAGTTGTTAATTGCATGCATGAGACCCAAAGTACCAGAAGCTGCTAAAATTATAAGCTGTTCAATAGACATTAGTTAGAAGTTTAGGGAAAAAACTCACTATATAGCAAGACCTAGGTACCCCTGTCAGTACCACTAGGTAGTATGGAGCGCTAGTAGTTCTTACTCTTTAACCAAACGATGCTGCAAATTCCAGATTGCTTCTACATGAACTGTGTAGAATTTTAAGTCTCTTTCAAGAGAATAAATTCTAATAATCTGAAAAGTTAACCAAAGACACTGACATAGTTCCATTTTTAAATTACTATCTATAAATTGTTGGCTATATGTGTTTTCCTAGAAGAGCCACTGACTAACAAAATAGATATGCTCTTCCTCCTTTTATACCATAAAACCCTTTCTTTTCCGGGGGAAATATAGGTTGACATTGACTACTGTAGAACAAAAAGAAGAATAATCCATTTTAGCCAGGCACAGTGGTGCATGCCTGTAATCCCAGCAGTTCTAGAGGCTGAGACAGGAGGATCACAAGTTCAAGGACAGTCTCAGGAACCTAGCAAGACCCTGACTCAAAATAAAAAACAAAAAGGGCTGAGGGTATAGCCTCATGGTAAAATGCCCCTGGGTTAAATCTCCAGTACCGAAAAAAGAAAAGAAAGAAAGAATAAACTCCATTTTGAATGGTCTCTGGACAGTATCACATGTAACATGCTGATAGCATTGCTTTCCTATTTGAAAGTACATGTTATCTTTCACAATGGGAAAATTATCCATCCATACACTATAGGGATTTTTTTTTCCCCCTTCTTGAGTGTGAAACCAGTGTCCTCTTTAAGAAAATCAAAGAAATGAATGAAAAAATATCAGACACATAGGTGCTTGTTGAAATTGGCAACATTAAGAATAAAATTAAAACTAATGTTAATTCATGAAATAGCAGCTTTCTAATGATTTTTAATGAGGTGTAGAGATATCACTCAGATCTAATGCAGTTAGTTTCAAAATAGTCATTGTTGCTCCATTATGTTGTCAAAGTCGATGTGCTTTTTGTAAGCTTCCTGCTAGTATTGTAATGAAGTCTCCCTTCTCACAAAAAAAAAAAAAAAAAAAAAAATCTGTCTTCATCTGGTTTGTTTAGTCTGTTGGTGAGTGGAGGTGGATTTTACACCTTCAGTCCATTATTAGTGTCTAATTACCCGCGTTGCCGTAAAGGACCTTGGCTTGTGATCTTAGGGCCCCCTCTAGTAGGGTGGTCTCAGAGTGACATCCTGAAAGCCTGACTTCTCATTATGGTGCCTGTTTCTGGTGAGTCATGTCATGTGTGGGGCCAGGGTTAGGATCTGTGTTTGCTTTTCAGGAGGTGGGGGAAGTGACAGAGTCCCTAAGACACCATTCTTGGACACAGGCATAGGCGAACACTTTAAAATCAAACCGACTATAAGAAAACTAATGTTTTCATAAACATTTGTTGGAAGCCTCATGCTGTTTCGATTTGGATGCCAACGTTTATTATTATAGTATTTCTCCCTAGATGAGTTGAAGTTCTTTATAAGCAGACACTTAAGTATGTGAATAGGATTATTTTGGAAATATGAGCTAATTACTAGCATAGTAGTGTTCAGGATGTCAGTGTCACAGCAAAAATGTTTTTCAAAATCTTTGAGGCATAATTTGAAGAGAGAACATCAACTTTAAAAAAAAAAAACCAAATATATAGGCATTTCTTGTTATGTCAAAAATCTAACTCAAATTAAACTCTTAAGTTAATTGTATTCTTGTGGAGAAGCCCCCAAACTTGAAAGAATAATGTTTTCACAATAACTTTCAAACATCAAAGGCTTTGTGGTCCTGGAAAAGAAAAATACCAAATTATGATTTTTTTTATTTCTAGAAGTACATTCTTACTGTAGGATTTATGCTTTTTTTTTTTTAATGGTTTTTGCTAGACACACACACAATGAAATACTCTAGAAATCATATGCAATATCTCTTGAGTCATTTTGGCAAAAGTAGATGAGTTTCCAAAATTACCACTTCAGTCGGTTAGGGATAATTTGGTGTAAGGCTCTGAATTACCAAACCATTTACATAAGCTTCAGGTCATTTACATTGTGGCCTCCTCCCCAGAAAAAGATGGTGAGATAACCTGCTATGAACATCAAATGTCACTACTTACAATGAAACAAAAAAAGAAAATTCAAAAATAAAAGTATACAACCATATTTCCCTCAGGCTTACCTTCCATCCAGAAATAATATAAGGAAAAAAAATTATCTGTAGGAAAACAGCACAGGAATGAATTTGCCCTCATGTCAGAACATTGAACACACTTACGGGATATACTTGGGGATGGAGCAGTCACATCTCATGGCAGAATGGAGGTAGGATCAAGTCAATACCAGTCACCCTGCTGGCTCACCCAATTCTCAGGGTTCCAAAATGTCTCTAGTACTGAGTTCAGCATGCCTTGACCTGGCAGACAAATAGATTTCCATATACTGAGCACAGAATCTGGGCACTGTTTCTAGCTTCACTTAGTAGTGCCATGCTGAGCTAGTCAGGAGCAAGGCTCTCCTGGTAAGAAGGAGGAGTCAATTGTCTGCTGTCTGAAATCTTCCTCAGATCTGCCCATGTCATTTCACTTGCTGTGCCCTGCTGACATCAAAACAGTACTGACGATCATTCTTCCCCTGCCACATTTCTACAGAAGGATCCAAAGAAATGAATAATGTATTTAAAACCTATTAAATAAATCTTTAGTATTAATGGTGCTCTTTCCATTTATTTTTGTAATTATTTTCAGGTAATTTCTCAACATTGGAGGTTCTCTTAGTTCCAAAATTGGGATAAAGAGGTCCATGAAGGTTTAATGGACCTAATTAGGTTTAATACCTAATTTTCAAACGTTCAATCTTGTCATTGATTCTTGGTCTTTACTAAATCTTTTCAGGATTAATCAAATGGTCCTGGAGGATGGAATTAAAAACTCTGACAGAGTTATGTCATTAATTACAATGAAACAAAAAAGAAAATTCAAAAATAAAAGAATGCAACTATATTTCCCTCAGCCTTACTTAGCCTTCAGAAATAATGTAAGGGGGAAAAATCATCCGTAGGAAAACAGAGTTATGTAACTTCCAAGCTTTATTTCTATTGAACACATTTTTTTTTTCTGTCAATTATGAACAGATGGTTCCTCAACATTTTTTTTTCAAATGAACCTAAACCAAATGACTCCTTCTTTCTTTCTTTCTTTCTTTCTTTCTTTCTTTCTTTCTTTCTTTCTTTCTAAATTTTGAAATGTTTCTAGGGTTTATTTCTCCAGGAATCTGTAAGACAAAGTGATTCTGAATCATGTTGATTCACTTTCTTTGTACCCACTGTTATTATATTTCAGTGTGTTGCTTATCTGTTGCCCAACCACGTCTCACAGACCATTTCCTTAAGAGTCAATAAACTAACAATGCAAATTCCAGGCCTGAGAGGTCATTTTATAGAAAAGCAGTATTTCCAAACTCCTCCATGACTAATATCAAAATTGCCCCTCATGTTTCCTCCCCACTCCTCCCTTCCCCCTCCGAGCTACCACTTGCCCCCTTTGTTTATTCTTTCTTAATATCGTCATCCCATTCCTTCTGACGTTGGATGCTGCAGACTGATTTTTTTTTTTTTCCCCAAAACAATCACTTCATAAGGGGAAATGGGTTCTGTTTATCCTTTGCATGTGTCTCAGGGAGCCGGCAGGCAGCTCTGTCATCGTAAAGAAAGTCATACATAATAGAGCAGCTTTAGCCCAATAAGCCAGTCTAGTCCCAATTCATCAGCCCAAGTTTTATGCAAGTGGCCCCCTAAGTTGATAAATTCCCACAGTGCCTGTTGACCCAGCTGCCAAGTCCTCTTGCAGCAGGTGGTGTTTTCATGACCACCCTGGCAGTAATACAAACTGTTTAGCAGCTCCATTGACCTTTCAGCTATTAACAGGGATACAGGCTCCACCAGGGACCAGTTTTCAAACATGACCGAATTTCTTAACACTAGAGGTCATGAACAAGTATATGCCCTATAAAAATCCATTCAGCATGGTGGATTTGGAGTCTGAAAGACAAGGAAGCATTTTTCACATTTTTTGCTATTATTATGAATTCTGCATCTCCGGTAACCAAAAATGGATATACAGTGATCTGCCTGCTTGTACTTTATTCCTTATATACTGTATTTCATGTGTGGTAAAATACCTTTCTAACTGACAAATCTTTTCTAAGCTGCCACATAGCATCTGAAATTTCAAAGATAGTTTACCAAAGAATTGGGCAAGATCAAAGTCAAAAGTTCCAATGAATGGATGAACGTGCATATATAATATATGGTAATGGACTTAGTATAACTAGAATTTTATTCATACTGTAGCAAGATTTACATATGTGTGTGTGTGTGTGTGTGTGTGTGTGTGTATTTACAGCGATCACTTAAATATACTCAGGCAATACATGCAATGTTACATAGGGACATTTCCTATTTCAAAATGAATAGAAAAATATTTTTATTCTTATTACTTATTAGCATATCATAGTTATGCTTAATAGTGGGATTCATTTTAACATATTCATAAATGCATATAACATAGTTTTCTTCATTTCCATCGCCAGTATTTTCTTTTTCCCTCCCCTTCTCTCTTCCACTGAACTACCTTCTCTCCTATTTTGGTCTTCCTTAATAAATAGAAGATATTATAAAATAATTTGTAAAAAAAAAAAAATACAGCCATCCTGCTTTGCGTGTGGAGGACTACTGGGGATTGAACCCAGGGGCTGTCTACCACTGACCTACATCCCCTCCCCCAGCCTTTTTAATTTTGAGACAGTGTCTTGCTAAGTTGCTGAGGGTCTCACTAAGTTACCGAGGCTGGCCTGAAACTTGCAATCCCTCTGCCTCAGCCTCCCAAGTTGCTGGGATTACAAGTGTGTGCCATTGTGCCTGTACCATGTTACTTTTAAATACTTTATATGTCTTTTTTTTTTTTAATAGTCATATGCTTATTCTCAAAATGCTAACAGATTTATATTTATAAAATGCATAACTAATTCTATTTCTTCCCTGCTGGTTTCCCACAGCCATTAAGATGAATCCAAATTTTATTTTCCCCCAGATTTGTTGCAGTATAATGACTTATGAAAACAGTATATGTTCATAATGTACAGTGTCCCCCCCCTTATTCTTGGAGAATATGTTCTAAGACCTCCAATGGATGTCTTAAACTTCAGATGGTACCAAACTCCATATATATTATGCACAGTGACAGAGTAACAGCAATAATAATAAAGTGAAACAATTATAACAGTATGCTGTAATAAAAATCTATTTAAAATGTATATTAATTGTTTATTTCTAGAATTTTCCATTTAATATTTTTGGATCATGGTTGATTGAAAGTAACTGAAACTTCAGAAAGCTATAGGGGTAAATAACTATACAGCATGATGTTTTGATAAATGTGAAATGATAACATGATTACATAAAGCTAATTAACATCCACATCTCACGTACTTATCACTTTTTTAATGGTGAGACGATATATGTCTTCTGATATGTATTCCCTGTTTCCTGGAGATGTGACATGATTCCAGCATTCAAAGGAATTTTGCTTTATACTAATTATATTGTCTCTTATCAGTTCTGAAATATTGGACTATTAGCACTTTTACTAACTAAAGATTGCTATAAAACAATTAATTGCCACTTAGAAATGGCATTTGTTGAAATGTATATAAAACAGGGAATGAGAATAATGAAGAATACCTTCCTCAAAATGAGACTCATTTATTGTCAAATGCTCACAAGCATCTGTTTTAATTCCCATGCCCACCCCTCCCCCACCATTCTCCCTTTGGGGACAGTGCTGCAAGTCTGGTGTCAACAGTCCTTCTGAAAGGCCTGTACCTAAAGGCCTTGAGGCATCATATTGCAGTACCTGAGGGAAAGGCAGGCAGGTTTTGTCAAAAAACATTTTCTTCAGGAAGGCATAACTTACAAAGAAAAGAACCTTGCATCTTAGTGTCATTTTGTTACTAATTCATTTGGGTTGAGTTAAAACATTTCTTGCTTAAATGACTTCATTTTCTAAACACTGGTAAATGAATCAATAAGTATAACATCAAAATTTTGGAATTTGCTGAGCTCGGTGGTTCACCCCTGTAATCCCAGCAGGCTCGAGAGGCTGAGACAGGAGGATAGCAAGTTCAAAGCCAGCCTCAGCAATGGTGAAGCGCTAAGCAATTCAGTGAGACCCTGTCTCTAATAAAATACAAATAAGGGCTGGGGATGTGGCTCAGTGGTCAAGTGCCCCTGAGTTCAATCCCTGGTACCAAAGAAAAAATATTTTTTTAATTTACCACTGAAAGTATCTTGAGAAAAAAATGCAAACTGACATTTGGGGGGTCTTTTGTAGGACAGAACCTTGTTTCAAATTTTAATTTTCTTTTAAAGCAGTTAGTAATATTTTAAATTTCTCCCTTCGTATAATAAGTAAATAAACACTGGCATTTCTGTTGCTCTTTAGAGGGAAAGACACAAGAATTTATTTTTCAGGGGATTTCAAAAAGAAAAATACTGCATTCTTTAAGGTTTTGAATTATTTTGTAATCAAAGTACTATTTATTCTACTTGCTAATATTAGTTGTCACTATCCTGAATTAATTTTGTCTCAAAATATGGATAAATTCAGAACAAAACCCACTGGTATTATGTTTCATGCTCTTTAAAAATGCCTATTTTCCCAATTATAGATTTTTTTTTTAAAATTTAGAACCATAACATTTTCATAAATTATGTTTTATGAATTAAACATTCAAGTTAAAAGGATAACTAGGAAGCAATGGTAGTTTTTGATCATATCCTAATTTTTCAGGTTTTCTCCTCATATAAGAGCAAATACAAATATACTGCAGGATTTCTGATTTAATGAGTCCACATTTGTTTTGTTTTGTTTGTTTTTGTTTTGTTTTGTTTTGTTTTTTGTACTTCCTGTGTTCAAGATAGTGTTGTATGCTGGGGAGGGAGAACATAAATGAGAACATGGTCCCATCCCCTGAGGAATTCTTTTACTGCTGGGAAATTGCACGTATCATCAAAAACATAAATAGTATTTTTTGAGATAATAACCTTTTAGAACACACACACAAAAAAAAAAAAAAAAAAATCATGCCAGAACTTTATATATAATGTATTGCCAAATGAATGGCCTCAGGTAGAAGGTACCAAGGTAGGTAAAACTCACTATGATTTGGCCCCTGAGCCAACGCGGTTCTGCTACAGTGAGATTTTCTTTAACACTATGGAGCTCACATATGAAAGAGTGGCTCTGTCTGGTATGACTATATATATGAATATATGAATCGTATCTAGCTTCTCATGTTTCTGCACAACATGAAAGCTCTGGAGCTTACAGGTAAGTGTAGCCAGAATTTTAAAGAAAGGAGCATATCCTTAGCCCAGCTATGGCCCAGGCATAACCTTCATAGCTGAGTGATCATGTAAAAAATGTGCCCTATTGGTCTTCCCACCCCAAAGACGCATCCCCAGCCTGACAGGGCTCTCTGTGGGTTGCACTTCCTGCTGAGTTCAAAGCTCCTCTTCCATTGCCACCTTGGTTTTGCCTGTTTCTTTTTTTTTTTTTCTTTCTTCCTTCCTTTCTTCTTTCCTTCCCTCCTTTCTTCCCCTTCCTTCCTTCCTTCCTTTTTCTTCCTTTCTTTCGTGTTACATGAGCACTGGACCCAGGGCCTCGGATACACTAAGTAAGCACTATACTCCTGAGCTATATCCCCAACCTCTTTATAAAATTTTTAAATTTTGAGCCAGGATCTTACCAAGTTGTTGAGGCTAGCCTCAAATTTGTGATCCTCCTGCCTTAGCCTGCTGAGTAGCTGAGATTGCAGGCTTGTGCCACCATGCTGGGCTTTGTTTTTGCCTGCTTCCAATCTCCCCAGGCAGCCTCCAGCTACTGCTGAGCTGCTGAGTTGCCCAAATTATCTCCCAAGGTACTAACTTTTGTTTTTGTTAATGCTTTAGTTACAGCATCGCACAGATCTGGATTTTCCCATAAACCCTTGTCTTATAGCCAGCTTAGGCTGCTATAACAAAATACCTGTCTGGCTTGAATGACAGACATTGATTTCTCATCAGGTGCCAGCTTGGTCAGATTTCTGGGAAGGTTCTCGTCCTGGCTTGTAGACAGCAGCCTTCTCACTGAATCACACCATGGAGAGTGGGAAGTTCTCTTTTTTAGACAGAGACACTAATCCCATTTGGGAGGCTCCATCCTCAGGAAGTCACCTAAACCTGGTTACCTCCCAAAGGCCCACCTCCTATCACATTGGGAATTAAGTCTTTGACATAAATTTGGGAAGACACGAATCCTATCCAGAACAGCCTATTATGTGATTCTGTGGAATAAAAGATTTTTCAGGAACGTGTGCTTTGAATTAAAGTAGAAGCATCTATTATTTTATATTTACCACTAATAATTGTAGTTGACCAGTCCCTGAAGCTAGGATATTGCAAACATAATGTAACAAATAGCTAAGGGAATTTGATAAACTAGACCTTGTCTCTTTATCTAGAAGTAGATAATATTATCATTTTGTTTATCACTTCTCCTAGGTTTTTCCTTTAAGAAATCTTATTAACATTTCATATCCTTATTTTCCCATGGAACTATAGACAATAAGTTAAGCTAGTAATTTTAATGTTGGATATAAGATATGTTGGATATATTCCCTTTCAGACATGTGTGTATTGAGGTGATGGTGATTGGAAAGTGAGATTTATAGGGCCTGAAATGTGGGTTCCTGGTTATCTTTTCCTGAAGTAAGAAGGACAGTTGAGAAAGGAAGAAGGCAAGAAAGAGTTCCAGTACTGTCTGTGAATAGTTGCAGCATGAAAGCTGTTTGATCTCATATATTTCCTGGTCTTTTAAATTTGGGAAGGGGAAAGCCAGACCTCTGTCATGAAGATAAAGTTAACATGGAAGTTGTTGAAAAATCTAGTGGCTTCATCAGTTGCTTTTCTTATGGTTGCATCTTTAACCATAAAACAAAATTAAACAGGTATTTGTGAAGTTTCTGGTAATCTTTTTAGCACTATGCAGCCAATCCTGTGTGGACTTCTATCTCCTTTGAGCTTAGCACCAACTTAGTCCAAGGTGCCCGGGTGTTAAAGCCAGACAACAGGCTTAGTGATCAGATGAAGTGAGCGAGAGAGTCCAACAAGTGAGGGAAGAGACCTAAACCTCAGAAAATCACAAAATGAAGACAGTGTTGCTCAGAGAAGACAGCTGAGGCCCAGCCCCATTTTTTTCCAGCATGTTTCAAAACAAAGAAATTTTTAGACCTATCCAGAAGTAAGATAGAACATTGACTTTCTCCATCCTGACTTAGAATTTCAGAAATATATAGTACAAGTGAAAAAATTTTTAATATGATATGTACTATACATAAATTCAGAGCTATTCTTGAATTTAAGTATTCCTTGCCTTTATTCTAATGTCAGGCTTACTTGGAAATATATAGAACAGTATTTCTGCAACGAACATATGATATAATGTCAAAGAATGGCATTCAATTTCTTGGTATGCTTCAAAGAGAAAAATGCTGTTAGGAAAATTGTATTGCCATCTATCCAGACATTATATCCCAGTGGGATCAAAATTGCATGATTATAATAAATAGATTCCATTTCATCTGCTCTTCTACCTGGACTGTGGTTGTTTTGTAAATGCATGAGATTCCTCACACCCCAGATAAATTTGTATGTCAAATTCAGTTCAAAACCTATGACCAAATGGCCAAATATAGTCATAAAATATACTGTTAATCCATCTGAATCCTGAATTCTCTTCCTCATGAGTCAACTGACACAGAAAAGAAAAAGGTTGACATGTCCAGGAAAAAAATTCAGTGAGCAGGCAAACTAAAGACAGTTATGAAGGGAGAGAATCACTTTGTGCATTGACTTTGGAGAAAGCCACTAAAATGAGCATTTAAAAGATGATACAGCAGTTATCATCCAGTTCCTCAAGGAAAAGGAACAGGAAAATCTATCCCATCACAAGGCATTTTCCACTTCCTTACTCTTTTTGAGGTAAAAGTGCTGAGTCTTAGCTTTTAAAATAATGGGTTGTTAAGATGATCATGGTGTATCAAACTGCTTGCGGTGAGGAAATTCATTACACCAGAGAATCAGCTGGGACAGAGAAAGACTGCCTCCCTGTCTAGAGGAGAGACTCCACCCAGCTATAAGTTCTCAGAGATTCTGTACTTGGAAGCTCCTGAACATTGCTAATTAATAGCCACATTCATTGCTCCTGGCTGAAAATGATCCTAATTTAGAATAGTGCCTCTCAAACTTGAACATGCTTATGAATCACCTGACAGACTTGCTAAAGTACCGATTTGAACTCAGTCGGTCTGGGGTAGGGTCTGAGATTCTGCATTTCTAAGAAACTCCCTGGTCATGTTAATGCTGCTGACCTGAGACTACAGTATGAACAACGAGGATTTAGACTTACTGGTTTTTCCTAACTCATGAAAATGGGGAAAAGCATGGAAGGAAAATCGTTTTCTATATGTTACAAGTATAGGAAACACTTTTCCATGTGTCCCAGTATGACTATGGATAAAGAGTGAGGATGCAGTGGTGCACACTTTTACCCAGTGACTCAGGAGGCTGAGGCAGGAGGACTGCAGGTTCAAAGCCAGCCTCAGCAACTTACAGAGGCCCTAAGCAGCTTAGTGAGACTCTGTCTCAAAAAAAAATTTTAAAGGGTGTGGGGTGCTGAGGATGTAGCAGTACCCCAGTACCAAAAAAAAAGTCAATTCTTACATCAAGTTTTCCCCCACCCCACGCCAGCGTTTGCTAAGAGAGGCTGTAGAATTATTAGATTTCCTTAAACCTCCAAGGAGTCAGCATTTATAAATGCATATTATGGTTCCATTCCAAGTTTTCCAAGGTCTCTCCATACTGCTTTCCATATTGGCTGCACCATTTTGCAGTCCCACCAACAATGTATGAGTGTGCCTTTTTCTCCACATTCTCTCCAACATTTATTGTTGTTTGTGTTCTTAATAGCTGCCATTCTGACTGGTGTGAGATGAAATCTTAGAGTGGTTTTGATTTGCATTTCTCTAATTGCCAGAGAGGTTGAGCATTTTTTTCATGTATTTATTGATTGATTGTATATCTTCTTCTGAGAAGTGTCTGTTCAGTTCCTTGGCCCATTTATTGATTGGGTTATTTGGTTTTTTGGTGTTTTGATTTTTGAGTTCTTTATATATTCTAGAGATTAGTGCTCTATCTGATGTGCATGTGGTAAAAATTTGTTCCCAATTAGTAGGCTCTCTGTTCACCTCACTGATTGTTTCTTTTGCTGAGAAGAAGCTTTGTAATTTGAGTCTATCCCATTTATTGATTCTTGGTATTAATTCTTGTGCTACAGGATTCTTATTAAGGAACTTGGGACCTAATCCAACATATTGGAGATTAGAGCTTACTTTTTCTTCTATTAGGTGTAGTGTCTCTGGTCTAATTCCTAGATCCTTGATCCACTTTGAGTTGAATTTTGTGCATGGTGAGAGATATAGGTTTAATTTCATTTTATTGCATATGGATTTCCAGTTTTCCCAGCACCATTTGTTGAAGAGGCTATCTTTTCTCCAATGTACATTTTTAGCACCTTTGTCTAATATAAGATAGCTGAAATTATATGTGTTAGTCTCTGTGTCCTCTATTCTGTACCATGACCCAGCTATCCCACTCCTTGGTCTTTACCCAAAAGACCAGAAAACAGCATACTACAGGGATACAGCCACATTAATGTTTATAGCAGCACAATTCACAATAGCTAAACTGTGGAACCAACCTAGATGCCCTTCAGTAGATGAATGGATAAAGAAAATGTGGTATATACACACAATGGAATATTACTCAGCAATAAGAGAGAATAAAATCATGGCATTTGCAGGTAAATGGATGGAGTTAGAGAATATAATGCTAAGTGAAGTTAGCCAATCCCAAAAAGCCAAATGCCAAATGTTTTCTCTGATATAAGGAGGCCAATTCACAGTTGGGTTGGGATGGGGAGCATAGGAGGATTAGAGGAATACTAGAATGGCCAATGGGGAGGGAGTGGAAGGGAGGGGGCAAAAGGGTGAAGGGAAAAAAAAAAAAGATGGTAGAATGAGATGGATATCATTACCCTAAATGCATGTATGAAGTCATGAATGGTGTGAATATACTTTGCATACAACCAGAGATTTGTAAAAAAGTGCTCTATATGTGTGTAATATGAAAAAAAAAAAAAGATGTTGAACTTTTAAAAAGAAAAATTCAAAGCAGAGTAAATCAAGTTCCACTTTTCTTTTTCAGAAAAATTTATTGGTGTATTAAAATTGAACGTAATACTGAAAAAAAATAAATGCATATTATGCATAATATATAGATCTTGTTTTACAAAGAAATGAATTCAAAATCTAGACATCTAACAAAAAGTTCACAATGAGCTCCTTTTCCTTTTTGTGAAAGACAAAATATATTTCTGCAGACTCACTCTGAGGGGCCAGCCTACTCAGTGGGATGGATCCTAGGTCTTCCATACACATTCACAGAGGACTTTGGATCCCTTGATTTACTTGTTCATTTATTTAATTAAATGTCATTCAATTAAAACCACCCATAACCCCACTACCCAGGGACTTTCACTGTTGGCCTTTCCTGTTCACAAAAGTCGTCATATACCATGTGTGTTTTAAATTACTCATGCATCCCAACTTCTCTCTTTATTTCGAGAAAGTATCCAAACCTTTGCACCACTATGCAGAGCCAGCCAAAGTAGGTTTCTAAGAAAATGTCTTCAATTTCTGAAAACAATGCTTTATATATTAAGGAATGTTGAGCTGTTTTCTGCACCAGGCCCTCAGTATTTCATTATTCATCATGTGAGAAGATTAAGAAATATGTTTTTCTGATTTAAATTAAGTTCCAGGGCTGTGGAGATAGCTGTCAACAAAAGGGCTCAATATTTTCTTTACTGCAAACTTAAACATCCTCTTGGCTAAGTTTCTATTTCGAAACCTACTTCTGATTCTATTCAGGAGAGCTAAGAGTCCAAAAGTTTAAAAAGCAATTGCTTAAAAGAACAACTATTTAAATGATTCTTATTAAACATAAACTAAACACCCAATTTTCCAGTCTAATAAAAATAAGTATGAAAACTAGTTAATCTGTCACAGATACATACTGGAGATTTTTGGCTCGATCCCATTAGGTCTGAACATGTAGTATTTATGTATATGTAAGACGGTCTGATTCGACATGGCGGTAGGAACAAAATCCCCCTGTACTGCTGCATCCTCTTGTCTCCTGACATGTTCTTTCTTAGTGGAAAGGAGACTGTCACCAGTGCCGGGGGTCACCAGTCTTTTTCAGACTTTGCCAAATATGTTACTAGAAAAATGAATGTAAATGCATTGACTTTAATTCTCATCTAGAAAACAATCCTCTCTTTTAAGGTCAAGCATGCCCTGATTTTTTTGACCTTTTGTTTACTTACTAGGATCATAGCTAGGATAAAAATGCATTTTGTTTAAAATTTAACTATGCCTTAGAAGAATTTTATAAAAATTGAGTTAATTTAGGTGCGAGAAAGACAGCAAATGTTTTTAGTGTTATGTTTATGATACAATTAAATTTTAATGATATCCTTCTCCTAAATAGTTTTTATATATATATATACATGTACATATATATATATATATATATTCCTAATATCTAATAGCATAAAAAAGAAACAAATACCCTTTTAAAATTCCATATTCTTATTAATTTTAATCATTCATTCAATAGATTTTTATTAAGCATTTTCCATGGGCTACATATTCTTCTTGGTCCTTAGGAGATGAGGAGAAGAAAGGAAATATTTGTTCTCACAGAGTTTATTTGAGAAAGTTATTACTATAAACATTCAGCTTAGTTTAATAAACATTTATTGACCATCTATGCCTGATTTTCCTAACTCTAATGTCATCTCTCTATATACAACCACCAAAGTAGTGTATCTTCTTCCACTACCTGCAATTTGAAACTATAGATAGATGGCATTTTCCTCTCTTTCCTAAACTAATTCCTCCCTCATCTGTATTCCTATGAGACTTCGTGTACACCTGTTATCAAGACAAGGATCACACTGCTGTATGCTTCTGTGATCTTTCCCTCCAGGGTCTTCATGAGGATCAAGGCCCTTGATGTCTTATCCCCATGAAGAGCACAGGACCTGAAGACAACTGAGTATATAACTCTGCCCACAGAAAACTTTCCCTTCAAGGGAAAGGGGAGATAGAATAACTCATTCCTTATGAGACAAAAAGTTCTTTAAGAGATGGTCAATCTTTCACGTAAATTTCATGCTAAGGGAACCCCAATATAATAACAGTCTTAAAAAAGAGGGCGAAGATTTATTTAACATGCTAAGTGAGGAATGTTAGTTATCAACTTTATAAAAGAGAAAGAAGATAACTTTCTCAGGTATTTACATTAAAACTTGAGGGAATTCAAATGTTTATACATGATAGCCTTACAGTCTTACACAAGTGAAAATAAATAAGCCCAAGTATGAAATAGCTACATGTGCAGATAGATATTTAATAAATCTTGGGCAAAAAACTAATTCAGAATTCCCTCCATAATCTGAGTTGCCATGGATGTGAATGTTTGATGAAAAAGAGCCAACGTGTGTAACTAAAGAATCAGTAGGGAAACAAGGGTGATGCACTCCACCCTAAAGAACTGTCCTATCATGTCCTCATTCATTTCCCCTCTGCACAATAATCAGTATCCCTTGGACACTTGACCCTCTAGTTATTGCTGTTTCACTGAATCCACCTACATTCCTGATGTCTTCTCTTCAGAGCTGTCTGCTCAGTTCTTGTGGACAGTGTGTAAGCTGTGCACCTAAAAATCTTGCATCACCCACAACTTGTAATATCCTTGTTAGTAACTCTACTTCTGGCTTATCTTTTCTTAAATGAGTCATAAAGAAAGTGAACAAGTGATAATGAATAGAAATTAGATACCCAGAGTTGTACACTATCGGTTACTGGTAAGATTAGAACAATCTCTGTTTACTGAATGCCACATCATAAATGATCCTAGCCTGGGATCCAAAGATCTGAAAAATTGCCTTTCGGGTGGTCAGAAACACCACCATTATCTCACAGGCAGAACCAGCATTTTATGAGACAGAAATAGAGCTCATGTGGGGTCCTTAACAACAGCACGAAGGCAGGAAAGATAATGTCCTCACTTTTCTTTGTATAACTAACTGTTTGACATTTTCTCTTCCCTATCGCAGTCCACCCTTACTCCAGAAAGACTCCTTGGGGAAGCATGGAAAACATTTAATGTTTTCTGAATGGAAATATGTTCAGTTTATGGAACTCCTTAAGGACCTTTCACATGCATTAACCATTTCAGATTAAAATAAGACTAGATTCATGAGAGTTTTCTAAATTGCTCTGTTGGTTGCAAACACAGGACTTCAACGGAGTAGAACTTTAATGGGAAGAGGAACTAGAGAAGTTGCGTGCATTTTTTATATTTTGGTTTTTAACACATGGTTTTGAGTCATTGTAGAAAAAGCCTGAGGTCAAATCCCAAATTATTGTCACTGTTCCTGTTGCTATAGGGACATAACAAGGTAACCAATTTCAAGAAAACACTCTACAGGGCTTAATTATTTGCTTATCTCAGGAAGCTCTGTAGTTTACCTCTTGTGGTGATCTGATCTATAATGTTCACCTTCTTTGTTTGGTTCTTAAGGAACCCAGCTGGGCTGGGGGTATAGCTCAGTGGCAGAGCACTTGCCTACTAGGCAGGAGACCTTGGATTGATCCCCAGGACCACCAAAAAAATAAGTCCTTTAAAGGACCCTGACTGCTTTGGCCATCCTAATGCAATGACTTGATGGTGATGACATTTGTTTGCAGCCTGAACTGAAAGAGCCTGCCCACCACACTCAGGCCCCAGTACCATTAAAAGTGCCACGTTTTCCCCAAGGTTAGGTAATGAGCAGTTGTGACCATGAGGCCAGCCTGACTCAGACTAAGTGAGAACATTACAAAAACAGAGAAACCATGAAAATCTTTTGGAAGCTCTTGGTTTCCCCTATAAATAATGACAGTTGTAGAACAATGAAAATAAAAACCATGACTTTTTACATGGCAAATAAGATGTTTCCATTTTCTTCATAACAGGATAAAATGTAAGAATTTTATACATATTAAAATAAAATAATTTTATTTCAGTGCATATGTACATTTTTAAATTTCCATTTTATATGCAGGCCTTCTTTGCATGTAGAGTTTAAACTTTGACCCAATGATATGAATACACACATACATAAATATTATGGCAACCTTTCAAGAAAAACAATATCAGAAGAAATGTAAAGTGAAACCAAATATAGATTCCCAAGCTATTTAGGCTGCAAGTGTTCCTTTTGATGAATGCCTGCAGCTCTGTAATATTGGTGAGCAGACCAAAAGCAAGAGAAACTATACTCTCCCTAAATATAATATTTCAGGTACTATCCCTAAACTGTTTTGTAGACCTGGGGTGCTAGGCGGGGGGAGGATGGGAGGGAGGGGGGGCGGGGGGAGTTGAAAAATATAAGTACATTTTATTCTTAAAATTGCAATTGCTAGAAATTCTAGCTACCAAATATAAAATGCCATTATAATTAAATTTACATTTTCATCAATGAATTGATGGTGATAAAGTTTCTAGAATGTTCAGTATGTTCACTTTGGCTCAGGACTGACTATGTTGTTTCCTCACTGGTATGTATTTTTTCCATTCTTCCAAAGTTGCAGGTTGGCTGAGTCACTTAAAAGAAAGGTGTTGCATGCTGTGTAAACTACAAAACCATCAGATTTCACTCCAATACTGATTTTCAACCAGAATACAATGTCAACTCTTGTCTTTTGTTGCAGACCTGTAATGCCTGCGGAATGCAGAGCCTCCATACAGCCTGCGCAGACACTGACCTCAGAGTGCTCCCGGCTCTGTCGCAATGGCTACTGCACCCCCACGGGGACCTGCTGCTGCAGTCCAGGCTGGGAGGGAGACTTCTGCAGAAACGGTTAGTATATATATATATATATATATATATATATATATATATATATATATATTTTTTTTTTTTTTTTTTTTTTTTTTTTTTTTTTTGGTACCGGGGATTGAACTCAGGGGCACTCGACCACTGGGCCACATCCCCAGCCCTTTTTTGTATTTTATTAGAGACAGGGTCTCATTGAGTTGCTAAGTGCCTCGCCATTGCTGAGGCTGGCTTTGAACTCACGATCCTCCTGCCTCAGCCTCCCAAGTGCTGAGATTACAGGTGTGCACCACCGCGCAGGTGGTTAGTATTTTTGTTGTCACAAAAAAGACTGGGGAATGGGACTGTCCTTAGGTCCTCAAGAACTCAGCATTAGCTATTTCTTCTAGAACCATCTAAGGTTCCGAATACAATACTATGAATGCTTACTGGCTTCTGAACTTATACGCGAAATCTTTTCCATTTCCTCAATGTAAACTGATCACCTGGGTAAGCTCATTACAAACATGAGAAAACTTTAAATGACTTGAGTCCCTTCAAAAAGTAAAAAAATGAAAACAGCCCAACCTGGTCACCTCTACTGGTGCTCAGCCCTGGGTTCTGAGCTTCACGTGAGCCAGTGGCTTGGTGTTTGCCCAGCCCCTACCCATGTGCCAGCATTTTCCAGACACCCCATAAATGCCCTCCCGGGCTTTACTGCTCGCTTTCTTGCCACACCACACTCGAAACAGGGTTTTTCAGTGAGTGTTACTAAATAAAAAGGGAAAACACAATTATCTGGGGGCATATTATGGGATTTTTAATTCTGTTTGCCACTCTCTTGGGATCCATTGACTAGGTGTGCAGCTGCTCAGAAAAAGCAAGGGAGATTTGTTGAGGGTTATTCAATCCTTTAACATAAGATTTCCTCAATTTTGTGCAAAGCTTAAGTTCTACTTGGCGTGAAGTAGGAAAATTGGATAAATTAAAAAACGTAGAGTTTAAGATATAGATGTTAAAAATGTATATTCGACAACCAACATATACATATTACTGAGAACAGATTTTGATCTCTGCTATAAAAGTACCTCTTGCTGAAGAAAAGCAAAGCCCCAAAATAATATTTAATAGTATTCTTAATACATACATGCTCCTTTGTGTGCACTCTAAAGATGTATTTTTCAAAACAGTGTAACCATAACTAATCTATCTTATATATTGTCTAACAAAAATAGCCAATATTTAAAGCTACACATACAGTATAAATTTTAAGCTCAAATTGTCAAAGCATTTGCAACATAAATAACATTATGTGATTGATTAGTACTATGCATACATAGGAAAGAACTCTCATAATTAAAACTCAATGGAAATTGCATAATTCCATTATCTAAGAAGAGTGCTTACATTTTATTGACCCACTCTGTCTCCCTTTTTGTACTCAACCAGAAAATAAGAATCAGTGTCCAAGTATAATAATATTCAGATTTCTCATAATATATCATCCTTCAGCTTCCTTTGATCCCTGACAGTAATAAACTCCATTTCTTTTACATAGAATTCATTGTGTTATAATTTTTACTTTACATTTTGTCTAATTTCTTCTGTTACCTCAAGTAATCAGTTAACAGACATTTATTGAGTACCTTCTAGTGACATGTTTTTTGTTTGTTTGTTTGTATGTATGTTTTTGTATTTTATTTAGAGACAGGGTCTCACTGAGTCGTTAAGTTCCTCACCATTGAGGAGGCTGGCTTTTTTTTTTTTAAATATTTATTTATTTACTTTTAGTTGTACACAATGCAATGCATTTATGTTTACGTGGTGCTGAGGATCGAACCCGGGCTGCGCACGTGCAAGGCGAGCGCTCTGCCTCTGAGCCACAACCCCAGCCCGAGGAGGCTGGCTTTGAACTCACGATCCTCCTGCCTCAGCCTCCCAAGTGCTGGGATTACAGGTGTGTGCCACCACGCCTGGCTAGTGACATGTTTTAACTAAGGGTGAAAAAATTATTTTGAGTGCTGGTGGCACTATTCATGGCTTAATAAATATTGATAATAATATTTGATATAAATGAACATAGGCATTCTTTAAGTCAATATGAAGTTTAATTTCAGTGAAGAATTTTAATCTTGCCACTATTTAAATAGTTTTAAAATGTATGATAAGTCAGAAAGGAGACAAAAATCCCCAGCCAACCACTGGCCCCAAGTAGGTACCACTATGTGGGCCCTGAAGACCCTCTCCTGGACATTCACCACCATAGCAATGGCAGAGAGAAATAACCCAAAGACCATGGATACACACCTATGAGGGGTTTCAGCATGGATTGCCCTATGCCCTTTCTGGATAAGCAGTGTTGGAAAGACCAGCAGAGCAATCACAGAGGTGTCACCACAACTCCACCATCTACTACACAATTGCCTGATCCCCAAAAAGATCCCACTCTTGTGAGACTTAAAGAGGGATCCTCAGACTCAAACACAGTACGTATTGTGTCAAAGTACACTAGTTGCCACCAAAGTAGTATCAAAGAAACTTACTGTGAAACCCATACATAAATATATTCAACACTTCCCAAAGACCCATCATCGAGAGAAGACTGTGACCTAAAAAGACTTCATATAAAAGTGGAACAAAAATCCAACCCAACAGATGAGCAAACCTCAACATAGAAATACAAGAAATATGAAAAAAGATGGCAACACAGTACCTCCTAATGTTCAGAATTCAGTATGAATGGACTCCAAAGATATTGAAAAAGATGAAATGCCAGATAAAGAATAGAAAGAATGATTATAAACAAGATCCTTTTTCATCACCGATATTGGTAATTTGAGTTTTTTCTTTCCTTTTCTTAGTTAGCATAGCTAATAGTTTATCAATTTTTTTTATTTTTTCAAAGAACCAACTTTTTGCTCTGTCAATTTTTTCAATTGGTTTTTTGTTTGTTTCAGTTTCATTGATTTTGGCTCTGACTTTAATTATTTCCTGTCTTCTACTGCTTTGGGGGTTGATTTGTTCTTCTTTTTCTAGGACTTTGAGGTGTAATGTTAGTTCATTTATTTGTTGACTTTTCCTTCTTTGAAGGAATGAGCTCCATGCAATGAACTTTCCTCTCAGTACTGCCTTCATAGTGTCCCAGAGATGTCAATATGTTGTATCGGTGTTCTCATTTACCTCTAAGAATTTTTTAATCATGACAGACACTACAGAAATACAGAAAATAATTAGAAATTATTTTTAAAATTTATACTTTAATAAAATAGAAAATAATGAAGGCATTGACAAATTTCTAGAAATATACAATATGCCCAAACTAAATCAAGATGATATATACAATTTAAATAGATCAATTTCAAGCAAGGAAATAGAAGACACCATCAAAAACCTACCAACCAAGAAAAGCCCAGGACTGGATGGATACACAAGGCCTTTAAAGAAGAACTAACACCAATACTTCTCAAACTATTTCATGAAATAGAAAAAGAGGGAACACTTCCAGACTCATCCTATGAGGCCAATATCACCCTGATTCCAAAACCAGACAGAGACAAATCAAAGAAAGAAAACTTCAGACCAATATCTCTAATGAATATAAATGCAAAAATTCTCAATAAAATTCTGGCAAATCAAATACAAAAAACATATCAAAAAGATAGTGCACCATGATCAAGTGGGGTTCATTCCAGGGATGCAAGGTTGGTTCAACATAAGGAAATCAATAAATGTAATTCATCACATCAATAGACTCAAAGATAAAAATCATATGATCATCTCAATAGATGCAGAGAAAGCATTTGACAAAATACAACATCCCTTCATGTTCAAAATGCTAGAAAAACTAGGGATAACAGGTACAGACCTCAACAAAGGCCATCTATGCTAAGCCCCAGGCCAACATCATCCTAAATGGAGAAAAATTGAAAGCATTCCCTCTAAAAACTGGAACAAGACAGGGGTGCCCTCTTTCACCATTCCTCTTTAACATAGTTCTTGAAGCCCTAGCCAGTGCAATTAGACAGACCAAAGAAATTAAAGGGATATGGACAGGAAAAGAAGAACTCAAATTATCACTATTTGCAGACTATGTGATTCTATACATAAAAGATCCAAAAAATTCCACCAGAAATCTAGAACTAATAAATAAATTCAGTGAAGTGGCTGGATATAAAATCAACACCCATAAATCAAAAGCATTTCTGTACATCTGCGACAAATCCTCAGAAAGAGAAACTAGGAAATCCAACCCATTTACAATAGCCTCAAAAAATTTTAAATAAATACTTGGGAATCAACTTAACAAAAGAAGTGAAAGACCTCTACCATGAAAACAACAGCATGCTAAAGAAAGAAATTAAAGAAGATCTTAGAAGATGGAAAGATCTACCTTGTTCATGGATAGGTAGAACTAATATTGTCAAAATGACTATTCTACCAAAAGCACTATACAATTTCAATGCAATCCCAGTCAAAACCCCAATATCATTCCTCATAGAAATAGAAAAAGCAATCATGAAATTCATCTGAAAAAATAAGAGACCCAGAATAGCCAAAGTAATTCTTAGCAAGAAGAGTGAAGCTGGTGGCATTACTATTCCACACCTTAAATTGTACTACAAAGCAACAGTAACTAAAACAACATGGTATTGGCACCAAAATAGACCAGTAGACCAATGGTACAGAATAGAAGACGCAGAGACTAACCCACACATCTACAAATATCTTATTAGACAAAGGTGCCAAAAATGTACAGTGGAAAAAAGACAGCCCCTTCAACAAATGGTGTTGGGAAAATTGGAAATCCTCATGTAATAAAATGAAATTAAACCTCTATTTCTCTCCATGCACAAAACTCAACTCAAAGTGGATCAAGGACCTACGAATTAAACCAGAAACCTTGCACCTAACAGAAGAAAAAGTAGGCCCAAATCCCCATCATGTTGGATTAGGCCCCAATTTCCTCAATAAGACCCCTATAGCATAAGAATTAAAACCAAGAATTAATAAATGGGATGGATTCAAACTAAAAAGCTTCTTCTCAGCAAAAAGAAATAATCAGTGAGGTGAATAGAGAACCTACAGAATGGGAACAAATCCTTATCACAAGCACATCAGACAGAACACTAACCTCAAGGATATGTAAAGCTCTCAAAAACTTTAACACCAAAAAAAAAAAAAAAAAAAATCAATACATAGGCCAAGGAACTGAACAGACACCTCTCAGAAGATGATATACAATCAATCAACAAATATATGAAAAAATGTTCAACATCTCTAGAAATTAGGGAAATGCAAATCAAAACTACTCTAAGATTTCATCTCACTCCAGTCAGAATGGCAGCTATCAAAAACACAAACAACAATACATGCTGGTGAGGATGTGGGGAAAAGGGACTGCAAATTGGTACAGCCAATCTGGAAAGTAGTATGGAGATTCCTAGGAAAACTTGAAATGGAACCACCATTTGACCCAGCTATCCCACTCCTTGGTCTATACCCAAAACACTTAAAAACAGCTTACTACAGGGACACAGCCACATCAATGTTTATAGCAGCACAATTCACAATAGCTAGATTGTGGAAACAACCCCGATGCCCATTAGTAGATGAATGGATAGGGAAACTTTGGTATATATACACAATGGAACACTACTCAGCACTAAAAGAGAATAAAATCATGGCATTCGCAGGTAAATGGGTGGAGTTGGAGAAAATAATGCTAAGTGAAGTTAGCCAATCCCAAAAAAACAAAGGTCGAATGATTCCTTTGCTATGATGATACTGAATTATAATGGCAAGGGAGGGGGAATGAGAGGAATGAAGGAACATTAAATAGAACAAGGGGGAAGGAAAACAGGAGGGGTCAAGGGGATAGGAATAATGGTAGAATGAGTTAGACATCAATACCCTAAGTACACGTATGAAAACACAAATGGTGTAAAATATTTTATGTAAAAGCAGTGAATTGAAAAATTGTGCTTTTTATATGTAATACAAAATGAATTGCACTCTACAAGCATGTATAACAAATTAGAATAAATAAGTATAAATAAATAAGCTCTATAATATGAAATGTAATGCATTCTGCTGTCATTTAAAACAACTTAGAATAAAAAATAAATTTAAAAAATAATAAAATAAAATAATGCAATAAATAAATAAAACAAGATCAATTAATTTGAAAATAACAGAAAACAACCAATTGAGTTAATGTAGACACTAAAACATACAGATAAAAAATTTAATGAAGAGATAGAAATTTTTAAAAAGAACCAAACATAAATCTTAGAAATGAAATCTTAATAAGCCAAATTTAAAAATTCAGTGGAAAGCCCAACCAATACACTATATCAAGCAGAAGGTAAAATTTCAGGGCTTGAAGAAAAGGTGAATGAATTATAAGATTCAGACAGTTGTAAAGAAAGAAATAAGTAAGTATAACCAGAAAATGCAGGATCTCTGGGACAACTTTAAAAGAACTCACTTAAGACTCTCAGGTCTTAAGAAAGGAGTAGAGATACCAGCTAATGGCATAGAAAACCTATTCCAAGCCAGGTGCGGTGGCGCACGCCTGTAATCCCAGCTCTTTGGGAGGCTGAGGCAGGAGGATCGCAAGTTCAAAGCCAGCCTCAGCAATGGCGAGGCACTTAGCAACTCAGTGAGACCCTGTCTCTAAATAAAATACAAAAAAGGGCTGGGGATGTGGCCCAGTGGTCGAGTGCCCCTGAGTTCAATCCCCGGTACCACAAAAAAAAGAAAAGAAAAGAAAAGAAAAAAAAAAAAAAAAAAACGTATTCCATGAAATAATAGCAGAAAATTTCCCAAATTCTGAGAACGAGTTGGATACTCAAGTACTGGCAGTATTTAGAACCCTAAATAGACATGATCAAAAAAGAACCTCTCCATGACATATTGCAGTGAAAATGCCAAACATTCAGAACAAAGAAAGAATATTAAAAGCTGTAGGAGAGAAGCACCAAGTCACTTTTAAACCCAATCCACTAGAACAACAGCAGGTTTCTCAACAGAAACTCTAAAGGCCAGGAGGGCATGGAATTTTGTTTTTTAAGCCTTGGAAGAAAATTATTGCCAGCCTAGATTACTATATCTAGCAAACCCATCAGAATTGAGAAAGAAATAAAACCTTAAGCATAAACTAAAGGCATTTATGATCACTCACCCAGAATTGCAGAGGATATTTAAAGGAATTCTGCAAACAGAAGAGGAAGATAAACTCAATCAAAAGAGCACAGGAAAGAATAAATCTCACTGGAAGAGTAGATAAGCATATGAGATACAGGAAAGACTCAAACATTAGAAAAATAATAAAATGGCAAGAATTAATACAACTTCCAATAACAACTCTGAATGCAAATGGCCTTAATTCTCCTATTAAAAGACAAAGAGTGGTGAATATAAGACCCAACTGTTGTTTTTTGTTTTGTTTTATTTTTGTTTGTTTGTTTTTTTTTTGCCTGCCAAAAACATACCTCACCAGCAATGATATACACGGATGGAAAGTGAAAGAATGGGGGAAAAAATATTCCATGCAAATAGAGTCTGAAAGCAAGCAGGAGTAGCTACACTCATACTCAGCAAAGCAGACTTCAAACCAAAATTAGTCAGAAGAGACAAAGAAGGCCACTATATTGTGCTGAAGGGAGCAATCCACCAAAAAGATATAATGTCTGTAAACATCAGGGCACCCAATTTTATAAAACAAACACTACCCAACATAAAAGGACAGAGAGGCCCCAATACAATAATAATGGGTGACTGCAATATCCCACTAGCACAAATAGGTCATTCAGACCACTTAAAAAAAAAAACAACCAAGATACATCAGTTAAACTACACTACACTATAAATCAAGTGGATTGATAGACATCTACTGAACATTCTATCCAACAACAGAAAATATACATTCTTTTCAGCATTTTATGGAACTTTCTCCAAAACAGGTTATATCTCATGCCATAAAGCAAGTCTTAACAAATACAAAAAAAAAATTGAAATAACTACTTGCATCTTATTAGGTCATAATGGAATAAAACTAGAAATCAACAGCAAAAGAAACCACAGAATCTATATAAACATATGAAGATTGAACAATGCACTTTTTTATAACCGGTGGGCCATTGAAATATCAGGGAGGACAAGTAAAAATTCCTAGACTCCAATGAAGATGGAAACACAATATATCAGAATCCATGGGATATGGAAGGGAATTCTATGAGAGAAGCTTATAACTATGAATTCCTACATTTAAAAAAATCAAACAAGATCTCCAATAACCTAATGATGTATCTTAAGGTTTTAGAAGATCAAGAACAAACCAAACCCAAAATCAATAGAAGGAAAGTAATAATAAAAATCAGAAGTTATACTCCATGTGTGTATATTACATCAAAATGCATTCTACTGTCATGTACAACTAAAAAGAACAAATAATTTTTTTAATCAGAGCTGAAATAAGTGAAATAGAGACCCAAAGAACTATACAAAGGATAAATGAAACATAGAATTGGTTCTTTGAAAAGGTAAATAAGATCAGTAAACCCTTAGCCAAACCAACCAAAAAGAAAGAAAAGATCCTAATAAACCAAATTAGAGAAGAAAATGGGGATACTTACAACAGATATCACTGAAATCCAGAGGATCCTTAAGGACTATTTTGAAAACTTATATTCTGATAAATTGGAAAATCTAGAAGAAATGGATAAATTTCTAGATAGATATTCTCTACCATAATTGAACCAAGAGGATATGAAAAAACCGAATAGATCGATAGCAAGCAATGAGACTGAAGCTGTAATAAAATTTTTAAAAAGTCTCCCAACAAAGAGAAGTCCAGAACTGTATGAATTCACTGCTAAATTTTACCAGACCTTTAAAGAAGATCCAACACCAATGCTCCTCAAACTATTCCATGAAATAGAAAAGAAGAATGTTTCCAAACTCATACTATAAAAGCAGTAGCATTCTAATACCAAAACCAGATAAGGAAACAACAGAAACAAAAGGAAGGAAGGAAGGAAGGAAGGAAGGAAGGAAGGAAGGGAGGGAGGGAGGGAGGGAGGGAGGGAGGAAAATTGCCAATTAATATCCTCGATAAACATAGATGCAAAAATTCTCAATCAAATACTTTCAAACTGAATTCAGCAGCACATCAAAAAAATCATACACCATGGTTTCATTCTAAGGATGGAAGGATAGTTCAATATAAACAAATCAATAAATATAATAATAGCACATAAACACATAATAGCACAGAATCACAGATAAGAATCACATGGTCATGCCAATAACACAGAAAAAGTCCTTTACAAAATTCAACATGCTTTCATGATAAAATTACTGAGATCTTACCTCAACACAATAAAGGCTGTATATGGCAAACTTAAAGCCAACATTATATTTATTGAGAAAAAACATGAAATCATTTCCTCTAAAACTATTTTAAAGTTTAGCCAGAGCAGTTAAGCAAGAGAAAGCAGTAAAAATGGATACGAATAGGAAAAGAAGAAATCAAATTATTCCTATTGCAGATGATAGGATTCTACACTTAGAAGACCATAAGCTTCCACTAGAAGACTTATAGAATCAATAAATTTAGCAAATCGGCAGGATACAAAATCAACATAAGAAAATCAACAACTTTCCTATACACTAATTAATAACAAACCTGCAGAAAAAGAAATTATTCCATTTACCATAGCCTTAAAAATAATAAAATACCTATGAATAAACCTAACCAAGGGGTAAAAGACCTATTCAATGAAAATTACGGAACACTGAAGAAAGAAATTAAAGAAGACACTAGAAAATAGAAACACCTCCCATGTCCATGGGTCAGCAGAAATAATATTGTTAAAATGGCAACGTTGCTGAAAGCAATCTACACATTCAATGCAATCTCCATCGAAATACCAGTGACGTGCTGGGCATGATGGTTCACCCCTGTAATCCCAGCAACTCGGAAGGCTGATAAAGAAAACGGGGTCTTTCTACACCGTGGAGTATTAGTCAGCTGTAAGGAAGAATGAAATCATATCACTTCCAGGAAAATGGATGGAAATGGAGATCATAAGGTTAAGTGAAATCAGACACACTCTGAAACACAAATCTTACATCTTTTCCCTCGGACGTAGAATCTGACATGAAAGTTGTCACAGGGAGACTATTAGAGAAAAAAAAAGACGGGGTTGGGGATGATGAATATGACCAAAGTATGAAATATATATGCTACAATGAAACCCATTACTTTGTATGATCAAATGCACTAATAAAAAATTTAAGATCTAAGGGGCTGAGGTTGTGGCTCAGTGGTAGAGCGCTCACCTAGCACATGCGAGGCCCTGGGTTCAATCCTCAGCACCACATAAAAATAAATAAATTAAATAAAGGTATTGTGTCCAACTACAGCTAAAAAATAAATATTTTTTTTTTTTAAATTTAAGATCTAGGCCGGGCACAGTGGCACACACCTATAATCCCAGTGGCTTTGGAGGCTGGGAGGCTGAGGCAGGAGGATCATAAGTTCAAAGCCAGACTCAGCAAAAGTTTGTGCTAAGCAACTCAGTGAGACCCTGTCTCTAAATAAAAAATACAAAAAATAGGGCTGAGGATGTGGCTTAGTGGTCGAGTACCCCAGAGTTTAATCCCCAGTTACCCCCCGCCCTGCCAAAAGAACAAATGTAAAAAAAAAAGAAAGAAAACAAAAAAAAATTTTTAAAGTTATCTATTCAGGATATTTTTGTCCCAAGCAGGAATTTGATTTGTATATGCACATGGTTTATTCATTTCTCACACATTTAAAAGAGAAATTGTCTTTATTTTCTTCTTTTCTTTTCCTATGTCAACCACAGACCCCTGGATTTTGAATAATGCATTCAAAAAGGTGAAAATGATCCTGGCCCTTCAAAGTATAGAGAAATGTATTTAAGGAATTTGAATTCGTCTATAATAGCTGCACTCCCCAGATTTATCTTATCAGTAATGACAATTAATTTATATGCCAAATGTACATCTTCATCTCATTTTAGGAGTAAGTCACCTATATTATAGGGGTAACGATTCTTTAATGAGGAGATGCTGTGCTGTAGAGAAACCCTAAAAAGATTATTAGCACATCCTTCCTTGGCCAATCGCTCTCACCCCAGGAATGGGCTTCAAGGTGTCATCAGGGAGCAAAGCACGCACTCTGAGCCTTCTGCAAGCAGAGGGAAGGAGTTTGAGGGAGCTGTGTGGTGGAGATTCCATCTAACCCAAATCGAAATCTGACCTCACCTTTGTGTGGCTTTGGAGATGCTCCAGCCAGCGGCCCCCTCCCAACAGGCCTTTGTGGAGCAGAGATCTGAAAAAGCTGAAATCTTCTTGTTAAATAAAGTCAGTCCCACAGAGGACTGAAATTGTTTCTCAGGATCTCTGCTACTCTAGAAACGTCTCCCATTATTCTCTGAGTTCTGGTCCCCAAATAACCATGGATCTGAGAAACCTTTCCTTCCTACTTACATGTCTATCTTTCAAATCATTCCTCCTTCTTTCCTTGCCTTCCCTTATTCATCAGATGTTTATTGGCCTCCTGCTCAGCACTGTTTCTGACTTACAGAATAAGAGTGATGTTATTGCTGTTTTCTTCCCCCCTTCCAGCAAAATGTGAGCCAGCATGTCGTCATGGAGGAGTCTGTGTTAGACCCAACAAGTGCCTCTGTAAGAAAGGATATCTTGGTCCTCAGTGTGAACAAGTGGACAGAAACATCCGCAGAGTGGCCAGGGCAGGTATTCTTGATCAGATCATTGACATGACATCTTACTTACTGGATCTAACAAGTTACATTGTATAGTTTCTGGGACTGTTTGAATATTCCTTTCCAATGGGCATTTATTTCTTATCCTGTCATTAAAAAGAAAGACTGTTATCCTGCTACACACTCCTGTGATTTCATTTTCTTTTATTAATTTAAAAAATAATTTGCAGAAATGTGCAGATCCTCTGTGTGTATGTTGGCACGTTTGTTCACATATGCACGCACACACCCACACTCACAACCCCTGTCCACGTGGTTGCATAACAGATGGGTTTTTAACATATATACTTCCTTGTGTGGAGTAATTGACACAGAAATTCCATTGTAAATTGATCATGGAATTTTTATGTCACCAGAAGAGAGCATTTGACTTCCCAGGAATTTTCTGTCTGTAATTACTGAAGTCAACTTTAATGGAGTTTTGAAACATCGCTGTGCAATCTGATGGCTCTAATAAAAATGGCAATATTTTTATATTAAAAGACTATAATATGAGAGAATGTTTCAAAACTCCCTGATGGATTTCTAAAACGAACAACTTGACATAAAATTGTAATCTTCGTTTTTACCAATGTATCCCATTGCAGAATGATACCCACTTACCTTTTTATTTGGCAAAGCAATGTGGTTACTGTGGCTTAATCTCAAGATTGTTTTCAAATGTTTTATAATGAAATCACAACAGCCTATTTCTAAATCAAACTTCCTAAAAGGTCTGCTTTTATTGTATATTTTATTTAACAATAGGCACTGGGTTTGTGTTACATATTTATATCTTTTATTTTATTTTTATAATATAGACATCACCTAGATGAAACACCTTTACCCTGTCCTGTAAAATACTAAAGTTACATTTTTCACCAACTTAATTGGAGAGAAGGGGAATGAGAAAGCAGTCTTTAATGTGCTGTGGATCTAATCTAGCAGTGTATCCTTTGCCAACATGTAATCATTAACGACGGATGAAAAAGCAAGAAAACAGCCAATCCTTATAAAATTGCAGCATTAAACATTTGTAAAGTGCCTCTCACCATAGCAAGACTGTCAGAGTATATGTGATTAGAATGTTACAGATTCCACACTGAATCGAACCTCACTGAAAAAGAGCTCACTCGTTTATATCAAATCTGGGCTGTGTAAGCTGTCACTTGTACAAATTTTTCATATAATAATTCTTGCCAAATACGAATTTTCATGTATATGCTCCTTCAGAACTCAATGAAAATACGCTCTGGCTAATATATCAATAAATTTTCTGTAAATGTTCTGTTCAGGCTTTTAAAAGAAATGACATGTTCCAACAAGACTGCAGAAAGCCTGGTACACATTTTTCTTAATGGTTTTCCAGGCCACCTCTTCACATTTGGATTCTAACAAAATTTTAAGGCCTCTTTGCACTACTGAAACACACACACACACACACACACACACACACATGTCCACTCATGACAAGCACACACCCACTGTAGCTGTCCTTCTATAAACATCCACTCCTCTGGAATCTAAATTGTGGAAGTGTATAGATTATGCAGCGTTGGCTGACTTTCCAAACCTGCTTCTTACCTTTAGGAATATGAGCCTCAATTAACTTTTTTAAAAAATATTTCATAGCTAATACTTCTCTGTTGTTTCCAAGTGAGATACTTCCAATTAAAGCACGGTGAACATTTATATAGAAACCACAATGTAGAAAGATTGGTTAAGTACACTGCTCTTGTCTTCCATATATGATTACTTAAGTTTCAAGTGACCTCATGCCAAATGGAAATGGGTTGAGAAATCTTGGTTCAGTGCTTCGGGAACAATAGCCTGCATTAAAAAGTGCATGCATAATTTTGCACAATTTAGATTCAATTGGCAGTCTATTCAAAGAAGTCTCAGGATTAAATGAGCATGGAGACCAAATTGCCCTCTTACCCCAGAAAAGGGGTGGTCCCTTCTAGTCTCACTAACACTTCATTGGCCCAACAGTGTGACAAATCTTGCAATGAACCATGCAGTAGCCTGCATCTGTAGGTTAATAGCAATCTTTTGTCTCCATTGCTTTCTCTTCATAGCCCTTTTACTGGATTCCATCACAGAAAGTTTTACAATTAAAAAAAAAATGTCCTGACAACCATTTTTGTAAATGGACCTTACCATCTAATCATCCCTTATTCAACGTGGGTGACATTAACAAAATGTGAACTTCTTGTGAGGGAGCCAGCTGTCTAAATCTGTCAAATCGCGCAGTTTTATTACACATTCTCCCATTCATAGTTTGAGTGAAAACAATAAGGATACTGCTATATATTCAGTGAAATCTTAAAAATCAAACATATCTTCTTACATCATTAATCTCTCCATCTCTTTCCCAAAAGAAAAGGTGTTCTATTGCCATTACGTCTACTATTTAAAATAATCTATATTAAATTAACCAGACCCAGAGTTTTTTATAGAGCTGTTTCCCAAGTGAAAGAGTTTCAAGTGACTTGGAAAAACATATGTAACCCAGGTGTCATTGCCTTTTCTATTGTGAGAGGATAAAAGACCAAATTCTTCTAAAAAGGAGATAGCAAGATCCATGGATATTAAACCCAAGCAAAGAAAGTCAAGCCTTTGGAGTCATTTCTTTCTGCTCTTAGGAGAAAAGTAGCAAGCAAAGGTAATTGATGGCTACATATTTTAAATTAAGTGGCCAATTCGAGAAACTTCTTTGACCCTCTTTTTGAAGTAGATTTTTTAAATGCATGACCTCAGTGATTTATGATGAGAGGCAGGTAGGAATTGGTTAAAAAGTGTAAGTTAGGGAAAAGTAATTGCTTCATCACACAAAAGGCAAAATCTACTCAGTGCATAAAGCATACAATCTAAAATGGAAGAAAAAGCTCCTGGATATGAATGCCAATGTGTAAGAAGATAAAGATGAGACAATGAAAGAAACAGATGTATATTAGGACACCCTTGTCCATTTTAGAGTTTAAGTGTTGGGTGTCCGTTGAATGTGGAATGATGCTATGGTGGTTTTAAATATTTTGAAATAACCTTTCTATCTCTGCCAAACTCTTGTCCTGACTCATAGAACCTTCTTTTCTTGACAGTTAGTTAAGATTGTGAGACGAAAACTGAATTGGCAGATCACCAAAGTGAAAAGGAGGAAAGAATTAAGAAACTTAGGTGATAGCAGAAGTCTTTCCATCAATACCTTTTCTTCTTGGAATTTTATTTCAGTAGAAATAAAATTAAAAGTGAAAGTATCTCTTATATTATCACAAAGAATACTGCAGAAGTTTTCTCAGATTAGTGGATCTGTCTCACAAAGAGAGCAAAGAAACCCAGACATACAACATACACACAGCCTAGCTAAAAACACTATTCTCTGCATATCATTTATACTATATAGAATATACAGAATAGCCATCTCTGAAGAATGGTCAGTTCTGTACTTATGTGAAAATAATTACAGATTAATTCACTAAAAATTTTCAATCCATTTTTTTATATTGTTTTGCTCTCTGAATTATAAATCATACAAAAAGTCTACTAGGTATAAGATTATTGGTCAGATGCTACATTTAGGGTCTTTCAAAGAACACATTAATTTAGATCTTTATTTGTCTTAACTTTTTGTTAAGTCTCTTAGCTTTAACACATAAAAGAGGAACCACGTCTAAATTTTTAAGAGGAAAAATAAAGCAGGCCATGGGAAGTTGTAGTTGAGAGATAACAAATTAGTTTCTGAGCATCTGCACACAACATCACTGAAGAGATCTTTTCCTGCCCTCTCATTCCTCTGCCTCTGCTTTCCTTCTCTTCCTCTCTCTCTTTTAATCTCTTCCCTCTCCTCTGTCTTCTTTCAGTTTGGGATAAATAAACCTGTCCTTAATATACCCATTATATACATGTCCTGGGCCAGTAGCTATGGATTTGGCTCGTTATGATCTTTTCTTTATTTTCCTGAAAAATACCCTCTTCTGGTATCAAATTGCTCAAATTCTGTACCATGAAAAAGAATAGACAAATAACATACTAGATGGATCTATGACAGTCATTTAGAGAAATCATAATGAGCACACGTGGCTGCTGGTTCAGGAGCCCCCGTGCAGCTAGTCGGTCATAGCCACAGGAAAGCCAGAGATGACCCCAGCCAATAGCTGGAGCTAACAGTCGGGAATAGGAGTAGCTATTTCCTATCCAGCAATAGCCGTCTTAAGGAGTCTGCTTCAAAGACAATTATTCCAAATCTGTGAGAAAAATAAATAATAAGAAGAAATAGTTCCTCTATGCAGACTTCAGAATATTCTTTCTCCACCTCTGGGATGAAATTTGAACTTTGTAGAGAATTCAGATCAAAGTACCACGTCCAGAGAATTGATAGGAACGCAGTTAGAATACTTTCCTTAGAAAGTTCCTTTTAGACTATCTGAAATGTGTGTTTGCCATCTTACCTTCTTTCTCTTTATCACACCTCCAATAATTAATATGATATCAAGGAAGGTGGGAAACCTAGATAGAGAAGCATTTAGATATGATAAACGTGGTGGCCTTGAGACCTGGCAAACACAGATACCAGCCAACTTCAGACCTTCTTCCTTTTGACTATTGGCCTTTGAATAGTTTTTGTAAATTGTCTCCAGGGAACTCTTTAGGAGAGTGAGAGGCATTTGTGGGAGTGTGAGGGAGTGTGTACACTCATGCCTTTCTCAGAGTGGCGGTGTCCCTAGCTGCTATGGAGAGATTTGCTCACTTACAAGATTAGTGTTTTCTTAAATTCTTTATAAAGTATAAGCCCAAGACACCCATTATTTACCTTGCTTCCCCATACCATTTGTAGAGGTCAGATACCAGTCAGTTGAAAAAATGAAAAAATAATGGATCTTTTGCATCAGTATAAAACCTTATATCTAAGACCTGTTGTTCTTTTTTTTAGACAGACAACAGTGACATATAAAAAAATAGTACCAATTCAACATTAATTCTATGATTACCTCTCATGTACATCATAAAGTCAAACATTATTTCACATGTGGGGTTTTCTTTTTTATTTTGGACTATATAGATTATTTATACTTAATCCCAAAATATATGTGTATGTATGCAGGCAAGTTAACATACATGTATGGTGAGTTATCTCAATTGATTATAACCTTTTAAGTAAACACACACATATTTTAGCACATAGTACGTACAGAATAGGAAAGACAGTTCATAGTGGCTAAATATAGCAAAGCTTTTTTTTCACAGTTAGAAAATAATTCTTGTACATTTTCCTCTGCACTAAAAAAGAACAAATCAGGCTGGACTGGGGATGTAGCTCAGTGGGAAAGCACTTGCCTAGCATGTGCAAAACTCTGGATTCAATCCCCAACACTACAAAACCAAAACCGAAAACTAGTCAGTAGCTTCCATTCACGTGAATGAGGTATGATCAGATTCGGTATGGTCTATGCCAAAATGTATATTGCATGCTTCTTCACTTAATACTCTAAATCAGAGACATGACCGTCCTGGAATAAGTTTAAGATTTCATGTGCAATAGGGTTATTTTCAAAATACCATTACCAAGAAGCCAAACTGACAAACTTGTGAGATACCAGATATTCCCCATATCTCATTAAAGTTATGGATTGTGTTCAGACATGAATTTCACCAGGAATCAGAAAGTAACAAGATAAATGAGGCTGATGTCCTAGGAATTTATGGAACTCAATTCCCTATGCATGCCACAGTAGACTATTTATTTAGAAGAAACCCATCTAATTAAAATTTTTAAAATTGAATTATTATAATTTAAAAGCCTGAAAGAATATGAAAGGCAAACCCTGTGTCCTCTCTGACATAATCTGTGATTGATTTTGTCTGGTTTTAAAGACTGATTATCTGTTTCATTCTTCTAACCTATTTCGTTTCTCCTAGTTGTTCATTTTGTTTTAAACTATTGAAGATTAGGGCAGTTTGTCCATAGCCTTACTCACAGAAGTTTCCAGAACCCATTCATGTTTGGCACAGACTGTAGGAACAATTAGTAAAATGAGGTCCAAGTTTAAAGGAGCAGAGTTAATACATGAACTAGTTGGGATTTCTATAAATGTTCTTTTGAAAAGTAACATGCAAAGTTATTGGTTCCCATAATCCCTCTGAGTTAGAACTGAGCTGATTTGTTTAATCAAGTTACATAATATGCAGTTCTCTTTGATTAATCTTCTATTATTCAGCCATTCATACATTTATTAACTCAAAAAATATTTATTGAAGTGCCTAGCGTGATTAAGTGCTATAGAACAGGCAAGGACGTTTACAAGTATGGCGTTGTGAGCCCAATGGGTACAATGAACGTGTTGGAAGCAAAAGACAATTTCACGTCCAACCAGCTTCAATTCAGCTCAACATTTAGAATACAGCATAACAGTACAGATGATCTAAAGAACATCTGTGTGTATCTGTATGTGTGCACACACCCATGTATATATATTTATCTCTGTACAAACACTACATATGTATACACACTATCTATGTAATATATAATATATGTATAATGCATATAAATTCTAACAAGTGTTATTTGTGTTATCTTTAAAAATAGATCAATTGTATCTTGAAGTGGTAAATGCAGAGAATTGGTTTTATTGTTGATCTGTGGATTTAATGATTTTTAGGTGAAAAGGATGTTTAAGTGTATAATTTCTTTTCTTAATTTAATATATTTATGTAAATGCATGCCAGAAATTTGATTAGATTGGCTCTTTTGTGTCTTAACGTGATCAAATGTATTAAACTTTATCTTATGACTCGATGTGTATGTGCTATTTTAAAATTCTTTTTTATTTTAGAATTCTTTAAAAAATCTGCATAGTCAGACTGATTTTATAAACACCAATTTTTAAATATTTTATGCCCAAGCTACCTCCAATTGTTTTGCTTTTGTCTAAACCCCCGTCTTCCTGGATAAATGCATCTCATTGATTTCATTAAAAGAAAAAAGTGTTACTCCTGAGGGTCTAAAAATGTGTGACAAGGTGCTTTTTCACAAAATGCCCCCTAGAAGTTTGAAATTAGGCAAGGTGACACCACAGAATGCGTCCTTCCACTGATCCCCACAGAAGCCTCCAGAGTTCTCCTTCGGACCCTGCCCTCCCTGCTATTAGAATTTGTCCCCCTAACTTAGCCCAGGAGCACCCTCTTGGATTCTTGTGTGTGTCTGCTCCCTTTTGAATCGCTGACAGACCAGAGCAGTTCCTACATAATGAGAGACAGTAACAATACATGCCTGCTGTCCAGCCAAGGAAGTGGGTTCTTGCTGTGGCTAATTTCTCTGGGATCCTTCCCTGACCCATATTTGGCTTCTTTCCTCTGCTATCGACCAGTGTAACCAGTTCCCTGGTTTAAATTCCCTGTGTTATACACATTTAAAGTTTTTCCACATCTCTTTTTTACATCCTGATTCACACATATATTAGTAAGAGTGACAGACACAAAGGAGAAATGGTGTGGTAGAACTAAAACGGTACAAGATAGGGCTGGAGTGTGACACAGTGGTAGACCAAGGCCCTGGGTTCCATGCCCTGCATCACAAATAAACAAGTTAATCAGTTAATTAATCAATCTAAAAGGGGCTTGATGGAATCTACTTTAGGAGAGCACATTACTAAGACCACGGTGAGCACAGTGAAATGAGGTTGGAGGGTTTCTACTTCCAAACCTGTTGCAGATCCCTTAATTTCCAAGGCAGCTACTAGTGGGAAAGGTCATTATTTCCACATTTGTCACTGAGAATTTTCATAGCTCACATTTGTACTGTTGCAACTATCAGCTGCCAGTTTCCGCAGGAGTCTGACAGCTAATGGGATAGATATTTTTATGAACAGGCTCCATTACACTTACTTGCTTTTTAAAAGAAACTTTGAAGCTAATGTATTATTTCCAATGGAAATACAAATTTAAAATGCCAACCACAGGTAGTATCTAATCAGAACTACATATATATATATATATATATATATATATATATATATATGGAAATACAAATTTAAAATGCCAACCACAGGTAGTATCTAATCAGAACTACATATATATATATATATATATATATATATTTTTTTTTTTTTTTTTTTTTTTTAAATTCCAAAGAGGCCTTTCTGTAGACTAAATCCTTCAAAGAAATGAGAGGATAAAAGGAAGGAAAACAATTTGCATGAAACATTTCTTCTGAGTTTTCACAATTTGATTTATATTTGATTCCTATGCAATATTTTCTACAATTAATACAGACAGAATTTAAAAGGAGAAAGGAGGGGGCAGGGAGAAGGAGAAGGCTGAGTAGGTCCTGACTATAAACTTCATTCTTCTTGGGATTACGCCAGCATCAGAAACTACTTGCGCTCACTCTTGTAATTTAATAAGATGTTGTCAGATCCCTTTGACATATTTATAGCCTTATAATTAAACCTCCTTGATGCAAAATCCATGTGCTTCATGTAAAGCAATTTAGCTTATCATAGACACTCTGTTCTATGATCTACAGCTACCAAAGCCACCCATGCCAGGTGTACTGGCAGGGTCCCTGGGCTAAGGCTGCGAGGTGTGGATACTGGGCCTGGGTCACCAACTAATTACACAGTTGGTCTTTGGTATCTCTCTCTCTGCACTGACAATCAGCTTCTTTATATAAAACGTAAGAGACTCCTTTGAGATCTAACAGGTATCATGAAATATTGCTAATTCCAGTATCCATGTGGATTGCAGATTTGAAATTACAAATTTTACTAGGAATACACATGAACTGTTCCACTTCATCGATTTTTGGTAGTTAAATAATTATAAAAGACATTCAGGAGGCTGAGGATGGCAAGTTCGAGGTCAGCTTGGGCAATTTAGCAAAACCCTATCTCAAAATGAAATAAAGGACTGTAGCTCAGAGGTAGAACTACATCTCCAAGTATGGGAGGGGAAAGGATACTTATTAATTTTTCTCTAGTCTGCTTTCCTCTGATGCATTCTTGAATGTTCATCTTCTCTTCCTTCCATCCTGGCATGGCTCATTCCTGAGTCCTTTCATGTCATCTAAACCTCTCACTCTGAATTTCTAAACACTGTCCCATCTGTATCCATCATTTCTTTCATGCTGAGAAGTGCACGGTTACCGGGAAGCTGCCACCCTCTCCCGGGACCTTCACGTCTGGTTTTGCAACTGTTGGAAATATCACTGTTTCTTTCATAAGCTGTTCCCTAGAGGACTGCTGTAGGCACTCACCCAACAGCTAATAGCATATTCTGGGCACATACAAGGACATAAATGCCTAGTTGATGTCATCTAAAAGGTGTTCAATTCAAGATACAGAAGAGTAACTATGAGTACCATTCCACTCCTGCTGCCCTGACAAAGTCCCTCTCACTGGGTGGCTTCACCAACAGAAATTTACAGTCTCACTGTTCTAGAAGCTAAATGTCCGACATCAAGGTTTCAACAGGATTGGTTCCTTCTGAGGGAAGTAAGGGAAGATCTGTCCCAGGTCATCTTTTCCCTGTTTCTCTTCGTATCACCTCCTCTCTCTGTTTCTCTACAGCCAATTTTCCTCCTTTTCTAAGGACACAAGTCAGATTGGATTAGGGCCCAACCTAATGACTTCATTTTAACTTGAGTCCCTCTGTTGAGACCCTATCTCCCAATAGTTCACATTCTCAGATACTGGGGTTTTGAGCTTGAACATATGAATTTGAAGCATGGGTAGGAAGTCACACAATCCCGCTCTTCCACAATACCATGGCCCCCAAATGGCTACAGACTTAGGAGAAGTCTCACATTCATTGTCAAAGGCAGTGCTTCTCAAACTTGAATGTGCCTTCAGTTACTTGGGGACATTGTTAAAATACAGATTCTGATTCAATAGGTCTGGGGTGGAACTTCAGATTCTTTCTAACAAACTCCAAGTTTGTGCTAATGTTGAGGGCATGTGGGCCATACTTCAAGAAGCAAGGGTCTCATCTGTTTAACTTCAGAATAGTAATACCAGAAACAATCTAATGGCAACATGACCTTCTACCTCCAAAAAGGAAACACTGATATGGGCTGTGGTTTGTCATCTTTCTGTTACTACAACAAAATACCTGACATAATCAACTTATAAATGGGAAATGTTTCTTTGGGTTTGTAATTCCAGAGGTTTCAGTCTGTGATTGTTTGGTCATTGCTTTTGGACCTGTGGTGAGACAGCACATCAGAGTGGGAGCACATGGTGAAAGAAACTGATGACTTCATGGCTGGAAGCCAAGGAGAGAGTTAAGAGACCCGTGTTCCACAATCCCCTTTAAGGGCACTCCCCCAGAGACCTAAAACCTCCCACCAGGCCCCACTTTCTAAAGGTTCCATACCTCTCAGAAGAGCCAAGCTGAGGCCCAAGTTTTTAATGTGTGGGCCTTTGGGAGACATTTCACATAAACACGTAAGTTTTCTCTGTGCCTTTTCTGACTTGAGAATTTCTTTTTATTGCTGAATAATATTCCATTGTCTGAATGTACCACAATTTACTTATTCATTCACCTACCGAGAGATATCTTGTTTGCTTCCAAATTTTGGGATTTATGAATAAAGCTACTATAAATACCTAAAAACAGGTTTTTGTGTGGAAATGATTTCAACTCTTCTGAATAAATTCAAGAGTTCAATTACTGGATCATATGGTAACATTACATTTAGTTTTGTAAAATATTGCCAAACCAGTGGCTGTGCTATTCTGCATTTCCGTCAAAAATGAATGACAGCTCCTGTTGCTCCATATCCTCACCAGTTTTTGTTTATTCAGTGTGTACTGAATTTTCAGAAATAAAATTGTATAACTCTATTCTAATACCAAGATATAGTCATATCTGGAATGATGTCATAAAATTCCATAGAAGCAAATTTGATTCTGTTCACTAAAGAATGATATTTACTATCAAATATTTATGTACTTTTTAAAGCAGGGCTGACTAATAGAATCCTCTAGGATGATGAAAATTTTCTGTATCTGCACTGTCCAATGGGCTAGTCACTAGCCACATGTGGCTGTCTGGCCCTTGAAATGTGGCTGGTGTGACTAAAGAACTGAATATTTAACTTTAATTAAATTTAAACTTGCATTGCCTGTTGTCTTAGTTCATTTATGTTGCTAAAACAGAATAGCACAGACTAATTTTTAATGAATAGAAATTTATTTCTCACAGTTCTGGAAGTGAGTGTATTGGCATCATGGTGTTGGCATCTGGTGAAGGCTCTCTTGCTGCTTCATCCCAAAGCATCACATGGCCAGAAAGCAAATGCATGCAACCTTAGATCTCTCTTCCTCTTCTCGTAAAGCCACCAATGCCATCAGGGGGACCCACCCTTAGGACCTCTAATGTATTCCTAATTACTTCCCAAAGTCCTCACCTCCAAATACTATCAACATGAATGTGGAGACTAAGTTTTCAACAGATGAATTTTTGAGAGACATATTCAAGCTGTAGCACCCACATTAAAATGGTATGTTATTGTAATAATAGCTAACATTCGTGTAGTACTACATTCCAGGTACCTATTATAAGAACTATCAAGAATGTGATGACAGGTCTGAGATTTCATTTAGAAACTAACAAGTTTGCACTGCCAAAGTTTCATGGATGCTGGTAGAAGACATGAGACTCTGGGTCAAAGACAAAGAACAGTTTATTATTACTCATGGCAATAGCCATACCCAATAATTAGATCCCTGAGCTAGTATGTTAAATACAGTATTGGCTACTTCAAAAACAGAGCTAAAAGCACGTCATAAAGTTCAGTTATAACCTTTTGGTGATGTGTTTGTTTGATAATCCCATACTTATATTTCACACATAAATGTTTAATATTCTCTATAACTTTTTTCCTATGGTTTAATGCAAATATTTTATTGTACAAACTCTTTATTCTAAAATTTTTTATTGACCTTTGACCAAAACCAGTAAAATTCTTAACTCTATGTACAGTTTTATAGTGTAATTAAAAATCCATTGTGCATTTGCAGAAAATGCACTACAATCATGTGTATGCATATCTCTGAGTGTATACAATTGAAAAAATAGTACTATACACACAGAATTGTTAATGAACAAAAGCAATAGTGACAGATATTTGTCACATGCCAAACTCTTCTTAACTAAAGAAAATACAAACAGAGGAACCAGAGACATGAGACTACAAAATTCTTCTGGAAGAGAAAAATTATGAAACAGTAAGGCACTAGTTAGACAAAGAAAATCAGATTCATGACACTTATCTATAAGGTCTGTTCTAAAAATTGCTCCAAATGTAATCTGAAATAACCATAGGGGTTAAGCAATAAAGACAAGAGAAATGTCAGAGACCCAAAGAAAGAGTAAAGAAAATATGTTTCCCTAAGTGGGGTCAGACACTATAGACATATGATAGTAAATTAAGTTAAAAGATAAGATACAGCTAAACTGAACAGAAATAAGTAGGTAGGAATAGTAATAATAGCTAACTCTTGGGTGGTACTGTGGGCCAGGCACCTATTCTAAGAACTGTCAAGCATGTGACAGGTCTGAGATTTCACTCTGCTTAGAATCTAACAAGTTTGCACTGCCACAATTTCATGGATGCTGGTAGAAGACATGAGACTCCTGGGTCAGAGAAAAAGAACAGTTTATTACTCATGGCAATAACCATAACCAACAATTAGATATCTGAGCCCCTGTGCCCACAGGGTGACACAGAAGGAACCATATGATATCTGCCCAGGCAGTGGGCTGAACTGTAAAAGGGAAAGTTTGAATTTAGGGAACCCAGATATTTAATAACGGACAATAGATAAATCCGCCTCACCTTTACAGTAGAAGTGGAAGCTAGCTCTGTCTTCCAAGTTTATTTGCTAAACAAGCATTCATGAAAACTAGTTCCAAATAAAGGTTTTCAGTGTTTTTGCTTATAAGATAAAAAGAAACACAAAGGCCCATGAAGAATTATTTTTCAATGATCCATTTGCATATATTAGCTCATTTAACCGTCTCAACAACCATATGAGAAGTAGATACTCATGCCATTTTACTGATAAGGAAGTGGAGGGACAAAGAGTTCTGATAGCTACCAAATAATAGAGTATGGATTCAAACCCAGGCAATCTGCCTCCTTTTGAAACTTCTAGTAATCACATTTAAAAAGTAAACAGAAACAGAGGAAATGTGTTTTAATAATGTGTTTTAAATGATTCAATGCATATATATAACTTCAGCATACAATCAATATAAAAACAATTAATAAAATATTTTATATTTTTATACTTTCTTTGAAAACCAGTGAGTATTCTGCATTTATAGCACATCTCAATTTAGACACAAATTTTTGCATAAAAATACTTGAACTATATCTAGTTTGCATAAAATTCACAGTTGTAAAAGTAGATCACATACCCAAGTTTTTCCAGATAGGCTTAGAAGCTTTCCAGTGGCTGAATCAATTATCACTTTTTAAAATGAAGTTAATTAAAATGAAACCATTTAAAACATTCTCTTTTTTTCTATCACAGTAGCCACATTCCCAGAGCTCAAGAGCCCCACATGACCAGTGACTCCTCAGTAGGACAGACTAGCTCTGGAGACTATGCCCCTCACCAGCATGTTCTCCTGCCTTACAAAGAAAAGCACATGAAAAAGGTACAGAATTTTAACCTGTTTGTTCTTTTCTTTTGATTGGCTAATGGACTTACAGTTGTTGACATCAACATGCCTGCCCCTGGAGGGTTGTAGAGAGAAGTCAAGAGAAGGTAAGACAGAATGGAGAGTGAGAACCCAGGCTCACAGTCCTACAGACCTGGTCTGAGCCATGCTCCATCACCTCTCGGCTCAACTCTGATGTGTGACCATATCATATTTCCTGACCTCACTGAGCTCTAATTTCTTCACCTTGAAAGTAGGGCAATTGTAGGACCTTTAAGTATAAAATAAGGTGATACGTGTAAGAGACCTGGCGCATAGTTCATGCTCAGTAAACATCAGTCATTATTTGGAGACTAGAGTAAATTTAACATGAAAAAAAAAAAAATACAATAGTAGATCATTTTATGGTGCCCATTTGTTTTCTGGAGAGAGGACTTGCTCTCCTAGCAATGCAGCCCAATGTTACCCTCTAGTGCCAAAAACCTTGAACAGCAGGCATCCCCAACCAAACCTCCAGAACACCACCATCTCTAAAAGGAGGTGTGATTTCCTCAACCTCAGATGCTGTGCGTGACCCACATTTCCAGTCCCAGATCCGTTATTTAGTATTCATTTTTGGCCAGTGCTTCTCAGACTTTAGTTCCTTACCAAACAATTGAACAAAAACACTTGAGACAAATTCACCACAGATTCCTCTTTGAGTATCAATGTTTTAGGCAATTCTATACATCAAATTCTTTCTAAAGGAACCACCAAACTCATTAGAATAAGGAAGTACAGAATTAAGTGAAACACTGTCTTCTTTCTCCTATAGACAGGCATACAAAGAAAAGCCCTAAATGGACACTAAAGCTAAGATACACCCGAATTTTAAAGATGGATTCAAAGAGAACAACATGTTCTTCTAAGCAAAGAGCCTCAGCAAGAGACAACTAGAGTGACAGGCCAGTATGGTGATTCTTACATGCCTTTGACATGCCTTTGACCTTGGAATGTAACTCAAGGTCATGTGCTAAACCATGACTTCATGCTGACTTTTTAAGTTACTCTCTGATCAAGGTTTAAAGCTCGCCATAACATGGACCAGATATTGGTGTGGCATGAAGGTCTTGGATCAGCAATGGAAACTCAATCAGAGTCTCAGCAGTCCCTGGTCAGTGGTCTTTGCAATGTCTCATATTCAGAGATATGAGAAGACCTACATTTGGAAGAAATCATCATCTGTGCTTTATTCCATGTTGGATAAAATGGATGTAAGGACAACAGACACATTTTTGCAAACAACAAATGAAATAATAGAATAAAAGTGCTTTGAAGATAGTGCCCGGTTGTTGCCAGTAAGGAGAAAAAGGGGAAGAGGAATTTGAAGTTTATTTAAATTTGTCCCTTCATTAAAAAAATTTAAAAGCCAATTAAGGTCACAATGACTTAATTACTCCAAATTTCTAGGTATTTGTGTCACCTCCCACAAGACTACCAAGTCAATGAAAATATTTTCATCTTGTTTTCAAACATTTACTTCTGATGATGAGTTTCACACACAATCATGTAGACATACTTGGTCAGTAAGTTTGCTCTTATCTTGCTGGACTGGCAATACTACCAGCTTTGGCAAAAACAAAAGTCCACAGGCTTTGTCAAAGGCATGCCAATTTATCAAACACAGTAAACATGGAGAGGTTCTACTGTGTTATCCCACAAAACATTGTGCTGGCATTCTGGACATGAACTCGTTTATTTATTTTCAACCCCCCTCCCTGGGTGAAGTGAAGACTGACTTCCATACAGCTTTGTTTTATGGTAAGAAATTACTTGATTTATCTCTGTTGGCTTCTTAGAGGTTGTCTTAAAGTATTTCTCTTCCACTTGTTTTGATTTAATACGTCATAGTAATGTGCTCCTACTAGTTAATTATTCTCTCTACACTATTAGATTGAAAAAAAAAAAAACGGTATTTGTATCACTATGTTATAGTTGCTACAAATGCAAAAGGAGAAAGTGAAGTTTGATCACCAGAATTTAGGGGAAAACAAAAACAACACGAACGCAGTCCTATAATTGAGAGAAAAATCAAAGCAGAAAATAAGAGGGGGAGGAAGGAGAGAAGAAGGAATGAAGGAAGAAAGAAGGGAGGAGGAGGGGAGGGAGAAAAAAGGGGGGGGAAAGGAGAAACTTGAAGATTTCCTTTCTATATACTGTCTCTTTTTTCATTTACACAATAAAGCCTAACATTGGCACCAGAAAACACTGGTTTCATCCTGTTAAGAATGCTTACAGCAATCCACCCATCAACTGACAAATGACTCCTAAAGGTATAGGTATACAATGCCAGGTCTTCATTCTCACATTGCTTAGACTCTGAGAGGAGAAACAATATCCAGATATGAAAAGACAATACTATTAGGGCCTAAAAGTACTTAGCAGGCAAAGCAAATTTTTGGCTTAAATCCAATCCACTTTGGTTATTTATGTAAGGCCTATGTTTGGGGCCTGGGTGTCAAGAGAGAAGGGTGAGATCCTACTCTTATCACAATTAAGATTCCAGGTAAGATTTGCATTTAGTCCATTAAATGAGCCCAGCATCATTTGTCACTCTAGACATCAGTACTCCCTGCTACGACTGTACCCACATCTAGACCTGCCATTGGAATCACAAATCCCCAATTTCGGCCTCTTTGTTTCACTCCAGTTCTTTATGGCCACTCTTCTTTTGGTGATTTTACTGGTGAGTTACTTCACTAGAAATAGAAGCAGCGCAACAAATTATGGCACAGATTCAGAACAGTTTCTTTGCAGGAGGCAGCCTGGGCCAATAATAATAGTATGGCATGAGAACACTGCTCCAAACACAGTGTATTCAGTTTGCTTTCTATGAAGTGGCATTCCCTAACGAACACGTACCTGTGAGTGTTATCAAAGAAGCAAACCTGACGATCAATATTTCATACTCCCAGATTACTTCATGACCCAATTTGCTTCTATACTCATGGAAAGAAGCAGCAGTGCTAATATTTATAAGGAATCCTCATCAGAAAACCACCATGTAGAGATACATCATTACAGCTGGGCGTGGCAGCATAATCCCAGGAGGCCGAGGCAGGAGGATCGCAAGTTCAAAGCCAGCCTCAGCAAAAAAGATCTGTCATTACTGTTCCTTGGGAAGATGATTAAAGTATGTTGTGCACAACATCACTAAGAGCAGTGCATGAGATCCCTTGGAAAACTTTGTCTGGATTTATTCATCCTCAGTTCCATTTGTCCCCAAATTCCTTACACAGCAATTGAACAGAACACTTGCGACAAATGTAGCAGACAGCTGAGCTGATTGAGGAAAACAACTTAAAGGGTGACACAAAGTCCATAAAATCATTTCTTACTCGGATCTGAAAAATCCTATGGAACTGTAATCAGCGACCAATTTTCTCATTATCTGACTAGATCATCAATAATCATTGTATTAGGTGTCTATAGCAGAGAATTCCTTTGACATGCTAATAGCCCTGTGTTGAGAACTTGGAGTGCTGCCGAAACTACTAGATTGGGCAGAGGAGTGCAGGAAAGGAGATTGCATCTCTAAGAAGTGGGTCAAGGTCATGAGCTTCTGGGGCCAGAAGGCCAAGGAGCAGAGGAAGAAATCAGAATGCCTGTGTCTTTCACATGAAAACCAAACAGCACTGGATAAATGACAGCCTACAAGGAAGAAGGGGCCAGAGAGACTCCTTAATGCAGCTGCATATTTACTGCTACATCCTTTAGAAAATGGATGGATCGAGGGAGAAAGTCAATTTCAAAAATAATGTGTTTCAGTTTTATGAAAGAATTGAGTTGAAACATCAATTTATCCTGGTATGTAGGCATTCCTTCCATATTCTACAAAACAATGATTCCACACCCATTTTGGGTTAGTAATATAGGAATTAGTAATAGAGGAATAACCAAGACAGACAAGGCTCCAGCCCTTGCGTTCTAAAGAGGGAGACATCCTACAGGAATTAAGAGTAGACTATGATTAAAGTCTGTCATAAATGGCATTGTGGTAGATTGCACAGGCCAAAGCGGGCTGCAACAAAATCTCCTATCCCACGAGTTTCTCCTAGAGTCATCTCCTACCAAGACATGGAGTCCTGTTCCCTCACCTGTGAATCTGAGCCAATAAAAAAGTAGAAATGATGGTGAATGACTTTCAAAGGCTAGGTCATAAAAGGTGATGCAATGTCTCCCTTGCCACAGGTACACTTGGTCTTGAAGACTCCAACCACCATGTAAGCAGCTGGACTACCCTGTGGCCGTGAAGCTAAAACTAGGCTGCCTGGAGAGACCAAGAGATCATAAGAGAGAGAGAGATGTTCCACCTGCCCCTGTTCCAGCCTCAGGCTCTTCCAGCTCCAGTCACCCACTGACAGAAGCCGCACAAGAGACCTGGAGCGGAAGCCACTCAGCCAAGCCTTTCCTCAATTCCTGTCCCAAAGAAACCGTGAGATACAGTCAAACAATTGCTTTTGTTTTAAACCACCATGTCTTGGAGTGATTTTTTTTTTTTTTTTTCATAGTAACTGATAAACAGGACAGTTAAGAAGGAAATGAAGAAGGTAATGACAGGGTTACTGGCAGAAGAGCTACTTGAAAGAGGAAGCCACAGAAATCCCATTACAGGAGAAGGATATAAGGAGTTTGAAAAAAAATGCCATCCATGCAGAAGGAAAACCAGGACCTGGAGGGAGAAAAAGACCGGTCATGTTACCCACCCTAACCTTGTACTGCCTACGTGACTTAGCTGAATTTCTACCCTGCCTTAATCTTATTCATCTTTGAGGACAGGATGCCTGTAGGCCAGAAGCTTCTCTTAAAGTGGGCTAGCCAAAACTGGTCGAACTAAGATGGTGGCCAGAGTGCCCAACACACAACCTTTGACTTCATTATAATCTCATCTGCAAGCGATAGACAATCCCACCACCAGCAGCAGCACTATGACAGTTCACAGTTGCCACAACAAGGACTGAAAGAATAAATGGAGCAAAATGAGGTGGCCCTAAAATTCCCATAAAAGCCCTACCCTTATCCAGAAAAGTCATGAACATTCCTCTCCATTGTTAGCCTATCCCTCCCCCTGGTTTGTTTTTTTGTTTTTGTTTTTTTTAACCTCTATCTGTAATCTCCTGACCCTCAGTGGATTGAAAAGTTGATTAACAAGTCCATTTCCCACTTCCCCTATTTTTTTTTTTATTTTAATTTGTTTTATATGAAAGCAGATTGCATTACAATTCATATTACAGATATAGGGCACAATTTTTCATACCTCTGGTTGTACACAAAGTAGAGTCACACCATTCATGTTTTCATACGTGTACTTCACTTCTCCTATTTTTAGTCAAGAATAAAATTCTCCTTCACTGTTCAATCAGTGCTCCATTTTGCTACGGATTCTACAATTCTGGGAGGGAAAAGGACCCAGATTGGGATTGAAAACTGGCAGTGGCCACAGATACCAGAATGGCTGAAGTCCTGGAAGCCAAAGGAAGAATGAAATTGGAGATGCAGGCCTGAGAAAATTACACAAACTCTTCTGGGATCTATAAAAAGGTTGGGGTTCATTTTCAGTGCATTGGAAAGTCCTTGGGTGGTTTAAGACCAATGACATACACCAGGCCACACCCATGACGCCAGCTGCCTGGTTCTAAGGCTCTCTCTCCTCCCCTCCACATCTCCCTGGGTGTACAGTCACCCAAATAAGAGACTTCCAGATCCATTGGAACCTGAGATGGAGTAACATCAGGAGAACGTACAGCCACAGCCCCAGTCACCACTCTCCACCCACTCTGCTGGTGGCCATGTGAGCCTAGACCTCTGTTATGGGGTTTCCTTGGTGACCCAGACATCTCATCCTGAACTCTCTCAACTTTGCACCCTAGTTTTATTTGCTTGTTAGCGTTGTTTTGTTTTGTTTTGTTTTTAATGTTCACACCTAGTTCCCCTCCAGGGAGTTTCATGTTCCTATTCCCTGTAGATTCTAGCAATGAGCATACACTTGGTGAATGAACGACTTGCTATACCAACGCAAAACCGTGGAAGACACACCAAATGCCTGACGTAGAAAAATCTACTCAGCGAACGGCAATCTTCTAACACTGTTCCTAACTGTACGTCTTGACAGATCCTTCTAGGTGAAGTCTCTAATTCTCAGGGCCTTCAATAAATCTGCCCTGGTGTCTGGGGTTTGTGGGGCCTATTTGTTTGAAAACAGCATTTGTAACTCCAAAGACACTCCTAGGACTTTCAGCTCTGTGAGCAAAGAAGGGAGGTGGAAAGGTGGGGGCGGGGTGAGTTGGGAGAGGGTGGACTGGGTGGTCGACTGGTTCTTATCATAACTGTTTAAGTTCCATTTACATTTTTCTCTGGGTTGCTCGTGTTATTTGATGTTGAACACCTGCCTCTATATACCGAGCGCCGCAGCCAGCCCTGCTAAGAGCAGTATTGACATTTCAGCTGTGTAGAATTCATAGAATCGCACAGTGGGGACACCCATGGGCTCCATCTGGATCACAGGATTCTGGCTCCAAAAGAAGTCACATCACTCATGATTTCAGAAGGACTGTAGTCTCTTTTGGTGTTTTCAGCTCCTGGGGTAAAGCAAGCTTGTCAGCGTTCTTCATCCATTCGCCTGTGTTCACTAGCCACTTTTATAGGTCTTAATTCACTCTTTGATGAGACGTGACTGAGAGGTGAGTAAAACACAGACTTTGTGGTGCTCGGCTGATTCTCAGGAGGTCCTTGACCACATTCAGACAGAGCTGTATTTAAACTAATAGGTACCTGGCTCACAGAGCCCTCCTCCATCCTAAGAATTCAGAAAACTCACATGCTGTTGGATAATGACAAACATGCAGGGCTCTTTACAGTGGTGCTTCTCGAATTTTAATGTTCATGCTAATCACTTGGTATCTTGTGAAATGCAAGTTCAAATACAGTACTTCTGGAGTGAGGCCTGAGACTGTGTTCCTAACAGCTTCCAGCTGACGGTGATGCCCTCGTACAAGACCATACTTTGTGTAGCAAAAGTCTAGTCTGAACTATAGAGTCTGCCACGCATGTCCCTACTACAAATGGTTCTCAAACCACGGTCCCAGGACCAGCCACATCCACTTTCCCAGCCCTACTCCAAACTTACTGGATCAGAAATTCTGGTGTTTTAATGGGCCCTTCAGTGTTGCCACCTGAAGCGATGGCAGCTTGGAGCAGCAAAGCCGCGGAAATAAGTTTAGAGGCAGACTAGAAACAAACAGGATCTTTATTCTGTCAGTTTCTCTCTCTGGCTCTAACAACTCTAACACGTACCACACACCACCAAACAACCAACAACCAAAATGGCCCGGAACCGCTCCGCGATGGGCCCAAGTCTCTAGAGATCCCGAGCCAAGTCTCGTGAGACTACGGAAGGCCGCAATGTCCAAAACTCCATGGCCCAAAGTCAACCACAATCATAGCCATCTCCCCAAACAGGGCTCCTACACTTCAGGAGATTCTGACTAATGAAGAGTGCAATTTGATGACCAAGGCATAATCAGGATTTCCTCTCTTGGGTGAACTAAAGAATTTCAGCCACTGTCTCCAATTTTTTATCAAATAATCAACAGCTTTAGAGTCAGGAAGTGTGATGTACCTAACACAAAAACTAGAGTTTAGAGTTTAGAGTTTAAATCCATTTCAAAAATGTTTTATCCCATCATAAAGTTACAACTTTCATATAAAAATCCTCAGCACTTGTTTACATTTAAAAAGATCATTTTGAGCCAGGCGTGGTGGCGCATGCCTGTAACCCCAGCACTTGGGAGGCTGAGGCAGGAGGATCTTGAGTTCAAAGCCAGCCTCAGCAATGGCGAGGTACTTAGCAACTCAGTGAGACCCTGATAAATACAAAATACAAAAACAATAAAATAAAATACAAAAACAGGCTGTGGATGTGGCCCAGTGGTCGAGTGCCCCTGAGTTCAATCCCTGGTACCAAAAATAAAATAAAATAAAAAGATCATTTCCTCCAATCATCTTGTTCAATAATAGCATCTTAAGGCAAGTTCAAAATCCCAAAACTGGTCTTTTAATGCACAGGTATAGATACACCAGGCCAAGGGGTGCTGGAGTTCTGAAGTTTAGGCACATTTTTGAGCATTTACAGTGGCCCAAAGGGAAGCCCAGGGTGGTCTCAGACTGAAAAATGGTAGACTTGGGAGTCAATTACTTCTACTGGAGTAGAGTAAATCAAATGGATAACCTGCTAAAATGATTGACATTTTAGGGTCAATAAGGCTAGTAAGAATTAGACTCCCTTCCCAGTGAAGGCTGAACAAACATCTCTGACCTCAGACTTTGAAACGAAATTGCTAGGGCTGCCAGGACCAAGTTAACTGCCTATCACCTCCCAAAGTGCAAAAGGGCAGGTTGCCCCACAGGTCACAGGAGAAGGTGGAACCTGGAGCTTGTCCAGGCCACATAACACCACCGGGGACGCCTGCGAACAGGCGTAGAGCCTTCATACCTACTCTGGTTTCAACTTTCACAAGTGGGACCACTTTGCAATTTCAGCTTAAAGTAATCTTGGGGAGAAATACATAAACCCCTGACTAATACCTTCTCGATTATAACTATGCTAGTAGGAGACTGTGCAGCAGTTTGAATAACGCTGACTAATAACATGTTAGACCACTATAACCCTTGTCATCTGAGGACCTCAAAGCACTCGGCCGGTCTGACCTCACTAATCCTTGAAACAACTTCTGTGAAATATATGGGAAATAGCATTATCTCCATTTCTCAGGAGGTAAAAAGAAAGCATGCATGTATTGCCCAGGTGCCGCTCTGATCTCATAGTTAAGTTCAAGGCTAAGAGCAGGCAGAGAGAAGGGACGTGTAAGAACAACACAGAAAGGAAACAATGCGGATTATAACACAAGCAACATTAATCTTGGAACCCATAGTGTTACTAAGAAACAGAAAAATTCTTGACTTTTAAATGCCATACCCTGGGTCAAGTGATGGAATTTTCATAGTTACAGTTTTGTCTCAGAATACTTTTTTTTTTTTTTTTTTTAATATCCCCAGATTTTAGTCTGTTTTTCAAGCCAATGTGGCTTTGGAGGTCCAGGGTGAAGGGAGGCCGCTGATTTCTCTCTCCTCTTTGCTCAAGTTCATCTTGTGAAGTTCTACCCGAGGTCAGTAACTAAGCATCTTCTTAACATTCTCATCCCGAGTTTCCTGATGTTTCCTTTGACTCCAACTTCTTTTCCCCAGTACTGCTTTTGTAAGGCACATTGTATTTATGCAACAATGCAAAAATCTCCCCAGGGGGTCACTGAGGCTATTATCAAAAGTACCTCAGAGTTCCTGAACAGATAATTTAGTGTTTAAACTGTTTAGAATACTGCAATTGCCTTTTCTTCTTCTCCTTCTTCTTCTTCTTCTTTCCCATTTTAAAATGTCAAAGGCTTCCTGACATGCTTTGGCCATGGAAATGGAACATATTTTCTCATTAGGTTAATTAATGGCTCTGCTTGGGTGGCATAATTTGGTGTAAGTTTCCTTTTAGAATTCTGTCATAACTAAAAAGGATCTTATTTTTGTTATGTTTTGTGGTGTCTTTAAATTTTTATGACTTCTACTTTGTTTAGTCTGTGTGTAATCCTTCTTTTGAAACCTAATGTCCTAGAAAATTTACAGTTTTCTCTCAAAACTGGCACTTTTTACATTTTACAGTGATTCCTGTTTCTTTAGTTCTCACTAGAACTTCATTTAAGTCCTTAAGGTGTAATTCGCAGCTCAGGGAATTTATGATTACATCGTCAAAGTAAACTCCCCAAGTGCAATATATTAAACCTGACAAGATGCTGTTCATTAATCTTTGAAATATAGCCAGGTGTGATGTAGTGAGTGAGGCTTCCAACTAAGAACAGCTGAAGAAGTCCAAGCTGCCCCACTGGAGAGAATCCCTTCCCTATCCCTGCCAAAGCTGCCTGGGTGGGGATGGAGAAGGCCAAAGGCCTTTCCTTTGCCAACCATGGTGTTCCCTGTCTCTGCTGGTCTTCCTACAGCTCAGCAGCTTCTCACCTCTTCACACATTTGTTCACTCAACAACTATTTCATGAGAACTTACTATGTGGTGGGCACCAGGTGCACCTGAAAAGATAATAATGGCCCAAACACACAGAATCCCTTTCCTTGAGGATGTGGGGGAAAGGCACATTCATACATTGCTGGTGGGACTGCAAATCTCGGTACAGCCAATATGGAAAGCAGTATGGAGAATCTTTGGAAAACTTGGAATGGAACCACCTTATGACCCAGCTATCCCAATCCTCGGTCTATACCCAAAGGACTTAAAAACAGCATACTACAGGGACACAGCCACATCAGTGTTTATAGCAGCACAATTCACAATAGCTAAACTGTGGAACCAACCTAGATGCCCTTCAGTAGATGAATGGATAAAAGAAACTGTGGTGTAAAAGAGAATAAAATCATGGCATTGGCAGGTAAATGGATGGAGGTGGAGAATATCATGCTAAGTGAAATTAGCCAATCCTAAAAAACCAACTGCCAAATGATTTCTCTGATTTAAGGATGCTGATTCATAATATGCTGGGGAGGGGGGTGGTAGATGAACTCTAGATAGGACAAAGGGGAAAAGGGGAGGAAGGGGGAGGGAGGGGGCATATGGGTAGTAAAGATGGTGGAATGCGATGGTCATCCTTACCCTAAGTACATGTGTGAAGACACGAATGAGGTGACTCTACTTTGTGTACAACCAGAGACATGAAAAATTGTGCTCTATATGTGTAATATGAATTGTAAAGCATTCTGTTGTCATATATAACAAATTAAAATTTAAAAATTTAAAAAAGAATCCCTCGCCTTATGCAGCTTATAGTTAGTCTTGCTATGAACAAAGGCCTCAAGACTCCTTAACCTTATGCCATCAAACCAATGTGATGCAAACATGAATAGATCAGTGCCACCTCTTCTCTGCCCAGGCTGTAGCTTTTAGGCTGACTCCCTGCTATCTGTGAGTGAGACTGCTGTACCACTTGCTGAGCTTGCGGCTAGCGGTTGGCCAAGGTCACTACCAAGGGAAATCTTTCTTGGTGCAATCAGGGAAATCAAAGGAAATCAGGAAATCAAAGTCTAGCTAGTTATTGTGACACTCCTTCTAGAACAACAGGAAAATCCAGATAAAAGGTGATACTCCTTAGCAGCATTTGTATAGGGGTCTTCCTCCAGAACCTTGTGTTCACCAACATGAAATAATGGGCTAATGCATTATGGGATCCTGAGTGGTTTTTCAGCTTTTTGTTGCTGTAACCAAAATATCCGATGAGAACTTAGAGGAGGAGAAGTTTATCTTGGTGCATGGTTTTAGAGGGTCAGTCATTGCTCTGGACCCAAAGGTGAGGTGGACCATCCTGGTGGAAGGGCATGGTGAAGGAGCACTGCTCTGTTCATGGTGGCAAGGATGTAGAGAGAGAAGAGAAGGGGGCCACAGGGAAGATAAGCCCTTCTACGGCATGCCCCCAGTGACCCACCTCCTCCAACCACGTCCCACCTGCCTACAGTTACCACCCAGTTGGTCCATTCAAGGTAGGATGGACTGATTAGGTCAAAGCTGTCATAATCTAATCATTTTACCTCCAAACATCCTGCATTAACACAGGAGCTTTGGGGGCACATCTCATATCCAAACCATAACAGGATTCTGGAACAGATAAATGACGTAAATGGGAAAAAAAAATGAAACCTGTACAATGTCTAGAACATAGTAGCAATATATCAATATCAGTGTTTTATAGATTTGATATCTATGCCATGGTAATATAGACATGAACCCTGGTGAAAACAAGTGAGGATGATTTAGTTCTCTACTATCTTTGCAACTTTTCAGTAGTTCTCAAACTACTCCAAAATAAGAAGCTTGATTTTATTTTAATTTACTTAGGAAACAGGATATATAGAATGAATAATAAAAGCTATTAAAACAGAACAGAGGCACGTAATATGCACAGGGAAAAAGACACAGTTCCTGATGACTACACACAACTCTTTCCTGAAACTAAGGAAAAATAGATCTGGGAACCTACAGCCCAGAAGCTGATACTCTACTAACAACAATATTCTCACTGGATTGTTTTTCCCCCTCTCTCTCCTGTGCTACTTCAAGTTTGCTTCCTTGATTTCAAGTTCTCCTTTTAAAGTGTGTGCAAAAGAAAGTGTGTACGTAAGTTGTAGTCCCAAGTTAAAGAGGCAAAATATCTACATTTTCTTCTTCTTTTTTTAACTCTCCAAACATAGTTGTTCTTTAGGAAGGTTCATTGCCACCTTCCCTAATGCACGTGTGTGTGTGTGTGTGTATGTGTGCGCACATGCCTGTGTGCACACATGCCTGTGCGAGCACGCGCGCACGCGCGCGCGCACACACACAGAGGATCATGGCTGAGACACAGTGCCCTGCATTTTCCTGGACTTTGCAATGGCTGCTGCTGTCATCATTAATACTTACATTGGGCTATAAGAAGTACACATGCAAATTCTGCAATGGCCACACTGAATAAAAAGGCTATTTTTTATGTGTTGGTAATTCCTCTGCTCCATCCCCTCTGGTCCTACTGCTTTGTTCTTCCAGGTCTGTACACTCCTTTTTCATTTTTCTGGACATGCAGAAACTTCTTTTTAAGTAAAATAACAAGTACATATGTGTGCAGATTGAAGATATTCCTGGCTTAGAATTGCATTCAAGACTTGGCTTACAGCATCTGATAAGTGATTCTTGTTTTTGTTAGACTTGTTACACTGTGGAGTGGTTACACAATACATGACTACACACACCCATCTAAATCTTTTCAGGGAGAATTTTCCATTTCAAAATAGAAATGGTGGTGATGAAAGCAATATTTTTTAAATTTTTGTTTATTTATTTATTTATTCATTCATTCGTTTGTTTATTTGTTTACTAATTTTTGGCTAGCTGCGTGCTTAGAAAGATAATGGTTTTATAAATCATGTGCAAACCTCTGAACCAACTGCTGGCTGAAATAAGAGACTTCATCAAAGAGCAGAATTCATATTTTAACATTCAAATGGTCCTTGTTTCAGATGGAAATTCATCCCCACCCAGGAAAATAGATCCTAGAAGTAGGATATTCAAGCTGGGAGGATTCTTAGAGATCATCTAATATAATTTCTGAAGGAGCCCTAATTAGGAAGGGCTGTTGTAGCTAGCTGGAAGCCATATGTATGTGACGCACCTGTAGGCACCCGCAAACCTGAAGGTATATAACCGGGTGAAAGCGGTCCGAGTTAGGAGAACGGAGAATTCAGTCAGCCGGGCAGTCACTCGGTCGGTCAGAAGAATCAGAGCGGCCAGAACGTAGGCAGAGCGGTTACAGAAGAGAAACCAGATAGAAGACAGAAGAGAAACCAGGTAGAAGAAGTAATGACTGGTCAGAGTTAGGCCGAGGCTCCTGAGGAAGACAGAAGACAGAAGAAAGAAGAAGGAAGAAAGAAGAGAGAAGAAAGAAGCTCTAATCTTTCTCTAAGCTAAGCTCTATCTTTCTTTCTCTCTATCTTTCTTTCTCTCTAAGACTCTAAGCTAAGAAGACAAGAAGAAAAGCTCGCTTTAATCTTTCTCTCTAAAAATCTTTCTTTCCCTCTCTAAGCTCTAAGAAAGTAGAAGTAAAAATAGTAAAAAGCTATACTCTGCCTCCGAGATTTCTTCCCGGTTTTCGGTACCAGGCAGCTTACAAATTTCAAATTATTATAGATGTGAAAAACTGAGGCCTTGGAGCTGGTGCCTTATTTGAGACTTTCATGACTGAGCCAAACTCAAAACCAAGTACTAGATGCCAGACCCATAGTCTCCTCCTTTACTAATACTGCCCAGCTCCTGCAGCCAGCCCAAGGAATTTTTTTTTTTTTTTTTTTTTTTTTGGTACCGGGGATTGAACTCAGGGGCACTTGACCACTGGGTCACATCCCCAGACCTTTTTTGTATTTTATTTAGAGACAGGGTCTCACTGAGTTGCTAAGTGCTTCCCCATTGCTGAGGCTGGCTTTGAACTCGCAATCCTCCTGCCTCAGCCTCCCAAAGTGGTGGGATTACAGGCGTGCGCCACCGCGCCCGGCTACAAGGAATTTTTAATGTGAATACTCAAAAAATTTGTTTTATGTTCCATGCTTTTCTGTTTACATGAAATAAGGCAGGCCAACAACTGGGAAGCACCACGCATATGTCAAATGCAATGGTGCCGCTGCTGTTATAACAGTGCACATTGGGCTATAAGAGTTACATGTGCAAATTCTACAACATCTGCGCTGCACAGAAAGGCTATTTTTTACATGGTGGTAATTGTCCTCTGCTCTATCTTTTCTGGTCCTACTGCTTTCTCCTGGGGTCTCCTGTTCTCTTCAAGAATCTAATTTTTACATTTCTTTCCTTCTTTGGGACCTTCACTCTTCTCTTTTTTAATATATATTAGCCAACAAGGAGGACTCACTGCAGAACACAGTCCAGGTTTCTAGAAAGGCTCTGCAAATAGGAAGTAAAACCACATCACACCATGCATTTGCCAAAAGTAATAAACCCCACCAACCTCAGCGCCCTCTTGACTTCGTCAGCAACTAATGCTCCTCATTTCTCCCTTTCCTTGCAAAGGAAAAGGGGGGAAAAATGCCAGGCAAAGAATGCCAGGTAAATCAAACCATGGGAAAAATAACACCTTCAAACTCAGGGTGAAATTCTCCTTTCCAATCCTTGCTGCGGATGTCCCATCCGGTAGGTTTGGCAGCCAGGTCTGCCCTTGGAACAAGATGCAGAACTCAGGTTAGAGAGAAGATTCGGGCCAGAGATGAGTTAGGAACTTTTAATTCATAGTTTTAAAGCCTGAGAAATCTCACTACGATTCTTTGTTTTTTGTTTTGTTTTTTTTTTTTTTTTTGCAATAATTAAAACGATTCATATAAGCAATATTTCCTCATACAGCTTCAAGAAATATGTCCTCTGACCTCCCACAAGTTATTTCAATTACCCCCCACATCAGTTAGTATGTACTTATCATTCATTTGTAGGAAAATAGGGCCAACTCAAGATTCAATTTCAGTCTTTGTCCTAGGAAGAAATTGTGTGTGTGTGTTTGTGTGTGTGTGTGTGTGTGTGTGTGTGTGTGTGTGTAGAAATTCCAGACTGGAAAGGTCATTTCCTGGATTTTTTCCTTTATTCCAGCTCTTCCAAGTCAACAGGAGATCACTGGAGGAAGTTAAAAAAAAAAAAAAGGCCCCCCTTCCTAATGTTGACTTTCATCTTTTGGTCAACAAAGAGCAGCAATGAACAAAGAGGAGAAAGATGGGGGTGGGAGGGAGGGAGAGAGGAAGGGAAAAGAAAGGGAAGGAAGAAATTAATCATGAAACACTCTTCCTGAAAGAGAGAGATTGGATTAAAATCAAGAAACCTGAATTCTAACCCTTGGTCTGCCATGAGCTCACTGGGTATCATACCTAGGCTTTCAAACTTCTGGCATCCAACATACTCTTTTCTGTTTGTTTTCATTAGTTATACATGACAGTAGAATATATTTATGTACTTGGAAATATCATACCTAAATGGGGTATAATTTCTCATTTTTCTGATTGTACATGTTGTAGAATCACGTCAGGCAGTCATATATGTACCTAGGTAATAATGTCTGTTTCATTCTACTATCCTTCCTATTCTCACACCCCCTACCCTCCCTTCACTCCCCTCTACCTAATCTAAGGTAACACTCTTCTTACCTAGTGACCCCCTTATTGTGACTTTGCATCCAAATATCAAAGAAAACATTCGGACTTTGGTTTTTGGGGGGTTGACTTATTTTGCTTAGCATGATAGTCTTTTAATAATACAGCCAGTCTCTTCTAGCTTTCATGTTCTGATTTTCTTATCTCTGAAATTTGATTTCCACCCAACAGTCATTTTTTAAAATGGCTGTCACCTGGGTGGAGAAAGGCACAGGCATATGTCTCAGGAGATGGGTATTTTTAGAGGGTAATGTTCAAGGAAAACAAAGCCCTTCCTGATTGGAACACCACTCAGATTTTTTTGTTTGTTTGTTTGTTTGTTTGTTTGTTTTTTGGGGGTATTTTTAGTGATTTCCCACCCACCAAGCATTGTTTCATCTCCTGCTTTCCCTACCCTGGCTTTCCTCTCCAGAAGAGTGCAATCGGTAGAAAACTCGAATGCATCCCCAGAAACTTCATCTACAATGATGAAGAATTGATCAAGAAGGCAATCTTCTGGAAGCATCACTTCCAGGTTAATCTTCGTTTTGAAACAGATTCTACCAAGGCCTGTGCAGGGAAGGTGCTAGCAGGCCTTGAGGTGACCCTCCACATTGCGCAGATGTTCCCTGGTGGACAGTCAGTGATGCCCCTGATCATCACAGTAAGGACAAATATTAATATCCCTTTCACAGAGGTAGAAAACCAAGGCATAAAGCAATTTAATAACTTGTCCAGGCTCACATAAATAATAAATGTTAGAATACATTTAAACCAAATGTGTCTAATCCCAGAGTCTTTTTCTATAACATATGAGTGTCTACAGTCAATGTTTTGCCTCTACCAGAAGAGTTAGCTTATTGAGAGTACCAGAGTTAGATTTCCTTTCTCCAAAGTACACACAGTTATGTAATTTTAACGCTTTATTTAAACTGTCAAGCACAAGCTATAGGTTTTGGGGAGTGCTAACATAAAATCAAAATAAGAGAGAAAATATTTTTAGTTTGTAAGTTAGTTAACTAATGTATGATCGCCTACGTGGAAGATACAACTTATGACTCAAAAGTCACTAAAGGCATGACATGTTAGACTGAGAAGCTCTCCCACTGGTCATTCTATTCAACTAATATTTCCCTGCCCAAACCTGGCTTCAGCCCAGAGTGCTGCAAGGGGCAAAGGAGACAGGAAGGAGGAAAAGGGCAGGCCGAGCAGTCGATCTGGCAGGCAGGCCTGTTACAGCACAAGGGCCATCAAAGTGAGATTCAAAAAACCTCCCCCTGGTGGCTTGGTTTTCATTCATGCAGAGGTTCTTGACTTCCCTGGCTAGAATTAAACTCCCCCAATATCCCCTCATCCCATCCCCCATCCACATAAACACACAATTCATTTCCTTCTCTCCATCCTCCTATGTCTGGCAAAACCAGAGTTGTTTCAGGAAGAGGCAGGAGGAGTTTCCAGGTGTCCTCCTCCAAGGGATCAGAACAGCTCAGGTTTCAACTCACCACCATCCCCCCATTTATTCCTACCACACCCATCACTCACCCTGACAGGCACACCTTGCTCCTTTGGCTGTCTTCATAAGAGGTGTTTATAAATAAAAGCAGCACCTGTCTGTGAAAGCCAGACATTGACAGGAGTGGCTGAGGAGACAATAGGTTGCATCGAAGTGTCTTTGCCTGAACTTTTCCAACAGCTGTACCTGCACTACATGGGCTTTTGTGAGATTCATGTTAGGAGAGAGAAACAGGTTCCTTGTCTTGTACTGGAACCACATCTGCAAACCTGTCATATTCTACAGCAAGTGAACCAAAGTAAACATTTAGTAGTTCTTGGAACTCTATCCCTTCTCCATTAAGGAAGGTTGAAACATGTTGGTTAAATGAAAAGTTTGGCTGAAACTAGATTCTTCTCCAAACACAAAAGGAGATTATAATTTCAAGTGCTTTCCTTCTTGGATTTAATCATGAATATTAAGTACTGGTACCCAAGTGCCAGAGTAACAAATTAAAGTAAAGACCACCCATCAACTTAATTCCAAAGGATTATTTCACGTAACTCGAGCACCATTTATCTGAGAGTGATGCTATTCACAACTGCCCATAACGAAAACCCAAAGGGCTTATGGCAACTTGACCTTTTCATTTTTCATTGGTTTATTTTCAGATAGCTGGGGAAATATTTTCCACTTGCATTTGATGATATGGTTTCAAAAGCATCTTGCCTAATCTCTCAATTAGCCAGGATCACCCCAAATGCCACTCACATTGAATCATGAGCCAAAAAGGCCATTATTCAGTAAGGAAAATTTAGCGGAACATAATCTGGACCCAATGATCCACAAGATGCTAATAATTCTTAGACTCCATCTTCTCTCTCCTACATTTGTAGTATTTGCCATGTCTTAATGTCATTTGTTTTCTTTCTTTTAAAGTGTTTTCATTCCGTTCAGGCTCAAACACTGGATCTCCCTCACAATAGTACCAAAGTTCCCATCTTTCACCTTTTAGATGGAAATAAAAGATTCTGTTCATAGTCCAGAAGGCACCCCTCCCTTCTTTCCTCCTGAAAGCAAGAAACCACACACTCTTCAGTCAAAGATCTGTGATTTAAAAAATCATCTCTGCAATGGGGACATGGCGCCAAAAGCAAAAACACGTTGTTTGTACATTGTTTGCCTGAAAAAATAAACTGTATTCTGAGAAGGAATGTGGAACAAGGTAACCATAGAAACTTAGAGGCAGAAGAAATTCAACTCCTTGACCTGCACCAAATGTTGACAATTCTAACTGCTCTGTTCCAAGAGGACTTTCTGAGACACGTTTGTAACATTGCCAGAAGTCCTGCCACCTAGTGGAGGAAATAAATAAAGTCGACCGCAGGTAACCTGCCAGACAAAGAGACCCTGAGGAAAACATCTCCACCAATAAGACTTCCTCTGAAAAATCATATTGGTTAGCTTTAGAAACGATTCACATGCAGTGTCAAGGTTAATAGAAATGGGCCGTTTTACTCTTTCTTGTTCAAAGGCGTCCCATTCAGGACAGAAAAGACTTGAGTTCAAGCCCAGCAAACTATGGGTGGAATCCACAAATAGCTTGGGGGTAATCAGTCTGTTAATCTGCTTCCATTGACAGTTTTCAAAATGGATTCCTCAGAGTTAAGAAATAAACCAAATTCATACCAGCTTCTCCTTGTAGAGGGGACTTAACCAGGCACTTAATCCTCCAAAGGCTCAGCAGGAGGACTCCTTATAAAAGGGATTTCTTTAGCTGGCTAAGGGAAAATATCCTGCTTGACCAGGAGGGAGATCATTAGTGGCCAGACCTCACAGATAGCCACTGTTTCTGAGAAAACCTCCTAGCAAATCAGGCTAGGAAGGAACTCCCCAGAAAGGCTTTGAGCAAAGTTCTATTCTTGAGTAAGAGCTACAATGCATGCTTGGTTCCAATGATGCTAACAGATGTGTGTGACAGCGATCAGCTCCTCAGTGGCCTGAAGGGCTATACTTGCCTCCCAGCCCAGCTGGCTAGGAAAACCTGAGTCTGTGATGGATAAGGTCAGAAACAGACTGGCATTACCACACACTGAGAAGGCACATGCTTCTAGAGCCACTAAACAGACTGGCTGCGAGCCAAAGGCTATGTTCGATTCTTCTTTGTCCACAGGAAGTGCATATGTTACCAGACAAGAGCCTACTGGCTCTTTTGAAATGTCCAGGGCTATTCAAAAGGAACTAGAATTTTCTTCTGGTAGAACAATATGATTTGAGCCTGATCTAGTTGTACCTTCAATTCTATCTCCTATCTCTGTGGTAAATGATCTATATTGGCAGACACTTGTGGATAAATGATCTACAGATGAACATGTGTGAGGTTTAAATTAATATGTATAAAACACTTTGAGAGAAGTTATGAAAGACAATCTTACCACTCAATATTCAAGAATTATGTGCTCCGCCTTTATCCAAACTTTCCATTATTTGTTCAGTTTTTTAAAACAAACACCATTGTTTACAGATCCAGATTTGATTTCACAAAGAATTCATTTCACAATTTAAGGCCAAAAGTGCTTTTCATAACTTAATTATTAGTATTGCTACATTCAGGAAGGGTTTTTCCACCACTCTTACAGAAAAATAATTTTCTAAAAGTTTTAAAAACAATAGGACCTTTAAAGCCAGTTCAAAATAAAAGAACTACAGTATTTCCAAAGAATGTGAAATACGTTTTTAACAAAGAATAATTATTGTTTTATCATTTTATCGGTCATTCTAATGGTTTTCATAGATACTCTTGTGGTTACATGATCTCCCCTCTGAAGAAATTAAATGAGAATTCAATAAATGAACTTGAGACCTACCCTATAAGCAATAATAAAGGGAGTCCTTCAGGGTGAAATTAAAGGACAGACAGTAACTTAAACCCACATAAAAATGAAAGACAAAAACATGGATTCTTTGCTTGTGATTTTTTCTCCTGCCTGATTTAAAAGACAACTGCATAAAGCAAATAGTTTTAAATCTATGTTGACAGGCACACCATGTTGTACTTTCCATGAAAATAAGATAAAGAAGAAGAGAGGAAACAGAGTTATGCAGGAATAAAGTTTTTGTGTGCTACTGAAAGTAAATAGGTGTTAATCTAATCTAGATTATTACACTTTAGTGGTTCACCAAGGAAACCACTAAGAATAAATTGAAAAGTATGTTATAAAAGAAATGACAAAGAAATAAAAATGGTACACTAGAAAACATTAATATGGCATAAAAGAGAGCAGGAGGAGGAAGAGGGAAACATAGGAGCTTAAGACATATAAGACACACATAGCAAGAGGTAAACAGAAATTATTAGTGGTTTTATTAAATGTAAATGGATTAAAGACCTCAATTAAAATACAGAGATTGGAAGAATACATTTTTTAAAAATCTAACAATATACTATCTACACGAAACAGACTTAACATTCAAGACATAATTAGGTTGAAAGTGAAGGGAATGTTGATATTGTTTACACAGTAACCAAGGCAAAAATAGAGTATAAAACAAAATTGTCACTAGAGACAAAGAAGGACATTTTATGAAAATAAAAGGATTGACTCATCAGGGAGATATAAGGTTCAAAAACACATATGCCACCCAGCCGCCAGTTTGCCTGGCCTCCAGGGCCCAGAGTAGCATCTCCCTGCTGCTGTAAGCAGGGCCCAGCCTGAGGATAAGCCCCTTCCACTATTCCACTGTGCCATTCTGCAACTGACCAAAGGTGCAGCCTTGACTCCACTAACAGGGTTGCTGCCTGGACATGATCCGGGTCAATTGGCTTAAACTGGAAGGGAAAAAAGAAGGGCTTCCAAGGGTCCATTTTGTTTGAGACTTGTACTTGGGTTCAACGTTTTTGTTTGTTTGTTTGTTTGTTTTGTTGTTTCTTGGGGTTTTTTTGTTTGTTTGTTTGGTTGGTTTTGCTTTGTTTTTGTTTTGATTGACAGTGTGTTTGTATGTTTCTGCTCCTCTTTTCTTTCTTTTCTTCCTTCTCACTTTTATATTTTTTCTTCTTCCTTCATCTTCTATATTTACACCCTGCCATTGCATTCTCAACAGAGGCAAAAACAAGTTATGCGCAGAAATTGGGATTTCTAGAACGGGCACAATTGAAATATATAGCAAAGTGGTGTTATATATAGTTTATTCTCTATTTTCTAGACTCTCTCTCCTCTCTCTTACACTAATTTCTACTCCTTGGTCATTTTTTTTTTTCTTTTTCTTCTCCTCTTTTTCTCTTTTCCATCTTTCTTTATTTCTTCTCTCAACCGCTGCATAAGTTAGTTTTATATATAAATCGGTCTTCCCACCTAATCATTCACTCCATTCTCTTTCCTCTCTCATCTGCTGATACTAAACTACTTCCATAGAACTCCCTTTTCATACTTTCTAAGAAAGAACAAGTCAATACACTCACTTCCTTCTTTCTAAACATATCACCTCTGTGTCCATTACTTGAAACTATAAAACCCCATCAGAAGCATACAGAGTAAATTGGAAACAATATCTGGGTTAACTAAATCTGTACATTGTGATCAAACTGGGATTCTCTGAATAGAAAGTGTTTGATTTAAAAATGTAAAGGAAATATAAGGGGATCTGATAGCATTGTACTACAGGAGCAACGTAAGGTTTTAAGGTAAAATCAAAATAGACAAGGTCCCACAGTACAGGAAGAATAGACGCACAAGCAATATGAAGAAACAAGGGAAGAAAGTGAAACAAACAAATCAATATACCTCCTCAGTAGATTCCATGGCATGCACAGTTGGTGAAATGCCAGAGGTGGAATTTAGAAATTACATATTCCAAATGTTAGCGGAACTTAAGAATGAACTCAAAAATGAGATGAGGGATCAAATACAGGAGGTGAAAGATCATTTTGACAAAGAACTCCATAAACAAATACAGGAAGTAAAAGATTACTTCAATAGGGAGATAGAGGCTCTAAAGAGAAACCAAACAGAAATTCCAGAAATGAAAGAAGCAATAAACCAAAATAAAAGCTCAATCGAAAGTATCACCAACAGAGTAGATCACTTGGAAGAAAGAACTTCAGACAATGAGGACAAAATATATATTCTAGAGAAAAATCTAGATTACACAGCAAAAATGGTAAGAAATCAAGAACAGAACATTCAAGAATTATGGGACAACATAAAAAGACCAAACATAAGAGTGATTGGGGTAGAGGAGGGGGCAGAGTTTCAAGCCAAAGGAATGAGTAATTTATTTAATGAAATAATTACAGAAAATTTTCCAAACTTGAGGAATGAATGGGAAAACCAAGTTCAAGAGGCCTACCGAACACCAAACATACAAAATCACAACAAATCCACACCAAGACACATTATAATGAAAATGCCTAATATACTGAGCAAGGAGAGAATATTAAAAAACACAAGAGAAAGGAAGCAGATTACATATAGGGGGAAACCAATCAGACTATGTTCAGATTTTTCTACCCAGACCTTAAAAGCAAGAAGATCCTGGAATAGCATATTTCAAGCTCTGAAGGAAAAGGGATGTCAACCAAGAATCTTATATCCAGCAAAATTGAGCTTTAGATTCGAAGATGAAATAAAAACCTTCCATGACAAGCAAAAGTTAAAAGATTTCGCATCTCAAAAGCCAGCACTTCTGAACATCCTGGGCAAAATTTTTCATGAAGAAGAAGAGAAAAATAACAACAAAAATCAACAAAGGGAGATATTAAACTAAGGGAAATACCAGCCAGAAGAGAAACCAAATCAAGCTAAAGATCATAATACAAATAAAAATGGATGGGAATAAAAATCACATCTCAATAATAACCCTGAATGTTAACGGCCTAAACTTGCCATTCAAAAGACACAGATTATCTGAATGGATTAAAAGAAATGACCCAACAATTTGCTGTCTCCAAGAAACACACCTCATAGAAAAAGACATCAATAGACTGAAGGTGAAAGGCTGGGAAAAGTCCTATCACTCACATGGCCTGCGAAAGCAAGCAGGGGTTTCCATTCTCATTTCAAATAAGGTAGACTTCAAGCCAAAGTTAATCAAAAGGGACAAAGATGGATATTTCTTACTACTTAAGGGAACCATTCATCAACAGGATATAACAATCATAAATCTATATTCCCCAAATAATAGAGCACCTACATTCATCAAACAAACTCTTCTCAAGTTCAAGAGTAAAATTGACCACAACACAGTTATTCTAGGGGATTTCAACACACCTCTCTCACCAATGGATAGATCATCCAAACAAAAGCTAAACAAAGAAACCTTAGGCCTCCTTAAAACAATTAATAACTTAGACCTAACGGACATATATAGAATATTTCATCCCTCAGTAAACGAATACACTTTTTTCTCAGCAGCACATGGCTCCTCCAAAATAGAACATATATTATGTCACAAGGCAAATCTCAGCAAATATAAAAAAATAGAGATACTACCCTGCATGCTATCAGACCATAAAGGGATGAACTTTGAAATCAACGACAAAACAAGGAATAAGAAAAACTACTCCAACAACTGGAAGCTAAACAACATGTTACTGAATGAACAAGGGGTTGAAGAAGACATCAAAGAGGAGATTAAAAAATTCCTAGAGGTAAATGAGAACACAGATACATTGTATAGAAATCTCTGGGACACTATGAAGGCAATAGTAAGAGGAAAATTCATTGCACTGAGTTCATTCCTTAAAAGGAAAAAAAACCAACAAATAAATGACTTAACATCACACCTCAAAGCACTAGAAAAAGAAGAACAGATCAACACCAAGAGCAGCAGAAGACAGGAAATAATTAAAATCAGAGCAGAAATTAATGAAATTGAGACTAAGGAAACAATTCAAAGAATTGACAAAACTAAAAGTTGGTTATTTGAAAAAATAAACAAAATTGACAGTCCCTTAGCGATGCTAACGAAAAGAAGAAGAGAAAAAACTCAAATTACTAACATTCGTGATGAAAAAGGGAATATCACAACAAACACCTCAGATATATAGAAGATAATTAGAAATTACTTTGAAAACTTGTACTCTAATAAAACAGAAAATACTGAATGCATTGACAGATTTCTAGAGTCATATGATTTGCCTAAACTAAATCTGGAGGCTATACACAGTTTAAACAGATCGATTACAAGCGAAGAAATAGAAGATGTCATCAAAAAGCTACCAACAAAGAAAAGTCCAGGACCTGATGGGTTTACAGCCAAGTTCTACAAGACTTTCAAAGAAGAACTAATACCAATGCTCTTCAAACTATTTCAAGAAATAGAAAAAGAGGGAGCTCTTCCAGACTCTTTCTATGAGGACAATATTACATTAATTCCAAAGCCAGGCAAAGACGCATCCAAAAAAGAAAACTTCAGGCCAATATCTTTAATGAACATAGATGCAAAAATCCTCAACAATATTCTGGCAAATCGGATACAAAAACATATCAAAAATATAGTGCACCACAATCAAGGGGGTTTATTCCAGGGATGCAAGGCTGGTTCAACATTCAGAAATCAATAAACATAATACGTCACATCAATAGACTTAAAGATAAAAATCATATGATTATCTCAATAGATGCAGAAAAAGCATTTGACAAAATACAGCACCCCTTTATGTTCAAAACACTGGAAAAACTAGGAATATCAGGAACATATCTCAACATTATAAAAGCTATTTATGCAAGGCCCAGAGCTAACATTATCTTAAATGGAGAAAAATTGAAAGCATTCCCTCTAAAAACTGGAACAAGACAGGGGTGCCCCCTTTCACCACTGCTATTTAACATAGTACTGGAAACTCTGGCCAGAGCAATTAGACAGACGAAAGAAATTAAAGGGATCCAGATAGGAAAAGAAGAGCTCAAATTAGCACTATTTGCTGATGACATGATAATATACCTAGAAGACCCAAAAAACTCTACCAGAAAACTTTTACAACTAGTAAATGAATTTGGCAAAGTAGCAGGATACAAAATCAATACCCATAAGTCAAAGGCATTTTTGTACATCAGTGACAAAGCCTCTGAAAGGGAAATGATGAAAACTACCCCATTTACAATAGCATAAAAAAAATAAAATACCTGGGAATCAACAAAAGAGGTGAAAGATCTCTATAAGGAAAATTATAGAACACTAAAGAAAGAAATCATAGAAGAACTCAGAAGATGGAAAGACCTACCTTGCTCTTGGATAGGTAGAATCAATATTGTCAAAATGTCCATACTACCAAAAGCATTATACAGATTTAATGCAATTCCAATCAAAATCCCAATGTCATTCTTCAAAGAAATAGAAAAAGCAGTCATGAAATTCATCTGGAGAAATAAGAGACCCAGAATAGCCAAAGCAATCCTGAGCAAGAAAAGTGAAGCAGGGGGCATCACCATACCGGACTTTAAATTATACTATAGAGCAATAGTAACAAAAACATCATGGTATTGGCACCAAAACAGATTGGTGGACCAATGGTACAGAATTGAGGACACAGAGACTAATACATATAATTTCAGCTATCTTATATTAGACAAAGGTGCCAAAAATGTACAGTGGAGAAAGGATAGCCTCTTCAACAAATGGTGCTGGGAAAACTGGAAATCCATATGCAACAAAATGAAATTAAACCCTTGTCTCTCACCATGCACAAAACTCATTTCAAAGTGGATCAAGGACCTAGGAATTAGGCCAGAGACAATATGCCTAATAGAAGAAAAAGTAAGCTCCAATTTCCAACATGTCGGATTAGGCCCCAAGTTCCTTAATAAGAATCCTGTAGCGCAAGAATTAATGAATGGGATAGATTTAAACTAAAAAGCTTCTTCTCAGCAAAAGAAACAATCAGTGAGGTGAATTAGCCAACTAATTGGGAACAAATATTTAATACATGCACATCAGATAGAGCACTAATTTCTAGAATATATAAAGAACTAAAAAAACTTAACACCAAAAAAGCAAATAACCCAATCAATAAATGGGCTAAGGAATTGAAAAGACACTTCTCAGAAGAAGATACACATTTAATCAACAAATACATGAAAAAATGCTCAGCATCGCTGGCAATTAGAGAAATGCAAATCAAAACTACTCTAAGATTTCATTTCACTCCAGTCAGAATGGCAGCTATCAAGAACACAAACAACAATAAATGTTGGAGAGGATGTGGGGAAAAAGGCACACTCATACATTGCTGGTGGGACTGCAAAATGGTGCAACCGCTATGGAAAGCAGTATGGAGATTTCTTGGGAAAATGGGAATGGAACCACCCTATGACCCAGCCTTCCCACTCCTGGGTCTATTCCCAAAAGACTTAAAAACAGCATATTACAGTGACACAGCCACTTCAATGTTTGTAGCAACACAATTCACTATAGGTAGGTTGTGGAACCAACCTAGATGTCCCTCAGTAGATGAGTGGATAAATAAAATGTGGTATATATACAAAATGGAATTTTACTCAGCAATAAGAGAGAATAAAATAATGGCATTTTCAGGTAAATGGATGAAGTTAGAGAATATAATGCTAAGTGAAATTAGTCAATCTCAAAAATCCAAATACAGAACGTTTTCTGATATAAGGAGGCTAGTTCACAGTGTTGTTGGAAGGGGGTACATAGGATCAGAGGAACACTAGAATGGTCAATGGGAAGGGAGGAGAAGGGAGGGAGCAAGGGTGGAGGGGGGGAAGGAAAAAAACTGGTGGTTGAATGAGATGGATATCATTATCCTAAATGCATGATTGAAGATCTGAATGGTACTTATATACTTTTTATACAAGCAGTTGTATGTAAAAAGATACTATACTTGTGCATTATGAATAAGTAAATAAATAATTTAAAAAATTAAAAAAAAAACACATATGCACCTAACCAGACAGCACCAAAATACATGAAGCAACAATGGACAGGATTAAGAGGAGAAACAAATAATTCAAAAGTAATTATTGGGGATTCATTACTCCACTTTCAATAATAAAACAGCTAGGCAAAAGGTAAACGATAAAACCAAAGATTTAAATAATATTATAAGGCAACTACATCTAACAAAGATCTATAGGACACTCCATCAACAACAGTAGTGTACATATTTTTCTCAGGTGTGCATGAAACATTCTCCAGGTTAAGTCATGTTAGTACACAAAACAAGTCTCAATCAACATAAAAGGATTGAAGTCACATAAAATATTATCTCCAAACACAACAGAATAAAATTAGAAATCAATAACAGAAGAAGATTTTAAGAAATCACTAATATGTGGAAATTAAGCAAAACATTCTTTTGAAAATAAATGTTTCAAAGAATAAATAATAGGAAAAAAGTTTAAATGTTTGAGATGAATGGAACTAAAGCACAAAACTATACTATTAAACTAAAATATACAAAACATGATGAAATTAAAGTAGTTCGTAGATAGAAACTCATGGCTATAAATGTCTATATTAAGAAAAAAATATCTCAGATCAATAGCCTAATCTTCCACATTCAACAACTAGAGAAGAAAAGCAAATGAAACCCAAAGAAAGCCAAAGGACCTAAGTAATAAAGTGAGAGCAGAATTGAATGAAATAAACATAAAAATAGTAGAGAAAATCAACTAAACCAAAGTTGGTTCTTTTAAATGTTCAGTAAAATTGACAAACCTTAGCTAGACTGACCAAAATAAAGACGAGACTCAATTGCTAATAAAACAGAGGGGATATTACTACCACCCTTATAGAGTTAAGGAGGATTTTAAGAAAGTACTACAAACAAGAATATGCCAACAAATAAGGTAACTTAGATAAAATGAGCAAATTCCTGGGAAAATGACCCAAAAGAAAATATAAAATTTGAATAGATTTATAACAAGTAAAGATATTAAATTAGTAATCAGAAATGTTTCACCACAAAAAGACTAATACAAGATGACTTTAATGATAAATTCTACCAAATGTTTAAATTCTACCAAATGTTTAAAAAGCTAACATTAATACTTTACAAAATCTTATAAAAATATAAGGGGAGGGATCATTTTTAAATCATTCTTTGAAGTCACTATTACTCTGGCTTTTTGGTGAAGCCAAAGACTTCACCAAAAATCTATATAGACAATACCCTGTATGATACAGCGGCAAAAAGTCTCAACAAAATATTAGGGAACTAAATCTAGCAGCACATAAAAAGTATTTTTTCACAATGACCAAGTGATATTTATATCAGGAATGCAAGCTTGGCTCAATATATATAAAATCACTCCATGTAATTCTCCATACTAATAGAATAAAGGTCAGGAAACACATGATCATCTCAATATATGCCGGGATGGTTAATTTTGTATGTCAATTGCATGGACAATGAGGTGATCAGATCAAACTTTGTTTCCAGGTGTGTTTGTGAGGGTGTTTCCTAACAAGATTAGTATTTGAATCAGTGGACTCAAAAAAGGAGATTGCACACCCCCCAATATGGTTGGCAGTCATCCAATCCATTGAGGGTCTGGATTAAGAGTAAAAGGCATGGGGAGAAGGAATTTGCCTTTTCTTTTTTCTACTTCACTGCTTGAGTTGGGACATATTATTCATTATCTTCTCCCCCGACTGAGATTTAAATCATTAGCTTCTGGTTTTTCAGGCTTTTGAATTTAGGCTAAATTACATCAGTGACTCTCCTGGTTCTCCAGTTTACAAATGGCAGATCATGGGGTTTCTGTCTCCATAATCATAGGAGCCAGTTCCTTATTTTACATATGTATAAATTCATATATATATATATGTGTGTGTGTGTGTATACACATATATATTATATATATTCACACATTCACACATATATACATACATATGCATGCTCACACATGCTAGCATACAGATCGATAGTATAGAATTGAAAGTCTAGAAATAAACCCACACATCTGTGGTGAATTGATTAAGATGAAGGTGCCAAGACCATCCAATGGGGAAAGAATAGTCTTCAACAAATGGTGCTGGGACAACTGTATAGCCACATACAAAAGAATGGATTTGGACCTTTCTCTCATACAATACATAAAGATCGATTAAAAATTAATCAAAACCTTAATGTAGGAGCTTAAATTATACAAGAGTTGTTATGGTTTAGATATGAGGTGTCCCCCAAAAGCTCATGCATGAGACGATACAAGAAACATGCAGAGGTAAAGTGATTAGATTCAGAGAGTGATACCTTAATCAGTGGATTAATCCACTGATAAGGATCAACTCTGTGGTACCTTTAGGCAGGTAAGGTGTAGTTGGAGGTGTTGGATCACTGAGGCACATCTTTGAGGTTTATATTTTGTTCCTGGTAAGAGGAGTCACTCTCTGCTTCCTGTTGCCAGGTCCTGAGCTGCCTTCCTGTGCCACATTCTGCCCTGATGTTCTGCCTCACCTCAGGCACAGAGCAACGGAGTCAGCCACCTATGAACTGAGACCTCTGGAACCATGAGCTCCAAATAAACTTTTCCTCCTCTGAAATTATTCTTGTCAGGTTTTTTGGTCGCAGCAGTAAAAAAGCTGACTTAAACAAATGCTTAGGGAAAAAAAAAAAGTAAGGTGGATTTCCTGAACTTGGATTAGGCAATGACTTCTTAGACATGATACCAAAAGCAGAAACAACCCCATTCTCTCTCAAAAATGTTAATCTTTAATTTATCAAAATTAAAAGTCTTGTGCTCCAAAGGAACACTATCAAGAAAGTGAAAAGGATATGAGTAGATATTTTTTCAAAGAAAATATGTAATGATCAATGAACACATTAAAAGGTGCTAAAATCATTAGTCATTAGAGAAATGCAAATAAAAACTACAATAATATATTACTTTATATCCACAAGGTTGGCTATTTTTAAAAAAAAGAATATAAGGATGTAGACTATTAAAATTCTCATATATTGGGTGTGTAAAATGGCACATTTTCTGTTGAAAAGAGTTTGGCACTTCCTCAAAAAGTTAAAGAAAGCTAACACACATTAATTCTACTCTAGATATATACCAAAGAGTATTAAAAACATGTACTCAAGCAGGGTGTGGTAGCATGTAATCCCAGTGACTCAAGAGGCAGGAGGATCATGAGTTCTATGCTAGCCTCAGCAAAAGCAAGATGCTAAGCAACTCAGTGAGACCCTGTCTCTAAATAAAATACAAAATAGGGCTGGGAATGTGGCTCAGTGGTCAAGTGCCCCTGAGTTCAATCTCCAGTACCACCCCACCCCGAAATAAAATAAAATAAAAACAATGCAAAACAAAAATTCTACTCAAATGTTCACAGCACCACTATTAATGAGTGAAAAAAATGGAAACAACTCAAAATGTCCATCAACTGATACAGAGATAAAAATGTGGCATATCCCATATAGTGAAATATTATTTAGCTATAAAAAGATAAGAAGTCTTAGGATTGCACTGAATGAACAAACCTTGAAAAATATTATTCTATGTGTGTTAGCCCTTCCTTCCTTCTTTCCTTCCTTCCTTCCTTCTTTCCTTCCTTCCTTCCTTCCTTTCCTTCTTTCTTTCTTTCTTATAACCAAAATACCTGACCAAAACAACTGAGAGGAGTAAAATGGTATTTTGGCTCATGGTTTCAGAGGTTTAGTCTACGGTCATCTGATTCCATTGGTCTGAGCCTAAAGTAAGACAGAACATCATGGAGGAAGGGTATAGTAGAGGAAAGCTGCTTACTTCATGGCATCTTGAAGCAGACAAAGTAAGAGGGAGGAGCCAGGGGAACAAGATATAATCCCCAAGGGCATGCTCCCAGTGACCCATCTCCTCCAGTCATGCCCTACCTGCCTACAATTACCACCAAGTGCAGTGGTCCTTTCAAATCAGTAATCTTTCTAATGGATTAATTCACTAGTTAGGTTACAGATCTCATAATATAATCATTTCACTTCTGAACATTCCTGCATTAACACAGGAGCTTGTTATAGATACCTCCTATCCAAACCATTCCATTCCATTCCTGGCTCTCACAAACTCATGTCCATCTCACAATGTAAAATGCAGTTAGTCCATCTCCAAGGGCCCCTATTATTGTTAACAGTTCCAGCATTGCCCAAAAGTCCAAGTTCAAAGTTTAATCAGAAACTCAAGACAAACTCTCAGCTGTGAGTCCCCGTAAAAAGCAAAGACAAATTACACATATCCAATATCATGGCACAGAGTAAACATCTTCATTCCAAAATGGAGAAATGGGGCATAGAAAAGAGAAATGGGACCAAAATAAGACCAAAACCCAGATGGGCAAATAAGCTCTGTAACTCCATTTCCAACATTTGGGGCACATGACAGTGAGATGTGCTTGACCTTGCTGGTGGCAGCTGGCATGGTATCTCTCTGAGGCTGGCTCTGTCCTCAGCCAACAACTTTCCTCAGCAGACACTTTACATTACTGGCATCTCTTAATCCTGGAAGTCTCCATTCCAGTTTTGGCTTCCTTCCCACAGTTTCATGCATCACTGCCTGAATGCTATGCTGACATTTCCTCTGCCAGATTAATTAGTCCATCACCTTTAAATTCAGTTTCACATCATCTCAGGACATGGGGAAAATGCATGTTCAATTCCAAACAGTTCTCATTCTCCTCTGAAACTTCTTGAGCACAGTCTTTACTGTCCACATTACTATTAACATTCTAGTCTACTGAGTGCCTACCATAATTGCTCATTAAGCTCCACTTACAACATAATAAGGTTTCTCCATCCTGCATCTTAAAACTTTTCCAAACTCCTCCCACAAATCAGTCCTAAAATCTTCCAAACTACATGATCAGGTTAGTCACCACAACAACCTCACTTCTTGGTACCAATTTCTATATTAACTTTTCTTCCCTGTGACTAAAATACCTAAAAAGAAAAACATAGAGAAGGAAAAGTATATTCTGAGTTCACAGTTTCAGAGGTCTCACTTCATGGTTGGCTGACTCCATTGTTCTAGGACTGAAGTGAGGAAGAACATCATGGGGGATGGGTGTGGTGGAGAAAAGTTGCCCACCTCATGACATCCAGGAAGCCACGAGTGTGAGAGGGAAGAGCCAGGAGATAAAGATATAATCCCAAGGGCATGTATCCGGTTACCCACCTCCTCCAGTCATGCTCCTTCTGCCTATAATTACCACCTAGTACAATAGTCCATTCAAATTATTAGTCCATCAAAAGATTAACCTACTGGTTAGGTTATAACTCTCATAATCTAATCATTTTACCTCTGAACATGCTTGCATTAACAGAGGAGTTTTGGGAGACACCTAGTATCCAAACCACAACATTAAGTTAAAGAAGTCATGCATAAGACTCCACATATTGTGTAATTCAGTCTATGTAAAATATTCACAATAGGGAAGCCCATGGAGAAAGATGGTGATTTCGTGACAGAGGGAAAGGGGTAAATGGTGAATTGCCACTAATAGGTATAGGGATTCTTTTCAGGTTGACAAAAATATTCTGGAATTAGAAGATGATGATGTTTACCTTATGAATATACTACAAGCCACCAAACTGCACGCTTTAAACAGGTGAACTTGAAGCATGCAAAGAAATTTTAAGGGGCTGGGACTGTGGCTCAGTGGTAGAGTACTCACCTAGCACGTGCGCGGCCCGGGTTCGATCCTCAGCACCACATACAAATAAACACATTGTGTACAACTAAAGCAAATAAATAAATATTTTTAAAAAATGAAAAGAAATTTTAAAATTAAATTACCTTTAGCATTAAGAAATAAAAAGATGCTGCCAGGTACAGTGGTGCACCCCTGTAATCTCAGCAGCTTGGGAGCCTGAGGAAGGAGGATCATGAGTTCAAAGCCAGCTTCAGCAACTTAACTAAGCCCTAAGCAACTTATCAAGACACTGTCTCCAAATGAAATATAAAAACTAAGCTGGGAATGTGGTTCAGTGGTTAAGCACCCCTGGGTTCAATCCCTGGTACTAATTAATTAATTAATTAATGCTTAGAAGCATTACACCATTTCTTACACAAAGAGTTTTTCTTTCTTTTTTATTTATTTTTGTTTTGTTTTGTTTTTTGAGAAAAAGGAAAAAATAGTTTTATTGCTTTGCTAGCAAAGGAGAAGCACAGAGGATCTCAACCCAGAGTCTGTGATTCTCTCCAACCCAGTGGGAGCAGGGGGCTTTTAAAGAGGTGATTCAAAGGCTACATTCCACATATCCTCTGTCCAGAATTGGAATCCACTTGTTAATTTGGGAGATAGTAATTTCTGAGAACTTTCAGTGCCATCCCCAAAGTCTGATTTGCTTTGTTCCTATGGTGGGTGACACACAGTTTTCAATGCCTTGTTCTCATGGTGTGGGTCATAGGTTAGCACAAAGGCATTCATCTCAGAGTTGAAATGCAAAATCTCAGGCTTGTCCCAGATTAACCAAATCAGAACCTATATTTTAATTATCTCCTTAAGTGATTCATATGCATATAAATATGCATGTAAACATAATGTTTAAGAAGCATTTTGATCTAATGTAAGAGTTTCTATTCTCTCATTTTAGGGTATGTGTAAAACAAAAACAAAAGGGATGAGTCCAGAAACCTCCTTCCTAGTGACTGGTTTCCTTTGGGGGATTACATCTCCCCCACATGTGCCATCTTATTGCCATGGTAAATTGAGATGCTGTGGATTGGTCTCCAGAAGTCAAAGGGGTCCTGGAGCATTCCTTGTCTTAGTTCTGGCCCCTCCCTCCTTCCCGATTCCCCCTTTTCCACTCACCCCCACTCATCCTGCCCTCAACCAAGGGATGGATGAGCTCGTCTCTGGACTCTCCTGAAATGTGAAATCTTGACTGGAATGAGCCAAGGAGAAATGAAATATTTGGAGTTCTGTCATTTCAGGGGAGAGTCCTAATGGTTGTACATTCCTTTTTTTGCCCCTTGTTTCCACATTAGTTTGGGGAACACCATGACAGCTTTCAAATAAATGTAATTTTGTTTGGTTTTCATTATTCAGAGGTGGAGTTTGATGCTTGCAAACAAAGAACCAGAAATGACATGCTATCCCTAAGTATAATACAATTGTCCAAATGCTTTATTCTCATCGTGTGGATTCATATTCATAGTTATCATTAGTACATTTCATAATTATTATTAGCAGGGATCATTATAATTGTTAAATAACTAACCAAACAGCTTCTACCTGGCAGCAGTAGGAATCACACACAGCTGTCCTGATCCAGGATAGATGTATGCAGTGCTCTGCAAAGAGGATGAGGCTGTGAGCAGGAATAAGAGAAGGTGAGTAAGCAACCTTTTCACCAAGATTGAAGTTATATAATCCCAACAGCTCGGGAGGCTGCGGCAAGAGGATCACAAGTTCAAAGCCAGCCTCAGCAAAAGCAAGGCACTAAGCAACTCAGTGAGACCCTGTCTCTAAATAAAATACAAAATAGGGCTGGGGATGTAGCTCAGTTGTTGAGTACCCCTGAGTTCAATCTCTGGTATCCCCCCACCCCAAAAAAGATTAAAGATATAGGTGCCATCTGCTATCCACAAAGCCCAGGGCATTTTTCTGCTGTATGAAGCCTCAGAACTGACCTGAAATTTCTGCTTGCTAGATTAGGAATTAGTATGCTTGTACACTGATGGTCATAGCAGCATTACTTATGATTGCCAAAAGGTTGGAAACAATCCAACTGTCTATCAACAGATAAATGGAGTGCGACCAGGCTCCAGTCAGTCCTGCTGACCTGACCTCGGCCCCAGAGCTGGAGAGGAAAGGACAGACACTCAGGCAGGTCTAGGACAGTTTCACTGACCTCCACTCAGAGGACTGCCTCTTCCAACCAGCAGGCTACTGAGGGAGCTGAGATTTAACCAGCTCAGCCCCCACCAACCCACGTGGGACCCAGCCCCAAGTAGCATACTTCAAGGGACACCAGCAGGTTCTGAAAGCCCAACATTAAGGGGAGGCACAGATAACCTGCATGGCTATCACAATTATATAGGGTAGAAACTGTAATATCTCAGATCTACCCTGGCAAGAAAGAAAGGCAAATAAACAACATGAAAAAACAAGGGAGGAAAATACCCCAAACAAACCAGGATACTACAATAACAGAACCCATGCTCAGCGAAGTTGATGAAATGTCAGAGAAGGAGTTCAGAAGGTTCATAATTAAAATGATCCATGAATTAAAGAATGACCTAAATGAGCAAATACAGCAAAAATTGACCACTACAACAAAGATATAAGAGAGAAAATACAGGTAGCAAAAGATTACTTCAAAAAAGAGAAACTCTGAAAAAAAAAAAAAACAGTCAGAAATCCTCGAAATGAAAGAAACAATTAACCAAATAAAAAACACAATAGAAGGCATCACCAACAGACTAGATCAACTGGAATAAAGAATGTCAGACAATGAAGACAAACTATATAATCTTGAAAATAAAGTTGACCACACAGTGAAGATAGTAATAAACCATGAACAGAACATCCAAGAATTGTGGGACAGCAGCAAAGGACCAAATATAAGAGTAATTGGGATAGAGGAAGGCACAGAGTTTCAAACCAAAGGAATGCACAATTTTCTGAGATAATATCAGAAAATTTCCCAAGCATGAAGAATGAATTGGAAAACCAAATACAAGAGGCTTATAGGACAAAAAAAATGTACAAAATTACAACAAATCTACACCAAGACACATTATAATGAAAATGCCTAGCATACAGAATAAGGATAGAATTTTAAAGGCCGCAAGAGAGAGGAATCAGATCACATGTAGGGGGAGACCAATTCATATCACAGCAGATTTTTCAACTCAGACGCTCAAAGCCAGGAGATCATGGAACAACATATACCAAGCTCTGAAAGAAAAGGGATGCCAACCAAGAATTTTATATCCAGCAAAATTAAGCTTTAGATTTGAAGATGAAATAAAAACCTTCCATGATAAACAAGAGTTAAAAGAATTTACAACTAGAAAGCCAGCACTACAGAACATCCTCAGCAAAATATTCCATAAAGAGGAAATGAAAAGCAATGATGAAAATCAGCAGAGGGAAGTATTACACTAAAGGAAAAACCAATCAGAGGAGAAACCATGTCAAGTTAAATACCAAAAATAAATAAAAATGGCTGGGAATACAAAACATGTCTCAATAATAACTCTGAATGTTAATGGCTTAAACTCACCGATCAAAAGACATAGACTTGCAGATTGGATCAAGAAAACAAACAAACAAAAAAAAACAGACCCAACAATATGCTGCCTCCAAGAGACTCAGCTCATAGGAAAAGACATCCATAGGCTGAAGGTGAAAGGTTGGGAGAAATCCTACCACTCACATGAACTGAGAAAACAAGCAGGGGTTTCCATCCTCGTATCAAATAAAGTAGACTTCAGGCTAAAGTCAATCAAAAGGGATAAGGAAGGACACTACATACTTCTCAAGGGAACCATACACCAATAAGACTTAACAATAATAAATATACATGCCTCAAACAATGGAGCATCCATGTTCATCAAACAAACTCTTCTCAAGTTCAAGAGTCAAATTGACCAGAACACAATAATCCTAGGAGACTTAAACACACCCCTTTCATCACTGGATAGATCTTCCAAACAAAAGCTGAACAAAGAAACTATAGAACACAAAAATACAATAAACAATTTAGACTTAACTGACCTATATAGAATATTTCATCCTTCAATAAGCGAATACACTTTCTTCTCAGCAGCACGTGGATCCTTCTCTAAAATAGACCATATATTATGCCACAAAACAACTCTTAGCAAATATAAAAAAAATAGAGACTATCCTGCATTCTATCAGACCATAATGGAATGAAATTAGAAATCAATGGTAAAATATGAAATAAAAGCTACTCCAACACCTGGAGACTATATAATATGCTACTGAATGAACAATGGGTTGCAGATGACATCAAAGAGGAGATTAAAAAATTCTTAGAGGTGAATGAGAACACAGACACAACATATCAAAATCTCTGGGACACTATGAAGGCAGTTCTAAGAGGAAAGTTCATTGCATTGAGTTCATTCCTCAAAAGAAGTAAAAGTCAACAAATAAATGACAAAACATTACATCTCAAACCTCTAGAAAAAGAAGAACAATCTAACACCAAAAGCAGTAGAAGACAGGAAATAATTAAAATCAGAGCTGAAATTAATAAAATTAAAACAAAAGAAACAATTGAAAAAATTGACAAAACAAAAAGTTGGTTCTTTGAAAAAATAAATAAAATTGACAGACCCTTAGCCAGGCTAACAAAGAGAAGGAGAGAGAAAACGCAAATTACTATCATCCATGATGAAAAAGGAAATATCACAACAGACACTACGAAAATACAGGAGACAATTCAAAATTATTTTGAAAACTTGTACTACAATAAAATATAAAACATTGAAGGCAAATTTCTAGAGTTATATGATTTGCCCAAATTGAAGCAGGATGATATACACAATTTAAACAGACCAATTCCAAGCGATGAAATAGAAGATGCCATCAGAAGCCTACCAACCAAGAAAAGCCCAGGACTGGATGGATACACAGCCGAGTTCTACAAGACCTATAAAGAAGAACTAATACCAATACTCTTCAATTTATTTCAGGAAATAGAAAAAGAGAGAGCACTAACAAATTCATTCTATGAGGCCAATATCACCCTGCTCCCAAAACCAGGCAAAGACACATCAAAGAAAGAAAACTTCGACCAATATCTCTAATGAACATAGATGAAAAATTCTCAATAAAATTCTGGCAAAACAGATACAAAAACATATCAAAAATATAGTACACCACAATCAAGTAGGGTTCATTCCAGGGATACATGGATGGTTCAACATACGGAAATCAATAAATGTAATTCATTACATCAATAGACTTACAGATAAGAACCATATTATTATCTCAATAGATGCAGAAAAAGCATTGGACAAAATACAGCACCCCTTCATGTTCAAAACACTATAAAAAAAAGGGATAACAGGAACATATCTCAACATCATAAAAGCTATCTGTGCTAAGCCCCAGGCCAACATCATTCTAAATGGAGAAAAATTGAAAGCATTCCCTCTAAAAACTGGAACAAGACAGGGATGCCCTCTTTCACCACTTATATTTAACATAATAATTGAAACACTGGCCAGAGCAATAAGACAGATGAAAGAAATTAAAGGGATACAGATAGGTAAAGTAGAACTCAAATTATCACTATTCGCTGACAATATGATTTTATACCTAGAAGACCCAAAAAATTCCACCAGAAAACTTCTAGAATTCATAAATGAATTCAGCAAAGCAGCAGGACACAAAATACAAAAACACCCACAATAAATCTAAGGCATTTCTATATATCAGTGACAAATACTTTGACAGGGAAATGAGGAAAACTTCCTCGTTTACAATAGCATCAAAAAAAAAAATAACATACTTGGGAATCAACTTAACCAAAGACATGAAAGACCTCTACAATGAAAACTACAGAACACTAAAGAAAGAAATTATAGAAGACCTTAGAAGATGGAAAGATCTACCTTGCTCTTGGATAGGCAGAATTAATATTGTCAAAATGACCGTACTACCAAAAGTGCTATACAGATTTAATGCAATGCCAATCAAAATCCCAATGACATTCCTCATAGAAATAGAAAAAGCAGTCATGAAATTCATCTGTAAAACTAAGAGACCCAGAATAGCTAAAGCAATCCTTAGCAAGAAGAGTGAAGCAGGTAGTATCACTATACCAGACCTTAAATTATACTACAGAGCAATAGTAACAAAAACAGCATGGTATTGGCACCAAAATAGACTGGTATACCAATGGTACAGAATAGAGGACACAGAGACTAATGCATATAATTTCAGTTATCTTATATTAGTCAAAGGCACCAAAAATGTACATTGGAGAAAAGATAGCCTTTTCAACAAATGGTGCCAGGAAAACTGGAAATCCATATGCAACAAAATGAAATTAAATCCCTATCTCTCACCATGCACAAATCTCAACTCAAAGTGGATCAAGGATCTAGGAATTAGACCAAAGACACTACACCTAATAGAAAAAAAAGTAAGCTCTAATCTCCAACATGTCGGGTTAGGCCCCAAGTTCTTTAATAAGACTCCTGTAGCACAAGAATTAATATCAAAAATCAATAAATGAGATGGATTCAAACTAAAAAGCTTCTTCTCAGCAAAAGAAACAATCAGTGAATAGAGAACCTACTAATTGGGAACAAATTTTTACTACATGTACTTCAGATAGAGCACTAATCTCTAGAATATATAAAGAACTCAAAAATCTTAACTACAAAAACACAAATAACCCAATCAATAAATGGGCCAAGGAACTGAACAGACACTTCTCAGAAGAAGATATACAATCAATCAACAAATACATGAAAAAAATGTTCAACATCTCTGACAATGAGAGAAATGAAAATCAAAACCATTCTAAGATTTCATCTCACACCAGTCAGAATGGCAGCTATTAAGAACACAAACAACAATAAATGTTGGTGAGGATGTGGGGAAAAAGGCACACTTATACATTGCTGGTAGGACCGCAAAATGATACAGTCAATATGGAAAGCAGTATGGAGATTCCTTGGAAAACTGGGAATAGAACCACCTTATGACCCAGCTATCCCACTCCTCCATCTATACCCAAAGGACTTAAACACAGCATACTTCAGGGACACAGACATATCAATGTTTACAGCAGCACAATTCACAATAGCTAAACTGTGGAACCAACCTAGATGCCCTTCAGTAGATGAATGGATAAAGAAAATGTGGTATATATACACAATGGAGTATTACTCAGCAATAAAAGAGAATAAAATCATGGCATTCACAGGTAAATGGATGAAGTTAGAGAATATAATGCTAAGTGGAGTTAGCCAATCCCAAAAAGCCAAATGCCAAATGTTTTCTCTGATATAAGGAGGCCGATTCACAGTGGGGTTGGGACGGGGAGCATGGGAGGATTAGAGGAACACTAGAATGGCCAATTGGGAGGGAGGAGAAGGGAGGGGGCAAAAGGGCGAAGAAGAAAAAAAAAAAGATGGTATAATGAGATGGATATCATTACCCTAAGTGCATGTATGAAGTTACGAATGGCGTGAATAAACTTTGTATACAACCAGAGATATGTGAAAGTGTGCTCTATAAGTATAATATGAAATGTAATGCATTCTGCTATCATTTCTAACAACTTAGAATAAAAAATAAATTTGAAAAACAGATGAATGGATAAACAAAATATGGTGTATTTATATATGCAGTGGAATATTACTTGGCCTTAAAAAGGAATGGGGTTCTGATACATGCTACAATATGGATAGAACTTGAAAACATTCTGTTAAGTGAAATGAGCCATATATAAAAGGACAAAGATTGTATGGCTCTACTTACATGAGGAGACAGAAAGTTCATGGAGACAGAAAGTAGAACAGTGGTTACTAGAAGTTGAGGGAGGTGGGGCAATGGGGAGTTAATGCTTAATAAACGGAGTTTCCGCTGGGGTGACGGAACGTTCTGGCCATGGATGGTGGTGACAATTGCACAATAATGTGAATGTACATAATGCCCAGTACTGTACACTTAAAAATGATTAAAATAGTAAATTGAACGTTATGTATATTTTACTGCAACTGATTATGAAAAAAGAATTGGTTTGCTAAAATGTTAAAATCTCAGGGAGAAAGTTGAAAGTAATATACAATTTAGAAATATTGTAATTTTCCTTGATTACAGAAACTCCAATAAAATAATTTGAGCAAAGAGAATTAATGGTCTCATGTAACTAAGAAGTCCAAGCTTAAGTTTGAATCCTGGAAATCAAAAGCCATCATTCTTATGCCTTCTGCCATCTCTTACTCAGCTATCCCGTATGGCCACTTCATCTCTGGCCACTTCTCCTCACCTGGGGCCCAAGATGACTGCTGGAGACTTCTGTCTTCTTCAGCTTCGCAACTAGAAATCCCAGCATCAAGATAAAGCCTCCTTGCAGACAAGGGTCCTGGGGAGGACTCCGTTTGTCTGGCTTCAGACTTGTGAACCAAATACTGTGGGTGTGGGGATGAAGCAACCTGATGGACCAACTCATCAGGACAAATCGTGGTCCTACTCCTAAAGCTTCAGGATGGAGCTATACAACCGGAATCACATGGACAAGGAAAAAGGAAGGCTTTTATCCCCAGGAGACTCCAGCACCCAGAGAGAACATGAGTCATGCACTCAGCGCCCTCCTGTATCCCCAGGGCCCTCACTGTGCAAAGCAGGCACGGGCATTTACAGCACGCAGTGGAGAGTTCTAACCCAAGGACTCTCTGTGGTTGCAGAGAAGGATAGAGGGGCTACCAGGAAGGTGGAGCCCACAGGTACAGTTTTCAATCAGTGGCAAATGGATTTGCTAGATAAGTACTCCAGCTGCTTCTCTCTTCCAGAGCAACAACCCTGAAGCATGTTTTAGACCCTGTCCCTGAGAGGGTGGTTCCAGTAAGGGACCAGTGGGATTAAGTCCCAGTTGTCCACAATGGTAGCCTTCTTTGCTTGTTCACTCTTCCCCCTGGAGATCTCTTCCCAAATCATCTGTGGACATTCCCATCCCTGTCGAAGGGTCTGATTCTGTGGGAACATGTGTATCACGGCTGGTGACTCTATACCCCTATCTGTCCATCTCATCCAAAGAAAAGTGGCAGGGGCTGTTCGGATAGCATCTCTTTGTTTTCTAAATTTAAAACAGAGTAGATGTCTGAGACATGTTTGGTGTTAGACATGTATTTGGCTCACAGTCCATTTAAACCTGGAAAAAATATTTGTTTATCCAGAGAGATGTATCAAGTCGTACCCAGAGGACCACAGACTGGGTGGCTTCAACAATTTATTATCTCACAACTCTGGAGGCTGCAAGTCCAAGATCAAGGTCTCAGCAGGGCTGATTTCTTTTGAGACTTGTCTCTCTTTGGATTGTGGATGGCAGTTTACATCCTGTGTCCTCACATCACCGTCCCTCTGTGTACCTGACCCTAATTTCCTCTTCTTAAAGGGACAATAGTCTGATCGGTTTAGAGCCCACCCTAAAGACCTCATTTTAACTTAACTACCTCTTTAAAGGTTACATCTATAAATTCAATCACATTTTAAAGGACCCCAAGGGTTAGGATTTCAACATATGAATTCAGAAGAGACACAATTAACCCATTGTAAGCTGCCTATCATGGCCAGCCACAGCGCCGCGGGAGGAAAACTCGGAGGCAGAGTAAAGCTATTACTACTTTTACTTCTACTTTCTTAGAGAGAGCTTAGAGAGGGAAAGAAAGATTTTTAGAGAAAGCTTAGCTTAGAGAAAGATTACTTTTTAGAGCTTCTTTCTTCTTTCTTTTTTCTTCTTTCTTCCTCGGGAGCCTCGGCCTAACTCTGACCAGTCATTACTTCTTCTATCTGTAACCGCTCTGCCTACGTTCTGGCCGCTCTGATTATTTCCGACCCGAAGTCTTCTTCTGACCGACGGAGCGACTGCACGACTGACTGAATGAATTCGTTCTCCGTTCTCCTAACTCCGACCGCTTTCACCCGGTTATATACCTTTAGCTTTGCGGGTGCCTACAGGTGCGTCACATACATATCAGGTGGAACTTATGGCTTCCAGCTAGCCACAATAGCCCTTCCTAATTGGGGCTCCTTCAACCCATAGCAGTGGGTGTCTGTGTGTTATGTCATTTTTGTCTTTAAAGGCAGAATCCTCGATGCATAGACGACTTTCCTGCCACCCTCCTTTCCACAGATCAGTCTCCTTTCTTGTTTACAAGATAATATCCCCAGTACCAAAAAAGAGAGAGGCCGGGTGCAGTGGCGCATGCCTGTAATCCCAGCACTTGAGAGGCTGAGGCAGGAGGATCGCAAGTTCAAAGCCAGCCTCAGCAATGATGAGGCACTTAGCAACTCAGTGAGACCCTGTCTCTAAATAAAATACAAAAGAGGGCTGGGGATGTGGCCCAGTGGTCGAGTGTCCCTGAGTTCAATCCCCGGTACCAATAATATAAAATAAAATAAACAAAAAAAGAGAGAGAGAGAGAGAATAAAAGAAACAAAGAGAGAGAGAGAGAGAATGTCCTTTCTTTAAATTTCAAGACTCAGCATTACTAAGTGCGTTGAGGCTCATCTCAAAAACAAAAAAAATAAAAATAATTAAAAAAAACTAGAAGGAAGAGATGCTGAAAACAAGGAAGAACCAATCAACTTTTTTTTGGTACCAGGATTGAACCCGGGATGCTTAACTGCTGAGCCGCATCCCCAGCCCTTTTTTTGTATTTTATTAGAGACAGGGTCTCACTGAGTTGCTAAGTGCCTCGCCATTGCTGAGGCTGGCTTTGAACTCGCAATCCTCCTGGCCCGAGCCTCCCTAGTGCTGGGATTACAGGCGTGTGCCACTGCGCGCCCGGCCACCGACCAACTTTTAACAGGAAGAAATATATAACTTTCATGAGTAGCACTAGCAGGTTCTTGGCAGATATTCCTAATAATGAAAGGCATTCTGATCTGATTTTGAGTGTCCACAAGAAATAACAGCTCTGGTGTTCTTCATCCTGTCACCTGGAGATTTACTAAAACAGACTCTCAAGACTGCATTAAACATCCATTCCTCCATAACTTAAATGAGGACACTGGGGTCAATGGACAATGGGAGTCTCATTTCATCCTCTAGATGGAGAGAGAAAATGCTGTCAGGCTCCAAATGAATAGAGAGTGTGGTGATAGCATGATTTAGGACCAGCAGTGTCAACGTGGCTATTATTCAGCATTAAATTATGAATAAACTGAGAAAGATGTTCTCATAGGCTGCATCCCAAGCCAGTGTCATCTGAGCAGCTTAGCAATGTCATGGCTCAAGAAAGTATTTCATTGATGAGACAGCGGAATGTGAAGAAATGAGTGCAGTGATTTAAGAGGCAACGAAATTGCCTTACTTCGACCTAACAAATGGTCTGTCGGTCCGAAGGCCAGACCCACCCAACTCTGTACTTTTTTGTATTTTGATAGAGCAGTGCCGTCTCTTCTTACCACTGGAAATTGGGGTTCTCTGGGCTTCCTTCCTGCACATAACTTATGGCTCAGAGAGCGTGCTGGAATACAGGTAGCGATTTCTTCAGGAAGTCAAGTTTGCATCCTGATGCGTGTCACCAGGCCACAGGGTCTGCTGCTGTTGTTGCTGTTGTTCTTGTCAATAGAACTTTCTCTAGGCTCCCAATCTTTCAGATCTATGGCAATCTGGGTCCTGTTTTCTCTTCCACAGATGTACTTTCATTTGTTGCCTTTTTCCAATCAACTTCCAGATGTTGTTGCTTATTCCTTTTATTTCCAGCACATTTTATCCTTTCCTGAATTTCTGCATAATCTGCATCATGCCTCCCTCTATCCCCCTCACCCACCCCAATCAGGCAAATTCCTGAAAGTTGCAGCAATGCCACCAAATTTCGTTGGCTCATCCGTGCCCCAGCTGAGTGTGCCCCGGTTCTGAAGACATAAAGGATGACTAGTCTGCAGGAGGCCTCTTTCAGGATGAGCTCCCAGCTGACAGCCAGATGCTATTGAGGTTGGGCTGTTTTGTCAAGTCCCTGTAGGGAGGAAGAATGCTCAGTGGGGCCCTGAGTCCAAACCACAGTTTGTTTTAGAAATTTTTCTTTTTCTCATAATCTTTTTGTGCAAATATCCAACCAGTAAGCCAGAAATGGTTTTTAAATGGTTGTTGAACAATATAAAAATCGTAAAAGAGTCTTGCCTTTCTGTACTACTTCATGCATTTTGGCATTATTTGGAAATGAGCTCTTCCCCATAAATTAATTTTTTAGACAACTGAAACATGGCTTTGTGTCCCAAATTGTTACTGATCATTAGCCATTTTTACATTAAAAAAAAATTTCTAGAATGCATTATATTTTAGAGTGCATTGGTCATGATCCAATGTTTTCCTAATGATGCAGGCCCAGTGCTCTCAATATTAACAGCCACACCCTGAGATCTATACCATACCAGTCCTCTTCCCTGTACCCCAGGGGTTGCCAACTTTGGCAACATTGACCTTTAGAGTCAGATCATCCTTTTCTGGGGGAACTTAGCTGTGCAATGTGGGGTGTGTAGCACCATCCCTCGCCTCTACCCAGGAGTGCCCATAGCACCATCGCCTGAGGGATGACAACCAACAGTGCCATAAGGATGAGATCGTGCACTGTTGTCACACATGCCCAACATTGTCCAGTAGGCTCTGGTCAGTGCAGCAGGAAGACAAAAGCAAAAGAAACAAAGCTATGAAGATTGGATAAGAGGATGAAATGTCCTTATTTGCAAATAATGTAGTCATATATATATATATATATATATATATGTATATATATATATATATACACACACATATATATATATGGAAAACCCAAGATAATATGAAACAATTAGAATTAATGAAAATTAATTTAAATGGTCACTAGAAGTGAGATGAACATCCAAAAGTTAATTGTATTTCTATGACCTAAAAAATAAAAGGAAAATGAAGATTTTAAAGATATCACATGCAGTCTCATAAAAAGCAAATAACTAGAAATGGATCTAACAACAAAAGTGTGGTGGAAAACTGCAAAATATTAAAGAATTAAAGAGAGACAATATGTTAATGGGTTAGAGGAGCTCAAGGTAGTTAAAATTTTAATTCTTCCAAAATTTATCTGTAAACTCAAGGAAATTCAAAACTAAATCCCAGTAAGGATTTGGTTTTTTAATTTGGAAGTTGACAAATGAATCTAAAGTTTATATGGAAATTTAAAGGACCTAGAGAGAAAATCTTAAAGTAGAAAAAGTTTGGAGCAATAATACTAGGAGATTGCAAGACTTCTTATAAAGATTCAGTAATTAAGACAGTATGATATTGGACCAAAGGAACAGAAAAGAGAATCATATTTAGATGTATTCATACATAATCAAATGATTTATAGAAAAGTTGCTACTGAAATTCTTTTTTTAATATTTATTTTTTAGTTGTAGTTGGACACACTACCTTTATTTTATTTATTTATTTATTTATTTATTTATTTATTTATTTTTATGTGGTGCTGAGGGTTGAACCCAGGGCCTCGCATGTGCTAGGCAAGCACTCTACTGCTGAGCCACAACCCCAGCCCTGCTTCTGAAATTCTATGCAGAGAAGATGATAGTTTTGTAAATGATGCTATAACAATCAGATATATGAAAAAAATGATTTCTTTTTCAGTACTGAGGATTGAACCCAGGGACACTTTATCATCATAACACATCTCCAGCCTCATCTTTCTTTTTTGAGACAGATCTCACTAAATTGTGGAGGCTAACTTTATATTTACACCCTTAGCTTCTTGAGTAGCCATGTTTATAGGCATGCACCACCATGCCTGGCTGAGAAAACTGAATCTTCATGCCTACTTCATACCATAATTAAAGATTATTTTGAAGCCAATAAAATTTTCAAACATTGGTGATGGGAATTTAAATTATTATAGTTTCTTTGTAAAACTGACACTATCTACTAAAGTTGAACTTATGCCCATTGTATGATCCTGCAAATCCATTCCTAGATGTTCACCAAATAGAAATGCACAAACCTTTCGGGGGGGAAAAAAAGCAGATATAAGGACACAAGAATGTTCATAATATCTGTGGAATCTACAGCAGGCAGAAACTCAAAGTAACCCAGATATAACCAACAATTGAATAGATAAGTGAATTGTGGTATATTTGCTTAAAGGAATGTGAAAGAAAGATCATTGTCACACACACCATGAATATCACAAACATAATACTGGACCACAAGAATGCATATTGTATGGTTCTATTTATGTGAAGCTCAAGAAAATATGAAATGAATCCGTGGTGTTAGAAGTCAATAGTGGTTACCCTGGAGGAGGCTGATACTAGAATAGGGGACAGAGGGTTACATTGCTGGTAACATTTTATTTCTTTATCTGGATGAATGATAACAATTCATTTTGTGAAAATTAATCAGGATACATATATTTGATGTGCACACATTTTTGTGTGATGTACTTCCATTTAAAGTTTACTTCAATAAAGAAAATGTCAGGAATTGGAAATCTGATAAGAGTTTGGGAAACTAGCAGGATGACACACAAGTATGTCATGGAGGACAGATAAGTCAGGACAAGCATCCTAAAAGACATACTATTTAGATTCATCTATAGGAATTAACCAAGGAGAAGTATGTGTGGTTGTAAGAGGTGGAAATGGGGAAGGCTCATCTAGGGAAAAAAGATTCGAGCAAAAGTCTGGGTGGCAAGATCTTAAAAAGAGGTGGCAGAGAGTAAAGGGATCTAGAGCCAGAAGTAGCCCTAGCACTCCCAGATGAAAATTCCATTTGTTGAGATAAGGAACCCGAATGATGATTAGATCAAAGCAAGAGGATGTGATCCATTTTGGACATGTTGAACTCAAGATCACCATAGGCCGTCTGATGGGAGGCCTCACGTAGGCAGTTAGAAGAGATAGGTCTCAAATTTAGGAAAGAGATCAATTAGCAACTTTGTTTACTGGTAACAGATTGTGTGCCAGGATGGCAATTTCTAATATGAGCACACACTTTGTTTTTCCTCCAGTACTCTCTTTTACTACATAACCTGCACCTGTTCAGGCAATAAGATTTTGCCATAAGATAATGATTGGATAAAAAGAAAAGACAAGGGCAGGGGTTGTGGCTCAGCGGCAGAGCGCTTGCCTCGCACGTGCGCGGCCCGGGTTCGATCCTCAGCACCACGTAAACATAAATGCATTGCATTGTGTACAACTAAAGTAAATAAATAAATATTTTAAAAAAAGACAAGACAAATCCTAGACTTTGGAGTTTTGAAGGACTTTAGAGTCAAACTTTTCATCATAAACAGTATATGCAAAAGAACACATACATAGGAGCCCCCCAGCCTGCAGCACATGTGCAGAGGAGGATGAAAGTAACCTGGCCACCTCACTTGTGGGGAGGAGAAAGAAGAGGAGAGCCACAGCACAAAGGGAGGAGGAGAGCAATGAGCTTCAGCCTCCCATCTACCAACGCATGGCTCTCCTGGCCCGCTTCCATCTTGGTCAACTGCAGCCATCTCCATAGCCCTTTGCACATGTTAGCCTCCACCTTGGGACAACAGACAGGGCCTGGAGGCAGCAGCCCACCACAACTCTGCATGCCACAGTGCTGCATCTCCAAACAGGCTGCCCAATGCCACCGCATGGCCTGCCCTCTCAGCCCCATCTCTGAAAGCAGTTGCCTCCACCTTGGGACACCTCTGCCACCATCTTGGGTTACCTCTGTTCCTACTGCCGCCATCTTGGGTTACCTCTGCTCCTACCACCACCATCTTTAGTTGGGCCAGCTTCCATCTTAGGACACCAGGTAGGGCCTGGAAGTCTAACATCAAGGTACCTACAGGTTGGATGCTGCTGCCACTACCAACTAGAAATGTGCCCACTTCCATCTAGAGACAACAGCCAGGACCTGGAAGACCATCACCAAGTTCTCTGCAGGTCTGGTTACACCAGATTTATCCCTGCTAGCCTACTTCTCTTGATTCCTCTTTCATTCTTCCTGTGATCTAATAACTCTATATTCTTACCTCCTACCTCATAAACCCCATATTGTACACCCCACGCCAGCCCCCAGCTCTCTCTTTGTCTACCATTAGAAACTGTAGACCATTATGCAAACCTACTATTTATATTGTAGATATTAATCGAACACATCATTTCTGTTTGTTGTGACAAAACTGTAATTGTCTAAATAGGAGCTATATGATTTAAGACTACATATTGTTCGCAGTGGGTTCTGTAAATATTGGTCTCCCCCTTAAAGGTGAGGTGTTGGTAACCTGCAGGGACACTACAAGACTATAGGGTAGAAAGTGTAATACCTCAGATCCACACTGCTACAGAGGAAAACACATGGACAACATGAAAAAGAGAGAGAGAGAGAGAGAAGAAAGTGCCCCAAACAAACCAAGATGCTAATAATAGAATCCATGGACAACACAGTAGATGAAATGTCAGGAAGGAGTTCAGAATGTACATAATTAAAATGATCTGTGAAGCAAAGAATTATATGAGAGTAAATACAGGCAACAATCAATCACTCCAACAAAGAAATAAGAGAGAAAATACAGGGAGCAAAAGATTACTTCAAGAAAGAGACAGAGATTCTGGGGGGAAAAACAAACAGAAATCCTTGAAATGAAGGAAACAATAAACCAAATAAAAAATTCAATAGAAAGCATCACTAACAGACTAGATCATGTGGAAGACAGAACCTCAGGCAATGAAGACAAAATATATAATCTTGAAATTAAAGTTGACCACACAGTGAAGATGGTAATACACCATGAACAGAACCTCCAGGAAATATGGGATAACATGAAAAGACCAAATCTAAGAATTATTGGGATAGAGGAAGGCACAGAGATCTACACCAAGGCACATTATACCAAGAATTCCTAGCATAAAGAATAAGGATAGAATTTTAAAAGCCACAAGAGGAAAGTTTCAGATTACACATAGGGGGAAACCAATTCAATCTCAGCAGATTTTTCAACCCAGATCCTCAAAATTAGGAGATCCTGGAACAACATATACCAAGCTTTGAAAGAAAATGGATGCCAACCAAGAATCTTATATCCAGCAAAATTAAGCTTCAGATTTGATGATGAAATAAAAACCTTCCATGATAAACAAAAGTTAAAAGAATTTACAATGAGATAGCCTGCACTACAGAACATTCTTGGTAAAATATTCCATGAGGAGGAAATGAAAATCAGCAAAGGGAGGAACTACACTAAAGGAAAAGCCAATCAAAGGAGAAACCAAGTCAAGTTAAAAACCAAAACCAAACCAAAATGACCAGGAATACAAACCATATTTCAATAATAACCCTGAATGTGAATGGCCTAAACTCATCATAAAAGACATAGACTGGCAGATTGGATTTAAAAAAAAAAAAAAAAAAAAAAGAACCAACAATATGCCACCTTCAAGAGACTCATCTCCCAGGAAAAGACATCCACAGACTGAATGTGAAAGGATAGGAAAAAACATATCACTCACATGGACCACATAAATAAGCAGGGGTTTCCATCCTCACTTCAGATAAAGTGGACTTCAAACCAAAGTTAATCAGAAGGGATAAAGAAGGTCATTTCATACTACATAAGGAAATAATACATCAACAAGATGTAACAATTGTAAATATCTATGCCCCAAACAATGGAGCATCTATGTATATCAAACAAACCCTTCTCAATTTCAAGAATCAGATAGACCACAACACAATAATACTGGGTGACTTTAACACACCTCTGTCACCACTGGACATATCTTCCAAATAAAAACTAAACAAAGAAACTATAGAACTTGATAATATAATCAATAATTTAGACTTAACAGACATATATATAATATTTCATCCATCAACAAGGGAATACACTTTTTTCTCAGCAGCACATGGATCCTTCTCTAAAATAGACCATATGTTATACCACAAAGCAAGTCTTAACAAACACACACACACACACACACACACACACACACACACACACACAAATACAGATACTACCCTGCATTCTATCAGACCATAATGGAATGAAATTAGAAATCAATGACAAAATAAAAGGTAGAAGCTACTCCAACACCTGGAGGTTAGAAGATATTAAGGAAGAGATAAAAAAATTTCTTAGAGGTAAATGAGAACTCTGATACAACATATCAAAATCTCTGGGACACTATGAAGGCAGTGCTAAGAGGAAAGTTTATTGTATTGAGCTCATTCATTAAAAGAACAAAAAGTCAAAAGTGAAAAAAAAATTTAAAGAATAAAAAGTCAACAAATAAACAATCTGACATAATATCTAAAAGTCCTAGAAAAAGAAGAACAAATCAACACAAAAGTAGTAGAAGACAGGAAATAATTAAAACCGGGGCTGAAATCAATGAAATTGAAACAAAAGGAACAATTGAAAAAAAAAATTGACAAAGCAAAAAGCTTGTTCTTTGAAAAAATAAATAAAATTGATAAACCCTTAGCTATCCTAATGAAAAGAAGGAGAGAGAAAACTCAAATTACTAAAATCCATGATGAAAAAGAAAGAATCACAATAAACACTATTGAAATGCAGAAGATAATTAGAAACCATTTTGAAAATTTATACTCCAATAAAATAGAAAACCTCAAAGACAAATTTCTAGAGGCAGGGGCTGGGGATGTGGCTCAGTGGCAGAGCACTCGCCTAGCAAGTGCGCGGCCTGGTTCGATCCTCAGCACCAGGTAAAAATAAACGCATTGTATACAACTAAAAGCAAATAAAATTTCTAGAGGCATATCATCTGCCCAAACTGAATCAGGAGGACATACACAGATTTAAACAGATTTATTTCAAGAAAGGAAATAGAAGACACCATCAAAAGCCTACCAAGAAAAGCCCAGGACCAGATGGATTCTCAACCGAGTTCTACAAGACCTTCAGAAAAGAATAACCACCAATATTCCTCAAATTATTCTATGAAATAAAAAAGGAGAGAACCCTTCCAAATCCATTCTATGAAGCTAATATCATCCTGATACCAAAACCAGATAAAGACACATCAAGAAAAGAAAACTTCAGACCAATATACCTGATGAACATAAACACAAAAATTCTCAATAAAATCCTGGCAAATCAGATACAAAAACATATTAAAAAGATAGTGCACCAAGATCACTGCTGATGGGATTGCAAATTGGTGCAACCACTCTGGAAAGCAGTATGGAGATTCCTCAGGAAACTTGGAATGGAACCACCATTTGACCCAGTTATCCTACTCCTTGATTTATACCCAGAGGACTTAAAATCAGCTTACTACAGTGACACAGCCACATCAATGTTTATAGCTAAACTATAAAACCAATCTAGATGCCCTTCAACAGATGAATGGATAAAGAAAATGTGGTGCATATACACAATGGAATATTGCTCAGCCTTAAAGAAGAATGAAATTATGGCATTTTCAGGTAAATGGGTGGAACTAGAGAATATCATGCTAAGTGAAACAAGCCAATCCCAAAAAACCAAAAGCTGAATGTTTTCTCTGAAAAGCAGATGCTGATCCATAGTGGGATTGGGGGGCGGGGGAGAATGAAGGAAATGTGGTTCGTATAGAGGAGAGTGAGGGGAGGGGTGTCCAGCGAGGATTGGAAGGATGGTAGAATTGTTACCCTGCATACATGTCTGACCACACTAGTGGAGTCACTCTGCACCATGTGCAGCCAAAGGAATGAGGAGTGGTCCTTTTGTGTACAATATGTCAAAATGAATTCTACTGTCATGGACAACTAATTTGTACAAAATTTTAAAAATGCATACTTAGAATTTGTTGTCCTATCCCTGGAAAGACAAAGGATTTAGGGAATGGGACAGAAAAGAGATGGAGACATGGTAAGCTAGACTCAGGCTGTATTCCTCACTGTGTGCCCCTATCTAACCTGGGCTGAGTCTTGGGAGCAAGAGACAGGATATTACAAAAACCCTAAATATTTTAGGGGATTCAACATCAGAGGAAACTTTACCTCAATTCTTGTGTAGAAACCAAATCTTTCATAGTTGCCTAAGCAGACTTGCCCCAGACCGCCTGGGTTTTCCATGTCCCAGTGAGGCATGAGACTATCATTAAAATTGCTGAGAAAGGAGCACTGTGTTCTAGAGAACCATTCATCAATATGAGAGATAAATAACAACCACTTCAATGGATTCTTGACCAAAGAGAAAACAGGAACAAATATATATCAAACAATGCAAAAATCTTAACAGAATCCCTTTACTTTGTTGGCAGTTTACAAAACACATCAGTAAGTTCTTGCTAGAACAATACTGCAAAAAAGAAACTATGCCAAAATTCAGCGGCTTCCAATAATAAGCATTTACTTAGCTTATGTGTCTGTAGGTGGGAGTTAACTAACCTGGACTGGGAAAATTGGGGGTGAATTCTGCAGTATCTATCTCTTACCCTTTTTTTGAAACTAGTGGGCTAGCTCAGGTTCCTCTTGTCAAAACACCAGGAAAGCCCCAGGAGTAAGTAAATCCAAGTCCACATTCATGTTTCAAACCTCTGATCGCATCAGGCCTGATAATATCCTACAGACCAAAGCAAGCCCCTCACGTGAACCGGGGGACTTTCTTATACAGCGAAGAAAAAGGTAAAGAGTTGGGATCATTAATTCCATCTCTACCAGTCTAAGCTTAGATGAAACCCCTGGAAGAGAGGGAAGAATATCTGGTTTGACAAAAGCTAAAAATTAGTGACTGAAAAAATAGAATTGCATTGCCCGCACACCTAGAATTTTGAATTGTGATTTATATCTGTGACTGTTGGGAATATTACAGTTGAGCAAAGGGATCCGGAAGGAATGATCTCATTCAACATCAGAATGGCAACACAAAGAAGGTGACATTGATCTCTGCTGCAAAAGACAAGCAGAATGTCAAACAACGGTTCAGTAAAAGCACAGATGCATGAAAGTCATTTTTTGAAAATACAAAAAATGTTGGTTGTGGCTGGATCCTAGGGTGCATGAGCAGATCGATTCTCCTCAGGAGACCGGACACTGTGAACATTGGCAACCCCCATCAGTTTTTGTAGTTAACTATTTTTTCTTTGCTCAGAAAGGAGGCTGAGAGGAGCCCAGGGTCATCAAGCACTGTAGGTCAGGAACCATGTGACAAGGAGGTGTGAGTGGGGACAGCTGGCGTCCATGATTCATCCCCAAGCAGAAGGCAAGCTCCAGTAGGGTGGGGGGCAGAGCTGAGGGGGTCAGTTCTTCCAGCATGCATTCATCATGGGTTCGAGCCTCAACACCCCAGAAAGGAAACCCCGGCCCTTCCCCCACACATGCCCCCAAAAGAAGGTCTCTCAGGGGAATGGAAAGAGAAAGCAGTAAAGTTGGGAAAAGATTAAATAAAATCCCAGGAACATTTGTTTAACTGCAATTTCTGTTTTTTGTTTTTGTTTGTTTGTTTGTTTTTGTTTTGTTGTTGTTGTTGTTGTTGTTCTCCTGAGGAAGATGCGGTGTTAATGGTTTCAGAGTTAAGGAGAGACCCATGTGTGTTAAATCCCAGATAAAAGCCAGATGAAAACAGACATCCCGCTTGTGTGGTATTTTAGTGACATAAAGACTCAAAGAAAAAATTTGCATAGTAATTACTCTATCCTAGCTTTAGAGATGCAACAGAATTTTCAGAGCCCAAACAACCACCAGAAATCCAAATCACACCCTAGGAAGGCTGGGCTTCCTTTTGTTAAGAATCACAGATCTTGGAGGTCGTTTAGCCGGTCAGTAGAAACACAAAGTCCCGGAGTCCCCTTTAACCGCTGGAATATTTGCCATGTGGACCCACACCCACCGAGGACACTGCCAAACCCCCAAGAAAGCACCATGACTATGTGCTAGGTCTTCCTCCGGGTATTATTTCCATGGAAAGCTTCTTATGTCTCTTCCCTGACATTTTACAAAACAGAGAAAAAGGAGAGAGAACTACCCCTGAGAAGAGGCCAAGTCTAAAGAACTTGATCGTGGCGTTGCTTTAGAAGGTTGCACTTCCTTCTTGCTCCATGTAAGGCTTACTGTTGAACCCGCACCATAAAGAGAAAACAGCTTCAGCTTCTGTAAGAGACTGCACCACAAGCTAAAGCACTCATTACATAAGTAAATAGCAATAACAGCAAATAATTATTAAACTCCTACTATGTTCCAGAAATGATCCTAAGAATTCTACGTGTAATTCCTAACACACTGACAGTGACTTAAAAAGTACGAGTACTTTGCTCATCCCCATTTTTTTTTTTTTTTTTTTTTTGTACCGGGGAACGAACTCAGGGGCACTCGACCACTGGGCCACATTCCCAGCCCTTTTTTGTATTTTATTAGAGACAGGGTCTCACTGAGTTGCTAAGTGCCTCGCCATTGCTGAGGCTGGCTTTGAACTCGCGATCCTCCTGCCTCAGCCTCCCAAGTGCTGGGATTACAGGCATGCGCCACCATGCCCGGCTTCATCCCCATTTTATAGATGAGAAAACCGAGGCACAAAGAGGCCACCTAACTTCCCCAAGGTCAACACGATAAGAAACTGGTAAAGGCAAGGTTAGATCCCAAAGCCCATACCACCCATAAGAAACTGGGTGAATGCTGGTATCCTACTGAATTATGGTGTCCCCTCTGAAACTCTTTCTCTGGGTTCCATAATTCCGTAGAATTCTGGTGTCCTACTGAAAAGAGAGTCTCAGAGAGAGGATGGTAAACTAAGACTGATTTTGAGATTTGAGCCATCTAAGTAGACATGCCCATAGGGTGCTGGACATCAGGCTGTGGGAGTCCCCACTTTGTCTTCCATGCTGATTTCACATCTGAGAATGTCCCCTCCTCTCTCACCTATCCAAATTCTTACATTTTCCAGAGCGTGCATACTTCTGGTGTTGACATCTCCGAAGGAATCAACATGTCTCATTTTACACACATTGCTTGTTATACATACATACACGTACACACGTATGAATCTTGTGCCCTAAAGTAAACTGTAAAATTCCATGACAACAAGACCTTTTGTGTCTTTAGTATTTCCCATGGAAGTTAACACCATGCTAGGCAAATTGAAGAACTTAAATTTTAAAACTTAGACTCCAGTAAAGCACGGTCCATTGCTGTCTTCCTAAGCAATGCAGTGATGTCACCAGGAAGGTGATTTAAAGGGTATTTCTACTGACTAGGAGAGTGCATCCTGCACATTTTCTTTCAAAGAGCACGTTTGTGACCTAGTTTTAATATGTAAGCTCCTCATCCACCTGGTGTGAATCTCCACGGCTTTATCTCTGTTCAACACACGATTGCTGAGATTGTAACCTAGATGCATATCAAGTGGCAGACAAAAGTTAACCTGGTTTAAAAATCAGGGCATAATAATCAAGACTTTTGAGAGCTCACAATTATTTTGTGGTTTCTTTCCAAGCAGATACCAATCAAAAGAAATAATTCATGTTACAGATGTAGAAATCCCAGAAATGCTAAGACTATTTTTAATAAGTGATCACAATTCTTCCCATACTTTATATCCCACTCACTGTCCATTTTATAAAAAGAGAAAGGGGGGTGTCCAAAGTGAATAATAAGCCCAAAGTTATACCACCTTCTGTTCTGTAGACAGGAAAAGAAGATGGGTCTCTGACTTTCAGACCAGAGTCCTAAGACCAACCACATATAAACTCCTAAGCCGCGGCTTGATCCCTGTAGAGCAGGAATAAAAGATACAGTTGGGGTAGCTGAAATTAAAGGGAATGTTTTTAAATCTTTTAGTTCCTTTTATAAACGCAGGCTTTGAAAAACTTCATTTTGTGAGGTATTCAATGGGGACCTGGAAAACCGCTCTTAGCATTTTAACATAAATTAAAAATCATTTAAGCAGACCTCTGTTCAGCTCTTGCCAACTGCACATTTATTTTTCTGGTCAAGGAGGCTTTGCTGTTGCAAATGAAGGGGAAATGAAGGCATTAGAGCTTGGGCATATCAGTGAAAAAAAAAGGAAGAAGTGAATGTAGATGTTGGATTAAGTTGGTCTCATGGCCACAGTTCCATTTATCTGGGCAAGGAATTGGCCCCCCAACAAGGTCCTCTTTAAAACCTTTGCTAAAAACCTTGGTGGCTGTGCAAAATCTGGAGTTGCTGCAGGTGTTTCTTAAAAGCTCGTTAGCCCTCCAGAGAGCTATGAAAAGAAAGCAGCTCCAGACCTAATGAGCAAGGTGGTCAGTTAGAAGAGCTAAGCTGGGAGGAAGTTGCTTGCACTGCACCTGTATTGAGAGACCGGTGACCTCCAGGAAGCCTGGGAGCTTAGTACCGTTTTGAATAAGCAGCTGAAAGAGTGGAGGATGGGAGATTGGGAAATGAAGGATAAAACATCACTTGCTAATTCTAAACATATGTAGCCTGCACATTGGTGAGTGGAGATTGGCAAAGGGTGAAACGAAATCTTGCTGGACTCCTTGCCTCAGTGACAGCTACGTTGGTTGGTTTTTCCACTGGCACCCAGCTTTTGGAGTGTCCCATGTTCCTAATTTTGAAACAACAGAGGGCAGTCATCTCTCACGTCTGAATACAACACTTGATATCCATGTTTTTGTAGAGAGAAGCTCATCCTCTCTGGGCCTGCAAAACATCAGTCTCGCTTGGGCCCACAGAGTAGAGAAATTTATATACCCACAGTCTGGTGGATTCAAAGACCACAGACTACACCTCTTCCTCTCCTTCTTGGCTTCCTTCTTTTCCCAAAGCACAACCAGCATCTGAATAGAATATGGCACAAGTGACTCTACTCCACCCATTTTCTCCTATTAATAGAACATGGCAGAGGAAAAACCCTATGAATGTCAAGTCAACAGGAACTCAATTAAAGATGGCCCCGCTGGAGTCAAAATCAGCCTCTTCTATCAGAAGGAGGAAGGGAAGCTGGGGAGAGATGAGCAGTCACCACGCCAGAGGACTTGAGAATAAAGTGTCTGGAAGATGCAGGCACTGCAGAAAGTGAGAAGAAAGAGTAATCCTATCGTAACTAACAGCCAAAAATCTTTTTCACTGTGCATAAGCGAGAACTGGCTAGGACATAAAGCAAATTTGTGAATCTTTTCTTAGTTCTACCTTCTAGTTCAAGTACTTCCTCAAGCAAAACCTTAATTAAACATGAGCTTTAAGGGAATACATTTCTTTACTTCTCCCCACACTTCCCCTGTGGAATCTTGCCCCAGTCAATTGCAAAATTACCCAACTCAGTAAATGTTGCCCTATTTAAAGTATCATAGACCTTTCTCCTCTTTAAAAGTACAGGACCAAGAGAAAAAGCACTCTCTGGGGGTATATCTAACTGGAGGAAAGAGGGTTTGAGTTAACCCTGACATATCAACAGGATTTCTACAGGATTCATGTGATGAACAGAGAGAGAAGGAATGGCCAAAGAGTCACCAGTCATCCTGTTTGAACAGGGAAGAGGATATTTAAAGAAAAGTGAGTGCTAAGGCTGGAAGAAAGATAGATGTAGTCTAGCAGTGCTTTCTTGAGCTGCAGGTTATGAATAGATTAACCATTATTTACTGGTATTTGGTGTCTATTCACAGCTCTTTCTATTCTGTATCTGGCCCCCATATGTCAACATATGAAAAGCTAAATATGACATGTGCCAGACTCTTTTGAAGTTAAGATTTTAATTGGATTTATATTCTGTCAGTAATGTGTATTCTCATTGAATTTGGAAGGCAGAAGAATGAGACTGAAAATTTGGAGGAAGTTTCAAGGAACCTTTCAGGAGTCCAGATTCCTGAGGTGAGGTCACATTAGGAATATCACCTCCAAAGTAAATGATTGGAGATGCTACCTTAGACACTCTACAGCCATGGAAATGCAAGATGTATAATGCCACTTACCAAGAGTACCAGTTATCTATCAACTCGATAATGCTTCTCAACAAATTTAGTGGCTTAAAAAGAAAATCAATTATTATTTCTCATTAATCAACTGAGTCTTGCTATTCTAGGATAACAGCTAGGACAACATCTCTCTTCCCCATGGTTTCGCTTTCTCCAGCAGACTCATATAGGATTCAGAAGAGGAAACAGAAATACACAAGCACCTGTATGAACCTCTTCTGGTGTCATGTATTATCCAAGGGACCACAGCAAGTCTCATGGCCAAGGCCAAAGTCAGGAAGTTATAAGTCAAAGTGATGGATAAATAGAGCCCATTAATTGGGGCTATTAATGCAAGCATCTACCAAACTGAATAAATTTTAGAGCTGCCAGTTTTGAGTGGAGCCCAGAGTAAGAGAAGTTTCTGCATCTAGTCCAAGCTGCAGGTCAAGCTGCTCTGGCCTTATGATTCAGCATACTTAATGACTTTTAAAGAGTCCGTTGCAAACACAGATACCACATGGGTCATCCAGCAAACCTATATGGAAAATCCCAAACATTTCCAAGCAAGCTACACCTTCTCTATGGCAAATAAGTATTATACGTACTTATCAAATACTTCTGTTACACAGAAGCCCCTCCCCAAACTAATACACATGACCTCATGAGGAACTCCTATAGCCACTTGGCTGAAAAAGCCCAAAATAAAATAAAATAAAAGGCCAACCTGGATTATAGATATGCCGGGGCCAGTGAAAATTGAACTGCTACATATGAAAGAAGCCTGAGTTAGAAGTAGATCAGTAGAAGGACAATCAGAAAGAGAGGTACATACTTCATGGGCAAAACTTCAAGCAGTGTATCTGGCTGTCCACTTTGCCTTAAAGGGAGGATAGAAGTGAGCAGTGAGAAGCAGTTCACGGGCAAGAGCTAATGGTCTGGCCAGATGGGCATGGACAGAAAGGCACAAGATTAGAGAAGTGGTCCTGACAAGTTCTGGGGAAGGCCCGTTGATGGACTCCTCCAGATGTCATGGCCTGGGAGAAGATTTATTTTCCATTGAGGACAAACCTACCTAGTTAGGAGAAGACCTGCTCTGTTGATATCAGTTGGACCTCTTTCCTGGCTACCCTAAGCCTTCTCCAGTGGGTAGAGAAATATACTGGCCAATGGAAGTGATGCGTGGCTCAGCAGTGGGGATGTTCTCTCACCAGGGAAGATGCAGAAGATGCTGCTGCTGCAGGTCTGTTTGCCTCGAGGAAGCAGCAAAAACATTATATATACATAATATATATAATATTGTATACCAGAACATACATATGTGATATAATGTTATAATACATAACATTAAACATATATATTTAATATGATATATATATTAAATATACTCAGATCAATATACTCACGTATACTCAAATCTCTTTGAGATACACACACACACACACACACATTTACACACAGAGAGATAGATAGGTAGATAGAGGTATTGCATCCATAAAATAGAACAGGTATGGCATGAAAAATAACATGAAGTCATGTTACAAATAATTAGAAACTTAAGATGTAACAATTGATTTAAATAATTCAATATGTAGACTGAATAGGAGAATGGATACATATGCATATCAAGTAATTTAGCTGTAAGATTGAGAAACACGGTACTCTAGTACAAAGAGAGGTCAGTAGGAAAATGGAGACGTGAAGGGTAGATGAAGGCGTTCTAACATAGGTGTAAGTCCAGAAGCAGCAGAATCGAGGTGTTTACATTGTTTAAAAAATAAAAAAAGAAAATTACCTGAATAAATTAATCCACAGGTTGAAAAGTTTCAGGATTGATGGAGAAAAAACTATCTAAACATAAGCTGGTGAAATTTCAGGATATCAAGCATAAAGAACAAATCCTGAAAGTGTCCAGTATAGAATAAAGAATTGCTCAAAAGGAAATCAGAAGCAGATTGGCACCCACTTTCATCTCCAATGCTGGATGCTGGAAGATGAGGACAAGAAATCAGGAAGAAAAAGAAAAAGAAGAAAAAATGCAGAATAAATATAGTTGAAATAATAAATCCAAGAATATCATCAGTCATATTAAGAGACAGTGGTGCTTAGATAGCAGAAATATTCATCATGTGCCAGCTAGAAGATGATTATAAGAAATATTTGTAAAAAACAATGGCACAGAAAAACTACCATAAAGAACTAGAAAGATCTATTAGAAAAATAATATAAGAAAGCTGGAGTGTTAATATCAGAAAAACCTTTTAAAAGATGAGTAGAATTCAGAGGAATATTTTTATTGATATTGCCAGAAACCATGTCATCTACTAGAAGAATGATGCAAATTACAGAGCAAAACCTGCATTTATGAGACAGAAGGTAAAATAAGATCCTGAAAATAAATAGTCAACTCAAGAATTTAGAGGAAAAGAGAAAAGAAAATTGAATAAGCCTAAATAAAAATAAATTAATAAAGATGAAAGTAGAAAATGAAAATGAGTCAATGATTAATAAAACAAGCTAGTCCTTTGTTAAGAATTCTTTTTTAAAAGAGCAATTAAATAAACAGACTTCATCAATGTGATTGGAGGAAAAGAAAGACTTAACCAACATTAGAACCAAGGGAAGAAAAAGTAAGAAAAAACTTAAATTACAGGCAGATCAAATACAAGTTTATACCAAACAAATTTGAAAAGTAGTTGAAATAGATGATTTAGTAGGAAAAAACAGAGTAACCCAAATTGACTAAAAAAGGAAATGAAACTCTAAAAAGACCAATAACCGTAAAAAGAGATTAAGAGGAAATCAAAATCCCCAGAAGGGCATAACTCCCAGACAATCTTATGGCACACTGTCTTAAACCTACAAAGAACAGATAATTTCTGTATTATTTACACTACTACAGAACATAGAAAAAGATGGAAAGCTTTTGGTTCATTCTACAAACACTGAATCATAACCAGATAAAAATAGAAAGGAAAAAATCACAACCTCCCACAAACAAAACCCCAAAGACAAATAGAGGCAAAAACCCCTCCAAGAAATATTGGGAAATTTAATCCAGTAGTGCAGTAAGGGAATTACATCATGAACAAGTAGTCCTTTGCACAGAAAAGCTAGGGTAGGTTAGTATCAGTCTGTCCTTTAGAGTAATTCACTACACCAAGAGCTTAAGAGAGAAAAATATATCCATACATGTGAAAAGGAATAACTCAATGCATATTTCAGTACATGTGAAAAGGCATTTGTTAAAATTTAACAAATATTCTTTTTTATCTCAGTAATTATTTTTTCTTTAATGGATAGTAGACTATTTGGTTCAAAAAATGTTCTCCAAGTTTTCACTTCAAGTTAGACCAAAAAAATATTTTAAAAAAAAAAACACAATAAAAAATTTATCAATAAATAACTATGGGTTATTTCACAACCTTCCATTTGCTCATCTTGGTTTAAAACAATGGGTTCTGGCTAGCATTTCATCTATAACAAAGTTGCACTGTGCTTAGGAAAATACTCTTAGTGAGAGAGTTGACGCCTCTTATGATTTGATATAGCTGAGGGTTGAACAAAATACCCCAAGACTTGATTGGCTGGTATATTTACATTACAAGGTGGAAAGATCTCTTTATAAACCCTTTTTAGAAATATTTAAAATATAGAATATGTACAGACTTTTGTTTTAAAATTTCTTTTTTTAAATTTATTTATTTACTCTTAATTTATTATACATGACAGCAGAATGCATTTCAATTCATAGTACACATATAGAGCAAAATTTTTCATGTCTCTGGTTGTTCACAAAATAGAGTCACACCATTCGTGTCTTCATACATATACTTAGGGTACAGACACTTCTCAGAAGATGATGTACAATCAATCAACAAATGTATGAAAAAATCTCAACATCTCTAGCAATTAGAGAAATGCAAATCAAAACTACTCTGAGATTTCATTTCACTCCAGTCAGAATGGCAGCTATTTTTTTTTTTTTTTTTTTTTTTTTTTTTTACAAATCTCTTGTTGTATGCAAAGTATATTCACACCATTCGTGACTTCAAACATTCACTTAGGGTAATGATATCCATCTCATTCTACCATCTTTTTTTTCCTTCACCCTTTTGCCCCCTCACTTCCCCTCCCTCCCCATTGGCCATTCTAGTGTTCCTCTAATCCTCCTATGCTCCCCATCCCAACCCAACTGTGAATTGGCCTCCTTATATCAGAGAAAACATTTGGCATTTGGCTTTTTGGGATTGGCTAACTTCAGTTAGCATTATATTCTCTAACTCCATCCATTTACCTGCAAATGCCATGATTTTATTCTCTCTTATTGCTGAGTAATACTCTATTGTGTGTATATACCACATTTTCTTTATCCATTCATCTACTGAAGGGCATCTAGGTTGGTTCCACAGTTTAGCTATTGTGAATTGTGCTGCTATAAACATTGATGTGGCTGTGTCCCTGTAGTATGCTGTTTTCAAGTCTTTTGGGTAAAGACCAAGGAGTGGGATAGCTGGGTCATAAGGTGGTTCCATTCCAAGTTTTCCAAGGTATCTCCATACTGCTCTCCATATTGGCTGCACCATTTTGCAGTCCCACCAACAATGTATGAGTGTGCCTTTTCTCCACATCCTTTCCAACATTTGTTGTTGTTTGTGTAGGCAGAACTAATATTGACAAAATGACCATACTACCAAAAGCACTATACAGATTTAATGCAATACCAATCAAAATCCCAATGACATTCCTCATAGAAATAGAAAAAGCAGGCATGAAATTCATCTAGAAAAATAAGAGACCCAGAATAGCTAAAGCAATCCTTAATAAGAGGAGTGAAGCAGGTGGCATCACTATACCAGACCTTAAATTATACTACAGAGCAATAGTAACAAAAACAGCATGGTATTGGCACCAAAATAGGCCGGTAAACCAATGGTACAGAATAGAGGACACAGAGACTAATGCATATAATTTCAGTTATCTTATATTACACAAAGGTGCCAAAAATGTACATTGGAGAAAAGATAACCTCTTCAACAAATGGTGCTGGGAAAACTGGAAATCCATATGCAATAAAATGAAATTAAACCTCTATCTCTCACCATGCACAAATCTCAACTCAAAGTGGATCAAGGATCTAGGAATTAGACCAGAGACACTACACCTAATAGAAGAAAAAGTAAGCTCTAATCTCCAACATGTTGGATTAGGCCCCAAGGTCCTTAATAAGAATCCCGTAGCACAAGAATTAATACCAAGATTCAATAAATGAGATAGTCTCAAATTACAAAGCTTCTTCTCAGCAAAAGAAACAATCAGTGAGGTGAACAGAGAGCCTACTAATTGGGAACAAATTTTTACCACGTGCACGTCAGATAGAGCACTAATCTCTAGAATATATAAAGAACTCAAAAATCTTAACACCAAAAAAAAACAAATAACCCAATCAATAAATGGGCCAAGGAACTGAACAGACACTTCTCAGAAGAAGATATACAATCAATCAACAAATACATGAAAAAAATGCTCAACCTCTCTGGCAATTAGAGAAATGCAAATCAAAACCACTCTAAGATTTCATCTCACACCTGTCAGAATGGCAGCTATTAAGAATACAAACAACAATAAGTGTTGGTGAGGATGTGGGGGGAAAGGCACACTCACACATTGCTGGTGGGACTGCAAATTGGTGCAACCAATATGTAAAGCAGTATGGAGAATCCTTGGAAAACTTGGAATGGAACCACCATTTGACCCAGCTATCTCCCTCCTCGGCTTATACCCAAAGGACTTAAAAACAGCATGCTACAGGGACACAGCCACATCAATATTTATAGCAGCACAATTCACAATAGCTAAACTGTGGAACTAACCTAGATGCCTTTCAGTAGATGAATGGATAAAAGAAAATGTGGTATATACACACAATGGAATATTACTCAGCAATAAGAGAGAATAAAATATTGGCATTTGCAGGTAAGTAGATGGAGTTGGAGAAGATCATGCTAAGTGAAGTTAGCCAATCCCCAAAAAATACAAATGCTGAATGTTTTCTCTGATATGTGGATGCTGATCCATAAGGGGGATGGTGGTGGGGAGCATGGGGCAAATGGGAAAAAGGGGAAGGAGGGGGTATGGGAGTAGGAAAGGTGGTGGAACAAAATTTAACTTTTTTTTTTTGTACCAAGGATTGAACTCAGGGGTGCTCAAGCATTGAGCCACATTCCCATCCCTCTTTTGTATTTTATTAGAGAAAGGGCCTCACTGAGTTGCTTAGTGCCTCGCCATTGCTGAGGCTGGCTTTGAACTCGCGATCCTCCTGTCTCAGCCTCCCAAGTGCTGGGATTACAGGCATGCACCACCGCACCCAGCTAGCAAGGTGTTTTAATGAAACAAGATAGACATGCAAGGAATTACCTAAAAGCATGTTCACGGTATCATTCTTTAAAATTTCAAAACACTATTTGTGTACATTAACAAGGGAATGAGTAAGTACCTTATACGCTTGCAGATATTTAAAATAATGATACAGAGTACTGATTTTCACATGTTAAAAAGATAGTGCACAAAGATCAAGTGGGGTTCATCCCAGGGATGCAAGGTTGGTTCAACATATGGATGGCAATAAATGTAATTCATTGCATCGATAGAGTTAAAGACAAAAATCAGATGATCATCTAAATAGAAGCAGAAAAAGCATTTGACAAAATATAGCACCTTTTCATGTTCAAAACACTAGAAAAACTAGTGCTAATAAGAACATACCTCAACATTGTAAAAGCTATGTATGCTAAACCCAAGGCCAACATCATTATAAATGGAGAAAAATTGAAAACATTCCCTCTAAAAACTGGAAAAGGATAAGGATGTTCTCTTTCATCACTTTTATTCAACATTGTTCTTGAAACTTTACCTAGAGCAATTAGGAGAAAGAAATTAAAGGGATACACATAGGAAAAGAAGAACTCAAACTATCACTCTTTGCCAATGGTATAATTCTATATTTAAAGGATCAAAAAAATTCCATCAGAAAACTTCTACAACTAATAAATGAATTCAGCATAGTAACAGGATATAAAATTAACACCCATAAATCAAATGCATACCTATACATTAGTGATGAATCCACTGAAAGAGAAATTTTAAACACTACTCCATTCACAATAACCTCAAAAAAATAAAATATTTGGGAATCAGTCCAACAAAAGAGGTAAAAGACCTCTACAATGAAAACTACAAAACACTAGAGAAAGAAATTGAAGAGGACCTTAGAAGATAGATCTTCCATGTTCTTGGATAGGGAGAATTAACATCATCAAAATGGCCACACGACCAAAAGCATCATACAGATTTAATGCAATTCCTATTAAAATCCCAATGACATTCTTCATAGAAATAGAAAAGGTAATCATGAAATTCATTTGGAAAAATAAGAAAACCAGAATAGATATAGCAATCTTTAGCAAGAAAAGTGAAGCTGGAGGCATCACAATACCAGAACTTAAATTATACTACAGAGCCTTAGTAACAAAAAATACATGATACTGGCACCAAAACAGATATACAAATCAATGGTACAAAATAGAAGACACAGAGACAAACCCACATAAATACAGTTATTTCATACTAGCAAAGGAGCCACACTAGAGAAAAGATAGCCTCTTCAACAAAAGGTGGTGGGAAAACTGGAAATCCATATGTAGCAAAATGAAATTAAACCCCTATCTCTCACCCTGCACTAAAATCAACTCAAAGTGGGGGACTTAGGCACTAGAACAGAGACCCGCACCTAACAGAAGAAAAAGCAGGCACAAATCTTCACCATGTCAGCTTAGGACCTGACTTCTTTAACAAGACTCCTAAAGCCCAGGAAGTAAAATCAAAAATCAACAAATGGGATGGAATCAAACTAAAAATCTTCTCCACAGCAAAGGAAACAATCAATAATGAGAAGAGAGGGGCTTGGGTTGTGACTCAGAGGTAGAGCACTCGCCTAGCATGCATGAGGCACTGGGTTCAATCCTCAGCACCACATAAATATAAAATAAAGATATTGTGTCCACCCATATCTAAAAATAAATAAATATTTAAAAAATAATGTGAAGAGAGAGCCTACAGAATGGGAGAAAATCTTTACCACATGCACCTCAGGAAGAGCATTAATCTCCAGGATACATAAAGAACTCAAAAAACACCAAAAAAAAAAAAAAAAAAAAAAACAACGAAATATCCCAATGAATAAATGGGCAAAGGAACTGAACAGATGCTTCAAAGAAGAAGAAATACAATCAATCAACAAATATATGGAAAAAAATCCAGCAATTAGAGAAACACAAATCAAAACTACACTGAAATTTTATCTCACTCCAGTCAGAATGGCTATTATTAAGAATACAAGCAACAATAAATGTTAGTGAGAATGTGGGCAGGGGGAAGTACACCCCTACATTACTGGTAAGACTGCAAACTGGTGCAACCAATATGGAAAGCAGTATGGAGATTCCTCAGAAAACTTGGAATGGAACCATTTGACCCAGCTATCCCACTCCTTAATTTATACCCAAAAGACTTAAAATCAGCATACTATCGTGATGCAGCTACATCAATGTTTATAGCAGCTTAATTCACAATAGCTAAACTAAGGAACCAGCATAGGTATTCTTCAACAGATGAATGGATAAAGAAACAGTGGTGTATATACACAATGGCATATTACTCAGCCTTAAAGAAGAATGAAATTATGGCAATTGTTGGTAAATGAATAGAGCTGGAGAATATCATGCTAAGTGAAATAAGCCAATCCCCAAAAAAACAAAGGCCAAATGTTTTCTCTGACTTGCACCTGTTAATTCACAATAAAGGGGGTGTGCTAGGGAAGAATAGGGGTACTTTGGATTAAATAGAGGGGAGTGAGGGAGAAGAAGGAGTATGAGGGCAGGAAGGATAGTAGAGTGAAACAGACATTATGACCCTATGTACGTATATGGTTACATGACCAATGTAATTCTACCTTACGTACTATCAGAAGAATGAGAAGCTATACTCTATTTATGTATGATCTGTCAAAATGCATTCTAATGTCATGTATAACTAATTAGAACAAATTTTAAAAGTAATGGTTTTTAGAAGTCTGTATTAGTTGCTTACAGCTGCCACAACAAAGCATGAAAAACCAGGCATTTCTTAAAACAACAGGAATGTGTTGTCTAGCCGTTCTGTAGGCTCCAAATCTTGGTACAAGGTGTCAGCAGAGTTGGTTCCCTTGAGGACTATGAGGAAGATTCCTTCTGTGCGCTTCCTGGCTTCTTGTATTTGCTGGCTATCTTTGGAGTCACTTGGCTTGCAGATGTACCCCTGATCTCTGTCTCCGTCTTTACTTAGTGTCTGTCTCTCCTATTTGTGTTTCTGTACTCGTGTGCAAATGTCCCCTTGCTGTAAGGACATGAGTTATGTTGGATTAGAGTCCACCCAAATGGCCTCATTTTAATTTGATCATCTGCAAAGATCCTATTTACAAATAAAGTCACATTCACAAATGCTGGGGGTTAGGGCTTCCATATCTTTTTCAAGGACACAATTCAGCCCATAACAGAGTGATAAGAGTTTTTGAGGAGTGTCTCAAAAATTACTGCAACTCGCTGTTGGTCCTGACCTGGTCAGTTCTGGACTTCCCCTGCCCACGTTAACTAGAAAATTTCATTTTTATAAATTAATATTCTGAGAGTCCAAATGAAAGAAGGACTCTACTGTTTAAAAATGTTTAAAAGCTACCTAAGCCAGGTGCGGTGGCTCACGCCTGTAATCTCAGCAGCTCGGGAGGCTGAGGCAGGAGGATCGAGAGTTCAAAGCCAACCTCAGCAAAAAGAGAGGCACTAAGCAACTCAGTGAGACCCTGTCTCTAAATAAAATACAAAATAGGGCTAGGGATGTGGCTCAGTGGTTGAATGTCCCTGAGTTCAATCCCTGGTACCAAAAACAGAAAGAAAAGAAAAGCAGTTTGCAAGTCTGTGAATATACCCAGTACTATAAAATTTTAAAAATCCTTATCTATATCAATATGTTCCACATAACATTTTTATCAATAAAAGATCAATACAACAATAGTCCCATAAGATTATAATGTAGCTGAACAATTCCTGTGCCCTAGTTATGTAGGGACACAAGCTGTTACTCACATGTTTGTGACAATGATGGTGTAAACACATCTACTACGCTGCCAGTCCACAGAAGTACAGCACATATAATTACGTACAGTACCTAGTACTTGATAATGATAATAAATGACTGCTACAGGTCTATATACTTACCATACTGTTATTATTAAAGTCTATTCCTTCTTTTTTTATTTTTATTTTTTTTGGTACCGGGGATTGAACTCAGGGGCACTCTCGACCACTGAGCCACATCCCCAGCCCTTTTTTGTATTTTATTAGAGACAGGGTCTCACTGAGTTGCTAAGTGCCTCGCCCTTGCTGAGGCTGGCTTTGAACTCGCGATCCTCCTGCCTCAGCCTCCCTAGGGCTGGGATTACAGGCGTGTGCCACGGCGCCTGTCTTAAAGTCTATTCCTCCTACTGGTAACATTTTTTAACATTCACTGTTGTGGTCACACAGGCAGCAGGCTCACACATCTCATCTTTACCATGTCTCTGATAGCATCAGAAGGCCACATCCAGTGATTCCCCTACATCACCCAGGTCTAAGGGGCTCCCTCACGTTCACGTGACAACAAACACAGCTAAGGACACTCTTCTCAGAATATATCCTCGCTGTCAAGTGACACTCGTCTGCACTGACATATGCACAGTATTTGCATTTAGATTGATACCATTTGTTGGTACAGTGTACCCCCAATAGTCAATGCTGACAGGGCTGTGGTTTACAAGTTCCCTCTGTACTCTTCTTCATACTCTTCCATATTGCTTACTGTGGTCTTGCAATGGCGTATCTTTGTGATCATGAAACTCTATCACTATTTTTTAGGGAGAAAAGGAGGTCACATAACATCCGGTAAATATTTGTTGATGAATTGATCAATACTGTTTTGTCAGCCTGACTTCACACATAGAATTTTAAACTGGGAGAGTTTGCCTAATTATTCAAGATCTTCAATCCCAAACATCAATTCTTGCCATTCAACCCCCGGTTATGCTCCCTTGATAAAATTAAATCCACAAACCCAAGGGTCCATTCACAGTTGAGCAAATAAACAAAATGTGGAGTGTGTGTGTGTGTGTGTGTGTGTGTGTGTGTGTGTTCTGACACAGTACAAACGGGATGAACCTTGAAGACATTATATTAAGTGAAATAAGCTGTCACAAGAACCCATACTTGATGTTTCCATCCTTGTGAGGTATTTTGAGTGGTCAAATCAATAAACACAGGAAGTAGAATAGTAATAGCCAAGAGCTGGTGTGGGGAAAGAATGAGGACTTATTGAATAGGTACTGAGTTTGCAAGATTAAAAATTTCTGAAGATGCATGGTAGTGATGGTCACAACACAGTGAATATGCTTAATACCACTAGAGTGGATACTTAAGAATGGTTAAAATAGTAAATGTTATGTTATTGTATCACAAGTTAAAAATAAACAAAAAATCAATATAAAATTGTATCTGCAAGCACTTCAAGGTGATATGTACTTCTCTGACATTGATTTTCAACTTCATAAGCTCACTTGTTATTTTTCATTAATCAAATCAGAATCATAACCACCATGTTTACCATCCCTATTATTATCCAACTATCTAGAAGAACAGTTGTTGGTGTTGTTCTAAATTTTTTTTTTCTTTCACACACAACAAAGAAATATTTGAGGGTGAAAAAACACTACCAAGAGCATTGAGAAAGTTCTCTTTGGGAATACTTGGCCAGACTTACCTAAACTCCACTTTCCCTTCCTTGACCCCACGCAACCTCTCTCCAGCCTGCCTCCCCCCAACCCGCCACCTCCCACACCCCCAAAGATGGAAGGAGATAATGAGAAAAACCACCCAGGACAAGAAAAAAAGGAGAGTCGGTTACATGTTCAACAAGCCAGGGGAGGAGGAAACCCAAGTTGGTTCCAGTTCTCCGGTTTCACCTTAAAGGCAAAGAACTGTGGATGCTTGTGAGCAGCTCTTCAAAAGTGAGGTTCTCATCCCCTGCCCCACACAGGAGGGTACCAGCATCTGAAGAAAAACAGCCACTTCCAGAAAAGCTCTTCTTTCTTCTCATTCTTTGCAGTCCTTCAGGAAACGCTTGATAATGTGAAATGTTATTACTGCAAATGTTGGCCCTGGCAAGGGTCCTCTCAAGTCTGACGATCACTGACTGTTCACAGAATAAAATCATTTTTAAAGCCTTCGAGGAGAGCCAAGCGCAAACCACAAATCAGAAAACCACCAAGGCGGGCTGGCCCGGCTGCCAGAGTTTAATGTGATCTAATGGGAGGACAACAAGATGTGAGAATTTGATTTTACGATGCTCCATGTAACATTTGGCAGGACAGAGGGGTTGGGTCCAACTTCCCCATCCTTAAGCAAACACTTGAAGTCATGTTTCACCCTGTCATCAGTTTTTATCCTGTCAACCAGCGGGAGAGATCCAGCCTGTCCGACTGCATTGAAACGCGTCGTCTGCTTTGCGTGGTTATAGATTTTCTTACTATCAATTCAGAGAGGATGAAGGTGGGCGGGTGGCGAAGGGGCCAGGAGAATGGAAGGAAGCTGTTTAGTGGCAGCAAATCAGCTAGGTTGTGGCTCTCTTGGCCTTTGGGATTTATTCTTATGGGTGGGAGGGCAGTGGGTAGGGTTAACTGAAGAGACTCTCTTCCCCAAGCAAAACCTAAGCCCAGGGATAGGAAGAGAGTCAGACCTGAGCTGGATGGGGGTGCCCAGTCTCATGCATATGGGACAGGAACCCACGTAAAGCTCTCTTTGTCATTACTCATTTGTAAAAATAGAAACAAAGTGGCAGCAACCTACAAACCCTTTGTTTGTGACAAATTAACAACTGAGGGCCCTATGGAATAAAGCGGTTCAGTAAAGGCACATGAACAATGGGAAATAAAAAGAAGTTACACTGCATGACACATTTACTTCTGTTGCCAAGACAATGGACTGAGAATCGGATCCTTTTTCTTCTTTGTATTTGTCAGCTTTCTGCCACTGTGACAAACATACCTGAGGATAATCCACTAATAAAGGAGGAAAGATTTATTTTGGTTCGCGGTTTCAGAGGTTCCGGTTCATGGTTACTTGGTCCCACTGTTGCCAGGCCTGTGATGAGGCTGAGCATCATGGCGGGAAACACCGGGTAAAGCAAAGGGGCTCACCTCATGGCTACCAGGAAGCAAAGAGAGAGACTCCAAAACCCCTCTCCCCCAAACCATCAAGCCATAAATGGATTTATTCATTCATGAAGTCAGAGTCTCACAATCCAATCATCTCCAAAGGCATGCACCTCTTAACACTGCTACACTGGAACCAAGGCATGAGCTTTTGGGGGACATTTAAAGTCCCAAACCATAGCACTGTTTTTAGAGAATAATGTATTCCTAACAATGCCCACCTCTTACAGCTACTCCATAGCAATTGCAAAGTAGGCCCAGCAAAGATATACAAACCCCATGGTTTCTTCAGGGAACAGTTTGCTGAATGAAGCATAACACATTCCAGCATCCAGGAAGACTTTTTTTAAAATACATATTTATTTGTTTTAGTTGTACACAATGCCTGTATTCTTACGTGATGCTGAGGATTGAACTCAGGCCATGCACCTGCTAGGCGAGCGCTCTGCCGCTGAGCCACAACCCCAGCCCCAGATTTTTTTTCTTTTTTAAAATTTTTTATTTATTTATTTTTCCAAGAAGATATTTTTAGAACTTCTATTTATGTTGACTTTTGACCTGAATACTAAGAAAGAAAGTAAACCTCACCAAGAGTTCAAATAAGAATGACCCCAAGGTATCCTCACTTGGTGCAACAGAGACTGTGAGTCTTCCTGAAGGAAGGCCAAGCCTCCACCAGCATTGAGGGGGTGATTGACACCACATTGGTGCAGGTAGGCTGCACTGCAACACCAAATAGAACAGGCACACAATGGCGTGGCACAGTAGGAGCTTAGCTCTTCTTCAGATAACCATTCCCATGGTCAAATCAGCACGACAGCTGAAGCAATTTAGTCTCTCAAGAAAATGAAGCTCTGTCAGCTCCTTTTTTTTTTTCTTTTTCTGAATTTGTTCTTTTTAGTTATACATGCAGTAGAATGTATTTTGACATATCACATATACATGGAGTATAACTTCCCATTTTTGTGATTGTACATGATGTTACATTAGTCGTGCATTCATATATGAACATAGGAAAGTTATGTCCTATTCATTTTACTGTCTTTCCCATTCCCATCCCCTCTCCCTTCACACCACTCTGCTTGTCCTATATGGTGAACCTCCCCTGCTCCCTCCAACCCCCTTATTGTAAGTCAGCATCTGAACATCAGAGAAAACATTCAGCCTTTGGTGTCTGGGAGATTGGTTTATTTCACTTAGCATGATATTCCAGCTCCAACCATTTACCGGCAAAAGCTATAATTCCATTCTTCTTTATGGCTGAGTAATATTCTATTGTGTATATGTACCACAGTTTCTTTACCCGTTCATTGGTTGAAGGGCACCTAGTTGGTTCCATAGTTTAGCTAGTGTGAATTGAGCTGGTATAATCATTGATGTGGCTGCATCACTATAGTATGCTTGATTTTAAGTCCTTTGGGTATATGCTGAAGAGTGGGATAGCTGGGTCAAGTGGTGTTTCCATTCCAAGTTTTCTGAGGAATCTCCATACTGCTTTCCATTGTGGTTGCACCAATTTGCAGTCCCACCAGCAATGTATGGGTGCACCTTTTCCCCACATCCTCACCAACATCTATTGTTGCTTGTGTTCTTGATGATTGCCGTTTTGGAGGCTCTGTCAACTTCTATTCATGACCAGCCTGGCCATCTGCTTTGCTTCCAGCCAGAAGGAGGAAAGGACATGGAGAAGCACATCTAGGATGATTTTTGTGGTCCCAGACTAGAAGGGGCACACACCATCAAGCTCACCTTCCCTTTGCTAGCCCCTAAACATAGCAGAAACCAGGATACATAGTCTGATCATGGGCCCAGAAAAAAGAAACGAACTGTGGGCATCTGGTCATTACCAGAGCTGCTCTCACCCTCACAGTGTCTTGCGATGCTTCTCAGTCTGTTTCCCTGACATGAAATGAGGGTAAGATTATTACTATTATTACAAATAATCCTACTAAAAAGTTACAAATTGAATAAAATACCAATGATCCAAGCATAAGCCAGCCACAGGAAAAAGTTTATAACTACATCCTCATATTCGTAGCTCTGTCATCTATAGTGTAAAGTTAAAAAATATTAACATAGATATAAAATGTATAAACTGTTGCTCTAAAAATTACTGAAAACCAATTAGGAAGATTTTTTCAACATTGAGTTAGAAACCCAAATAGTCTTGCCGGGCATGGTGGCGCACGCCTATAATCCCAACACTTGGGAGACTGAGGCAGAAGGATCATGAGTTCAAAGACAGCCTTAGCAATGGCAAGGCACTTAGCAACTCAGTAAGACCCTGTCTCTAATAAAATACAAAAAAGGGCTGGGTGGGGATGTGGCCCAGTGGTCGAGTGCCCCTGAGTTCAATCCCCAGTACAAAAAAAAAAAAATCAAATAGTCTAAAACTCAATATGAAAGACTAAGTTTAGATATGCAAAAGATTTTCTTTATAATGAAGTAAAGGGATTAATGATGAATCATCATTCATCAAAATTATTTAGGTATAATTCTTCCTTGGAATAGGGAGATTATTTCATTTAATTTATAGGAAAACTATGTAGTCTCTTGTCTTAATTGTATTAAGTGCCACCCATGAAAGCATCCAATGTACATATCTGTAGTCAAAAAATTTTTTTTGATAGTTTAAATACTACTGTACATGTAGATTTTCCTTTAAAATATCTAATGTTCCTCTGCTTTCATTAATAAGGTTTCTCACATCTGTTTTGGAATATGATGAAACATATTTAAATAATCAATCACATAAATCAATAGTATGGTACTTTCTTCATTTGATTTCTCTCTCTTTGTAGAACACCACTGCAGAAAGAGAAAAAAAAGTCACAAAATAGCAACATCATTCCCATTATTTAAGGTACCTTTATTTCTTTCATGTTATCTGAGTTTCTTGGTATGCTGGGGTCACCTTCCAATAAATCTTATTCAACTACTTGATATACTACATACTAGTGTGGTAGACTGATTGCAAAAATAGCCTGTTTTTTGTACCTGTATTTTGCAATGTGGTTTTATGGTTCCTCTCATCTGAGAATGGAGTATATTTCCCCACCTCTTGACAATGAACCAGCTTTGAGATTTTTGTTGGCCAGGACAATGTGGCAGAGGTGATAGTGGGTCAGTTTCAAGCCTAGACTTTGGGAAGTTCTTGCTGGCTTCCACCAGGTTCCTTGGAACACTGACTGACTGCAAGAACAAGGCCAGGCTAGCTAAGAGAACACATGGAGGAGAGCTGAGGGTTCCTGGATGACCGCTAACAATGCCCAGAAGTGGCTGCCCAATCATCATGTGGCTGAGAGCGGATGCATGTGGGGGTCAAGCCAAGAGCAGAAGAGCCAGCCCACTGAGCCCTGGGCAAATGGTCAACTCATAGAATTGTGAGTGAACTCAATTGTTAATGCTTGAAAAACCTAAGTTCTGCGGTGATTTATTAAGCAGTATTATTGTGATAACTGATAATACCTACTAGGCATAATTTAAAAACTGGAAATAATCTGTCCACGTCATACAAGGTCTTTTAATTTGGGACCCATTAATAGGCTTTAAAAAGATCTTACATTTTCTGAAATTATATGTGAGACTTGACACATTCTCAAGTGTGTTCCCTCTAGAGAAGTGGAGTTCATAGTTTTTATGAGATTCTAAATAAATAAACAAATAACAACTGGTCTCCCACCAAATGGTTAATGCAGGACAGATATGGGGGATATTGAGGCACTTTAAAAAAAAAGCATAAATAACAGCTGAAAGTCAAAAATAGAGGGATGTGGTAGGTAATATGGCAACACAGAGAAGAAAACTTCAATCTCCTGAAGAAGTTTGTGCTTTCTCAAAGAAATTATTTTTACCCATGTGTGAGAAGGAACATCACAGACAGAAAGACCCTTTCAGGCAATGGGACAGCAGGTACAACAAGGACAGGTAAAACTGCCTGGTTTCCTTAAAGAAGAGAAATTGTCTGGTGCACCAGTGGAGTAAGATACATAGCGAAGATGTGTGAGTTAAAACTGAAGAAGACTGACATCAAGATGTTAAGGGCTTATGTGTCATGCTGAACATTTGCATTTTAAAAAAACTGTAAGGCTCTGCCACTGGAAAAAAAAAAAAAAAAAAAAAAAAAGCATGATAAGAATTGCATTTTAGCCGGGCGCGGTGGTGCACGCCTGTAATCCCAGCACTTTGGGAGGCTGAGGCAGGAGGATCGCGAGTTCAAAGCCAGCCTCAGCAATGGCGAGGCACTTAGCAACTCAGTGAGACCCTGCCTCTAAATAAAATACAAAAAAAAGGGCTGGGGATGTGACCCAGTGGTCGAGTGCCCCTGAGTTCAATCCCCGGTACCAAAAAAAAAAAAAAAAAAAAAAGAATTGCATTTTAGAAGAAGTCCTGGTGACAGAGAATAGAACTGCTCACTTGGAGAAAAGACCAGTGCAAGCTGATGGCAGAGCAGGCAGGAAGTGACAGAAGATGAACTCAGGCAGTGGCCTTGAGATGTACAGATGATACAGATGAGATGTCAGAAGATACATTCGTCAGGACCAACAGGCTGATGAGGCATAAAGACGAGAAAACAATCCAGGACGATATTGATTGCAAAAAAAGGAGATGGTGATAAAACTCACTGGGAAGAGAATACCAATGAAGATTTTTCAAATCCTATTTTGAACATGTCCAATTATAGAGAAGTGCATCTGGCCCGGTGCTCAAAAAAAAAAGGTGGAGGGGTTAAAACAGAATATATGGGATTTATTGACTATGAATTGTAAGGAATTTGAGAAGTTTATTTGAAGCAAATGGAGCATGTAAGAAAAACTTGAAGGTCATACATTTGTCCTAACCAGGAAAATATTGAGGTCATCTTAGGAATGCATCCCTCCATCCAAGAATGCTTAAAGAATTATCAACCTTTCCTCAGCAGGTGAAGCTGTAGTAGCATCCTCCTGGGCCAAGTCTTAGGAGCGGAGCTGGCACTGAGGTCGGTCAGTGCTCCACTGCTTGGGCTACAGGTGCAGCTGCCCCTCCATTTCTTGTCATCTAAGTCCTACAAATGATTTTTTGCAGGTGATCTCCACGCAGATGGATGTTACTTGAACCAACATAGCCTAAGGACAGGAATAACAGTGGAAAGGCCAAGAGATACCTTCAAAGGCTACAAGGAGAATCAGCTGCCACCAATATCTGATTTTTAAGTCACAGGTAGAAGGCCCATGGGAATGGATGAGGCCAACCAGAGGGCAGGGGGGAAAACAGAGGTCACAAGTGGTGGCCTATTTTTGGCTGAGCCAACAGATGAGTTCTGTTTTGCTTGTCTAATGTTTTTAAAAACCATGCTATCTGCCAACATTTAGAGATGTTTTGTCTTGTTTTGTTTTGTTTTGGTCCTGGGGGTTGAATCCAGGGGCATTTTCTCATTGAGCTACATCCCCAGTCCTTTTTATTGTACTCATTCATGTTTGCGGGGGACAGGGTCTCACTAAGTTTCTGAGACTCTTGCCAAGTTGCCAAAACTGGCCTTGAACTTGCCGTCCTCTTTCCCCAGCCTGGGATTACAGGCATGCACCTCGGCTCCTGACTCTGTCGACATTCAAACACTGGGAGACTTTCCCCAGACAGATAAAATACAAGTTTCTTTTAAAACATTAAAAGAAATTGCAACACTGGGCCCCGGTGGCCACTCAGAATGATTGGAGCTGAGAAGGGACAGCTGCCTTCAGCATGAAGGCAAGTTCTTCTATCAGCCATCATCCTCACTGTCTTCCATTATTCTATCACTTGCCCACTCCTTGTAGGCATCTGAATTTGTGACTCTGGGTAGAATCAGAAGAGTAATCTAGATGGGAAAAGGAGATGAATTTGCCTCTGGCTACAACTGCTATCAGCCAACATCTCTTCCCACAAAAAAAAAAAAAAAAAAAAAAAAAGTTCTGTGAAATTAGATTTTATTCATTTTTCCATTTCCATAGAACTCTTCCCTGGGCTCTGCACATAATAGGTATCTCCTAAGTATTTTCTAAAGGTCTTGTTTTACTTGTTTATTTGGATTTTGAATAAGTTATTGTTCATATATTTTTTTAAAAACTTTTTAAAAACTGAATTTGATGCTACTTTAACACAAAAACATGTTCATAGTTCCTTCTTTCATTCACTGTCACCACCCTCAACATCTGCTCTGATCAGAGCAATAAAGCAGTTACAGCCTCTTAGGCATCTAATTTGCTTAAAATCTGAGGGTCCTATGGAAGCTTTCTTACTTCCTGCTGTGAGTTGCAAGAGTTTGCACATGGAGAGTGAGGTATCAGACAGAGTTCTGTGTCAAAGAATACAGTTAGACCTCAAAAAAATCTGAAGAAAAAAAAAAGAAAAGGGGCTGGGATTGTGGCTCAGCGGTAGAGCGCGCTCGCCTAGCACGTGCGCGGCCCGGGTTCGATCCTCAGCACCACATAAAAATAAACACATTGTGTACAACTAAAGCAAATAAATAAATATTTTTTTTAAAAAGTTAAAAAAAAAAAAAAAAAGAAAAGAAAAGAAATCTCCTTTTCAGTTGCTCAAGCTATTCTTTACTTTCCCTTTCCAGTCTTCAATTAGAAACATAATAGAGAAGGACTTGAGATCATACACTTTGATGATTGGAACAAAGAGAGAGAAAGAGTAAAACAGCAAAAGAAGAGACATTTCTATGCTCAAAGAGAAGGAAAAAAATCAATCTGATAGTTGAGTCAGAATGTGACAAAAGTTTCATTGGCTTTTGGCAATAAGTTCTCGTTGTAATTTGGAAATGTAAAATAGTTCATGATCAAGGACATGTATCATTGCATTGAAATACCTCAATCTTAGAGTGCTACTGTACTTTAATTTTCTCATCTTTTTTCTGCTGCTGACTGAAGAAAGCAAGAAATGAGCTCAGATTAGAAATAATATAAGGCAAATCTGATTGCCATAAAAGTTAGGAGATCAATAATAAGATGTCTAACATTTCCTCCTATTTTCAGTAGTTCCCCCAAACCAAAGGTGATGAAAATAAATTTTACGTAATCACATTAGCTCATTAATCACATTAAAGGTTTAGCTATTGACCCTTCACCTTTTCCAATATGACTGAGGAAGTCAGTAAACCGACAAAACTGGTAAAATGAAGCCTCTGTCCAAATATTTTTAAAAAGAGAGAAAACAACACTAGGGTGGGAAAAAAAACTTCTTCAATGATTAGGAATAATGGTATATTTAAGATCTAAATAAATTTCATCAAGAATCAAGAATGCTAACTGTTACCCCTAAAATGGGACTCTGCAATCTCTTTTCTAAAGTGAGAGAGAAAGAGAACAGAGTTTAATGAGCTTCCCTGTTCACCTTGATTAAATCAGAACTTTAGAAAAAGTAACCTAGCAGAACTTCAGAAATGTGAAGTTCAAGTTCAACTAATGAAGGAACAAAGACTTTAATTTCAGCTCAATGGTCCTCCCATTTCTGTGTCAGTTTCGCACTCTATCAGATCCTCTGGAACAAAAGGCTCAGACCCTCCCACTGGGAATCTTTTGCTGGAGTCCTGGGCACTATTGTTGTTTTTATCCTAAAGGGCTTGGGAACACATTTTATAAACATGAAAATAGAGAGCAAATAAGTGTGAGAAACACCCAGTGAAATAAGGTCAATGGAAATAACTCACAGCTGTCAGAGCCCCACTGGATTTCTTTGAAAATGATGTAGGTAGATGCATTTCTGTTTGGTGAATTTAGTTCCATTTAGGTTTGGACATGATCCTCATTTGTCCCTTTCCTTACATGTGAAAATAATCACAATTTCTCAGGGAAAAAAAAAATCTCCTGCTGGATTACCAACCACTGGGCTCATCCTCTCACACCACCAAATATCTTCTTTTCAGCCTGGGACTCAAGGATGCTTTCTTTGGACAAATCAACATTGGCTTCATACATGGAAATTCTCCTTCCTAGGGTTACCCAATGCAAGCGAAACGCTGGAATTCCATGACACCTGCAAACCATTTCTCCTCTTCGGACTGGATTTGGCTTCCATCTGGACTTGGCACAGCTAAGCCTGGAATCAAAAGCAGAACACCAGGGGTCTACCTGCCAAATGAATGCTATTTCAGGATACCTTCGATATTGTTTTCCTTTGAACTAAAAATGAAATAATGAACCACATGATAACACCACAATGAATTTTGCACATGACTAAAATATAAAAGAGAGGACGTTATTTCTTGACCTTCCCATATATGTAAAACACATTTTGTACTGGAGTAAACAACTTGAAAACGTTATGTTCACAAATGGCATCTGTTGCTTATGAGACTGAGAAAGAGGAGAAACTCCATCCATTGACAGGACACTGACAAAAATGGATGCTAAAAATCCAAAAATTTTCTCAGCTTAAATTAAAGAATAAAATTAGTTTCCTACAAGTCCTACCCCTAAATCAAATGATGAAAATCACTGAACTTCAGTAGAGAGATCTTTCCAACAAACCACTTGAATAAGTCAGCTTAAGTCATTATTATCCAGCATGAGATCTCTAATATGCAATAGAACATTTTCTGAAGATCTCAGGGGAGTTCCAAGGCTGAATTTCTCCTGACAAATGACAATTATGACAAACTAAAATTCTATCATAAAACATAAAGTTGAGGGCTGGGGTTGTGACTCAGTGGTAGAGCGCTCACCGAGCGCGTGTGAGGCACTGGGTTCAATCCTCAGCACCACATAAAAATAAATAAAATAAAATGAAGGTGTTGTGTCCATCTTAAAAAAAAATACTAATAAATAAATAAAGTTGACAGTAGACTCACAATCTATTCAGTCTGCAAACATTCAGTAACGAGGATCTAGCTAGAGAAGACACACCCAGGACAAAACCCATATCTATTTAGCCATCTATTCAGTAAATATTTATTGAGGACTTACACATGTTCGGTGCCATACTAGGAGCTGCAGTGTGAGCAGGATTGGCATGGTGCTCTTCTCACAGAGGGTAAAAAAAAGGTCTCACTTTCATACTGGGCTTGTCAAATTAAAAGTGATAGTGACAGCTCAGGTTGAAAAAGGCACCATAATCATTGATGTTCAAATGGCAAAAATCTCAGATCTAATTCTCTCAAGGCCAAACTATTTATGAGGTTTCGAAAGAAGAAAAATGCTTCGATCACTTTAATCAGTTGAAAAAAAATTGCATGGAGTTTGTGTGAACTATTTCAGCTTTGTTTTGGTTTTGTTGCTATTTTTGTTCTTCCGTTCTTGCAGATCAAATTGTGGGTGGACTGGAGCAGTGTAAATGATGCAAGCCACAGAACACTAATTCTCATTTACAGCCTTTGGCACCTAGCTGATCCAAACAGACATTACCACCACCATCATCATCACCATCACCACTGTCATCACCACCAACATCATCACCGCCATTATCATCACCATCACCTCTATCCCCCCACCATCAGGAGCAGCAGCAGCAAGACACCTGCAATGCCTACTTCACCAATCTATTTATAATAGCCACATGTAGAGCATGTGTTAGTATCACACAAATGGCAGCAGAGAGTTAGGCAGAGAAGATATCTCAATACATATCTGCATACATTGAATAGCTAATGGATTAGGTATTAAGAAATTGCATACAGGCTAGCAAGTGCAGATGGGCTGGGGCTTCATGAAATTGTAATAAACTTCTGATGAAACCTTTGAGCACACCCACACATCTGCAGACAGATGGGAAGCATTATGCAATACAGGTCATTGCTACAACAACCTCTGACCCTCTGGCTGCTGCTGCTGGGCCAAGGTTAAATATAAAGGGCCTCTGTGAGTTTTCCTTCTCTGTCAGCATTCACAAAAATTGGTCTTAATCTTTCTAAGATGAGCTATCAACACAGACAGCCTTTGACCTACACCCACGAAAATGATGCACAAAATACCCCAAATCTTTGACCCGAGACATAAGGTCTCACTGTTTGTATTTGTTTGTTTTTTGAAAACATAATATTTCCATGAGTGCACTGTCTTTTTGCCAGAAGTTTTTGGTTTTGTTTTTAATCTCTGACAAATGCCTAGATGGTTATTTTTGAGGTGGGCTTCTTAATGTTGCTTTGGGGAATAATTTCAGGAGTCGCCTGTAAGAGCCTTAATGAGGAGGTAGCTAAGATGGTGGCTGACTGAGAGCCAAAGAGGAGACGTTAATTATTTTCTCCTGACCTTAATGTAATCTACTAAGAATCTTTCTGTGCCCGTGAACACTGTGTGACGCACCTGTAAGTTGAGCATGTGACACGTGTATACTTGTTAAGGTGAAGAGTATTTAACCAGGTAGGGTTGGAGTTGTGAGGTTGTTGTTGTTGGAGTTGGAGAGATAAGTCAGAAGAGAAAGCAGAATAAAGAACCTACTCGTTTCCAGTCTGCCTCCGAATTCTTTCCCGCAGTATCGTTGCTGCAGGCCGCAGCAGCTGCAGGCGGCAACAAGTGGTCCCCGTATGGGGCATTCGGAATCGGCACGGTAAGAAAATTGAGGAGCCTCGCAGGAGTCTAGTCTAGTCTAGAACAATTAAAATGGGTTCAAAAATAACTAAGACCCGAGTGATAAAGGCTCTTGAAGAATTCTTTGATATAGCTGAGTCAGTTGTTGGTGAGGAGGATTTGGAAAAAAGTGAAAGTAATCATGAAAGCATAGCCTCCGCTGAGTCAGTTAGGACCAGTAAGGATAGTATTAGTGTGGGCTCAAAAATGACAAAGATCCGAGCTGCTAAAGCTATTCAAGATTTATAAGAGATAATTGAAGGATATGTGCTCTCGATTGAACCTGGGACTCAGGATGTTACTAAGTCAGTTAGGACCAGTGAGAGTAGTAGTAGTAGTGAAGAGGAATTAAATAAAAGTAATTCCGATAAAATGAACAAAAGGAAATTAAAGAGGACCAAGATAAGGGACCGTCAAGTGGAGAAACCACTTGTGCCCTCTGCTCCCCCATGGGTTGAATCAATTACAGAAACGATGAGGGGTATTTCTGAACACTTGCGTGCCATTGAAGCAGAGATTAATGGTCTTTCTGAGCGCTTGCGTGCCCTTGAGTGTCAAAACTCGCAGGGACATTGGGATCTGCCAGTACTTGAAAATCAAAACGAGCAAAGGTACCATGAACCTTTAGATTTCAAAACTATAAAAAATTTTAAAGAAGCAACAATGACATATGGACGCCAAGCTCCTTTTACCATAAGTATGCTTGAAGCCTTTAATGCTTTGAAATTAACTCCTTCAGATTGGAAAGGCTTATGTAAGGCAGTATTGAGTGGGGGACAATACTTGCTTTGGAGGTCTCAATTCCAAGAGTTCTGTGTAGGAACAGCTAGAAGAAATGCAACTGCAGGATTTCCAGACCGTAATGTAGACATGTTAACTGGAGAAGGGCAATATGCTGATTTACAGCTTCAAATTCTGTACGATCCTGGAGTTTACGCTCAAATATATGCCGCAACTGTTAGGGCATGGAAAACTTTACAAGGAACTGGTGACTTACAGGGTAGCTTGTCTAAAGTAATTCAGGGACCTAATGAGCCATATGCTGACTTTGCTGATCGACTTTTGCGAACTGCAGGTAGAGTGTTTGGAGACATTGATCAAGCCATGCCATTAGTTGTTCAGCTGGCATATGAAAATGCCAACAAATATTGTCAAGATGTTATCAGACCTTGGGGGGAAAAAAAAAAGGATCTTTCTGTATATATAAGACTATGCAAAGACATAAACGATGACTTTGTTACAGAAAATGTAATTGCAGCAGCCATGAGAGGTGCTTCTCCTCAAAATTTTACAAGAAGGGCTCAACCTAAAAATTATTATAGTCAATCAGGTTATTTTAGAAAACAATATCCCCAAAGAAGGCAAGAGACAATAGAAATAAGACCAAGCTTGTATCGTGCCTCAGGCCGCTGCCCCAGGTATAAAAAAGGAAACCATTGGGCTAATAAGTGCAGATCTAAAACTGATATTTATGGTAACATTTTGTCTGTCAATTCAAAAAACAGGGCACGGGGCCCAATGCCCCAGGGCCCACAAATGTACGAGGCATTAGAGGAGGAGTATCCTCAAACATCCATCCAGATGATTCCTCGACACAATCCCTCTTACCCATTGACTCCCTTGTCCGAGGAACAAGAGGAAGTGCAGGATTAGACCTCTGTCCCACCGCCCGAATAGTGCTAACACCTGAAATGGGGGTTCAACTGATTCCCACAGGAGTCAGGCGACCTCTTCCCTTAGGGACTGTAGGACTTATCCTCGGGTGAAGTTCTAAAAGCTTATCAGGTTTTCAAGTGACTCCAGGTGTAATAGACTCAGACTACCAAGGAGAAATTAAGATTATGCTTAGCTCACCTAGAGGCATTAGCTCTGTTAACCAAGGTGATAGAATTGCTCAGCTGCTTCTCCTTCCCAGTCTACATGACTCATTTAAGAGTATGCCTCAAAATAGGAAGAATAGAGGATTTGGTTCCACTGGCACGGGACCTATGGCTTGCTGGGTTCAGGATTGTTCACAGAGGCCTATGTGCAAAATAAAAATTCAAGGAATAGAGATGGAAGGGTTGATTGACACTGGAGCTGACTCTTCCATTATCAACGTATGACAATGGCCCAAACACTGGCCTTTACAAAAAGCCTCAACCAGTTTGAGAGGCTTGGGATATTCTAATAGCCCAGAACAAAGTGCAACATTTTTAAAATGGGAGGATGATGAAGGGCATCAAGGAACATTTCAGCCTTATGTTTTGTCCAGCTTGCCAGTTACCTTATGGGGAAGAGATATTTTGCAACAAATGGGAGTACACCTCGCAACCAAGCCCACAGGTGTTAAAAATAAAAATCTACAGGGTAATCCTAACCCTATTGAGCTTAAAGGAAAGCATCATCGAAAAGGTAAAGGATATTTTTTTTTAGGGGCCACTGAGAAAACAATTTTGAAAATACCATGGCTTTCTGATAAGCCAGTTTGGGTCCCTCAGTGGCCCCTATCTAGAGAGAAATTACAAGCAGCCACCTACTAGTCCAAAAACAACTAGAAGCAGGACATATAGAAACTTCCACCTCTCCCTGGAATTCCCCCATATTCGTGATTAGGAAAAAATCAGGAAAATGGCAATTGTTACATGATCTTAGAAAAAACAATAAAACCATGAAATTATGGGCCCTACCCAACCTGGACTTCCTAATCCTGTAGCTATTCCTAAAAATTTCCATCTTATAACCCTTGGTATAAAGGATTGGTTTTTTTCTATTCCTTTACATCCTCTGGATGCCCCCGGGTTTGCTTTTTCAGTTCCTTCTATTAATAATAATGGGCCTGATCAAAGATTTCAGTGGAAAGTTTTACCCCAGGGTATGGCTAATAGCCCTACTATATGTCAAATCTATGTAGACAAAGTTATTCCGCCTATCAAGAACAAATACCCAGAGCTTATGTGCCTCCATTATATGGATGATGTTTTGCTTGCTCATCCTAATCAAGAAGTCTTATTCACCATATTTAGCGATATATCAGAAAACTTGAAATGATATGGACTAAACATTGCTGAAGAAAAGGTTCAAACTAGATCTCCAATGTTATATCTAGGATTCCAAATTATGGATACTTTTATTAGGCCTCAAAAAAAATTTTTTTTTTTAATATTTATTTATTTGCTTTTAGTTGTACACAATGCGTTTTTACGTGGTGCTGAGGATCAAACCCGGGCCGTGCACGTGCTAGACAAGCGCTCTACCGCTGAGCCACAACCCCAGCCCCAGGCCTCAAAAATTTTTAACAAATAAGGAACATCTAGCTACTCTTAATGATTTTCAAAAATTGCTAGGAGACATTAATTGGCTTCGCCCTACGATAGGCCTCACTACTGGCCAATTAAAACCCTTATTTGATATCCTTCGTGGGAACCCTGATCCATCTTCACCGTGAACATTGACTCCTGATGCTAGGGAAGCTTTAAAGTTGGTAGAAAAGGCCATTGAAAGATCCCATTGTAATAGAACTGATTTTACTTGACCGCGGATATTGATCATTATTTCTTCACAATATACACCCACAGGAGTATTTTGGCAACAGGGGCCTTTATTATGGATACATTTGCCCTTCTCTCCTAAAAGTACAATTGAGTCTTACACCTCCATGGTGGCTAAACTTATTCTTCAAGGACTCAAGACATTGACTAAAATATTTGGTATTCACCCCGCTACTATTATTACTCCCTATTCATTGTCACAGGTTGAATACTTATGCTTCAATGATAATGATTGGGCTATAGCTAGATGCTCTACTTCTGCAAATTTTGATAACCATCTTTCTAAGTCTCCTATACTATCTTTTTGTATTAACCATCCCCTTATATTTTCACAGATAATAAAAAATGAACCTATTCCTAAGGCATTAAATGTATTTACAGATGGGTCCTCTAACAGTACTACTGCAGTAGTCACTCAAAAGGAAAATATAATTCATATTACTGCCCATAAATCAGCTCAATTGGTTGAGCTAGAAGCTATTATTATAGCTCTTGAAAGTTTTAAAGAACAGCCCATAAATATTTTTTCAGACAGCCACTATATTGTACATGCCGTCCCTAAATTAGAGCTAACAGGTACAATAGCACCTCATACTCCAGCCTTTAAATTGTTTTTTTCAAATTCAAAACCTTCTATGGGAACGTAAAGAACCTTTGTTTATTGGACATATCAGAGCTTATACTAATTTGCCTGGTCCCCTCCATGAAGGTCATCAAAAGGCCGATGCCCTTACTCAAACAATCTTCATATTTTCAGCAGTCCAACAAGTTACCTCGTTCCATTCTCAATTTCATGTTAATAGTACTACTTTACAACAAAGATTCAAAATAACTAAAGATCAAGCTCGAACAATTGTGAAGGATTGTCAATCTTGTGTGACACATTTTTCCAATCCACATTATGGGGTTAACCCAAGAGGATTAATGCCCAATCATTTGTGGCAGATGGATGTCACTCATGAGACAAGTTTTGGAAAATTGTGATTTATTCATGTGACCATAGATACATGCTCAAGCATGATTTTTGCTTCCTTACATGCTGGAGAAAAAGTTAAAGATGTTACATCTCATTGTTTACAAGCTTTTGCTGCACTGGGCATTCCCAAAATGCTTAAAACAGACAATGGCCCTGCATATACGTCCTCATCTTTCAAACAGTTTTGCGCAAAATTTAGTATACTTCATAAGACTGGTATTCCGTATAATCCTCAAGGCCAAGGTATAAATGAACGAGCTAATCACACACTCAAAATTATGCTTTTGAAACAAAAAGAAGGAAATTGGACAAATCCTAAAGATAGATTAGCTGTTGCCCTTTTTACTTTAAATTTTAACTTTGGATTCCAAAGGATATTCGCCTGGAGACAGACACTAGAATTCACATCAACAACATAAACCTTTGGTTTACTGGAAGGATGTTCTTTCAGGCACATGGAAGGGCCCAGACCCAGTATTAATTTGGGGAAGAGGATCTGTTTGTGTTTTTCCACAGCATGAATCCTCACTGGTATGGATACCATCAAGATTAATAAAACAGGTACCAAATCAAAAGGGCCAAGATGAAGTAGTTGAGGAATGATTCCCTTAAAAGAGGTATCAATCCGCGCACCTGCGCAAGTTTGTCTCTTTTCCGACAAAGGAACCTCATCTTTACCTTTTAAGCTAAGAAATTTTTAAGCTGAGCACTTTTTTCTTCAATAAATTCACAACTTAAGTCTCATTCCTCCCGGCCGGGACAAGAGGATCTCTCTTTAGTGTGCACACAATTGTGTTTTTTTCTTTTTCATATATGTCTTTATGTCTGTGCACTTGTCTAGATTTCATGTAAATGTGACGTCACAAATATGTCTTTATGTCTGTGCGTCTGTCCAGATTTCATGTTAATGTGACATCACAAACATCAAAAACCGAGCGCTCATGAAAATCATTTCTAAAAAAAAAAAAGGATCCAAAATAACTTTAATTCATTTAAGTTAAATATATTCAAATTGGGTAAACAATTAAAAAATGAAGGTACCTTCAAACTTAATTCATAAGAATCTCTAGGACTTCTCTTCAGCAAGGAATATGTCTAATACTGTATAGCCTGATATTTTGGTATTTGACTTGGGATTGCTTATTTGTAATAAACTTTATTTGTTAAACAGCTGATTAATTTAAATTGTTTCTACAGGTATTATTTGTTATTAACTTTATTTGTTAAACAGCTGATTAATTTAAATAGTTTCAACAGGTATATTCATGGAAGGTTGCTGTGTATGCAGAGGCTCAAAAGTTCCAGCTAACAAATTATTTTTCTAAAATACTCTTAGCTTTTCTTTAATCTATCTTAAATGTAATATTTTGTCAGCTAAATACCCTCAGTCTTTCTTTAATCCGTTCTGAATGTGATATTTTGCCAGCTAATTTTCGTGAGAGCTCAAGCAGCAATGTGTGTGAGCAGAGATCAACTCCAGATACCTGAAGATTTAATAATTCTGTTTTTTAGTTTGAATTGCACCCCTACAACTCACTTCCTGACTCAGTGCTGGAATGGCACTGCCTTTCCTCTAATGATTATTGCTTGAGTTTCTAGGTACATCTCTATGCCAGTCTTAGCGGGCCCTGAAGATTTGTCGGTGGCATTGTCTAGACATAAAAGAGATGGCTGCTGCTTCTACAGCTGCAGGGATCGCAATCGCTACAAGCATCCATGCTGCTCAAGCATTAAACAACCTCACCAGCAGTGTGGCCTCTGTTCTGCATGCACGAGGCCTCCTAGATCAACGTGTTAGCAAGTGGACATTTTAATAGACTATAGGATGTTTGGGACATTGTATGGGACAATGCCTTGCAGGTATCCCTTTTCTTAACCCTAGTAGGGCAGCTGATTTGTCTAGAGAACTCAGTGCATTACTTAATGGAACTTGGGGCACCTGATTTGTCTGAAAGAACTTAGTACGCTATTTAATGGAACTTGGCTCGTCAGCAAAAAGCTTGCCGCCTTAGAACCAGAGCATCTCCTCATGATTGGACGGCTGGTAGTCAATAACGGGAAGTCTCATGTGGCCGACATATCAACCTAAGACAGGAGTCAAGGGCACAGCCTTGATTATCTGATGACGGGTAAGAATGTTGGTTGCACATGTGGACACCTAAGAAAGGCACAGTCGATCCTGATGTGGTGAGGGTTCACCCATCTATTTATCCCTCTTTTAAAACAAAAGGGGGGAAATGTAAGAGCCTTAATGAGGAGGTAGCTAAGATGGCGGCTGACTGAGAGCCAAAGAGGAGACGTTTAATTATTTTCTCCTGACCTTAATGTAATCTACTAAGAATCTTTCTGTGCCCGTGAACACTGTGTGACGCACCTGTAAGTTGAGCTTGTGACACGTGTATACTTGTTAAGGTGAAGAGTATTTAACCAGGTAGGGTTGGAGTTGTGTTGGGGGTTGTTGTCGGAGTTGGAGAGAGAAGTCAGAAGAGAAAGGAGAATAAAGAACCTACTCGTTTCCAGTCTGCCTCCGAATTCTTTCCCACGGTATTGTTGCTACAGGCGGCAGCAGCTGCAGGCGGCAACAGTCACCCATCAGTTGTACAAACCACAAAACAGGATGAGCCATAGATTTGGAATTTTTAAAAGGCTACATTCACCAGACTCTGCAAATGATATTAAATTAATACTTAGAAATCCTCATTTTAAAAAAAATGTAAATATATGTGTGGGTGTGGGTGTGTATAAATTTTACTGAATTCCAGAATAACATTAGAATTCCCTCTCTCCATCTACTGACTAATTTTTAAATTGACATTCTGGAATGACTTTTTTCTATGGAAATTATATCTCCTGGGATAGTCAACATTTAAGGTGAAAAATTCTGGAAGGCAAGAGGAAAAAAGAAGGAGGAAAATACTTCTGCAGAATTTGAATGAAAAGCTATCTGCAAGCATTTAAGAAGGTGTGTCTTAGAAATGGAACATTTATTTATACAAGCTTAGGGGTCACCTACACCTGGATTTAGTCCTATGATCTGCTTGGTTATGTTACCTAGGACATGTTCTTTATTACTTCCATTACTCAATTTCCTCAACTACAAAATGGTGACAAAAATAGTACCTACCTCCTAAAATTGTTGTAAGTTTAAAATGAATTATGTATAATATTAAGCACTTAGAACAGTGTCCAGCAGATAGTAAGTACTCAATAAATGTTAGGAATTATTATTGTTGTATTTCAGATCAAGGTACAAAACAGAGTAATTTAGTAGTTTAGTTCAACAACTAAAATTCTGAGTTCTAAAGGTAAAATACCAGTAGAAATCTAAGACCTCAAAATGTTTAGTAAACATGCCAGGAGTCAATTTTTTTAAACTTTTCATTAGAAGCTGTATCATTATCATACATTATAACAAACACTAGTGTACTCATCATACCCAAATTTAAAAAGTACAACATTAAGAGTATATTTAGGGATGTCAATCAATAAATGGGCCATGGAACTGAAAAGACATTTCTCAGAAGAAGATATACAATCAATCAACAAATACATGAAAAAATGTTCGACATCTCTAGCAATTAGAGAAATGCAAATCAAAACCACTCTAAGATTTCATCTCACTCCAGTCAGAATGGCAGCTATTAAGAATGCAAAAAACATTAAGTGTTGGCAAGGATATGGGGGAAAAGGCACACTCATACATTGCTGGTGGGACTGCAAATTGGTGCAACCAATATGGAAAGCAGTATGGAGAATCCTTGGAAAACTGGGAATGGAACCACAATTTCACCCAACTATCCCACTCCTCAGTCTATACCCAAAGGACTTTAAAACAGCATACTACAGGGACACAGCCACATCTATGTTTATAGTAGCTCAATTCACAATAGCTAAACTGTGGAACCAACCTAGATGCCTTTCAGAAGATAAATGGATAAAGAAAATGTGGTATATATATATATATATATATATATATATATATATATATATATATATATATATATATACACACACACACACACACACAATAAAATAGTATTCAGCATTAAAAGAGAATAAAATCATGGCATTTGCAGGTAAATGGATGGAGTTGGATAATATAATGCTAAATGAAGTTAACTAATCCCAAAAAACCAAATGCTGAATGTTTTTTCTGATTTAAGGATGCTGATTCATAATGCTCTGCGGAGGGAGTGGGGAGGATTAGATGAACTCTAGATAGGGCAAAGGGAAAAAGGGGAAAGAGGGAAAGGGAGGGAAGATGGGAGTAGGAAATATGGTGTAATGGTCATCATTACCCTAAGTACATGTATGAAGACACGAATGATGTGATCTACTTTGTGTACAACCAGAGATACGAAAAAATGTGCTCTATATGTGTAATATGAATTGTAATGCATTCTGCTGTCATACATAACAAATTAAAATTTAAAAATAAATAAATTCTTTTAAAAAGAGTATATTCAGGGTTGCCACGTTGAACAATGGCAGACGGAAGGCAATGCTCTTCTTAGAGAGTGAAGGGTTCCCCCACCCCAGGTAGCACACATTGTATTCAATGGAAACGGTGCCCCCTGGGATTGAACTCCTAGCCTCCAACTTGGATGGAAAGAACTGCAGTAAACATGTCCTTATATCATTCAGGTGCTACCATCCTAAATTTGGTGTTTATTATTCCCACCCCAATTTCTCTACTTCTACTATACATCTATATATATAGATTTCCTATTTTGAACAGACATGAATAGTCTCTTTCCTTATGGATCCTTCTGCAGCTTGCTTTTGTGAACTCAACATTACACTTCTCAGATATATTCCTGTTGGTAACTCTAGTTCATTAATTGTAACTGCTAAATAGTATGTCATTATCTGGACAAACCAGTGTATTTATTTATCCATTCTCCTTTTTGACAGGAGTTTGTAATTCCCAAATTATTTTTTTAATTTATTTTTATTCTAAGTTGTTATAAATGACAACAGAATGCATTACATTTCATATTACACATATAGAGCACATTTTTACATATCTCTGGTTGTATGCAAAGTATATTCACACCATTCGTGACTTCATACATGCACTTAGGGTAATGATATCCACCTCATTCTACCATCTTTTTTTTTTCTTCACCCTTTTGCCTCCTCCCTTTCCCTCCCTCCCCATTGGCCATTCTAGTGTTCCTCTAATCCTCCTATGCTCCCCATCCCAACCCAACTGTGAATTGGCCTCCTTATATCAGAGAAAACATTTGGCATTTGGCTTTTTTGGGATTAGCTAACTTCACTTAGCATTATATTCTCTAACTCCATCCATTTACCTGCAAATGCCATGATTTTATTCTCTCTTATTGCTGAGTAATACTCCATTGTGTGTATATACCACATTTTATTTATCCATTCATCTACTGAAGGGCATCTAGGTTGGTTCCACAGTTTAGCTATTGTGAATTGTGCTGCTATAAACATTGATGTGGCTGTCTCCCTGTAGTATGCTGTTTTCAAGTCTTTTGGGTAAAGACCAAGGAGTGGAATAGCTGGGTTATAAGGTGGTTCCATTCCAAGTTTTCCAAGGTATCTCCATACTGCTTTCCATTTTGGCTGCACCAATTTGCAGTCCCACCAACAATGTATGAGTGTACCTTTTTCTCCACATCCTCTCCAACACTTATTGTTGTTTGTGTTCTTAATAGCTGCCATTCTGACTGGTGTGAGATGAAATCTTAGAGTGGTTTTGATTTGCATTTCTCTAATTGCCAGAGAGGTTGAGCATTTTTTCATGTATTGATTGATTGATTGTATATCTTCTTCTGAGAAGTGTCTGTTCAGTTCCTTGGCCCATTTATTGATTGGGTTATTTGGTTTTTTGGTGTTAAGATTTTTGAGTTCTTTATATATTCTAGAGATTAGTGCTCTATCTGACGTGCATGTGGTAAAAATTTGTTCCCAATTAGTAGGCTCTCTGTTCACCTCACTGATTGTTTCTTTTGCTGAGAAGAAGCTTTGTAATTTGAGACTATCCCATTTATTGAATCTTGGTATTAATTCTTGTGCTACGGGATTCTTATTAAGGACCTTGGGGCCTAATCCAACATGTTGGAGATTAGAGCTTACTTTTTCTTCTATTAGGTGTAGTGTCTCTGGTCTAATCCTAGATCCTTGATCCACTTTGAGTTGAATTTTGTGCATGGTGAGAGATAGAGGTTTGATTTCATTTTATTGCATATGGATTTCCAGTTTTCCCAGCAGCATTTGTTGAAGAGGCTATCTTTTCTCCAAAAAGCATTGTAACTATTCAATAATGTTGGCTATTATTATGTCTTGATTTGCATTTAGTACATTGATGAGCAGTATATATTGCACACATCTTCTTGTGTGCCTTCTGTAGATCAGTATCTAAAAAGCGAAAAATCATATTTATTGACTTCCTCATGGCAAGAGATCCATACGTGATTGACTTTTGGTCAATTGAAGACGATTATTAAAGGTTTTCACATAAGATAACCACTGCTCTGCTGCCATTTCTGCATTGCTGTTGATAAGCATGGTCACAGAGGTGCTGGATTTTTCTATTCAATGATGGCAGAAGTCCTACCGTCCATTCACTCTGCAGGGTCTGCGAGGTAAGCAAGGTGTTTCCATTTCATCACCATGAATCACTGCAGACTGGCTCTAAGCCTGGAACGGCGGCAGCAGCAACAGCTTCCTAACAATGCAATGGTCTCTGATAGTGGCAGCTTCATGCTCATGGGAGAGATGGCCTCAGAAGCCCATTCTGCACAGAAGCTTTAGAAGTCATATTTGAAAGTTCAATTGAGTGTCTATATTTTCATCCTCCTAATGAGGATATTTAATACTCCATAATTAGAGATGGATTTACTATGAAGCTACTGAAACTTAAGACATCAGAGACCCTCATTGCACAAACCCATGTCTGGTCGTGTATTTTAATAAAGATCACAAAATAGGCTGTTTCCATTGCTAGAACTTCCCCTCATTTACAGTCATTTTTTTCCCCAGTGTTGATGGAGTAGTTTCAGGTATTTGGGGGAACCAGTTAAGGAAAAAATGTGTGGGGCACATATTTAGATTGGATTAATGAACAATTTTGTGTTTGCAGTTGCTCCAAATGCCCACTGTGTAGAATCAGCCAGCTTTGTGACATAGAACAGAGCAAGAGATCAGATTGCACCAGAAGAGTGAGGAGTGGAAGAACAGCAAAGCTTAACATAGACAGCATCAGAGCTAATATACGGAAAACTGTTCCAAATCTCATACTTCCTTTAAGAAAAGGAGGTTGACATGGTTTTCCCAATTTGGGCAATAATTCTGAAAGTTTTCATGGCATTCTCAATAATAAGTCATGAAGATGAAACAAATCTTCTAAGCTATCAATAATAAAAAAAATTTTAGTCAACCATGAAAAAGTGATATTACAAAGTTATTATCCAATATAGAGGTGATCAAAGAGGATATAAGGCAAAAATGTTGGGAAAATACTGTAAACATGCATCATGCATTTGATTAATAAAAATATTATTGGAGCTAGGGTTGTGGCTCAGTAGTACAGTGCTTGCCTAGCATGTGTGAGGCACTGGTTTCAATCATTAGCACCACATAAAAATAAATAAAATAAAGGCATTAGCCCATCTACAACTTAAAAATTAAAAACATATATTATGCTACTTGTCTAGATTTTGTAATGTTTGAGTAAATGTCAGATTTTTAGAATTTTAAATTTGTCATAATTTATTTTATCATCATCAAAAACTTTGAATTTAGTACCTAATTTTGCATATGTGATGTTGTATTTTTTTTCCTACAGAAACTCCCAAATTTTATGTTAAATTCATGCCCCAAGCAGTCGGACCCTTATCTTCTAATTGTTAATTGCTTACTAAAGTGAATTTTGTTCTCCTCAGCAGAATTCTAAATTAGTAAATTAGATAATTAGTATTAAGTATGGTTGCATGTGATAGAGTTCAAGAAAATGGGACCTCTGGGATTGGTTATCTCACCTAAGTGGGTTTGAAAACAGTGATAATCTCATTAGCAACAGATAATGACCTCTGCTTGCCTACAATGAAGTATCTACCATATGGAAGGCTCTGGCAGACCAGCTGGCTGCTGCATATCCCCTATGGTGGAAATGGGAAATAAAAGAAATATGAACTGAGTTGGCAATTCTAAACATATTGAAGAGTTTTTTAAAAAGAAAATAGCAAACTCCACATTTTTAATTATCAGCTCAGTGCACAGAGACCCAGAGAACTTTCATAATTAACCAAAAATAATAATTCTCAGAATTTAAAATGCATAAGAATCCCCTGAAGGACTCGCTGAAGTACATACTGCTAGGTCCCCAAGCCCCAGAGTCACTAATTCAGTAGATCCAGGATGAAACCTGAGAATACACATTTTCAAACAATTTTAAAGTGATGTTAACTCTGTTGGTCCAGGGATGATTCTTTGAGAACCACCTCCTTAAATGAATGCCTTAACCCTTGCACCTGCAAGGCAGATTTAACTAAAAATCAGGTGCAACAGTTCAGAAGAGAACTTAAATTCATATATTCACTTGGTATTTTTGTTTTGTTTTGTTTTGTTTTTTGGTACTGGGGATTGAACTCAGGGGCACTCGACAACTGGGCCACATCTCCAGCCTCCCCCCCTTTTTTTTTGCATTTTTTATTAGAGACAGGGTCTCATGGAGTTGCTAAGTGCCTCGCCATTGCTGAAGCTGGCTTTGAACTCGCGATCCTCCTGCCTCAGCCTCCCAAGTGCTGGGATTATAGGTGTGCACCACCATGCCCGGCTTCACTTGGTCTTTTATGTGGAAGCTAAAACATCAATTAGGAAACAGTGGGACACTGTGAATTGGAATGTGGACATTAAGTGAATTTTGATGACTCTCAGTTCCTGAACCCCCAAGCCCCACTGAGCTTTCCATTCTAGCTAATGTACCTTCTCCCATTTGTCAGATAAATCTGTCAAGCTTAGAGACCCAAGGTGATTACACCTATAGTAATCACCTTGCAAGAAGATGCCCATTCTTCTGCTCTATACTTCTACCCCTCATTCAGTCCACAGTCAGATTCCAGCAGAGCCCAGGAGTGTTAAGTACAAAGTGTGACTGAGTGGAAGAAGCTTTGCACAAGAAAATAATCTTGAGCTTTTGTTAAATTGTATTGGCATCTCTGTGTGTTGAACAACCATTCGGTTGCAATGAGGTGCAATGTTCAAAGCAGATTGAGATTCATGAGGATAGAGGCTAGAAAGTTAAAAACAATTCCTCTTTTCCTTTACAGTCAGGTTCTGGAAATGATTTAGATTCTGCCAATCAAATGGACTCATCGAGATTTGGGAAGCAGAAGTGAGGCAGAAACTTCCTTTCTGCTGCGTCCCTCTTCTCTGGGGCCGTGTGATCACAGAGTCAGTGGCAATAGAGTCGCAGGGGCTAGTCACAAGATTTGCAGGCATGGAAAGCCAGGGCAGGTCTGTTTTGTTGATGTGGCATTGATCTGGATTCAGGAACAGTAGCTATGACTTTCTGACGGAGGCAGTTTCCTGGTTATGACAATTACCTGGTGTGACAATTTATGGACCTTGGTAGTGGCAATATATTTCTGGAGCCAAGAGCTTCCTGATCATAGAGAAGGCAGTAGAACCTTTCTTGGCCCAGTGCTGTGGGTTTGGGAAGTTGTTCCCCAAAGTACGAGTTTTCAGCCCTCTCAATAATTCTAAAGTGAATCAATAAATCCTTATAAATGCCTTCCTGCTTAACTAGCTAGAATAGATTCTGTTTCTCACAGATGAATCCTGATACAGAGCACACAAAATGTCTCCAGGATCTGTTCCCAAAAGAATGATCACTGGGTGATAGGTTATATACATTTTTAACTAGATATTGATATACATTTTGACTAGATGTTGCCAAATTATCCTCCAAACTGTTGTGCCAATTTGCATTTCCACAAAAAAAAACCCACCAAAATTTGTGATTATGACACTTTTAATTTTTATTAAAATGATGGATATGGGAAAGGATCTCATTTTAATCTGCAGTCCCCCAAGGGTGGGTTTTTTTATTTCTAGTACTTTGATTATTCAGTTTTCTTTTTTAGTAAATTGCCTGGTTATATAATTTGTTCAGTGTTCCGTTGACTTGCTTATCTTTTTGTTGATTTATATGAGTTCTTTATTCTGGAAACTGAATCTCAGCCATTGCAAATATCTTCTTAATGATATTTTTGCTATGCAAAATATTTTTCACATTAATGAAATTATGTATATATAATTTTCTTTATTATCCATGCTTTTTCTGTGTCTTATCTAAGAAACCCTTCCTTTCTTAAATATCACACAGGTATTCAATATATGTTTTCTTTTAAAACTTTGAATGTTTTCAATTTTAACCTTGGTTAAAAAAAAAAAAACCTGGAATTAATTTTGTGGATATGTCATGTAATTTTATTTTTTGCATATAGATAACCAATTGCTTCAACACTGTTTGTTACAGTTTGTACTTTTTTTAAAATTATTTATTTTAGGGGCACATATTTAAGGTGCACAACATGATTGTGTTAGTCAGTTTTCCATTGCTGTGATGAAATACACCTGAAAGGAGGAAAGCCTTCTTTAGGCTTCTGCTTTCAGAGGCTTTGGTCCACAGGCACTTGGCCTGGTTACTTTTAGGCCTGTGGCCAGGCAGCACCTCATGGTGGAAGCCTGTGGTGGAGGGAAGTTGCTTAACTCATGGCTGCCAGCAAGCAGAGAGCAAGCTCGCTTTCTATAACAAAGTCCATGCCCCAAATCCATGAAGCTATGAATACATTAATCAATGGAATAATCAATCATGAGGTCAGAGCCCTCAGATCCAATCACTGCTATAAAGTCCCACCTCTGAACATATCCATCACCTCCATAGCTACTTCTTTCTTTTCTTTATTGTGGTAAAAGCCCCTAAACCCACTCTGTTCACAAAATATACAGTACACCATTATTGACTACAGTCCTCACAGTATATATTTCATGTCTCTATTTATTCGTCTTCTATAACTGTAAGTCAGTATGCTCTGACCTACATCTCCCCATTTTTCCCACCTCCTTGCTCCTGGTAATCACTGTTCTACTCTCTGTTTCTATGTTTTGTTTTGTTTTGTTTTGAAGTCTCCATACATATGTGAGAAATGCAGTAATGTTTCTTTCTGTATCTTTCTTATTTCACTTGGTATAATGTCCTCTAGGTTTGTCTATATTCCAGTCTGTGTGTGTGTGTGTGTGACAGTTTCATTATCCATTCACCTGCTGGTGGACCCTATGGTTGTTTCCAAATCTTGACTATCTTACACCACTTACACAACTGATCTAATGCTACTCTGTTGCATTCCAGGATTCTCTGAATTCCACCATGTTTTCTGGGTCTTCAGTGTGCTCCATTGCTTATGAGTCTATACTTGCAACAGTACCATGCTGTCTTTTTTTTTTTTTTTTTTTTTTTTTTTTTTTGGTACCGGGGATTGAACTCAGGGGCACTCAACCACTGGGCCACATCCCCAGTCCTTTTTTTGTATTTTATTAGAGACAGGGTCTCACTGAGTTGCTAAGTGCCTCGCCATTGCTGAGGTTGGCTTTGAACTCACGATCCTCCTGCCTCAGCCTCCCAAGTGCTGGGATTACAGGTGTGCGCCACCACGCCCGGTTCTGTCTTAATTTTTAAAAGCCATGACACCAGGCAGGGGAAATCCCACAACACTCTTTTTAAAAATCACGTTGGCTCTTCTGGGCAGGCAAGAGGTGGTAGTTGTGGAACACAAAAACAAGATTAGTCCAAAGTTTTTTGAAGGGGTGCTGTGTGGCTTACACAGTTAAACCTATAAAATACTATGTTTTAGGATTGATCAGTATGTTTTCCCCTGACTAAAATTACTAATTTCAAGTTTTTAACTTTCTATTTCCATAACTGTAAGAGCCTTTGATGAGGAAGTAGCTCTAAGATGGCGGCTGGCTGAGAGCCAAGAGGTGGCGCTCACTTGTTTGTCAGAAGCAAGGCTTTGTTTACTACAACTTACACCTGGCTCGGGGGGGACTGCGTGCTGCACCTGTAAGTTGAGCTTGTGAGACACGTGTATGCTTATTAGGAGAACGAATGCATCTGTGATGGGTAAAGAGTATTTAACCAGATGGTAGAGAGGAACGGGGGCGGAATCAGAGAGAAGATAGAGAAGGAAGGAAGAAGAAGAAGGAACAATAAAGGAACCACTCATTCCCAGTCTACCTTTGATTTCTTTCCCACGGTCTCGTTGCTGCAGGCGGCAACACATAACCACCTATTGCTTAACAAGTAATAATCACACATAATTCATGAAGTACGTAAGTGGATCCTGAAATCTCTTTCAAAAACTTCATGTTTTTAAAAATATGCTATTAGGGCTCAAAGAAGAAATTGTATTACCAAATGGCACTTTCAATCTGTTTGTCCCTATGGGTCTACTAATTCCTTCAGTATTAAGAAAAAGTGTACATGTATGTATCTGTGTATATCCAGCCATCTTGCAATTTGCTTTACCTCCCTGATAATCTATATTAAGAGTAAGTCTGCTTTTCACTTAAATTCAAAGACTCCATAAGAATTGAGTCACTTCATTCTCACAACATCCATTGAAGTATGTACTAATAGATCAAGCCTGTCACAAAGGAGAGAAAAAGAAGACAGGGATTTTACATAACAGGACCAGGGACCCCTAGTTAATAAATGGCAAAAGTGAGGCTTAGACCTCAAACACCTCTGTCACTCTTCCTTTTAACCTCTACATTTCTACTGTCATTAAACTAACAATCACAGAAATGTGTAGTTACAACCTAGAATAAATACTTTTGAGGAAGAAGCACAAAGAACTACAAGAATTTGCTTGGAGGTTCTAGCAGGAGAACACAGCAACTCATACCCTTAACCAAAGCGCAGTCCTCTTCTATTGAGATATTTGCTCTCATGTGTGGAATCTAGAAAACAAACAAACGAACAACAACAAAAAAAAAATACATGTGAAGATAGAAGGGAGTCTGTGGGAGAAGAGGAAAGGGATGGAGGAGGATAAGAAAGGGTAACAAAGGGGTGGATGTGATCAGTGTTATGTGTATTGTACCAATAAGCTTTAATTATTCTACCAATAATTAAAATGCTCTAATAAAAAAAAGACATCTAGAATAACATTAAAAATAAAAAGAGCTACGAGAACATGAGCTATGAGAAGACATGACATATTCTGGAGGGACCGGGTGAATAGTTTGGAAACATTTCCCTGAAGAAGAAATATTTAAACTGAAATCCACAAAGTGAGTAGGATTTCATTCTCTGAACATCTGTTTGTTTTGACAAGGGGATGGTGTGACAGGAAGAATCTTCTAGGGAAAGGGCACATATGTAAATGTAAGAGTACAGCGGTGTCTCTGAAGAGGCCAGGCAGAGGCGGAGTGTGGCTTGAACTGAAATTGGAGAGATGGTTCCCAGTGGTCCAGGCTGGACTGGGCATTTGGACTTGACTCTTTACTTCCAAAAGGTTTTTAAGCCAGAAGTGACAAAAACAATTTGTGGTTTTTTAAAGAGATGTGTTGAATGCGTTAAGAAAAGGCACTATGCAAGGCTCTCATTAATAAAGGGGAAATTTAAGTAAAAATTTCCAAAAATAATTACCTTCATTAAAATTACTGAATTTAAATTCAACTTAGACCAGCATAGCAGAGAAGAAAGAGCATAGCCTTTGGAGAAATTCAGATCAGACTTGCATCCCAGCTCTTCAACTTACTGGCAGTTATTCAAGGCAAGTTATCTCATTGCTCTGAGTTTCAATTTCCTCATTAGTAAAGTGGGAATAATATTTGCTTTGTAGACTTTTATGAATATAATTTGTCTCTCAGCAGGAGCCCACCTAAGAAATCTGATCAAACTTGGCCTAACTCTCCAACCTGTGACAATCAAAAGCCCTTCTCACAACTTCCTGTAACTTTCAGTGACTGGTGGTTTTTTGTTTTTTTGTTTTTTTCTTTTTAATTCTAATTTGTTATACATGACAGCAGTGTGGCTCGTGTCTTTATGGTACTCTCCACTTTCCTGTTTCTGTACTGTGTCGGTCAGGTTTTTGTCACTGTGACCAAAATACCTGACAAGAATAACTGAAGAAGAAAAGTTTGTTCTGGGATTATAGTTTGAGAGGTTCAGTCCATGGTTGGCCATCGCCATTGCTCTGGGCCTTTCGTGAAGCAGAACATCATGGCAGAAGGGTATTAGCAGAGGAAAACTGCTCAACTCATGGCAACCAGGAATCAGAGAGAGCAAGGAGCAAGGAACAAACACAATCCTCAAAATCACCTCCCCCATGACCTACTTCCTCCAACCATGCCCAGCTGCCTACAGTTACTACCCAGTAATCCATTCCAATTATTAATCATCAAATGGTTTAATCCACCAGTTAGTTTATAGCACTCATAATTTAATTATGTCACCTCTGAACATTCCCACATTGTCTCATGAGCTTTTTAGGGGCCACCTCATATGCAAACAATAACATGCGTGGTTACGTTATATATATACATACATATGTAACCTACCAGGCTACCTCAGCACATCAATCTGGAAGGAAGCCCAGCCCATTTGCAGTCTCATCAAAAGCTCCCTAAACCAATGTTGCATAGATTTAACAACTGCACTTGAGATGAGTACTGTCTCATGGGACGGATTATAATGGGAATTCCAGTCTTCAGACCTCATTGGCTCCACTTTCTGTCCTCCTCTTTTCCTTGTCCCCTGTTCTCTCTGCTTAAACAACAATGAAACAAACATTAAAAAAAAAAAAAAAAAAAAAAAAAAAAAAAAAACTAACCACAGGGCTGGGGTTGTGGCTCAGTGGCAGAGCACTTGCCTAGCATGTGTGAGGCACCAGGTTCAATTCTCAGCACCACATATAAATAAATGAATAAAATGAAGGTCCATCATCATCTAAAAAATATATTAAAAAAAAAAAAAGCTGGGCACGGTGTCACACGCTTGTAATCCCAGCACTTGGGAGGCTGAGGCAGGAGGATCGCGAGTTCAAAGCCAGCCTCAGCAATGGCGAAGCATTAGCAACTCAGTGAGACCCTGTCTCTAATAAAATACAAAAAAGAGCTGGGGATGTGGCCCAGTGGTCGAGTGCCCCTGAGTTCTGTCCCTGGTACCAAAAAAAAAAACCTAAGAGCAGTTCTGGCCACACCAACCCTTCTCTGTCTCTTCTTTCCAATCATCAACTTATTTTTCTAATAAAAACAGTTCTCCTTTTAAGCAAGAATTATAATGAATAACATTGTCTTCATATCATTACACAAAGATTTCAAAATTATCTGAGTATCATCCACTCATAACATCCATATTATTTTTATCATTATTCATTGATGTGGATATGTTGTTTTTCAGTACGTAGAAAAACTTGCCTTTAACCCTTGATTAAGTTTTCTTTGAAGCAGAACCATCCCCTTGCCAGAATCTGTCATCCAAATCAGAGTGTGGCTGTATTAGTTAGTTTTGCTGCAGATAAAAACAAACTTCAAGTGCCAATGGTTTCCAAATAAAGTTTATTTTTTCACTGATATTTCATGTGGACTCTGGTCAGCTGCCGATGTGTGGCCGGCAGTGGTAGGCTGTGGCTCTGCTCCGTGTATCTTCACATCCTGGGACACAGGCTAAAGATGCTGCCTTACGTGGGACATGCCATCCTTATGGAAGATGGAAAAGACAGCCAGAGTCAAGTGCACAATGGCTCTTGACCCTTCACTCAAACATGACATATATCATATCCTCTCACCTCCTCCTGACCAGAGTAGTCCCCTTGCCAAGCTCAACGTCGATGAGTCAAAAAAAGTAGAGCAACTGGATATGCAAGTGGATAATGGCCAGATCTATGCAATAGAGCTCTGATTCACAACCTCTGCAGCAACCAGCCCAGGAAGCCAGACCACAGCCTCTGCGGCAATCAGCCCAGAACAGTCAGGGCTTCATCAATGACTGCCAGGTTCCCTATTTTTTGCCCCTGCTTCCAACTCAGCCTCAACCAGAGAAAGCAAAAGAGTCTTTCCAAACCAACCACATAACATGCCCCACTTCTAGTTAGCCTGCTTCCAGCTTCCCCCGGCCAAGAGCCTCCATTGGAAGCAGCTTGGTTTCCCTGCAGAGCTGTCCCACTCCTCCGCCTGCCTTTGAATCTCTGACAAGATCAAGTCATGGTGCTGACTCCCTAGCTATATAGCAAACCCTGAATAAATAGTCTCTGTTTTTTTCTCGTTTGGGTGGTCTTTGCCTATTTCCACAAAATAAACCCCTCCCCCCTATCGCAGAAGGTGGGATGAAGAGGATTAATGGAAATCTCCTGGCCCTGGGTGAGGATGAATAAGCTTCTTTGAGGGAAGGCAAGGATCCATAATAAGGGGACAGTAGTACAATTGACACCAACCACCCTTAGGATCATGAGACACAGTCTCCCTCCTCTCCACATTGGAAGCTCCTCCATCCAACTGTGCGAGCATTCTCGAAGTCCAGGCTTCCTGATAGTCTCTGTTTCAGTTCTAGACATGGGTGAAAACACAAATTACATGCCCGTGATATAACAGTGGCTCAGGAGCAAGGTAACAGTAGCAAACACACTTCAGAAACAGGGAAACCAAGATGGCAGCAGTCACTCATTCTAAGTGGGAATGCAACAGACCTCTGCTTTCCAACCTCTGAGCGCTCAGCCCAGGATGCTGGAAGCTTCGCAGTTCCAAAATCCCCTGGGCAGAGGTTGTGAGGGCCCTGTCTGCTGTGCAGAGGAAATGCTGCTGGACGGGGCTCCCCTTCTGCTTCCTGAAAGGATCTCTCCAGAACATTTTTCTGCATGGCTCTGGGCCCTACCCTCTGGGAGGTCCTTCCTTTTCACTCTCTTTCCTGACTATGTCTAAAGTGGTCACTGGAGAACATGCCCTGCCCCCTGAGCATCTTTCTCAGCCAGACTCCCACCTATAGAGATTTGGGGGAGTAGTTGTTTTGCTGTCGTCTTAAATACTGTTCTCTCACTCACCGCACCCCCCTCTCTCTTTTAGAACACACACACTCTCTCTCTCTCTCTCTCTCACACACACACACACACACACACACACACCCCTCTGATATTCTTTCCACTTCACTTCATCTTAACCTAATGTCATAGGTATATTAAATCTATTTTCTGCCTTCAAATTATTTTGTACAGCATTTATACCAAGTACTCACTACTTCATATTCTCGATTACCGTTTTTTCTTGTCTTCAGTGAAAACTTTCTTGTTACACTGGTCAGAAATCAATGCTACACCTTTTGGGGGTTATGGTATGTGGCATTCTGTTCCTAGTACCAATTTTTCTCTTAGTCAGCTTTGCTCTAATAACAAATGGTCCTCCAATTTCTGTGGCTTATAAAATAAAGGTTTACTTAGCACTCATATCACAGGTATGTGCAATAGGCTGTGACCCTACTCCACATGGCTTCTCAATCTCAGACCCGCGCTGGAGAACCAGTCTCTGCTTGGGACATGTTGTCCTCATGGAAACGAGTGTCATAGCCAACAATGTAATGTCTCATATTACATCTGCTCAAATTTTTTTTTTTTTTTTTTTTTTTTTTTTTTTGGTACCAGGGATTGAATTCAGAGGTACTTGACCACTGGGCCACATCCCCAGCCCTTTTTTGTATTTTTATTTAGAGACAGGGTCTCACTGAGTTACTAAGTACCTTGCCATTGCTGAGGCTGGCTTTGAACTTGCAATCCTCCTGCCTCAGCCTCCCAAGTGCTGGGATTACAGGTGTGCACCACCGTGCCTGGCTCATCTGCTCAAATTTGATTGGCCAAAGGAAGTCAAATTGCCAAGCCCAATACCAATGCCACAAGGAAGAATGCTCCCTGTGAGTTAGAACTGCAGTGGGTCAAACTATTCGATATTTTCACAAGAAAAGGGGTTGCAAATAAATGGTAAAACAATCAAGTTGACCATTATGGTAAAGAAAATAATTATTTGAGGAATATGCCTTTTTTCCTCTTGATACTGACAGAGCAAGAGAATAAATAAATGAGTTTAAAATGTCCACTAAAACTCTTTGTTGCTGTTGTTTGTTTACAATCATACCTTCCAGGAACAGGTGGAGGAGAAGGAGGAGGAGGAGGAGGAGGGAGAAAAACTATGTGATTTGTTTAACTCTAAATTCCTTGTTTTTACTCCCTTTCTAGTCATTCATAAACTCATAATATTCCATGTTTAATAAAAGAAAAAATGCTCCCCATCAACAGCTCATTTTGCATTCCTATAGCCAGCAAGATAGGAAACACTGGGTGGCCATGGGAAGGTAGGATTACAGACTCCACCTTTCAAGGATGCAGACCCATTCCTCTCTCCTGCCACTTACCTGTCACCCGCAGGTTAGGCCAACTCCCAGAATAACATGAGGATAGTAAGGTACATCTAACTCAATACTAAATGTTCTCCAAGTATAAGATCAGTAGCTAAATGGCCACAGGAAATCAGTAGGTAAATTGCCAACTGTTTTAGTTTTTCCTATATAGTCCAAGGTTACAACTTGAACTAGGTTACCATGAGCTTATATGTGCATTAGTGCTAAACAGGGTAAGGTGTGGTCTCTAGGTAGACAAGTTAGTAAAAATACCTCCACCACCATGAGTAAATTAAAAAAAAAAAAAATACTCTGCACTTCATTGAATTAATAAAAGATGCCCCACTAATCCCCTACCAAGGAAGAGCATGTGACTTAGTTAAAGAAAATAGCTCTATGGAAAAAAAAAAAAAATGTACCCCCTCACTCCTAGCAAACAAAGTTCTTAGCCAGAGTTTTGGCAAGTGCAGCATGGCTTTGACTACAGTCCCCACTCACCTCTTGGACCAGGTGCCTTTCTTTGTTCACTGCACAAAAACACAATTATGAGTGACAGCCCTGCATTTAACATTAAGCATGAGATGCAAAAATCTCATGTAAAACTTGTCCAAATGTATATTTTCCACCAATAAATTTCATTCTCAGCTTCTGCAGGCCAGCGTTAAGAGGTTTAATTAAACTCCACACTGACGTGAGCCAGTCACTCCCATCCATTCTCTATTGAGAAACTTTGTGGTTTGAGCACAATAAGACCTTTCTCTTCCTTGTAGGAAGTGTGTCAGCTTTAGTGCCCTCCAATGGAGTTATATGCTTCCTTAACGCAGAAATGAGCTGGTGAGCTGGGGTGGGGGGTGTTTTCTTCCTCTCTCTTTCACCATCATTTTGTATTTTCTTCTCCTTTCTGGTTCAATCCCCCTCATTCAGCTCCTTACCTTTTCCTGTGAATTGCCAATAACGGTACACTTGACAATGTTTGCAGGATTTTCTCCAGACACCTGCTGTCAACTGCTGCATGTAGGAGGCTTGTCCAGTAAATGGCTCTCATTAGGGACTTTTGCCATATGCTGTCATAAAGGAGCCATTCTTCAACCCCGTGCGTCACACATCATGCCCGGCAGTGCAAATGTACAGATTATTTAATGTTTTGCAACACTCACAAATAGAGTTTTAACCAAAGATGACCAACAAACTAAGACTATTTGCTTTTAGGAGAAGCCAGCGTCAAAAGCATTACAGCAGCCTGAACTGCAAAGTGGGTTCCAGTTTTTCATGTGATGTGTGTGCTCAGTGTGCAAAAAGAGTGGCTGGTGACTTGTTGTCCTTAAATATACCTAGTCACAGCAAAAGCATCCGTGAATAATGTAGAACCTCATCAAAAGCCATAAGAAACTCATAAAATAAAAATTTAAACAGTTTTAAAAACTTGCTCAGCTCCAAAATTTATTGGTATAATTTAAAAATTAACCTTAACTACAATTTTGAAAAATATGCTTTAAAAATTCATGTATTCATCTAGTAGAGAAGAGTCAATGTGGTTGATCATTATGATACAACCAAACTGAGTTAAAATGGATTTAATAAAATGGCTTTTAAATTTTTCAATGCCTTATGATCCTCCTGAGGTACTATCCTTTGTAACTTTATTTGGTATGAAACTAGAAGGATGTTTTCAGTTGTAGGTAATGGAGAACTCAAATCAAACCATTTGGAAGAATTATAATAATAAAAAGAGATTGCTACACATACTAAGAGGCCCAGAAGTAGGGGAGTTGGTTATAGGGTAGGTTGAGTCAGTGGCTAATGGTATCACCAATTCTATCCTGCACTCCACTACTGCCGCCTTCATCTCAGGCTGGTTACAAGATCCTTCCAGCAGTTTTAGAGCTTATGAACTAATGAAATGCAGATAGTGAACTGTCTCATCTATCACCTTCCCTTGGGAACAAAGAAAATATGTCCTGGAAGCTCACCCCACCCAACCCCCTGCCCCGGAAGCTTCCACATCTCATTCCTGAGCTATCTCTGGCAAAAGCTGAGCCATGACCAAACCCACTGTTGGAGCTGGATGGGTCTTAGTTATCCCTAGGCACAAGGTTCCATGCTATTGGGGTTCTACTGTCACAAAATCAGGTTTCTTATGGAAAAAAATAAAAAAGGAAGTAGATGCTAAATAAGGAGTCAATATGATCCTCTTGGCTAAATCCATAAGTAGTTCAATAAATCTCAGGAAAAGTGGCACCAGAACGAATTCTGAAATCCTGAGTATAAAAGTAAAATTCCTGGGCTGGGGTTGTGGCTCAGTGGCAGAGCACTTGCCTTGGCCATGTAAGGTCCTGGGTTCAATCCTCAGCACCACATAAAAATAAATAAAGAAAATAAAGATATTGTGGGAGGGAGCAAGGGGGGAAGGGGGAAAAAGTGGTTGAATAAGATGGATATCATTATTCTAAATGCATGATTGAAGACTTGAATGCTGCGAATATACTTTGTATACAAATTGTTTTGTGTATAAAGATGCTTTATATGTATAGTATGAACTGTAATACATACTACTATAAATAAAATTTTTTAAAAAGCTATAAAAAAAAAAGCCAACTGGTACATGAAAAAAAAAATGTCAAATTCCTTATCTTCTCAAGCAGTTATCCAGTTTCTTCAAAAGGATGATCATTTTACAAAACAAACTCCTGTACATTTTCAGGGAAGCACTTATTGAGCCCATTCAACCTCATAACAAGGAAATTTCTATTTTTAGAGTGGATGTTTTTGTTTTTAATTGCTGAATATTTACTACAGAGAAAGCTCAGCAGATTTGTGGTCGATATGAAGACTTACTGAGAGGCTAAAAAAATGTGGGTCTTCTCAAAAGATAAAGGAAACATTTCAGCTTATTGTCATGTATTCTTTTTTTTTTATGTTACAGCTACGCTGCACATATTTTTGGACCCCCCCTATAAATAATACATATGTTTTCTAAGTGATCTGGCACTTTGCTTCTCAAAATACATAAATCTTGGACCATCAGCATCAGTTGTATCTGGAAACTTGCCAGAAAGGCAAACTCTCAGGCCTCATCCTAGACAGACCTATAGAATCTGTCTTCTAACAGATGCCCAGGAGATTCTTCTGCATATTAAAATTTGGGTAGCACTGCTACTGTAAAAGGTACACAGTCACTCCTTTGGCTTCTGGAGCTTGGAGGATATATATACATAATGAGCAATCTAGCAATGGACCCACATGGCTTTATCTTGGAACTTGAGAAACCCAGTGGATATCATGGACTCATCTCTTATCAACCTTGCTCCTTTAATACAAATATGAAGATTCCATCTAAACTCACTGGCTTGGACATGAAAGATATTGGAGTCATGTCTACTCTCTTTTGATACATTAGAATAGTCTGGATACTAGCATAAGGGGTTGGGAGATAGGCAGTGAGAAAAATAAAGATCAGAATTTGTCAGAGTCATTGAGATAAATGCTGGCACTATTTCTACCAAACATGGACTCCAGGAGACACGGAGGCCAACACATGGCTGGTGTTCAATAAATAATACTCCGTGTTAATTTTTTTTTAAGTGATAATAAGGCTGCAGTTGCAGACTGAAGTCTGTTCCTATGGCTTGATCATTTGTACAAGTACAGTATGTTCAGGGGCTTATCTACCCCACATTTAGCATGCTCCCCTTCTTGGCATATCTGTCACTTCCTCGAAAAGCCTTTTCTGGAGAACCTTCAGATCAGAAGCCAAAGAAAATTCGGCTCAATTTGCCCTGCTCCCCACGGAGTTCCCAATGACTGAAGGCTTTCATTCCCTTCTCTCTCACATTAATTCTGGTGTGTTTAGTCACCACCCGTGTTTCCCCAGGCTGCACGATGAGAAAGTGCTGGGCTAGCTTAGCCCAAGTTAACAGGCGACTGCTTCATCTTTATGTGCAGTTGTTTAACTTTCGTTGTGTTTGTTATGATAGTTGCTTTGTTTTGCTGCACACTATCAAAGAAAAATACGCCAAAGGTTTACAAATCTATAGGAAAATCTGCCAATGCTGAGGCCTACTTATATACAGTCCCTGTTATGGTTTGGATGTGAGATGTCACCAAAAGCTCACATGTGAGACAATGCAAGAGTCTTTGGAGGAGAAATGATTGGGTTATAGCCTTAACCTAAATCAGTGCATTAATCCCTGATGGGATTAACTGAGTGGTCGCTGGAGGCAGGTGGGGTGTGGCTGGAGGAAGTGATTCATTGGGGGCGTGGCTATGGGGCATATATTTTGTGCGTGGAGAGTGGAGTCTCTCTCTGCTTCCTGATCATCATGTGAGCTGCTTCCCTCTGCCACACTCTTCGGCCATGATGTTCTGCCTCATTTCTAGGCCTGAGGAATGGAGTCAGCCTTCTATGGACTAAGTCCTCTGAAACCATGAGACCTCAAATAAACTTTTCCTCCTCTACAATTGTTCTGGCCCAGTCCATTAGTCACAGCAATGAGAAAGCTGACTAAAACAGTCCCCAACACCTTAGCTCCTCCTTTGCCTTTAACTCCTCTTCATCAACTTGTCCTCACATCCCTGCCTTTGCAGTATTTCACATTTTTCTCCTGTACTCAGTCCTGTTCTGCCTTTTCTCTGGACAGATGACCTTGCCTCCTCAGATGAGACCTCGTGGTGCTTCTGAATCTCAAACTCCCGATTTCTACACACCCCTATTTTTTTTCTATTTTTTTAAAATTTTCTTTTTATTTAATTTGTTATACGTGCTTTTAGAGTACATATCCTTTCATATTACATATAAAGAGCACAGATTTCCAAGTCATGGTACACACCCCTATTTTACCCTCCTTTCCCCAGTCTTGAGTGAGCCATATCTCTTCCCCCGTTCTAGACCCATCTCTTTACCTTGGCTCTTGAGCCCCTCTGTAGGGGTTTGAGTGGCAGTCCTGAAAAAGATGCTCCTGTGGGTGTAATAATCCCCAAATTGCAACAGGGTTACCTTATTTGGAAAAAGGGTCTTTGCCGATGTGATGAAGTCACAGGTCTTAAGATGAAGAGATCATTCCAGATGATCTGTGGGCCCTAACTTCAATAACTTAGTGTCCTTATAAGAGAAAGGCAGAGGGAGATCTGAAACAAGAGGAGAGGACACAAACATACAGAAAAGAAGGCAATGCAGAGTCAGGGAGAGATGGACGGTCCAGCACACATCCAGGAATGACGGCACAAAAAGGCTGGAAGAAGCCAGGAAAGAGTGTCCCATCACCCAAGCTGACAGGGAGTGTGTCCCCGCTGACATCTTGGTTTCAAACATATGGCCTCTAGGACTGTGGAAGAAGAGACTTCTGTTGTATAAAGCCACCAAGTTTCTGGTAATTTGTTTTAGCAACCATAGGAACTTAATATTCCTTCTTGGCCAGAAGAAGTTCTTGCCGTGTCAACTAGTTCTTCCTTCTCCATCATTTTCAGCCTCTCCACTGCCTCTGTACATCCTTGAAAATTTCCTCCGTCTTAAGAAATAATTTTTTGCTTTGTTTTGTTTTTAAACTCTGTACCACTTCCTCTTTCCTTCTTAGGTAAGCTCTTCAAAAGTCCTCTGCATGTTCTTTTTCCCTCTCTGTTAGCTCCCTCCCACACTTCACAGGCTACTCTCAAACTTCTCTACGTAGGACTCCATTTGCTCTTGCAAAACTCACCCCAGTTCTGATGGTCACTTAGGCCAATGAGTCGTTCAACCTTCATTGTATCTGACCTCATTGTTTCATTTGATAACACTGACATCTTCCCTCTTGAAATGTTTCCTTCTCTTGAATTCCAAGACATAATTGTCTCCTCCTTCTCTTTCTTCCCTCTGATTATTCCTTCTAAAACTCCTTCTATTTTTCTGGTCCTGTGAACATTGCTAATTCCCAAGGTTCCCTCTATTCATGGACTTCTGTCTTATTTATAAGCTCTATGGATGACCTCATCATCTCCTGTGGCTCTACACCACCCATACAGACCAAAATTTAATAAATGTATTGATATGAGCCCTTCCCTGGAGCTCTCAATACATATAGTCAACTGCCTACTGCATACATCTACATTAACACTTCAAATTTAATATTCCAAAATTAAGCATTAATTTCACCACCAGAAACGAGCTAACACCAAATTAGCAATTGGAACTATGGTCCAGAGGTCATTCTCATGGCATTTCTATCACATGTCTCAGATAATCTTTTCAAGGTCATCAGTATAACAAATAAACTTGGAAAATAGAAGCTGCAAGGAACTGTGGCCCCTCCCCAAATCCATATGTTAAAAGTCCTAATCCCCAATGTGATAATATTAGGAGATGTGCCTTTGGGAGTTGAGTAGGTCATGATGGTGGAACTGTCATGATTGGCATCAGTGTCCTTAGAGTAGGTGCCCGTGAGAGCTCTTGGTCCCCCTATGCAACAAGTCAGCAGTCTGTGACTTGGAAGAAGGTCCTCACCAGAACCTTACTATATTAGCAATCTGATATCAGACGTTTAGCCTCTAGAACTGAGAAATAAATTTGTCATTTATAAGCCATTCAACCTATTAAACTTTATTAGAGCTAACTGAAGAGACTAAGAAAGGTAAGACAGGTAGTGAAGCCAGAATCTGACAGGCAGTCAGTATAGACAGGTAAATCGAGTCAGGTCAGATCAAGAAAGCAAATTTTGAGTGAGTCCCCAGAAGTTGGAGACTGCCAGGGAGTCTGACAGTCCTGCCCTTCCCCCTTCAACCCATCTGCTTCTCACCTTTTGGCCATCCCACCCAGCATGCCTGAGCCTGGTCACTGGGCCTGGTCACGTACACAGGAAGGAGAGAGATAAGGGGAAGAGCAGGAGAACAAAGGAAGCCTGGGACATACTAAAAAGGCAGACCTGCCTCGCTCCTTGGGATACCAGGATACCAGCAATGGCCCACTTCTCCCTCCTGGGAGAAGTCTATGTTACCCCTTTTAAATCAACTCTGCTTTACATGCTTGCCTTGGCGTGCTTCTCTAATGTTCAAACTTCAACATTTGGGGGAGTAGAACTCGTCACCGACAACGGGTGGTATCAGGAGTACCTCCTCATGGGTCAGAGGGCAGACATGTTTTCTGATCAGAATAATAAAGATAATTTCTTCCTTGTGGGTAAAGGTTGAGCAGTTTTGCTTACATCTCCTTTAAAAGATTGGGGGATTTCTCTATTCAGGGTTCCTGAGGTCTGACAGACCCCTGTGTGGTTAGCATTCATGTGGGTCTGACCCACACAGAGTGCAAGACTTAGGAAATCAGAAGTGAGACCAACATGAAGCTCATACTACCTAGGGTGCCAAGAGTAAGAAACTGTCTACCTCTATTTTGGCTCACTGTTTTCTTACCCACTGAATTTATGGAAGTCTGGCTGGCCAGCCTAGCAGCTGCAGTAGTCACTGCTGCTTAGAGATTGCTGGATCACTTGACAGTTATGTGCCTACACAAGGAAGGAAAGAGGGAAATGGCCAAGATATTGCATAAAAAGTTTGGCATTGCATTAAGAGAGGTTGGAAGTGTGTGGGCAGAGTAAAAGCCTGAGGACTTCAACTGGTGCATGGCCAAGATCTGGGGTAGAAAGTCCTTCATGTCTTTGTTTACTTCAATTAGTGAGAAAGTTGCTGTTCTCATCTCCAAAGGCAGAGCAGGAATCCATCTGCAGTGTAGGGATCACAGAGATCTGACCCATCAGACACTGGCTTCACACTGCCAACAGCACAGACTGTCCTTGGCAAACCAGGTATGCCACTTGTGTTGGACATAAAAACGTCTAGGATCAATAAAAAAATAAACAAAATAATCTTTCTCTAGTATTCCTATATCTCAGTTAAAGGCATATTTGCCATCATCAAAGTCAAAACCTGGCAATCACTTTGTGAGCTTCCTTTCTTTTGATCTTCTCTCCTATTCTACTCCACCAAATTGGTGACCAAGTCCTGAATATTCTACCTCTGTAGTGTTTCTGGCTTAAGTTCTTCATCACTCACTTGGATGACTTTGGCTTAGGCTATTTTCACTTTGCATCTGGACTCTTGACGTAGTCACCTAACCCATCTCCCTGCCTCAGGTCTTGCTTTCTTTAAATCATTATCTACTCTGCGGCTAAACAGATCACAACAGTCCTCTGTCCTGAACTCTTTTGGGGTTCCGCACTGCCCACAAGATAAAGACTCTATTGAAATATGGCATACAAAGCCCACCTCCATCTGACCTCTTCCTACATCTCAGAGCTTCTCTCTCCTCCACACTGCACTCCCAAGTACCAGACATGTTGAAACAGTTCTTAAAATCCCAAGCCTTTCACACCTTTACATCTGTGTCCATGCTGTTCTCTGTCAGCAGGCCCTTTCTTCTCATCCTGGTGAACATCTCACTCAATTTTCATAGATGCAGCCTCCTCTATGAAGTTTTCTGGATATTTTTTGGCCCTTGCATTGGGACTATAACTGTATTCTGTACACAGTTCAATCAGGATACTGATACACTTCATTACTTCATAAGTTACTCCATACTAAGTTATTAGATAATTGAGGGAAAAAATGGCAAGCCTTCTTTAGGCCTGGTATCTTACACAGTGCTGGCCAGTGTAAGCACTCAAAAAATGCATGCTAAATATGAGAATGAGTAGATGAAGAACATGAAGCCCATTAGCTATCTTAGTGCTTATGCTGGGGACACCGAGGTAGACAAATATGAAGATAGCACCAGTTTTGCACATGACGAGTAATTTAAAACATTTTATATTAAAATTAGCAGGATTTATTAGAAACCATAGTAAAAATGTTGCATTAATATTTAAGGTAAAGCATTCAAAGAGAGTCTGAATATGATTTGGTCAACTTTGAACTAAGGCCTAGACTTTCCAGGGGCAAATTCAGTGTTTGTGTTCTCTGTCATTAAGGGGACTTCAGTGTGAAGGTTTTAGAGATAATGCTGGAGTGCTGTGTTTATTGTTAGGCAATATGAAACTCATGATATGGATATTGTCATCTAGGCAGCAAGGAATCTGCACAGATGGTGTGAATGGCTGCCGTGTTCTGAATGCTAATGTCCCCCCAAAACTCACAGGTTTCAATCTAATACCCGGTGTGATAGTATTAAGAGGCAGGGCTCCAGAGAAGTGAAGAAGTCATAAGGGCTGCACCATCACAAATCGGATTAGAACCCTTATGAAAGAAGATCAAGCCAGCTCTCTTGCCCTCTTCTGCCACGTGAGGACACAGCAAGAAGGAGCCATCTTTGAAGGGAGAGCAAGCCCTCATGAAACATCCAAGCTGGCCAGGCACTGTGGAGTGTGCCTGTCATCACCACAGGTCGGGAAGCTGAGGCAGGAGGATCACAAGTTCGAAGTCAGCCTCAGTAACTTAGTGAGGCCTTAAACAACTTAGTGAGACCCTGTTTCAAAATAAAATAAGAACTGGGGATGTGGCTCAGTGGCTAAGCACCCCTGGGTTCAATCCCTGAGGCCAAATAAATAAATAAAATCTGCCAGTGCCTTTATCTTGGACTTTTCAGCCCCCAAAACTGTGGGTAATAAATGTCCATTGTTTTTAAACTACCTAGTCTAAGACATTTTGTTATGAGCCTAACTGGACTACAGCAATCCCTTAAGCCAACATAGAGGGGCATCTGGATTTATACACAAAATAGATTATAATTCTTTTCATAGTTCTTTTTTCTATGACAAAAAAGATTCACCATAGAATTCTTCTAAATATCAACTTCTCCAAATCTACTGAAAATATAGTTCAAATTATAAACACATGATTCCCCCAGCTTTTCATAAATATGAAAATTGTTCCATCTCTGGATTTCAGACCAAGTTTAACACAGTGATAACAATTCAGAGGCAAGGCCTAAGTTTGTCTTTGACTCCAGTAATAGTTTGCATTCTTGTTTCTAATCTATAGAAAACTGTCATATAAACTAGGGAAGAAGTCAAACCCTAATGTCTCTGTAAATCCTGAGTTGAAATAGAGATTAGGTAAATTTACAAAATAGTCGACAACATTTTTATAGCACAGAATACTTTTACGCAAAGGTTATCAGGTTTCATCTACTGCAGAAATATTTTTAGATTCTTGCTAAAGGAGGAAACTATCAAAACAAGTTTATCTACAGTTAGACCAACTGTAGATTCTCTTCTAGCCACTTAGAAACAATTTAGAGACAAATTTATGTATGTATATATATTTATATATGTACCCTTTATATATATAGTATACACTTATATACATACACTTTATATGTACTGACACATAATGTATCAGTATATATAGTAGTAGTGTCAGTAGTTGTGCGTATCAAGCAAGTAACTTGTCTGCTCTTTGACACTTGAACCATCAGTAAATAACTAAGTTACCACACAAGTTAGGAAGCAAAAGTATCCAAAAACAGAGGGTGGAGGCAGCTAAAAAATTATAAGTTGTTTAAAAGACTATCTTGGATCAATACATGAGGAAAAACTCTGAGAATATTTTCTTTAAAAAGAAATAAATCAAAGGAACCAGAATACTGAGACTTCAGAACTCAGCTTGTGCCTAATCTCTTTGTGTGGGATTTTTTCATTCCAACACGTACCTCCCAGGACAAGCACAACAGAGATCACTTAATCACGTTCATCTTCTGAGAAGAGTCTGTCATAAACATGGCCTTCCTTACGGAGATATGTGGGTCAGGGCAAAACACACTGTGCATCTCTCATTCTGCAAATCCAAAATGTTTGTTCAGATAGTATCTAGTGAAAACAAACAGAAATGGCCACCTTGCTAGGAAAAAGAAGGGATGCAGATGTGGCAAAAGAACACGCAGCTTCAGGATGAGAAAGGGTGAGAGGCTTCTTACAGCTGGTTCAGCATCCTATGGATTTTAGGCACAGTTCCATTTCTCTTTTCAGCAATGACTGGTAGGCACCTCTTCTTTCACTCACCATCACTATCTCTCACCGAGCAAGTTTAGGTAGCTGTATCTCACAGCTTCAACATTTGAGCCCCACAAATGGCCCTGCCCCGTTACAGCAACATCAGAAACTATTTTCACTGCACATTCAGTATCTGAAAGACACCTCAGATTCCCATTCCTTTCTATGTCTTTAGGCAACCAAATCTGCTGTCATCAGGAAGATCCGTATAGACAGTGGTGCCTTCGGAAATGTATTCAGGTATCTGGAACATCCATCTTTTGTAGCTCTCCTTACCCTCTTTTGATCTTTTTTATATGAATTTCACAGAAATTTCGGAGCCAAAACGAAGGGGGTCATTGTTACTATTATGCTGTGCCCTAGAAAAAAGACAAAGAACAGGCGGGAACGTTCGTGCCCAGCCTCTGGGTTTATAGCAGCCATTCTACAGTCCTCTAGAAACTCCCTCCATGTGGTAAGTATTTGAAGCTGTAAGGTGCAAGTGCTAGAGAAAACAGTAAAATGACCTGTTATTCTGTGAAAAGACAGGAGGTGTTTCTCTGGGACCACCACTACACCTGCTATGTTTTACTGCAATTCAACCCCCACATCTCTCAACTGCTTGCACCTGGGAGCCAGCTAGCAAAAACACGGGGAGTCTGGTGTGCGGGAAGTGTTCAAACACATCCATCGTGGTTCCTAGGTAAATAACTTACAAGTCTCTATGGTTTTCTGTGTATAACTGAATTTGGGTCTAACTATATGGTGGAATTATCCAAACTCAAGTGCTCTAATTGACACACATGAACATACGCGCACATGCACAAACACACACACACACACACACACACACACACACACACGCACACACACACACACACCGAAAAGGCTTAAAAAGATATTTGGCAAGACATTTTGTTTTTAACATTTGTGAAATGCAGACTAACAGTGTTCTTACTGTAGTGCTGCCCGAAAGTGATCACTTTCCTGTACTTTTCCTGTGACAAATTTATTTTCCCTATATGCTTTTGTTGGCTCGCAGCTCTGGCATGACCTGACTGACAATGAGCCAGAAGATCTGAATTTGGGAAAAAATGCATGGCTCTCGAGCTTTGGCTGGGCGGTGGGTAAGAGCAGAGCAAACGCCAGGCAGAGCCCCGTGTGTTGCCCTCCTCAGCTCACCACAGGGCATCTCGGGCATCAGATAAAAACAATACACTCTACAACCTCAGAAACAGAAACCCAGTCAAAAAAAAATCGGAATTTCAACATTCAATCAAGTAAACGATTGCCAAAGCCTTGGTGAGCTTAGCTCAGTGACGGGTCATGTGCTATGGGTCTTGCTGTTTTCATAATTATTGTCCCATACAGAAACTGAAGAAGCTACCCTCTGATGACTTCCCTTCTCTCTATGAAGTAGGAAGGGAGACTGTGTGCTCAGAGTAAGGACAGAGTGGCAGTGTTGAGAGGTCCTAAGCCATGGAGTTTAAAGATATCTTCACAGCAAATTCTTTTGAGAAGAATATATGTGCCATTGGCCATGACAATCCAATTAGAATATCAGCATTCGAAATTGACCTTTAAGTCTAACACTCGAGCTCTCAATCATAGGCAATGTACAAAAGACTCAGGTTCTACAGACGAGGGGATACCAAGATGTGTTAGCTTACACCTAGCATAGAGATCCAAAGACTTCCTGTTCAGTTGATAGAAGCAGGCATGGTGGCTGGGCGTGGTGGCACACACCTATAATCCCAGCGGGAGGCGGAGGCAGGAGACTTGCAAGTTTAAAACCAGCCTCAGCAATTTAGGGAGTTGCTAAGCAACTCAGTGATACCCAGTCTCTAATAAAATACAAAATAGGGCTGGGGATGTGGCTCAGTGGACAAGTGCCCCTGAGTTCAATCCCCGGTACCTGCCCCCCCCCCCAAAAAAAGTAGGCATGGCCAAGCACACAGGCACAAATGAAAAAAATAATAATAAAATTAACTCTCGCTCTAACAAAAGTTGTCCTTCATCAGAATCTGAGTGCTTTTATTCAATAGGTGAGTGTGTCCAACATCTGGCCTGTGATTAATCCATTTGCTGCACCAACAAGACAATGATTTATAAATCCTTTTTGGACCATAGATGTCTGAGAATTGCTAAAAACTAAAGCTCATCCCCCCAAAACCAAACCATATGTACACTCCAAATTTTACACATAATTGCTCAGAATTCTCAGGCCTCCATAAGATTCATTTCATCAGTTAACTGTTGCTGAATAAGAAACCACTCCAAATGCTATGGCTTAAAACAGCATTATTTACCTTAAAATCCTTTGGCCAACAATTTAGGCTGGGCCTAGCTGGCAGTTCTTCTAGTCATGTCTGGATTCCCCAGTTCCTCTGAAGTGATCCATAAGTAAGTCAAGTATACATATCTACCTCTGGGTGTTGGTTCCTGACTAGGACACTTGTCCCAGTTCCAACTGGCCTATGATTTTCCAGCAAGTTGCTCAGACTTATTCTCATGGTGTAGACAGGTGTCCAAGACAGAGAAGGGAAATGTACAAGGTCTCATGAGGCCTAATATCAGAATTGGTGCTAGTTCCTCATGTCTTTAACAAGAGCAAGTCACAAGACCACTCCACAATCAAGGAGTTGTAAAACAGACTCTATCTATTATGTAAAGTGTCATAAAATCATATTGCAGGGGGAATTATTACAATGAAGGACAAAGAAGTGGAACAAGTTTTTCAATCAATTTACCATATCTACTGTGAATGTATTAGTCAGCTTCCCATTGCTATAACAAAATACCTCAGATGATTAACTTATTGAGAGGAAAGGCTTATTTTGACTCATGGTTCTGGAAGTTCCAGTGCAAGATCAAGTAAGTGATCCATTGCTTTGGGCCTCTGATGATGATGGCAAGAGCACATGGCAGACCAAACTGCTCATCCTATGACCAGAATGCAAAGAGAGGAAGAGGAAGGGGCCAGGATCCCATGGTCCTGATCAAGGCCATGCCCCAAAGACCTCAGGACCCCCTATAAGGCTCTGCTTTCAAAGGTTCCACTGCCTCCCAATGGCACCATCCTGGAGACAAATCCTTTAAACACATAGAACTTTGGGGGACATTTATCCAAATCGTACCTGTTAAAAATTTTCTGTAATAAAGGAAGTAATAGGGATTTTATAAGAAAAAAAACATATACCAAGAGCATACTTTTATTTGGAACATACAAGCTTAGCAATCAATAATTCTTTGTGTTCCAGAAAGTATCCTCAACCTGTCAAGTCCAGAGTCGATAGAACATCTTCATCCTGGTGGCAAGGAAGACATTTTCAACACTTTTGGTTTCTTAAAGACAAATAGACTAGAAAATAAATATGTCTCACATAGCTTAAAGTTCTCACTTTGTAACTGAACCAGGACCTCCTGGGTTATACACATATTTGGTGGAGGGAATGCTCACAATATTGATGAGCAGCAGAAGGGAGTGAAATGCTGCATACTCCAAATGTCTGTGAGTTTCATACCCGAAAGCATGAAGTGCTAACGGAGTTCAAGTCCTTCCATGTATCTCCCTCTTTAGTGAGCCTAGGTAAATTAACGCTAACATTTGCCCCTCAACCAGAGTCCTAGAAAGCAGCATTTCCACAAAGCTGAGGAAAACTTCAGAACAACAGAAAGTCCAAACAGGAACTCTTGAACTCAGAATGTTTCCTGATGTGTGAAGATTGATCCGGTGATTGCAGTAGCATCATAAATCCTGTCAATGGGTTTCAGTATGGTTCTGTTTTCCTTCCCCTAGAAAAACAACAACAGAAAATGATTGTAGGAAATTCAGTAAGTAATTTACCACAGTAACCAAGTTTAGGCAAAATAGAAGTCTTTGTTTGTATGTATTTAGTTCACATCAAATCTGACTCTCCCATTACCAAGGGTATGTATATCTAGCTAGAAGAGATTTTCTTTGATACTCTCATGCTATACTTCATCTCACATGCTCTTTTCCCCCCTTCCTATAACAGAACTGGTATAATGGCTGCATTGGTAAGGATGAATGCTCCAACTCAACCCAACTCCCTCTCTGCATCCTGTATTAGTTTCCTATTGCTGCTATAACAGATTGCAACAAATTTACTGCCTAAGATTTTCTCTTAGAGTTGTAGAGCTCAGACATCTGAAGTGGGTCTCATTAGAATAGTCAAGGCATCAACAGACTACATTCTCTTTTGGAGGCTCTAAAAGAGAATCCATCTCTTGTATTTTCTAGCTTCTGTGGGCTGCTGCCATTCCATACTCCTTGTCTTCTTCCATTTTCAAATCCAGCAGTGACTGGCAGCGTATTTCTCCTGTCACACCAATCTGACACTCATTCTTCTTTTGCCTTTCATTTCCATGTTTAAAGACCTCTGTGATTACATGGGACACTAGATAATCTAGAATAACCTCCCAATTTTGAGGTCAGCTGATTTAGGAAGTTTAATTTTCTTAATTCCTCTTTGCCATTCAACAACATAGTCATAGGTTTCAGGGATTAGGAAATGGATGTCTTTAGGGACTATAATTCTGCCTACAACAAACCCAAGCTCATCCTACCACTTTTCTTAGGCTACCTTAGATATTGATGCCCTGAGGTATGAACCAATTCTTCCAAGAGAAGCTCTGTAGTACATACTTATGATCATATTAAGCAACTGTTTTTAAGGGAAAAAAAATGGATCTTTCCAATGCAAATTCTGGAAATATCAACTGTATCATCATTAAAATGTAAAAGAATGTAACAGGGTTTTTTTGTATCAACTATAGGAAGGATCTCTTGAGAAAGTATAGTTGGGGTATATTTCTACATTATTGATAAACTATACTCAGACAATTAAATGTTTAATACTTAATTATTGATTTACTACATTCCTTGATTTACTACAAACTCCCTACAAGTGATCAATGTCTTGGGTTAATTTGTTATAATTACTAAATAAGTATAAGCAAGATCAGTCTTTGCTTTCAACTTGTAAACTAGAACAAAAATGATCCTGTCCATCTGTAAGTGAGGATTTGCAGGACATGAGGATTCTTCAATTGCTGTAATCTAATTCTCTATACTCTCAGAACAGCGAGCACAGTCCAGTCCAGTACATAGCAAGATATGGCAGGGTGAAGGAAGGCATTCTAAAGCCAGACAAAACGAAACACTGAATTTAAAAATATAAAAATTAAAAATGAGAAAATTTTTTTAAAAGCTGGAAAGAAAGAAAATGGTAGCTATTGCAAAGAAATGGGAGAGAGCAATTTCCTTGTGGATTTAACAATGGTTAAATAGTAGCTGCCTCCTCCTCCTCCTCCTTCTCTTCCTCCTCCTCCTCCTTTTTTCTTTTCTGGATACAACTTAATTTGAAACATTGGTATAAAATAGCACAATGTTGCTTTTGGAAGCATAAGAATTAGGCAAGTAAATTAATGCTAACTTAGAAGTAAGATCATTAGAAAACCATCTAATGGAGTATCTATGTCTCCATTAAGAAATGCTTGCTCAAAAACAGTGGGGCAATATGTAGCTATTCCCATTATAGGTAGAAATTTGAGAGGAAGATATAAATAGTCATGAGTTATTGATAAGTTCACTACTTATATAGTTTGTGAACATTAACTGTATTCATATAAATCATAAGTCTTCCAATATATGCTGGTAATGGAGTTCTGGTAATGTACTGCATAAACAAATAATGTATCTATACTTTCCTATGCAGCAGGGATACTATGTACTGTCTGAGAAATTAGGGAGCAGGGAATCATATTATTGTCTCCACCTCAAGTCACTTCTGATCTAGGAGAACTTTCCACCCCGAATGATCTAGTTGAGTTTTTCCATCAGACATCCATCTAGTCACCAACTTGGAATATCATTCCCATTTTCCCCCTAGAATGATTCCTACTCCACATTGAGTTGTGAATCTAGACACCATTCCATCTAAGAAACACTTCCTGGCACTAGCCCTCCTATATATTCCTATAATATGGTGTGCTCCCTTTTATCACTGAAGTTGACATACTGTATTATAAATACCTGTTTATTTGTTCTCCATCACCACAACCACAAATGAGTCTTCCCACTACCTGAAGGCCAGGTCCCTATTTTTTTTAATCATTGTACTCTCAATGTCTGACACAGTGAGTGATCAATAATTTTTAGCTTAATAAACAGATAAACTGGTATAAATAAAGAAGGAATGGATGGAAGAAGTGTGGGAGAAAAGATAATAATGCTTATTCCCAGTCAACCATAAAGCTTTTTAAAGAAAAGTACCACCTCTCACCTTCCCTGATCTATAAAAATGGCATTATTGACAGACCCTGGCCATTGTCAGCATACTCCATTTTCACAGAATAGCATATATTATACAGTGCACTCCTGTGTAAACTAAGAATGATTCTGATGGGCATGGTGGTACACTACCCATAATCCCCACAGCTCCAAGGCTGAAGCAGGAGGATCGAAGATTGAAAGCCAGCCTCAACAAAAGTGAGTCACTAAGCAAATCAGTGAGACTCCATCTCTAAATAAAATACAAAATTGGGCTGAAGATGGGGCTCAGTGGTCTAGTACCCCTGAGTTCAATACCCGGTACCACCCCCCCCACACACACGAAAAAAGAATGATTCCACTCAATCACTAGCAAGTAACCAATATGACTGTAAAAAGAAAGTTTGAGAGATCTAACTAATTGCTTCTACAAAACAATAAGGGTAAGTAGTGGGGTGATATCTTCTGATTTCAGTATGACTTTTTGATTGCCACCATACCCAGCTTCTGATCATCTCTTAAAGGTCCTGCTCTTAATATTCCAAAACAATGTTGAGCTGGGGGTATAGCTCAGTGGTAAGGCACTTGCCTACCATGCGTGAGGCCCTAGGTTCAATAACCAGCACCACAAAATAACAATGATAAGGACACTTTAAAAAGCAAGTTTGGGACCTTGTGGATAGTTAATAAAACGAATGACTGGTGTAGATGTTGTATTTAAAGGGCAATTATCAGTGATATATTATCAACTTGAAGAAATTTCCAACTGTCTTTAACCCTAGAACATACACATTTCTTATCTTTCCTAGTGCTCATAAATAAAAGTATTGAAAACACGCAGTTCACTATGTATTTATATTGTGGCTGCTTGTGTTCCCTTAAGATATGAATTTCGAATGACTGATAAAATTGGTAAATTTCCTACAAAATGAAACTTAAAATGGAAAGACAAAATACGTACATTTAGAAAACACTGTGGTTTGGATATTGTTTGTCCCCTCCAAAACACATGTTGAAATTTAACCCTCATTATGAGATATTAAGAGGAGGACCTTTAAGAGGTGATCAGAAGCCAGGCATTGTAATCCCAGCAACTCGGCAGGCTGGGGAAGGAAGTCCCAAGTTTGAGGACAGATCCACCAACTTAATGAGATTCTGTCTCAAAATAAGAAATAAAATGGGCTAGGGCATGACTCAGTGGTAAAACTCTGGGTTCAATCACCCATACCAAAAATAAATCAATAAACAAATAAAAAGAGGTGGTCAGAGCTCTGGCCTCACAAATGGGTTAATTCATTTGTGCAATTAATGGGTTATCTCCAGAGTCGGACTGCTCTGAAGGTCAATTTCAGTAGGTTCATCACACATTCCCTAAGTCTTGCCACACGAGATCCTTCACTACAACAGGACTCTGCCAGGAAGAAGGCCATCACCAGATGTGGCCCCTTGGACCACAGCTGTGAGCTAAAATAAACCTCTCCTTTTCATAACTTACCCTGTCTGTGGTATAGCATTATTAGCAACAGAAAAAGACCAAGAAATAAAAATAAATAATTCAGATGCACTATAAAGTAAATACAAAAGAAAACAACTAGGACCGAGGGACAAGACTGGATGTGACCACCAGCTAAAGGATGTAGCAACATAATGCCCTAAGCCAGTGACTCTTGATCAGGGAAGATTTGCCCCTTGGGATACATTTGGCCACATCTGGAGACATTTTGGATTGTACCAACTGGGGAGAGTACTATTAGCCTCTAGTGGACAGAAGCCGGATACTGCTAAGTTTCCTGCACACAACACAAGCTCCCCACAACAAAGAATTATCTGGTTTGAATTTGAGTGAGGTTGAGAAACAAACACATCAGAAAATTATACAATACAGGAGTTTATTAAAATAAATGATAATAGTCACTTAAAGTTTCCTCTCAATTGTACTTTGTACCAAATTGTTATTAGACGGTTGTGTCCCATTTAAGGGTATGACCCTTTAGAATGTACAGACTGTGAATAATTGGAAATAGAATCTATCACGTATTCCTATTCTGCTTATACAAGTCACATTTTGCTATTAATCTGTTTTCCACCCATTCACAAGATCTACAAATAATTCATCTTTATTTTTATGTTTATACATATTTTTTTGAAGCTAGGTTCTATGTCTTGGGCAAGTATCAAGAAAATCTTCCTGGATAAAAAATGCTTCACTAATACACTGTCTAGTAAACAGGCTAAAAAAGAAAACTGAGGGGCTAGGGTTGTGGCTCTGGGGCTGGGGTTGTGGCTCTGGGGCTGGGGTTGTGACTCAGCGGTAGAGTGTTCGCCTAAGCATGTGGGCAGCCCAGGTTTGATCCTCAGCACCACGTAAACATAAATGCATTGCATTGTGTACAACTAAAGCAAATAAATAAATATTTTAAAAAAAAAAAAGAAAAGAAAACTGAATGGAGATTAAGTTAAATGTTCTGCATAATTAAGTCAGTTCTCAATTATGTCCTAAAATAAAACCTCTAAAAGTTAAACAACGCATAGAAAAATATCAAATATACTAAAAATACAAATCCCACAAAATTCAACCAACGAGCCAAAACTCTTACATTACCAACATCAAACTATCCCAAAGGCTCAACATGTTTTAATAATATGCATTTTATAGTTAGAAATGTGGTAAAAATGAAGAATGAAGGATTCAGAAGTAAAAAATAAACAACCTTGAATTCACTTCAGAGTAGACAACAGTTAGAAAAGGAAAAGGTGCTGGATATGAAGTTAGAACGGTCATAAAGAGTGGGAAACTGAGAAGCAAGTTTTTGTGGTGAGAAGAGTTTATTTTCGTGAGGCTGCATTGAATGAAATGACACAGTGAGCCATTTTGTGTGGTCCTGTTGGTATTTCCATTGGATAGGCACCATGCTCATTCTACAACATGCTCTTGAGCCAAATATGACAAAATGTGACTGTAAGCAAAAATACGTACATATACATATACACACATACGTAATATTGTTTGTTATTTGAATTTCAAAATAAGTATTATATTCAGAATAAATACCACATGCTAGTTAAGTATTTAAAAACACATCTACTATGGTTATAGATGGGCATCGCTTCAGTCTAAACATTTTCTAAATGTTTTTCAATGAGAAGTTTTAAAATAAAATGTTTTCATTCATTAACAAGCTCATTTAACAAATGCATTAAAATCTACTTTTATAATATATAGTCTGACAACTAAAAGAAAAAAAATCTGTGTTATTGTATTATAATCTGAAAATGGAGAAAAATATGGAAAATCCTCAGAAAAAAATAATTTTATGCATAGCCAGTAGTTTCACTCTTTTCACCAACAAAATCTTTTCCCAGAAATACTAATACAAAGTTAAGGATGTTAGAATTTCCTTCCTGAGGGAGTGACAGGAAGCAAGACCCAACTGTCAATTCTTTTTTTCTTTTTCTTTTTTGGTCTACTAAGAGAGAAAAATTGTTCTCTGTCTTATTGTGCTATGTCAATTCTTTGAGTAATGAGAAATTAACCATGCTCAGACTACTTCTAAATCACTGCCTTTCTCAATTCTGGAAAATTCTCTGCAGTTTTTCTGTTTCATCAAATATGGCAATCACCATTCATCTCTACCTTTTCCGTTCCCTCTTCTGGAACTCCTCATAAGACAAATGTTATCCCCCTGCCCCTTACTCTGCTTTTTTAAAACTCCTTTTCCTTCTTTTTTTTTTTTTTTTTTTTTTAACATTTCTTCCCTGTGTGCCTACATTCTTGTTGTATCTTCAGACCTATCTACCTTTCAGTTTCAGTTCACTAATTGTTCCTTCCACTGGGCCTGACACACAATTAAACCTATTGTATGAGTTAGCATTCCAGAGAAATAGAGCCAATGGAAGGTAAACAGGTTGGTTGGCAGAGAGATATTTATTATAAGAATTGGTTCATACAACTATGGTGGCTAAGTAGCCCCACAGTCTGCCATCCATAAGCAGGAGAACCAGTGGTGTATTTTAATCCCAAGTCCAAAAGCCCAAAAACCAGGATGAAGTTTATGGTGTAAGCACTTGAGTCCAAAGGTCTAACTACCAGGAGTGCTGATATCTAGGAGCAGGAGAAGATGGGCATCTCAGCTCAATCAGAGATCAAATTTACCTTCCCCCTACATTTTTCTTCTTATTGAGTCCTCACCAGATTACATGGTGCCCAGCCATATTAATGGGGGTGATCTTCTTTACTCAATCAATTCAAATGCTAATCTCATCCAGAAACACTCTCACAGACACTCCAGAAATAAGGTTGTACTAGCTATCTGTGCATCCCTTTGTCCAATCAAATGGACACATCAAATTAATCATCACATCTATACAATGCATTTTGCATTTCCAGTAACTGTATTTTTCATTTTTAGAAGTTCTCTGTAGTTATTTTTCAAATCTGCCTTGCCTTTAGTACAGTACTTTTTGTTTTATATTCCTTCTTTTATGTTCTAATTTAATTTCATTTAAAGTATTAGTTGATGATTTTTGTTCATTTGTTTGTTTACCATTAAATCATGGAAGAAAAAAATTCCAGCCAATGGAGTGAATTGTGCTGACATGAGACATTGCCTCTCACTTCAAACACATGCTTAAATAAAACAGTACAACCAAACAAAATTAAATAACTGAGTTATAAATTAAGAACAAGAAATCTGTAGGTGTTATAAATGAAGAGGAAATTTGAAGAGTGGTGTGATGACTTTAATCCCACACTAATAATAATAATAATAATAATAATACATTGAAGGCCTGATCCCCAATACCTCAGAATGTGACCTGACTTGGAAACAGGTTTGTTGCAAATCTAATTAATAAATAAGGATTAGATTATACTGCAGTAGGGTGGGGGCTTTGTAAGAATATTTAAATCAAAGAATTCCACTGAATTCTGAGCAGATTTTATTCCCCCTATAGTTCTGAGAATCAAACCCAGGATCTTATGTATGTGAGGCAAGTGCTGAACAGAATTTTTTTAAAAAATGTATGCATAATATATTCTGGCAACTAAAGAACATTAATTCAAAGAGGAAAATGTTAAAAGCATTGGAAGACTGGAGAGGAAAAGTCTAAATAACTGCAGAGATAAAACAATTAGACTGAAAGTAGACTTCTTGAAAGTAATAATGGATGCCAAAAGAGGGGAGAACAAAATTTTTGAAATGCTGAGACAAAAATTCAACTGCTAACCTAGAAGTGTCTACCAACTATCATTCAAAGATAAAAGTAAAATAAAAATCTTTTCAGATTACTAAACAGTTAAGAGAATTTAGCAGTGACAGATCCCCAAACAAGGGAGTTTTGTCAGGAATTAGGAAAATTACTTCTGAAAAAAAGTTAACAATGGAAGAAGGAAAAACTAGTAAAAAATTAAAATAAATTTTAGAAATGTCTAAAATAATAGCGATAATGACATAATATAGTATGTACATTTTAGAAGGTAGACAATAACATGGAAGATAAGGGTGAAAAAGATCAGAGTTGGAGTTAAGAAATTCTAAGTTTCTTGTACTATTTGAGAGGAAACAAAAGATGCTTGTTAATTTTAGATCATTAAATTAAGTATAAATTTATTTTTCACTTCAAAGTAACCACTTAAGTAATAGAAATTATCTATATTTCCAAACATGTAAAGAAAAAAATAGTTAAAATCGTAATAAAAAATTAAAAGATAGCATAAGTAATTTTGAATGTCTTTATTCATATATGCAAATAGTTAAATTCACCAAGAACAAAACAGAGATCCATACAAAGACTAAAAATAAAACCAGCTACATGCTGATTATTTCAATTAGCCCAATGTTTGAGTTTTAGATGTTCTCTATAAGTTCTGGATATTAACTCCTTATCAGATACATGAATAACAGATGTTCTCAGAATTTTCAGTTCTGTAGATCACCTTTGTACTCTGTAGATAGTGTCTTTTGATACACAGATGCTTTTTATTTTAATGAAGTCCAATTCATCTATTTTTTGTTGTTGTTGTTGTTGCCTGCATCTTTGATACCACATCCAAGAAGCCATTGGAAACACCAATGCAGCAAAACTTTTGTCTTGTTTTCTTCTAATAGTTTTGTAGTCGTGGTTCTGATATTTATGCCTTTGACCCATTACGAGTTAATTTTTGTTTACAGTGTCAGGAAAGGATCTAAATTCATCATTTTGCATGTGGATAGCCAGTTTTTTCCCAAACTCATTTGTTGAAAAGACTGTCATTTACCAATTGAATGGTTTTGGTACCTTGTCAAAAATCATTTGTCCATATAGCTAGGGCATTATTTCTGGGCTCTTTATTTTGTTCCCTTGGTCTGTCTGTCTTTGTGTTAATACCATCCTGGTTTGATTACAGTAACTTTGTAGTAAGTTTTGAAATCAGGAAATGTAAGCCCTCTGTCTTTACTTCTTTTTCAAGATTGTTTTGGCTACTCCGGGTTCCTCGACGTGTCATATTAATTTTTTTTTTTTTTTTTTTTTTTTTTTTTTTTGGTACTGGGGATTGAACTCAGGGGCACTCAACCACTGGGCCACATCCCCAGCCCTTTTTTGTATTTTATTAGAGACAGGGTCTCACTGAGTTACTAAGTGCCTCGCCATTGCTGAGGCTGGCTTTGAACTCGAGATCCTCCTGCCTCAGCCTCCCAAAGTGCTGGGATTACAGGCGTGCGCCACCGCACCCGGCTATGTCATATTAATTTTAAGGTGTGTTTTTCTCCCCACACACAGAGGGATTGAACCCATGGGCACTTTAGTCCTTAGCTGCAACACCAGCCCTTTTTTATTTTTTGAAACAGGGTCTCACTAATTTGCCCAGGCTGGTCAGGAATCCTCCTAACCCTCCTGGGTAGCTAAGATTACAGGCACATACTACCATGGCTAGAAAGATGGGTTTTTTTTTTTTTTTCTTAAATAAAATATTTATTGTGATTTTGATAAATATTTCTTTGAACCTCTAGATCACTTTGGGTAGCACTGACATCTTAATAAGCCTTTCAATTCTTATAAAAATCCATGTACAAAAAGGATGAGCTTTCATTTATTTACAGCCTCTTAAATTTCATTCAGCGATATTTTATAATTTTATTGTATAGGTCTTTCACCTCCTTGGTTATTTCTTAGATACTTTATTGTTTTCTATATTACTGTAATTGGAGTTGTCCTTTTAATTCCCTTTTAATATGTCTCATTGTTTGTTAAAGAAATTCAACTGATTTTTGCATGATGACTTTGCATTTTCTTCGTGGAATTCATAAAGTTCTAACATTTTATGTGAATTTTTTAGAAATTCTACATATAAGATCACATCATATATGAAGAGAGATCATTTTAATTCTTCCTTTCTAATTTGTATGGCCTCATTTTTCTTGACAAATTGCTCTGCTAGGACTTCCATTACTATGTTAAATGGAAGTGTGGGAAAATGAACATTTTTGCTTTATTCCTAATCTTAGAAGGAAAGCTATTGGTCTTTCATGATTTAATATGATGTTGCTCTGGGTTTCTCATATGTGACTTTTACTATGGTGAGATTATTTTTTTCTATCCCTAGTATAGTGTTTTTATCATGAAAGTGTGTTGACTTTTGTCAAATGATTTTTCTGTATCATTTAAGAGAATCATGTTTTCCCCTTTATTCTATTAATGAATTGACTTTCATACGTTGAATCATCTTTGCATTCTAGCAATAAATCTCATCTGGTCATGGCATAGAATCCTTCCAATATGTTGTTGAATTTAATATTTTGTTGGAGATTTTAATATCAATATTCATAAGAGATATTGGTCTATTGTTTTCTTGCCTTGTACTGCTTTTATCTGGCTTTGATATCAGGTTAATCCTGGCCTCAGAGGATGAGTTAGGGAGTATTCCTTCTTGAAAAAGTTTGAGGATTGGTGTTAGTTCCTCTTAAATACTAGGTAGAATTCACTAGTAAAGCCATTGGGTACAGAGCTTTTCCTTATTTTATTACTAATACAATCTTCTTAATACTTACATATCTATCCCTGAATAGTTATAAATCTACTGAATCTTTGTGATTCAGTCTTGGTAGGTTTTTTGCTTCTAGGAGTTTGTCCATTTAATCTAGGTGTTCAAGTTGTTGGCATACAATCATTCATAGAACTCTCTTATAATTCTTTTTATTTCTGTCAAATCAGTAGTGATGGCCCTGCTTTTATTTCTGATTTTGATAATTTGAGCCTTCTCTTTTTCTCTTAGTCAATCCAGCAACAGAATTGTTAATTTTCTTGCACTGCTGGCAGAATCAATTTGGGGTTGTATTTTTTTTCATTTTCTTAATTATTTTCCTGTCCTCTATTTCATTATAATCTTTATTTTTTGTTGATTTGAGATCATTCTTATTTTTAATGTAGTCATTTACAGGTATAAATTGGTTACCTTACTATTGTATTCAGTGAATACCATCTGTTATCTTTTATTATTCATCTCTATCTTAGTCTGCTCAAGCTACCATAAGAAAATACCATAGACTGGGTGGCTTAAACAATGGAAGTGTATTTTCTCAAGATTCTGGAACTGAAAGTCCAAGATCAAGATGCCAGCAGATTTGGTGTCTGACGAGGGCTCTCCCTGTAGGTGGCAGATGGCCACCTTCTTTCTATGCTCATATGCCCTCTACTTCTTGCATGTGCAGGGGTAGGGGAAGCACAAGCTCTCTAGTGTCTTTTTCTGAAAGGACTTTATTCCTACTAGATCAGTGCCCCACCTTTATGACTTCATTTAACCTTACTTCCTTCCTTAAAGGCTTCATCCCCCAAAATCCCTAACTAGAGGTTAGAGATTTCACATATGACTTTAGAAGGGGCAGAAATACTCAGTCCATAACATTCTGCCCCTGCATCCACCAAATTCATATCCTTTTACTATACAAAATACACTTATTACATTCTAATAACCCCAAAAGTCTTTACCTCATTCCAGTCTCAACATTTTAAGTTCAAAGTCCATGACTCATCTAAATATCATCTAAATACAGTATAGGTAGAACTTCACAGTGGAACAGGCATAGAACAGACATTCTTATTTCAAAAAGAAGTCAAAAGGAAAAAAAAGGGGTAACAGATCTCAAGCAAGTCAAAAACCAACAAGGCAAGCACAATTCAGTCACACACACACACACACACACACACACACACACAAACACACACATGTTTTAGTTGTTGATGAACCTTTATTTTATTTATTTATTTTTATGTGGTGCTAAGATTTGAACCCAGTGCCTCACACATGCTAGGCAAGCGCTCTACCACTGAGCTACAACCCCAGCCCAGCACTATTAGACTTTAAGGCTCAAATCTTCTTTAGTTTGAGGCTTTGTCTTCTCGCCCACTGGGACAGAGACCCTATAGCACCCTGAAACTTGGCTAAGCAGTTGTCATCTGGCCTACTGACCAAGGGAGCAGTCTTGATGACCTTGAAATTGCCCTTGGGATCATTCTTTCCTTTTCTTGAAAAAAGTGCACATTTGCAGCTGAGTAACTCCATTATCCCAACCTGTAGAATCCAGTAACTCTGACAGCCTTCTTCTATTTCATCTGGTCTCCATCCCTTTCAGTACAAACTGGCAATATTTCTGTCTATATAATCATATAATCACTTTATTGAGTGATACTCCAACCACACACTTGGTGTTCTTTTTAAAAAGATGCTCTTGGGCTGGGATTGTGGCTCAGCGGTAGAGCACTCGCCTAGCACATCAGCAGCCCGGGTTTGATTCTCAGCACCACGTAAAACTAAAAACACATTGTATACAACTAAAATAAATAAATAAATATTTTTTAAAAAGATGCTCTCTCAGTTTTCACAATATGGATAGACTGAGAATTGTCAAAATCCAGCTCTTGTTGCTTAACAATGCCTTCAACTCATTTTTTTTTTTTTTTTTCTTGCATTTACTATACGCAGTCAGGAGAACCCAAGCCATATCTTCAACATTTCACTTTGAAATCTCCTCAGCTAAATGTCCAATTTCATCAACCCCAAGTTATATCTTCCACAAAACACTAAAACACAATTTACCCAAGTTTTTTGTCACTTTTTAGCCAGGATTACCTTTTATCCAGTTTCCAATGATCTGTTCCAAGGCTCATTAGAATAGCCTTTAATTTCTGTCAAAGGCTCAGTAGAATTGCCTTTAATGTCCATATTTCTACCACATTCTGTTCATGATTATTGATATATTCTCTAAAAAGATGGAGTGTTCTTTCCAGGTCTCTTCTTTTTCACCCTTCACCAGAATCATTTTATTCATTTATTTGTTTGTTTGTTTGTTTGTTTAGGTACCAAGGATTGAACTCCAGAGTGCTTAGCCACTGAGCCACATCTCCAGCCCTTTTTATTTTATTTTGAAATAGGACCTCACTAAATTGCTTAGGGCCTCACTAAGTTGCTGAAGCTAGCTTTGAACTTGTGATCTTCCTGCTGTAGCCTTTTGAGTCACTGGGATTACAGGCGTATGCCACCACACCTGGCCAGAATCACTTTTAATATTGATATTTCTATTAACAGTCCCTTCACTGCAGTCTAGGCTTTTCCCTCCAGTTTCTACCCACTACCCAGTTCCAAATCCACTTCCACAATCTTTACGTATTTGCTACAGCAGCACATCATTTCACGATACCAAAATCTTTCTTAGTCTGCCTGAGTTGCTACAACAAAGTGTCACAGATTTTGTACGTTAAACCTCAAAAATTAATAATCTTGTGATTTGGAACCTGGAAGCTGGAAAGTGCAAGATCTAAGTTTGGCAACATTTGGTTTCTTCTAAGTGCTGTTTCTGGCTTGTAGATGGTTATCTTCTCACTGTGTCCTCACATGGTCTTTCCTTGGGATGTGTACCTGGACAGAGAGAGCGAGAGAGAGAGCAGTAGGGGGTGGGGGGAGAAAGAGAGGAAAAGAGAGAGGGCCCTTCTCTTTTTATAAGGACACTAACTCTATGAGATCAGGAGCCCTTACATATAACCTCATTTAACCTTAATTAATTCCTTAAAAGCCCATATCCAAAGACAGCCAAACACGTGAATTTCTAAGTGAAATGTTAAGGCATCAACATAGGAATTTTGGAGGGGTGCAATATTCAGTCCATAACAGTCTCTAAGTATTTTCTAATTTCCCTTGTGATTTCTTCTTGATCTATTGGTTGTTTAAGAGTACATTTTTTTTTCTACAATAAATTTTTAGTCTTCCATTTGTTATTGATTTCTAAATCCATCCTGTTGTGGTCAAAGCAAACATTGTCTATGATATGTTATCTTTTTAAATCTAGTGGGACTTAATTTGTGACATAAGATATGGTCTATCCCGGACAATGTTCCATGTTCACATGAGAAGAATGAGTATTCTATTGTCATATAGAGTGTCCTGTACTTGTCATTTAAGACTAATTGATTTATTATGTTGCTCAAGTCCTCTACATCCTTACTTATCTTACTTGTTTGATTGCTCTACCTATTTCTCAGATTGGGTTAAAAAATAAGTCTCCAACTATTGTCATAGAAATGTTTATTTCTCCCTTCTGTCAATTTTTGCATCATCTATTTTGAGGTATCTTATTAGGTAAGTAAATGTTTACAATTGCTATATCTTCTTAATATGAAGAATCTTTTGTTAATATGAAATATCATTCATTGTCCCTTTTTAAAAAACATTTTAGCTGTAGGATTGAACTCAGTACCTCACACATGCCAGGCAAGTGCTCTATCACTAAGATACAACCCTAGCCCTTCTTCTTTGTCTATTTGTAAAGTTTTTCATTTAAAGACTTTTTTGTCTAATATTAGTATAGCCACCTCTGCTCATTTTTTATTACTATTGGCATGGAATATATTTTTCCATCATTTTACTTTCAACCTTTGGTGTCTTGGAATCTTCAGTCTTTTTTCTACTTTTCAGACTCAATAATTTCCATTATCCTCTCCTCAAGTTTGCTGGTTTTTTCTTCTATATATTCTAATTGCATTTGACTACCTCCAGTGTATTTTTCATTTCAGTTCTTGTCTTCTTAAGCTCTATAATTTCTTTTGGTTTCTTAGGTTTTCTATCTCTTTATTGATATGTCTTTTAAAATTTTTTCTCATGTGATATTTTGTATTGACTTCTGTTTTCTTCATTTTCTCCACATTTCCTTTAGTTCTTTGAGCATTTCTAAAGCAGTTGTTTTAAAGTCTTTGTCTAGTCAGTCTGACATCTAATCTTTCTGATAGGACAGCTCCTGTTAGATCATTTTCCCCCTTGGAATGGGCCATACTTCTCTGTTTCTTTTTGTGCTTTGTGATTGTGTTGTTATTGTTGGAAACCAGATATTTGAATCTAATAATATGGTAACTCTGGAATTCAAATTCTCTTTTCCCCCCAAGTTCTGCTATTTATTATTTATTTATTTTTAGTTTCATTTATTTTTTATTGTTGTAGGCTCCCTGTGCGCAAAGGCTTAGCCTGAAGTGTAAGCTAAAGGTCTTCTCAGGTCTTTTCTGAATTTCTCTCTTTTCCTAGTCATGTTCTGTCACTTTCCAATTTGCCCTGTAGATGCAGTTGCTTTCCTCCTAAAGTCCCAGTCTTGAATGTCTCACTCCACAAAGGAGAAAAAGAAAAAAAGGAAGAGGAACAAATAAAGAAGATGCCAGCCCTTTAAGTTCCTAGCAGTTACCTCAGCTGAGGGGGAGGAACTTTCAACAAAAGGGCGAGGTACAACAATGACTGTCCACCTCTGTGTCTGCACCTCTGTGATCAGAGTGGTAATTAACAATCAGAAGACAGATCCCTGATAGTTGGAGAGCAGGGTCTTTATTATCCACTGTGGCTCTCTCCAGCTACACACAAGCTGCTCCAGAAAATGCACAGGTGCCTGCCATGAGGCTCAGGGGTGATGAATAGCTGGTACTGCGCCAAGAGTGATAGTCACTGAACTTCACTGCTGTGTACCATCCAAGAGTTTGCCTGGAAGTGGCAAGCGTTCACTGGGCTGCAGAGTTCCAAAATAGCTCTTTCAGACAGGTTCTGCCTGTGAGATTGTTGTCTAGGTAGGAAGAGGGGTGGATGGATTCCTGGTGCTTCCTACTCTTCCATATTCCCAGAATCCTCCTCCCTGGTTAAGTATATTTAAGAAATACTAAGTCCATAAATACCAACATTTTTATGAACTGAGGTATTTTCTTTATTTTAAAGTAAAGAGAAAAAAAAAGATTAATATAACCACCTGCTTCTACTTGGAAGAAATTCTACAGTACAAATGCATCTATATGGAATAGTGCTTCATGACATCACCTGAAAGTCAGGGCTGATCTCACATCATTACTGTATCATACAAATATTATTCCTAATGATGCCAAGTTTTTGTGATTCAAGATGTTGAATATGAGGGGAGAGAATGAGATCCTTAAGTGAGAGAAAGTGAGATGCATGTGAATTCTGGACTCTGGGAGAACTGAAGTTCATGCTACACCATGGAACACGTATGGAATGTAATTTATTCATTCACTCCTTCACTTAACCATTTGTTCAACAAATACTGTGTGCTATTATACCCTAATTACTGTCCTAGACATGGAGTGTAAACAGTGAACAAAAAGAGTCTCTTTCTCATGAAGTCTGCATGCATGTAGGCAAAAGAAAAAAAGTAGACATGACAAATAAATTATACCCTTTGTTCAAAGGTGGTAAGTTCTATGAAGAAAATATAAAGCAAGGAAAGAGAATATGGAGTGACAGGATGCGGGGAGGTACTGCTAGTTCTTACAGCGTGTTTAAGGAAGACCAACCTCACTGCAGTAAATACTCTATTGTATTTGAATCATTCATTCAGGAGTCAAACCTTCCTGTCCAACCTGCTAATGTACAATACTGAAATTAGCCTAACTTTCTCCACCTGGAGATGCTTTTGATCTTTTTCCCTTATTAAATTAAAATGTACCAAAATCCTGTGCCTGATACTTAATGGATCAGGCAATGTACAAAAACCTGAATAAATGTCCACCATCCTCACCCCTCCCCTTAGAGCTGTATACAGTTATTAGAGTGATTCTTTAAAGGACTTGTTAAAATGCCAAAATAGTGCCACAGAAAACACGTCAAATAAAGATTTAAGTTTTCTTTGTGAAAAAAAAAGTGTTTAACGAGGGTTTATGGGGTTTTATAAAAACACCTTAACACCTTCCAGACCTAAGGGAGAAAAAGCTCTATTTAAGTATCATACACCAATAGCAGACCACCCAATGCTGACGACTAGAAGCCTCTAACAGACCCATCCTTAGGAGCCTATGTGGAGACCCTTAATTTTATGGCCATTTTAATTGTATTTGGGTTATTACCTCATGCTCCAGCAAACACCTAGAGTATTTAATAAAAATGAGTGCAGAACACTGTTCCAGTTAAAGTATGTATTAACCAAAATCATAAACTAAGTATGTTTCACCATAAATTAACTGGGTGTTTAGTGTTTTGCCTTTAAGTTGTATTTATTTTCTTACAGCATGGTATGCTTCAATATGTACCAAATCAATGTTAATTGACTTAGCATTTAGACAGACTCTGCTATCTCCAGTCCATACACCCACCAACCTACCTATCCTGGATGTTAGGGAGTGATAAGTATGGCTAATCAACTCTGCAGAATGACTATAAAATATCACCAATATTATAAAACAAAACGAATCTGGAAAAGAAAAAAAAAACCCTGCATTTTGTAATTATCTAGAGTCTCCCTATAATACTACTACTTATATCAATATTGGTTCTGATACAAAAAGTTAGGGTCTTCCACAGCAAACAAAAGAAAATCTTGCAAAAATAAAAATCCTCCCTCATTTTGTATTTTCATACAATATCAACAATGGATTTTTAATTTTTGCTTCAGTGTTCTGCAGAAAAAAAAAGTTAATAGGTACAGAAAACATTCAGAATTTAGAAATATGATGTTCACTGCCACCACTGTCCACCTAGACTTTCTAGCCTAACTCCTTAATTACTGAATGTGTAGCTGCTTCTATTTCCTTACCTCATCAATCCACAACCCATTAAATTTAGCATCTGTGCAATCCTCTCCCTGCTACTCATATTGCACTGAAAGAGTTGTTGTTTAAGTTCCTCGAAATCTCCCAATTGCCAAAATCACTGATCTCTTTTCAGTTCTCAATTGATTTGACTTCTCTGTAATTTCTACCTATGGGATACATCCTCCACGAAACTCCTCCTTGGGCTTTTCACCACCACCATTCTGGTTTTCATCCCACCTGTCAGAGCCCCTTCTCAGTCTTCTACACTGGCTCTTTTTTCTCTGAACATCTCAATGATGGATGATCTCACATCATCCTATGCAGCCTTCTCTTTCCACTCTGCAGATACTCTCTGGTACTTTCCTTTAACCCCCACATAGGTTGTCAGATTAAAATTACATGACGTTCACTGGGTTTTAATTCCAGATAAACAGCAAATTTTGTAAGGAATAGCATCTGTGAAATAGTGAAGTTTAGCTGAACACAACTTATTTTATCTTGCAATCCCACCTCTACATCTGATCAAACATCAAGCTCCTAAACATGCCTCTAGTCTCTTCACCTCCTGTTATGCTCCATCACCTCCAGCCAAGACCTATCCACAACGGTCCCTTGCCTGGACCTCTAAAACAAATTCCCATCCAGACTCACAGAATGCTCATGGCCCCCTAAAATCTATCTCTACATGGCAATCGGAGTGATCTTTTTTTAAAACCATGAAATGGATCAGTTTGTTCTTATTTCCCCTCAACAAATCCCTTGTAATAACCCCTCATTCTGGTCTCTGCCTACCTCTTTGTCATACTTTTTAGAGATCCTATTGAGTTTGCTGTACTTTGGCCATAATTATTTTATTTGTATTCTTCAAACTCATTAAGAACTTCCCTGTTCTCACAATACTGTTGCCACTGCTCCAAAATTTATAGACATGTATAACAGATTTTTAAAAGTGGTTTATTGAGGTGAACTTCACATAAAATAAAATTAACCATTTAAAAAGTGGACAATTGGTGTCATTTAGTACATTTTCAATGTTGTGCAATGACCACCTTTATATTGTTCCAAAACATTTCCATTGCTTCACAGTTAAACTCCTCATGCAGGAAGCAGCTCTTCCCCATTCAGCCCTCCTCTCAGGCCCTCGCATCTATCGAACTCTCTCTGCCCCATGAACTTGGCTATTCTGGACATTTCCTATAAATGGAATCATACAATATGTGGCTTTGAGTGTCTGGCTTCTATCACTTTTAGCATATTGCTTTGGAGGTTCATTCGTGTTGTGGCATGTATCCATACTTCCCTTCTTTTGTGACTGAATAATATGTGAGTATATATCACAATTTGTTTATCCATTCATCGGTTCATGGACAGTTGGGTTGTTTCCACCTTGACTACTGTGAATAGTGATCCTATAAACATGTGTGTACATGGACTTATCCAAATCTCTCTTTTCAGTTCCTTTGGGCATATGACAAGGAGTGGAATTGTGGCATAATATAATTATATATGTACATTATATATGTAATACATAATATAACTCTAGGATTAATTATTTGGGGAAACACCAAACTACTTTCTGCAGTGACTGAGACATTTTGCATTCCCACCAGCAAATATGAAGGTTACGATTTCTCCATGTCCTCTTCAACACTTATTATATCTGGTATTTTAATTACTGCCATCCAATTCTCAGAGTGAAGACAATGTTTAGGAATAAAAGGAAATTATAGCTATCCTAGTGGATGTGAGGTGATAATCTAGTGTGATTTTGATTTTCATTTTCCTAATGACTAATGAATTTGAGCATTTTAAATGTTTTGTTGGCCATTTGTCTATCTTATTTGAAAGAATATCTATTCCAGTCCTTTGTCCTTTCTTAATTGGATTGTTTCTCTTTTTTGTGAATACTAAAAGTTCTTTATCTATTCTGGATACTAGACTTTCAGCAGACATGTAATTTGCAAACAGATCTTCCCATTCTGTAGGTTGTCTTTTCACATTGAAGCCTTTGATATGTCAAAGCCTTCAATGAAGTCTTTTGATGAAGTTCAATTAATTTATTTTTTCTTTTATGGGTATTATTTCTAAGAATCAATTGCTAAATCCCTGGTCATGAAGATTTATCCCTATTGTTTCTTCTAAGAGTCTGAACGAGCCCCAATTAGGGAGATGGCTATTGCAGTTAGCTGGAAGCCATAAGTTCCACCTGATAATAAATATGCACGTGACGCACCTGTAAATGCACGTGACGCACCCGCAAAGCTAAAGGTATATAACTGGGTGAAAGCGGTCAGAAGGGCATTCATTCAGTCAGTCGTTCAGTCGCCCAGTCGGTCGGAAGAAGAGTTCGGGTCAGAGAAGAAGAAAAGAGTCAGAGCAGCCAGAATGTAGTCCGAAGAAGAAATAAGAGTCGGAGCGGTTAAGAGTTCGGTCAGAAGAGAAGGCTGGTCAGAGTCAGGCTGAGGCTGCCGAAGAAGAAAGAAGAAAGAAGAAAAAAGAATCTCTCTCTCTTTCTCTCTCTAAGCTCTCTCTCTCTCTCTAAGCTGAAGAAGAAGAAAAAAGAATCTCTCTTTCTCTCTCTAAGCTCTCTCTCTCTCTAAGCTGAAGAAGAAAGAAGAAAAAAAGAATCTCTCTTTCTCTCTCTAGGTTCTCTCTTTCTAAGCTGAAGAAGAAAGAAGAAAAAAGAATCTCTTTCTCTCTCTCTCTAAGCTCTCTCTAAGAAAGTAAAAGTAAAAGAAAGTAAAGTAAAGAAGTAAAGAGTCAGTAGTCAGAAGAAGTAAAGAGTCAGAGATTGCTGAAAGAGCCAGGGTTAGAGTTTTGAGAGATTGCTAAAGCCGAAGAATAAAAAAACCTTCTTTCATCTTTATTCTGCCTCCGAGTTTTTCTCCCGCAGCGTTGTTGCTCCAAGTCAGGAAACAACAAGAGTCTTATGACTTTAGTTCTTATATTGGGTTATTGATCCATTTTGAGTTAATCTTTGTATATGGCATGAAGCAAGAGTCCAACTTGATTCTTTTGCACATGAATATCCAGTAGCCCTAGACTATAACAAAAAATTTCCCAGTCTCCTCCTCTCCCTTGCCTTCTCCCCTGTCTAGCTTTTATATATCTGTGTGGACTCAGGCTAAATGTTACTTCTTTATGAAAACCCTCCTTGAACACCTGCTCCATCCCTCCTACAGGAGATATGCTTGTTCCATCATCTGCTGTACTGCATTGCCACTTCATTTGTGCTCCCTGCTTCTGTGCCCTCTGCTGCATTCAGAGGCAGAATGATCTGATCCGTTTCATGCTTTAAAAAAGTTCACTCTGCCATGTAGAGAATGGATTTTAGGGTGTAATGAAGCATTCAGTGAGTCTGGTTGGAAGTCTATTTTAGAAATCCATTCAAGAGAAAATGGTGGATAGATTTCACATGCAGGTGATAGGAAATAACAGGACATAAAGGAAGCAGGACCTATGTCTGCCTGATTCACCTTGTACCTCCATTTCTCAGAACAGTGTTATATAGGTTTGTTAAATCCATAAATGTTTGTTAGATCATCAACTTCCCGTAATGTATCTCCAACACAGATCTCTTCTCAATCACACTTAAGGACCTCTTATTTAATAATTACAAAATCTTTTTCATGCCGGGCACGGTGGCGCACGCCTGTAATCCCAGCACTTTGGGAGGCTGAGGCAGGAGGATCACGAGTTCAAAGCCAGCCTCAGCAATGGTGAGGCACTTAGCAACTCAGTGAGACCCTGTCTCTAAATAAAATACAAAAAAGGTCTGGGGATGTGACCCAGTGGTCGAGTGCCCCTGAGTTCAATCCCCGGTACCACAAAAAAAAAAAAAAAAAATCTTTTTCATGCTTCCAAGTGTCTGCCTGAATTGACTTATGGTCATTCTTTGCATAACAAGTATCCTGGAAAACATGCAGCATTAGTCAGTTTTCCATTGCTAGAATGGAATACCTGACACTAGGTAACTTACAAAGGAAAGAGGTTCCTTTGGCTCACAGTTCTGAGGCCTGAGAGCATGGTGTCTACATTGTTTCCATTCTGGTGAGGACCTCAGAGTGGATGGCTTCACAATGGTGGGAGGATGTATGAGAGAGAGAGCACATGTTGGAACAGGGAGCCCAAAAGGTTGGGGAGTAGCCAGACTTGTTCTTTTATAACAATCCTTTTGCAAGAACTAACTCAAAGATCCCATGGAAACTACATTAATCCCTTCCAGAGCCATCACTCCCAACAACCTAATTAGTTCCCGCTAGGTCCCATTTCTTTAAAGGTCCCCCAACCTTTTAACATCACCACACCAGGGACCAAGCTTCCAAGCACAGGAATCCTTGGGGGACAAACCACAACACATGCTGAAGTGTCACATCTCCCACAAAGACCTACTAAACTTCTATAGAGCATTTTGTGGCTATCTCCATAATAGCACTTACCACATTGTATTGCTGCTGTCATAAGTGTGGTCCCATGCTAGGCTATAAACTTTTCAATGGCAGGGAACAAACTTTTTCTTTTCTTTTTTTTAAATTTCTCATAGTGCCTCACACAGTATAAGACACTTAGTGGAAACACAAAAAATTATTTGTTAAGTATATGGGTAAATGAGTATGTAAACAATAAAAACAACAAAAACATGAATCAAATCAACAAACACTTTTTCTGTGTTCCCATAAGTGCAAAGACCTGAAAGTCACCCCAGAAAGACACAGTAGTTGCTTAGCTCTCTATCATAATTGCCAGGTTATTTATGAACCTGTCCTTTAAATTTTGTTTAGTTACATAAAAATCAAAATCCTGCGTCAATGAGTTAGTGAGACAAGTTAATTAACAGACTTTTATAATTTTTTCCCTATATAGAAGAGAGAAAAGAAACAAGACATGAACCTGTATACCCACAATATGGATCAGTGGGAAAGATACATAAAAATGAAACAATTCATAAATTTTATATGCCAATTCGTGGAAATCTAACTATAACTAAGTACTAAATTATGTAACAGCTTAAAGCGATAAATGTGATGAAATTCAGAAATAAATATGTTTCATTTATTTAATAAGAATTTGTTGTAGATCTATTCTTTTAATAAGCTCTGTGCTCAATGCTGGGCATAGACTCATGAATTAAGACATCCCTTCCTTAGTCAAAAACTCCTTTTAGTATCATAAAAAAAAAATGAATTCTCTTTTCAGAACCATACAAATCATCCCAGCAATAGTGTATACATTGTTAGTAGATCATGGATCAAGAGTGTCTGATCTATAGAATTTCTCTAGAGACTAGAACTAAACCATCAAACTAAGAAGAAATTAAGCTTCTCAATTGTTGTTATTAAGTGTTTTGCTACTATCTATAAGCCTAAAAGTAGAAAGATTTACGATTACTAGAAATCACAACCAAAAAAAGCTCAAGAGTTAGGAAACGATTTCCATGGAGAAGTAATGTTCTACCCAAAGCAGGCAACTTCATCTGACCACAGATGCCCAAATGTGGGTCGACCATTCCCTGATTTTGCAACATTTCAAGAGAAGTCACAATAAATTCAAACTTTATGTGAGGCCTTTTAATGTTTAAATGTGGGTGCTGTAAAAGAGACTATTCCTTGGCCCCTCGATATCTGTCCTTCCCTTCTTTTATACTGATAGAACTCCAATTTTATTCTAGCTACAATGTCTCAATTACAAGACTGCATATCCTAGCTCCATTTTTTGATGAGGTGACTGATAAGAGGTAAGCAGAGTTATTAGGTGACTTCTAGAGAGGGCTGAGTCAGTTGGAAGAGATGTTGTTTTAAATGCTTTATCTTATTTGGATGGGGTGTGCTTGTTTTATGCAACTAAATAAATTCTAACTATTATTTCATGTTTTCTTTTTTTAATCACAAGATGAACCAATAGAAAACATTTGTGGTCTATATTTAGCCTTCTAGTCATCTATTTTTGACTTGTTTAGGGGGGACACCAAAAACATATTAAATGTTAATAAGTTATACAGGAGTAGTAGACATACAGATGTTTGTATATGTCTGTATTTCCTATACTGAGAGGTCTAGATGCAATGACACTCTAGCAGCATACAAATCTTGGTTCCCAAATGCCATTCTTCTCCTGGAAATTGAAATCTGTCCATCAGTTTTTCATTGCTGCTTAGAAATATCTGGAGATAATCAATTTATAAAAAGGAAAGGTTTAGGGGATGGGGTTGTGGCTCAGTGGTAGAGCACTCACCTGACATGTGCAAGGTACTGGGTTCAATCCTCAGCACCACATAAAATAAATAAATAAAATAAAGGTATTGTGTCCAACTACAACTAACTACACACACACACACACACACACACACACACACACACACACATATGTTTATTTTGGCTCGCAGTTTTGGAAATTTCAGTACCTGAGTAATTGGTCCCATGGCTTTGAACTTGAAGAAGGCAGCAGATGCTGGTGGAAACATGTGGCAGAGAAAAACCACTCAACACATGGCCAGGATGCAAAAAGGGAAAGAGTTCAAAGCATCAGAGTCCCACATCCCCTTCAAGGGCCTTTCCCCAATGACCTAAAACCTCCTAACAGGCCCAAGCTCTTAAAGTGTCAACTGGAGTCTAAGGAAGATCTGCCTGGCAATGATATGGCAGAAACATTGAAATGGAAAAGGGGCATCACAGCAAGCTAAGAGGCCATAGATACCTAAATGAGAGTGGAAGGAATTTGAACTCTGGCTATCAGTCAGGCTAGGAAGGAGATGTTAAAGAAATTCACATTTTCAAGTTCAGGATTTGGTAGTTGCGTTTGAAAAACAAGGAAAGAGCCACAGATGCTTAGCTATCATTGAAGATAGTTAAGCTAAGATAGCATCTTGACAGAAATAAGGAAGCTGAGAGGGACAGATGATGAACACAATTTTGGCCATGTTGAACTTTAAGCAATGATAGAACATTTGGAGATATGAGGTTGGAACTCAGAAAAGAGATTCAAGCTGGAAGTACATTTGTGTCACAAGCAAAATGTTAATTGCTAAAATCATTAGTATGTATGAACTCTTTGATGGGAAAAATTGCAACAAAGAAAATCATAAGAACAAGGCTACAGAGGGGGAAAGACTGAAAATAGGCTCTTGTATTTCTATGCCCAATTATTAGCAGAAAATGTGAAAAATTTGGTTTAAAAAATATAGCAAGCAACTCTTTGATGGTACCTGTGTCATGCCATCATCAGGAATGGGTTACAACTAGACTGGTATGGCTGTAGTGCCCATGTCTGTTATGTGACCCTGTGCCGTGGCTATAGCTATTAATTAAGGAGATATAAGGCCTGACCCAAGCAAAGCTAGTGAGATCTCTCTCTAAACCCTGTATTCAAAATCTGGACTGAAAAGACATTGCAACTGGGCATAAAGTTAAAATTAAGATAATGTGGATATTTTTATTAAGCTTTTTCCAGAGGAATAGTCAACCAAGTCTCATTGCTTCTAATATTGCTGAAGCTTAATCCCAAAGGTATGGTTTTGCCTTCTCCATGATACACAGTCTCTTCCCAAAAAATACCACCAAGAGGGTGTGGTAGTGCATGCCTATAATCCCAGTAACTTGGGGGCTGAGGCAGGAGCATCAAAAGTTTGAAGTCAGCCTCAGCAACTTAACAAGGCCCTAAGCAACTTAAAAAGATCATATCTCAAAATAAATATATGTGTGTGTGTGTGTGTGTGTGTATAAATGTGGCAAGGGATGTGATTTCCGTTGCTGCAAACAAAAGACTTAACTTATACTATAAATATTTTAATAACTACTCCTTTGGTGCCACTCAAACTTCAGTTGTTAATCATCTAGGCCTTTTTTAAATGTAGATTCAGATTAAGTCCAAAGTACAGTTTGAGAGACTGCCGTTCAGGCCAAATCCCAGGTGATGCCATTGGGACATACTCGAGCTAGTGAGGCACTGCAGAGAACTATCTTTGTCCTAGCTGGGTATGGAGGCACATATCTACAGTTCCAGCTACTTGGGAGGCTGAGACAGTGAGATCTCTTGAGCTCCCAAGTTAGACCAACCTGGGCACAGTGGGACCTACCTCAAAAAGAAATTATCTCTATCCTCAAGGCAGATAAGTCATACATCTGAGAAATAAGTAATTTGTGGTCTCACTAGGCAGCACAGAGTACCCTGGATCAGTGTTATCCTTGGCTTTGCTTAAACCTACTTGGACAATTGTCAGATATGTGTATATGTGTATATATACATCTATATGTATATAAGAAAAGAATCATGCCTAATAAAACATGCGTTTAATGATCTCAAAAACATACATGATAACAGTGATTGGAAAAAGCTTAATAAAAATATCCACATTATCTTTTTTTTTTTTTTTAGTTGTTGATAGACTTTTATTTTATTCATTTACTTATATGTGGTGCTGAGGATCAAACCCAGGGCCTCACACATGTTAGGCAAGTGCTCCACCGCTGAGCCACAACCCCAGCCCCCAATTAAGGTTCTTAACTAAAGTTCTTTACCAACCAATTGTGCTCACTTTTTGGACCCATTCTGCTTTCTCCCATCATGTTCATAAAGCTAACAATGGCAGTGACCCACAATAGTTGTCTAACTGAGTGTTCTCTTGAGAGTTCCTTGAACACTGGCTTTTGTTCTCATGCTCTTTATGTCTGGGTGTCTCCTATGGTGACTGGCTCACAGAGGGCCTCAATATACAGGCACTGAACTGCAAATATAAACAAAGGTACAGAACAACATCTCAGACTTCAGCAATATCTGCAAAAGGAGTTTTCTGTATAGTTCTGAACTGTTCCTGACATCCTGAAAAATATTTTTTTAATAAAAACAAGGTATTCTGGACTTCATCAAGAGAACCTTGTGCTCTTTTGGCTATTTGATAATAGAAAAATGAAAAAAAACAAACCAAAAAAAAAAAAAAAAAAACCCAGTCAATTATTATACGAATTAATAGAGTCCTTCTTCAGAAAGAATTTAGGGCCATTTTACAACATGCCAGAGGATGAGAGCTGGCAAGCTTCACCTTATTGATGCTCAAAAGCCCTGAAGCGACTTCTCCAGAGAAAGCAGCAGCTCACCAGAGTTTGGACAATAAGAAAACAGCATGGACATCAGAGAAAACACCAGGACCTTGGGTGTATAGTAAAGGTGTTAGGCTAGTGGACCTTGAGCTAAAGCAGAATAATTTCTTTTTTCCCTGAAAAATCTGCCTTAGCAGTTCCTTGGGTCACCTGAAGAACATTTTGTAAGATACATAAATAATAGTTTTTCTTATTACCATAGTAGATAAAGAATTCTTTGAGCAAACCACAGAATACAGAGTTGGTAAAAGGTTTTCACAAAAAGGTAAAAAACTCAGGCTCCCACGTGGGTATAAAAATGAACATGTGAATGTTTTTTTTCTTTCTCACACATATGTTTGAGGGCACCACACAAATGTCCTAACCAGTTCAAAGGAAAAGTGAAAATAGGGTGAATTTATATGGTGTAAAAGAACGTTGAGATGGGTTGCATATTGGGACAAAGTTAGTTTTCTACATGGAAGAGAGAGAAAACTAAAACTACTAGATCAGGCAGAATGTACAGATCTATTATTTGACTACAGTTGACAAAGAGTTGCCAAATCACTCCAATCACAGTGCACAGGGCTAGGATCTGATCATCTGGAAACCTGTGGAGTAGACAATGCTGTTTTCCATTGAGCCACACAATTTTTGTCCACAGCTTACTTGACCTCTGTCCCTAGTGACCCTGTCAACTATGCATGTTTCAGCCATTCTTTGGCAAGCAAATTTCTGTCATTTCATAATCAAGTTCTGGTATCCGAGAGGTCACTATTCCACGCTGCTCATTAAAAAGCAGCCATGTTTTTGATGTTAAAGATCTATGTAGGGCAGAGCTGACCTAATGCTTTTAAAATTCTTGAGCACCTGACATTCCTTACCCTTATGCAGAAACAGGACACAGGGGTTTTGCTTATAAACCAAGGCTAAATTGAGTTGAGACTACTGGGCTCAGTGCCCTGAAATGGAAAGATGCATTTAGGCCGGGAGATTCCTGTGAAGACTGTACATCCCTCATGGGCCTGTGATCCACAGGTTCAGAACTGCTCTTGGTGATTCTGTGTTCTTGGATTTCACTTGCCCAAGTGATGGGAGCAAAGCTCTGTCCCCGTGAGTTAAGCCCTAATGCAGAGGCAGAAGGCAGGGTGGGGATCCCAGCCCTTCCTCCCTCTGTCACCAGCGCCTGATACACGCAGTGACCTCACCGCTTGGCCATCCTCCGCAGGCTCCACGGTGGTGGTCTCCCCTCCTTATCCTATCTCTACCGGGCACTGAGGAGCCTTTGTTCACCCAGCTGAGTGTGTTCTGTGGGTGTGTCTGTTCTCTCTGCTCCCCCCCACCCCCAGGAGGGCCACTCCCTCTTCTCAGGAATGCTTCTCTTATCTATTTTCCTGTTCATGACAGCTGACAGCTTTATTCAGAATCTAAAGAATCATGTAATCCTGAGCTCGCAGGCTGGGGGAGGGATTAGGATCTCTTCTAAACCAGGAGGAGGGGCAGTTCCTGAGAGCCAGGCACTCTAAAAACTACCAATTGGCTGCCTGGCCCATAAAAGCTGTCCAGCCTGGCCTTTGGTGAATGTCTGATTTTTTTTTTTTTTTTTAAGTAGAATTGTATCCCCATGGACACCCAAGGAAGTTAGATGCAAAATATACATTCAAATAGCTGAATGAGTTGACCTGTTGTATGGGGTTACTTAGTATTGTTCATTTAAATACTGCAGAATGTCTGTCAAATACAATGGTTTTCGCTGTAGCTCGGTTGATGTTAAACTGTTCTGACAGTAAGTAGCCAACAGGTTCAGCAGCTTTGAAAGGAAAATCCTGGTTTGGGTTAATAAAACCATGTCATCAGCATAGGGAAAGGCATACATTTTTATGCCTCTAGCATTATGCCTTCTAGCATTCTCCCCATTTGTTGAACAGCTGTATCAAGTTAAATATGAATGAGCTGTGATACCAAGTTAGGACAGTATCCTGTTCGAACATTGAGAATTGGAATTTTATTCTACCCATGAGAAACTCAGAATTAACTCCAGTGTTATAGAACTTGATTCATAAAGAAGATATTGAGTATCTCATTATTCTATGAACTGGAGACAAAAGATGAGTTTGGGAGGAACTTAAGACACAGTAGAGAAGATGGCGCAAATGAATGTTCACATTAGGTAGGACTTGACAGTCACTGTTGTATTCCTGGTGTCAAGGATTTCTGGATTTATGAAACTCAGTGGTGATATAGTGACACATGGTTGCCTAAGAGCAAAAACAAGTCATCTGATGAAAAAAAAAAAAAAAAAAAAGACTTATAAAAGGTCATATTTTTTTTGGTTTTGATCTGAATGTTTTTAACTGAAAAATAAAAGTAACACAGGCTTATTATCAAAAATGATCCATGATCCCATCGCTTCATTATTCTCAGATTTTTCCTAAACAAAGAAAATGGTCACTTGTAGATTACATCTGCTCATTCTTCATGTAAGATATGAAAAAAAAAAACATCCTTAGAGCTGATTAGGAAAAAGGTTTGCTATTAAAAGCAGTGGATTTATTTTTTTAAGCTCTAAGTAATATTGAAAGAGTTACTAGATCAATTTTAGTAAAAGATTTGAACCTATTGAATGCAAAGAGATGGTCATGAGACTCTACAACTCAAGTAGGCAACTTCTTGCTCCACTGGAGATCAGCTGCTATGGCTCCTCTTATAGGAGACTCCACAGACTGCATGCTTTTTATATTTGTGTTCATTATTGGTTCTGTCAGTTCAACCTGAAGTCTTTCAGTGAAATCAGCTATAATCATCCCTTTCCCCAAAAAAAGATAAATACATTTTAAAATGATACAAACTTAATATGTCAATGTGTCATTCTAGGTAAACCATTTGAAGGGTTGTTTGGCAAGACTTACAGGACGTATTTAACTTCTTAGAAGTCTTTTTGGAATCAGATGAAATATAATAGATCAACGTGAAAAATGTAGATGTTAAATTTCTTTTTCTTTTTTTCCCCCAATATCAAAAGAAATGAGCAAATATCAATCATTTGGTGGTGAAAAAGAACTTCTTCTCAGGACCCGCACACCAAAATTCAATGCCAGATTTACCCCATTTTACCTCAATTTCTGTCTAGCCAAGTCATCTCTTCATACCTAAGGTGTTTTGTTTTTTTTTTACCCAAAACATCATATTAATCACTAGAAGGTGATGAAAACCAAGTCAGGACTAAGTATGTAAGAGGAAAAAAAATATATGTTTATGTTTTTGAGGAAAGAATAAGCTACAAATACCAAACCCTTTCAATAAAGCAAAGTAAACTCAAATGTTCTCACTTTGCATCTCTGACCTCTGATCTTTCTTCTGAATGAAGGACTGGCTTAAATGACCTCTTGTGTCTGATGTCATACTAAAATTCTATTACCATGTTAGGGTTCTACCAAGAGAGTCATGGTTAGAAAAGTAAGCAATAAAACAGCAGCAGACGCAAACAAATAGTACACCCACAGCAAACACCTCTAAGATACTTCCATTTAGCTACTTCAGTAAGAGAGTAAAACTTCAAAGACAATCATTTGGTGGTGAAAAGGTACTCTGACACCAATAATCTGACTCAAATCAGGAATCTGAGGTGAAGGAATTAACGTAGTCAGTACCATGATTGGACAGATGAAGTGGCAGAGGAAATTATTTAGATTAGAGAGGAAATTGCTATTTTCTCTATTCTGGTTTAATTCAAACCAATAAAAAAATTATGGACTAAGAAACTTTTAAGTTGCATTTGATAATGAAATATCAGAGCAGTAAGAGCATGAGGCATTTCTCTGGGCCATGCATCTCTTTGGGTGGCTAAAGGCCCTCAGCTTCCAGTGCTTTTGAGGTGTATATTAAGGGCTTAGCACAGTGAACTATCTTAATGGCATGTTTACTGAAGCACTAAATCTACTTCTTGGGGGCGAGGAGATTAAGCATGTCTCTGCTAAAGCACAGAGACCTGCTAGAGACAGGATGACGGCTGCTGCAGGCTGGGGCCATAGCCTCACTCTGTGGCTTGTTGATTGTCTCAACTTGTTAAATTATGATTTGTCACCAAGCATTCTGAATTAGAACCTCAGATATTTCATCAATACCTGTCAATCCTCACCCAGCAAAGAAAGCAATACAGTGTTATGCAAAGGACTTAATTTAACAAGCTGGCCATAAACCTGTCATGGATTGTTTTAGATTTCCCCACCATCCATCTGTGTAATCTTCTAGATCTTGGCTGGCCAGTGGAGGCTCCATTTATTTGTCTGTTAAATAAAGAGATTAAACTAAATGGTCTTTTAGAGCTGACAGTTCATTATTCTGTCTCATTTTTTCTTTGGGTAACTAGCAACATGAAGAACCCTGAATTAAGCCAAAGTTCCTATTTTTGCCTGAAGGTAAATTATCTTTTCTCTTCTTTTTTTATCCAAAAATAATCTCTTTGGTATCAAAAAATGGATAGTACCTCTCTTAACTTTGTTCCTTTAGGGTGGTATTTAAAGAATGAAACCTGGAATGGCTGCTATTTGGAAAAATAGTCATAAAAAGAAGACAAAAGTCATAATTTAGAATGGAACTGTTTTTCAATGAAATAATGCCACATATGAAGGCATCTTCTTTTACCCCTATCCAAGTGGATATAAATATGCTAGCATCCCAGTGTCATAAACACGGTCACAGCCTCAAAAAAGAAGGAACTCCTTTGAATAAACTGTCTTTTTGTAGTAAATATAAGGAAAGGGGGTGCTGAAAAGGACCTGAATAATCACTCTCATGCATTATCAAAGTCAAAATGTATAAAAAAATAAAACTTTTTTGAGTGACATCAGTAACTAGACAGCAGGAGATGCAAGCCTTCTTATCCCCACCCCCACAAAAACACACACACACACACACACACACACACACACACACACAACTGTTTGGATATTTTTTCATGGACAGTTGTCTATGAAAATCAATATTCTGAGAGGGCTCAAAGGCTTTTAAGAATGTGCAGTAACACAGAGGAGTGAAAAATATAAGAGAATAAATACATTAAAGGATCACTGGGGAGATCAGCATACCTGAGACATCTGAAGACGACCAAGAACAAAGGATGGGGGCTACCATTATCTGCCACACAGAAGGTGTCACCATGTTCTCCAGTGGCCCACTCTGCAGAGGACATCAGCATCTTTCTCCTCTGCAAGAACCAATAGCTATCCCATTGAAGACACCCTAAAGAGGGAGATGATGTTGAGACTCCTTCCACAAGAAGGAGCTAAGACCAGAGCCATAACCCACTAACCCAAAATATACTCCTGATACCAGAGCCGCATTCAATCCATGCTTTCCTACATCCCAGACACTGGCTCTGTGGCCACACTGTGTGCATTTGTGCCTCAATCAGCAGAGCCATCACTGTTATAGGGTAGTTCTACTGCAGGCCTTGGAGACTCTCTTGCTCTGTGCATGCCTAGAACCCAATTCCACAGGCCACTCTATGATCACCACTGTCACAGAGAGCTACAGCTCAGTGCATGCCCATACTCCAGGCCCCAGGTTTGTGGCTGCTCCACAAGCACTCATGCCTTGCACACCATTACCAATGAGGCAGCAGAGATGCATGTGCACCAGGCACCACCATCTTGTACTCAGAAACCTTTTTCTCTCCAAATAAGCCATGCCTCACACCCTGGTCTTGCAGTCACTGTACAGTCACTCCATCAGATGCTAGTGACACTACCATCATAAGCATGCCCACAAGACAAACATAGTACCCAAAGGGATTCTCTCAACTAGAATTTCCCCAGTGGGAGAAAAAGAGATCAGGAGGAGCCCAGCAGTCTTTCCTATTGAAGACCCCCAAAGCCTTCACTGCTACTGCAGATACCCACCCATATCCTACAGAGGATCCTTGTAGCCTTTGTCAACACTGACCTCAGCTGACAGATGCACAAAGACTAGGACGCTTCTCCCTTGCTGGAGCCAGAATTGCCACACCTCACCCAACTAGTAGCCTGGTATTCACCTGTATGGGAAGGTGTTTTCCCACAACAGTCCCTGAAGTCTGAAAGAGGCAATTGCTCCATCAAATGTGCACATGTCAACATGAAATATGAAAAAGCAAGAAAACACAGCACTACAAAGGATCATAATAATTTTCTAGTAACTGACCCCTAAAAAATGGAGATCTCTGGATTAACTTAAGAAGAACTCAAAATACTTCTTTTAAGGAAGCTCAGCAAGCTACAAGAGAACACAGAAATTGAAGGAGCCCTAATTAGGAAGGGCTGTTGCAGCTAGCTGGAAGCCATAAGTTCCACCTGATATGTATGTGACGCACCTGTAGGCACCCGCAAAGCTGAAGGTATATAACCGGGTGAAAGTGGTCAGAGTTAGGAGAACGGAGAATTCAGTCAGTCGGGCAGTCACTCGGTCGGTCAGAAGAATCAGAGCAGCCAGAACGTAGGCAGAGCGGTTACAGAAGAGAAACCAGATAGAAGACAGAAGAGAAACCAGATAGAAGAAGTAATGACTGGTCAGAGTTAGGCCGAGGCTCCTGAGGAAGACAGAAGACAGAAGAAAGAAGAAGGAAGAAAGAAGAGAGAAGAAAGAAGCTCTAATCTTTCTCTAAGCTAAGCTCTTTCTTTCTCTCTAAGACTCTAAGCTAAGAAGAAGCTCTATCTTTCTTTCTCTCTAAGACTCTAAGAAAGAAGAAGGAAGGAAGAAGAGAGAAGAAAGAAGCTCTAATCTTTCTCTAAGCTAAGCTCTATCTTTCTTTCTCTCTACTCTAAGCTAAGAAGACAAGAAGAAAAGCTCGCTTTAATCTTTCTCTCTAAAAATATTTCTTTCCCTCTCTAAGCTCTAAGAAAGTAGAAGTAAAAGTAGTAAAAGCTTTACTCTGCCTCTGAGAGTTTTCCTCCCGGGTTACGGTACCAGGTAGTTTACAAGAAATAACTCAATGAAATCAGGAAAACAATACATGGGCAAAATGAGAAATCTAACAGAGATCAAAATCATAAAAAGAACCAAACAGAAATTCTGGAGCTGAAAAATGCAATGAATGAAGTGAAAAATGCAATAGAGAGTGTCAACAGCAGAAGAAAGAATCTGTCAACTCGAATACATGTTATTTGAAAATATACAAAAGAGAAAAATGAATAAAAAGGAGTGAAGAATACCTCTAGGGTTTATAGGATAGCATCAAGAGAGCTAACATTCACATTAAAGGAGTTTAAGAAGGAAAAGAAAAAGGACAGAAAGCTTCTTTAGAGAAATACTAGCTGAAAACACCCTAAATCTGGGGAAAGATATCAACATCTAGGTACAGGGAACTCAAAGGTCTCCAGTAAGATACAATACAAATAGAACTACACTGACATATTATAATCAAACTGTCAAAGATCAGAGACAAAGATAGAATCTTGAAAGCAGCATGAGAGAAAAAAAAATCTTTACATACAAGGGAACTTCTATAAGACTACCAGTGGATTTCTCAGCAATGTAGACCAGGAGAAAATGAGATGATACATTCAAAGTGTTGTAGGGAAAAAATGACAACCAAAATATTTTACCTGGAAAAGCTAGTCTTTAAAAATGGAGGGAGAAAGGCTTTACCAGAAAAGAGAAAGACTTTACCAGACCAATGAAAGCTGACAAATTTCATCACTTTACAATAAATACTAAAGGGTATTCTTCAAGTAGAAATGAAAGGATGCTTACTAGTCATATAAAAACATGAATATATAAAACTCAATGGTAAAAGTAAGTATATAGGCAAATTTAAAACAATATTGTAATGGTAGAGTATGTATCACATATCTATAGTACATAGGATAAAAGACATGACTATTAAAAATTACATAGCTACATTAATTTGTTAAAGGATACTCAGAGCAAAAGCTTTAAAATTGTGATATGAAAACCTAAATGAAGGAGTAAAAACATAGAGAATGAATAGCAATAAAACAAGTAACTACATGTGGAATCTTAAACAAACTCATTGAGAATAGAATAATGGTTATTAGGAATTGGGGTTGGGGTTGGGTTTGGGGTTAGGTACAGAATCATGAGACACTGATAAAAAACCAAAGCTTTTGTCAACAGAAAGAATAAATTCTGGAGCTCTATTGTACAATATAGTGACCATAGTTAACAATGATAATATTGAATACTTGAAAATTACAGAGTAGATCTTCAATGTTCACCCACAAAAAAATGTGGGACGTGTGAGGTGATGGACATGCTAGTTCATTTTATTTAATCATTTCACAATGTATACATAAATCAAATCATCACATTAGGGCTGGGGATATGGCTCAGTGGTTGAGCAACCTGGTTTTAATCCCCAGTACCAAAACAAAGAAAGAAACAAAAAACACATCACATTGTACACCTTTTATCATATAATTTTATCTAAAGCAAAAAAAAAAGAAAGAAAAGAATAAAACTATTCAGCTCCATGTTGGACATATTAAGGTATTATGTAAATATTAAATATATAATTATTAGCATTTTACCACAATTAAAAAGATTGAATTTCTGTGCTTTTTTTAGATATGCAAAATTTCTTAAATATTGGCATAGAAGTTAAAATAAAATACTATGCAAAGGCCAGATATTCATTCTGGCTCTTCACATAATCAAAGGTATGAAGAACACATTTCAACCAATAATTGTAAGTCAGCCAAAGGAGAGGTGATATGCAAGAAATGCAGTTTTATTTCAAGGATCTAATGGGGAGAAGCATTGGGATGATCTGCAAAGACAGAATAGTTTTAACTAAGTCATACAGAATAGTTGAATACCTTCTCCATGAAGTAGCCTGCAGTAGAGGATTAAACTAGTTATTTCTTAAGTTCCTTCGAGCCCCTTTTTTCAATGATTCCTGGAACCTTCAAGGACTTATCCAAATGAAACATACACAGCCCACCACTAAAAAAGCTTCCATTCACATCCAGTTCTATCTAGCCTCAGTCAGTTTATTCAAGATTCTGGCCCCTCTGGTTTTTGAGCCCAAATTTTCACTTCAAATATTCCACCTTTAGAAATACCTAATGGACCATTAATGAATTGGCAAAGAGTAAAAGAAATATTTCATAACTGGTATTTTTATTTTGGTTAGAAAAACTTACAGGTTATTTTAATTCACTGCCATAGTTCTTAGCCCATTTTGGAAGAGCAGTTGGAGCTAGAATTTTTATTTAGCTTTTTTCCAAACTACCTGTAAGTCATTTAAAAATATGTCCCCAGTTGGGCCCATGGTTAATTAACTGTTCTTTGCAAAATCCACCTGTAAAGATTCTATATAAAACACCTACTATTCCCCATTCTGCTTGTGATCTTAAGTTATTTGGTGCCTCGTTAGGCTAATCTTGACCTAATTCTCACAAAAATAAACACTACGGTGTTAGAGTTCACAACCTTTAGGCATCACAATTACCTACTTGAAGCTAAAGGTGCCCTTGTGGGAAGACAGCATACGTAATGCCTTAAAATTCTGGGAGGAAGTGACTTGGAGTACAGGAGGCTCCACAAAGCTCTTGTGACAATGGTGTTTAATTAAATCTTATAACCCTGAATTAAGAATCTAATTCCACATCATGTTGAAATGTTTTCTGAAGCTGCCCTTTAGTGTGTCCTTGCCATTTACAGCAGTATGTCAGGCATTTCCTTAGTGATATGGACTCAACCTGACTTGATCTATCACTGTGACACTCAGAACACACATAAGAAGGGGAAGCAGAGTTAGTTAATATAGGTAGACAATTTATCAACTACCAATTGTTCCCCACCCAATTAATAGAGTCCTAATAATTCTATAAAATTTCAAAAAGGCAACATCAGCTATGAAGAGACAAGAATCTATATTAAAAGTGAACCCTTTCATTGCCATTCAAAGAACAAGATGAAACATGGTAAGAATTCTAATTTAGAAGTAAAAACACCTGGGTTGTTTCAGTTGCATCTGTTCTTTGGAACCAACATTGGCTTTATATATATGACAGGGTTGTTTTAGTAACTCTGGGGCAACAGGTGTGACAATTCTCCATAGAACAATAAAGCACTTTCCAAAATATTTGAATAATTCACTTTCCTGTTATATGTATAGAAAATAGGATTCATTTCAAAGAAAAATTTGTATTAAAAATTTTCAAAATGACTCCTGAAAGTTCCCTACTAAAATTTTCTAGTTCTTACCAGAAACATAAAGGAAAGGAGTAGCAAGATAGTAGCTATCCAAGGAATTAAAAAACACCTCCAAATCTGGCATCTGGAATAGCACAAAAAATATTTGAATCTTTCTAAGAAAATTTAGAGATTCACAATTTTCCACATAACAATTACTGATTTTTTAACTGCGAAGCAGCAAAATATTCATGCAAACTGGGCTATTTATTGGCCACCCCAGGGCATTTGCCCTTGGATTGGCCCTTCTTGTATCTTTACAATGTTTTGGACACCTGTGAAATTCTAAAGGCAAAAGAAAACATGCTCTTGCTTCTCATTCATGCCTCTGGGTCTTAGAAGCCAATTTTATTATTAAGGTGTTATCACAGTGGGGCTTAGATTAGACCAATGTAGATGACAATGGTAAATTAGATGAAGTATTATTTTAATTGAGATTATACTGATTCATTTATGATTTATTGTTTATCCAATGAAAGGCCCCTAAATACCTAAATTTGTTGGGCCCAAAATTACTTGAACAAGGCCAAATAATAAAAAACACACACATTAGCATGAAGTAGAAACAATAATTCAACAAGTTTGGAGATAGTGAATTTCTCTAAGATAGATCAGGGAAAAGAGATCTTTATCTCTATCAGGCCCCATTTAAATTAAATCGGTGTGATTTAACTTAAAACTTTCCCAGACAATGTTGTAAAGTTGCAAAATAGTCATGCAAGCATCTCATTTACAAAGCAATCACAGAAGGAAACATAACTGAATCATTTTCTCTGTGTTGCCCCCATCATTCCTCCCCTCTATCTTATCATTCTTGTCTCTTCCTCCATCCTTCTTTTCTTTATTTCTTCTTTTCTCAAAAGCCACCAGCTTCTCTATGAATAAAGAGGAAATACATAGTCTGACCAACTTTTCTTATTTCTTTACTTTTGAGTTCCAACTCCCCCATCCCCACTTAACAATAGTGATGGGGGGGGATGAAGGTTTTATTTGAGGAGGTCAAAGGTGAGAATCCCAGGACAAAATTGTTCTTTTAATAGTCTCTGGTATGACAGAAAACATAAAACCAGAGGCTGCATGCCTAACTTATCCACATACCATCAACCTCATCAGGTATTCAGCCACAGTAGCCCCAGGCTGCTGGCTGTCCACGGACCTGCTGCCCTGCACCCACTCTCCTGGTGACCTAGATTTTTTTTTTTTTTTAACTGCTCATCCATTTCTATATTTTTTGTTTTAGCTACTGTTTGCAAATAGGAATCAGCTAAAATCTTATGTCTTATAATAGCTATTTGAATCTTGCTGGTGTCCAAATAATATCAAATTATAGCTATGTGGTATCTAACACTAGATAACATGATATACAAGACAGATAATAGGTACATAGATGAATGAATAAATAGAGTCAAATAGCTATAGATAAAACATATATAGGGAGAGAGGGAGGATGGGAGTTTAAAGTTTAGAGTTGCTCAGAAGTAAATATTTTATTTACTCAGTAACTGCATGACCTATTAATATTAATATTAATATTAATTTTAATCTATATTAATCTACATTAATATTAATATTAATCTATCCTATATTTCCTTCATCCTAAAAAGAAGATCACAATAAAACCCACATTATAGGGGTGTCATACAATTAGATAAGACAGCACATAAAGAATATTTTACCGTTTGGCACAATGAAAGCACTCCATAAATGTTAACCACTTTTAGCGTTAGGAGAATGAGAGTCTGTAAAGGAGTGAGGCAGTCCCAGGTATAGGGACCTGGGTCCCTCTAAATGCCCATCCATTCTTCCTCTCTCATATTTCAGTGTTAAAGGATATAAGTGAACAAGATCACTCAGCAGCAACACTTGGGATTAACACACACAAAGTCAGCTGAGAACTTTGTTGTAAAAATAGAGGCACCTCCTTCAGTACAGATGATTCAGAATCAACCCCCTGCTTTTCTGGATAATGGTGAAATTACTCCCTAAGCATGACAACACCAGCGCTGGACAGGCTTGGGTTCATGGTCAGTGGTATGACATTTTCAACAGGCACAGGAAAAAGAAAAAAAAAATATTGAATGTGGAAATAATAAAATCTTAACAGTAGCTAAAAGAACTAGCTATATATAGCTGGTCATGGTGGCACACACCTGTAATCCCAGAGACTTGGGAGACTGAGGCAGGAGGATTCCAAGTTCAAGGCCCTAAGCAACTTAGTGAGGCCCTGTCTCAAAATAAAATGGGCTGGGTTCAAAAGAACAACTTAATCCTTTTTTTTTTTTTTTTTTTTTTTTTTTTGGGGGGGGGGTGGGCGGGTACTAGGGATTGAAACTAGAAGCACTTCCCAGCCCTTTTTATTCTTTGAGACAGAGCCTTGCCAAATTGCTGAGGCTGGCCTTGAACACTTCTGCCCCAACCTCCAAGTCACAGAGATCGCAGGCATGCACCATGGCACCCAGCTAGCTACTCCTTGACCTCTGAAGATGGAGAATTGTCTTCTCACTTGACAAACCTACATGAGACTTAAGAAATGTCCTGAGTATCTTCTGTTACAGTAATTACAGGTTCAGTACTACTTGCACTATGGTGACAATTTCTTTAATAATCATTTTTATTAGGAAGTGCTTCAGATTTTTGTAAATGTGGAGCATACAATGAGCCCATGGGCATACACTATTTAGCTTAAGAAATAAAACATTACAAATGTAATTGAAGCTCCCTAATGATCTCATTTCTCCATTTCCTTTTCCCTTAGACCCCAAGGTAATTGCTGTACCAAATTTTGTGTTATTTCTTCACATGGGATGCATTCTTCAAGGTTACTTTTTCAAGTCAAGTTAAAGGGGCCAGTTTTCTATCAGTTTCCAGAGTTAATTATTTCCTCTGTGCCTCTGAGTAAAATTTACAATGTGACAAGCTTTAGTGAGTGATATCCAAATTAGGTACTACTTTTTATTTTTATTATTAAATCAAAAGAGAGGGAAATGCCATTTTAAGGCCATAACAATTGTGACCCATAATGTCCTTTTAAAATATCAAGTTAAGAAAGATATTTAAAAACACATAAAGAAAAATCCTTATAGAATGGGAATATTCAAAATTTGAGTTTCAGTAATATGAAAGCTATACATAAGAACTCTCCTGAGGGCTGGGGTTGTGGCTCAGCGGTAGAGCGCTCGCCTAGCACGTGTGCCGCAGGTTCGATCCTCAGCACCACATACAAATAAACGCACTGTGTACAACTACAGCAAATAAATAAAATATTAAAAAAAACTCTCCTGATAGATCAGCTTGAAATGCTGGAGGAAATTGCACAGCTGAGAAACTATAAACAAAAAATACTCAGATGGCAGGAATAATGAAGCAACTGAAGACTGGAGTAGCAAATGAGTAGAATACTCTGCACTGGCCTAGGTGAGTAGGGGTTGCAAGATAAGAGTTTGGTTTTAAAGGGACTACAAAGGATGAAGGAGAACTTGGCACTCACAAGGTGGTGAATTGAAACTAAGACCCCAGCATAAAACCTAGAAGGGCAAAACTTACTATCATGGGGAGGTGGATTTGCTCATCAGCAAAAGAAGACATTGAACAATAGAATAACTAACTGGCTGTCTATGCTTGGGCTTCTGATGAAGAAAAATAATCCCTTGAGAGTTCATAATATGTAAGTAAAGAAATGGATCCCTGGGCAGCAATCCCCACAGAATGCATGCAGAATAAACTCAAAGCTATGCTGAAGAAACTTCTTCACTGAAGCTTTACAGGAGTTTTACAGCCAAAGCTCTACTGAATATAAGCTCACAATCCGAGGTTTAAAAGAGAAGAAAATCCACACTGAGTGGATTTAGCAGCCAAGAAAAGCAGATTGAAACACCCAAGAAATTCATATAATAAAAATGTCTGATGACGACTACTAATAATTATGACTACAAAAATTATCACATATTTTAACTAATTAGTCTAAAAATCCCCTAAGATTTTCATAACTACTATGAATTCTGCATTCTTTAATAAGTATAAAAATGAAAAATGAGTGAACTGCTGTTAAGGGAATGATAAATAACTGCACGTTGGGGACAGATCGGAAATAGGAAACATTGAATTATTTGCCACTGACTTACATTGGCACCATGTAATAATATAAAGCTGCAAGTACATTTAATGGTTACTATAGGAAAATGCCTCCTCTTGAAAATATGCAAATTGAAGATCTTTCCTCAAAAGTGCTTACAAAAACATGGATGTAGAAATAGCTACTATCCATACAGACTATGAGAGATGTTAATTTACAAATCAAAGCTAACATGATAGTTTGAAAATCAGGGATGGTGGTCGTAAAGAAAAATATCATACTTAATCTTTATTTTTCCCTGTATTTAACTATTTGTAATGCTTTATAAAGATCAATATTCACCACGGTGTCATTATTTTTCTGAGGATCCCATATAGTAGGTAGCTATATACATATCTTAGCATGATGTTAATATCTATTTGCTGATTTTCTTAAACTTGCCAACTCACATGTAAGCAGTCAATGAGTTAGTTTTGTCTTCTCTAGATACTAAATCTTTCCTTTTCATTTCCACTGCTGTGTTCCTATCTGGCATCTCCTCACATCATACCTGAGTTTTTTACTTAGTCAACAAATATTTCATCACAACTTACTAAGTATCAGGGATTGTTGCTATAGGTGCTACCATTAAATGTTTTCAGAACCTATCTTTATTGCCTTTAGTGCTTTCTGCTTCAGTTGAATTGAACTGATTTAACCTTCTTAAGAGACATCATTTACCTTTTCAAATCCCTTTTAAGTTTCCTGGAAACTTAGAAGATAGAGGCCAAACTTTTGACTTTAATCTTAGAAAGTCCTCAAAATCCAGCCCCAAACTATCTTTCTAAAGTTCTCTCTCACTTTTCTCCTAGATGTTTACTTGGTTGACACTGATTTGGGAGGCAAATCAGCTATACAGCTTTCTACCTCCTGGAGAGCCAGACTAAATAAAAAACAAAACCCAACTATATTTTGCTTACAGAAAACATAAGAAATATAAGGATACAAAGGGGAAGCAAGTAAAAGAATGGGGGAAATGTAATATTCAAACAGTAGTCAAAAGAAAACTAGTTATAGCTTTATTTAATAAGACAATGCAGATTTTATGGCAGAAAACTAAGATAAAGAAGTATGTTTAATAAACACTATATAATTTCTGGTTAGATTGACTAGAAAAATACAACAATTCTAAATATATGTGTACTTACATAGCCTCAAAATACATAGAGAAAATTGACAGAATTATAAGGAAAAGCAAATAGACAATCATATATAGCTTTTCATACAAATTTCTTATTAACTGATAGAACTAGCAGATAAAAAAAATCAGTAGAATATAAAATGAATAATAAACTTGATCTAACTGACTCATCTAGAACACTGTACCCCAAAACTACAGAGTAAACACTATATTAATCTGACTAAGTCTTTCTCCAACATACCCCAGTAAACATATGAAATGGGGAAATCTTAAAAAGTCTTCCAGTAGGATCAGAAACAAGAATGATTGCACTCAGTGTTCAATATAACATCTCAGGAATCTATTTAATACCTTACTGGAGGACACAGCTAGTATGATAAGGAAAGAAAATAAAGAAAAGATACAAGGAAAGAAACAAAATAACCATTATTTACAGATGTTAGCAATTCAAGAGTCTGTAGATGTTATCTTACTTAAGAGGTAAGTTAAAAAGTTTGCTGCATATAGAAGTCAAGATATAAAAATGAATTTTATTTTAATTTATCAAACTTTTAAAAAATAACTATTTATAATGGGGAAAATTCAAATTTCTAGGAAGAAATCTACAAAGATAAACAAGATGTATCCCTAGAAAACCATAAAACATTATTGAAACATTAAATATTCAAATACATGGAGTCTCCGTGAATTAGAACACTCAATATCATAATCATGTCAGTTCTCCTCAACTGATTTGTCGAGTCAAAACATCCCAATATAAATTTTATCAGGGTGTGTGATTGTGTGTGTGTGTGTGTGTGTGTGTGTGTAAATTGATAAACTGAATTTAAAAATCATACAGTAATGAAAAAGGTCAAGAATCACAAAGAAACTGTTAAAAAAAAAAAAAAAAAAAAGAACACACTAGGATAACTCAAACTGCCTGAAATCAAAATATATTACCAATAATTGGTAATTCAGATAGTGTGGTCCTGAAAAAATATACAAATTGAACAGAGTAGGAAGCTCAAAAATGTACTTGCACATATATGGATACCTGATTTCAAATGAAGGTGGCATTGCAAAGCAATCGGAAAATGATCTTCTAAACACTGGCACTGGGTCAACTGGCTATCCACACAGGGAAAAAAAACATGGAATTTGGTTCCTATCATCTATGGTGGATTGTAGATACAAATGTGCTCAACAAAGCAAATCAATCTGGAAGATAATCAGTTTGGAATAAATATCTTAGCACACAAAAACCCACTAAATTTCATAGAAAAGATTGATCCCATTAATAATAAGGATTTCATCCCTTTTCGGCTGTATTGTGGTATAATTGACATAAATATTGCATATATTCAAGGTATACAATGTGATGTTTCGATATAAGTATACATTGTGCAATGATTACCACAATCAAGCTAATTAACATTCTATTGCCTCACATAATTTGTGTGTGTATGTGTGTGTGTGTGTGTGTGTGTGTGTGTGTGTGTGTGGTGAAAATATTAAAAAGATTCCATTTTGAAGAAAAGTAAAAGGTAAGCTACAGAGTGGGAAAAGTTACAATCTTTCCAAATGCAAAGTGTGTATATCCAGACATGAAGTAATTTTAGAAATCAATAGAAAATAAGGACACTTTTTTTTTTGTATCAGGGCACTCGACCACTGGGCCATATCCCCAGCCCTTTTTTTGTATTTTTTATTAGAGACAGGGTCTCACTGAGTTGCTTAGTGCCTCGCCATTGCTGAGGCTGGCTTTGAACTCGCGATCCTCCTGCCTCAGCCTCCCAAGTGCTGGGATTACAGGCATGCGCCACCACGCCCGGCTAAGACACTTTTTAATGTGAGTAAAAAGACTAGAACTACTTCACAAAAGAGTCTATCCAGGGGCTGAGGTTGTGGCTCAGCGGTAGAGCGCACGCCTAGCACATGAGTGGCCCGGGTTCGATCCTCAGCACCACGTAAAAATAAACGCATTGTGTACAACTAAAACAAATAAATAAATATTAAAAAAAAAAAAGAGTCTATCCAAATTGCCAGTAAACACGTGAAAAGTACCCTAACCTTAGTTATCAGGGAAAAGAAAATTAAAACTACGATAAGATACTACTATTACAGTCACCAAAATGGCTAAAATTAAAATGCTCAAAAAGACTGAAGGTTGGTGAGGACATGAAGCAACAGCAACTTTTATACTCTACTGTTGATACATCCACTTTTGAAAATGATTTGGCATTATCTACAAAACATCAGCATATATCTATCATTTGAACCAGGTATTTGATTCATATATACCTATCTAACAGAAAAGCACATACGAAATGAGTTAAAATGAATAATAAGAGTATTATTTGTAATAGCCTCAAACTGAAAACAACTCCAATAACCAATAAGAGAAAAATGTGTAAAACAACTATGGTACATCCCCACAACAAACTAAACCTACAGTAACATGGATATATATCACAAAAATTACAGTAAAAGGAAGTTGTAGTCCTTGGCATGTACATGTCAATTTCGACCTAATTCATTGAGTGGTATTGGTGTACTTTCATTGTATGTACATTATTCCAAACACAAAGAACACACACACACACACACACACACACACACACACACACACACACACAAAATCAGCTAAGGATTATAGTGGGCAGGACTCAAGTCCTCACATAACCCCTGTACTACAAGCTATGTACTTTAAGATTACAAATGTTAAAAACTATTCACATGCAAAACATTCCCATTAAAAATATTTCCTCCTGGGGCAGGGGTTGTGGCTCAGTGAGTGCTTGCCTAGCATGTGTGAGGCACTGGGATCGATCCTCAGCACCACGTAAAAATAAATAAATAAAATAAAGGCATTGTGTCCATCTACAACTATAAATAAATAAATAGATAGATAAATAAATAAAAAGATATTTCCTCTTATTCTATTCACTAGCTACACAAAGAACATATGAAAAATGGTTGATATTAGTTAAGAAACTATGCTTATACTACATTACTATTTCTTTCATACCACTTGCTCCAGTTGACACATCATGAAAAAGGATTATAATACAAATAATACTGTTTCAAAGTTTCTTCAGTTTTAAAAGAAGGCTTTCGTATTTTGAACACAAAAAAGTAACTAGACTTGACAGAAGCAGCAGTTGGACCCACAGGAATCAAGTGGTCTTCCTAGTGATAATTTTGTTTCAACACACGACATGCCATAGCCCAAGAACTCAAATATTTTTGTGATAACCACTTGAAAGCCTTATTTGGAACTGTGCGTGATTTCTGATGGTCTTGCTTACAAGTGAATTTTTGAAAGAATTCCGTTTATTATCTAAACTTCTGGAAATGAAGAAGGCAACCTGGAACAGTGGATCAAAATTGAGTGGACATTTCCACGATCTCACAAGCTTCATCCTCTAGGCAATGGCCTTTGGAAAAGCACAAATTTCTACCCACCTTGTTTCCCCTGGCAATTTTCTGAGAGCCCTCCTTGTGGACCATCATAGATAATTTATATATGGCAAATATTAACCAAATATTTTGATTTAATTGTTATTGCCTCAAAAATTGTAGGTATTATTCCCAAGTCTCTTCCACAGATATTGGGGGGTGTGTGGTAGACTATCCTTATTGTCCCCTTTCTCCTCCAATACTCTATAAATACATAAGCACAAGTTGATTTATATGTATATAAACATAATAATTACATAAGGGTATGACTATAAAACTATAGCACCCCAATATAAACAGGATAAGATAAACTTCACCCCATCCTACTTTTCTCTCCCTCACATCCTTAAGTCCATCACTCATGTTAACACCCTGCTTTACTACAGACTGAATATAAGTGTATTCTGTTTTCCACACTGAAAATGCACTCCCAGTTCAGCTCTACTTGAATCTGCATTTTGTTTTGGAACCAGACAGTAAATTTAGGACCACTTCATCCCTACTCTTGATGATTGCCAACTGGAAGAAAGAACGCTCCATCCTCTGTCTCCCAGAAGAATCTTACTGACTTCTCTGGGCATTAATGATATCTTCCCCTATTAAAACAATTAATATTGATTATCTGTTTCATTCATTATCACCTTACATTAAGTGTTTGGAAATGTTTTGGTGTTCCTAGTCATCAGCTAGACTGTAAGTTCTTCTTTAATTGAAACCATGTTTTCACCTTATTTGCATTCTACATGATTTAAGGCATTTGTTAACACATGTTGATTGAAAAAAGTTGCAATATTTCCCTCCTGAAAACTATGTAACACAACTGATCACAGAGTTGTAAGCATCTTGTTACTATGATAGGGATGAACAATCAGGTATCCTTAATAATTAAAATTTGACACTTTGGATTATTCCCCCTCTTAACTAAATCTTTTTTTTTTTTTTGGTACCGAGGATTAAGCTTGGGGGCACTCGACCACTGGGCCCTATCCCCAGCCCTTTTTTTGTATTTTATTTAGAGACAGGGTCTCACTGAGTTACTAAGGGCCTCGCCATTGCTGAGGCTGGCTTTGAACTCGCAATCCTCCTGACTCAGCCTCCCAAGTGCTGGGATTACAGGCGTGCGCCACCGTGCCCAACATTAACTAAATCTTTATAAAGTGTACTTCACACTTTCTAGTCAAAATGTATTTATCTTCATAAGCCAAACCATATTCACCATTCTTCATTGGTACAGAGTTCCTAAAGTGATAGTATCTTTATTTTATTAGAGATTATCTAATCATCAAAATAAAGAAAATTTAATCTACAAGTAAATTTTGCATCTGAGAATACATTAAGAGAATACAAGTTTGGAGTGAGGAATATAGTACTTATTATGAAATTCCAAAGAGTCAAGGAAGGGCAGGAATAAGAAAAAGTAACTACCAGCACCTGCGGGATTCACACCAGGATCTGGAGTAAGGACTGGGTCTAGGTGAGCGCCTTAGAACTAAAGCTAGACAGAGTCTCAATGTACTGGAGCTGTGCCCATTTCAGGGAGTGTGTGTGTGTGTTAAGAACTGATGGGGTTGTTCAGCACCATTTCAACTTGTGACATAAGAAGGTTTTAACAAGTATTCCTTTATGTTTTGCTAAGATTGAAAATAGTTTTAATATTTTAGATGTAGTTATTGATAAAAGTAAAAGGGTAGTCTTAGCCCCCATCCACTATAATATTTACTGAATTTAGAAATTTCTACTGCTGTATACAGTCAAGTTCTCTATAGTTGATATTATAGTGAGGTGATAGTATAGCTGTCCCCCTAGTATCGAGGATTGGTTCCAAGATTCTACAAATACCACAATCTGCAGATACCCAAGTCCCTTATATGATGGTATAGTATTTACACATAACCTATGCACAGCCTCCCATATACTTTTATCACTTCAAATGCTATGGAAATAATTGCTATATTCTATTACTTAAGAAATAAGAGCAAGAATAGAAGTTCATACACGACCAATACAAATATAAACTTTCCTTCAAAAACTGCATCTTCCATCCACGTTAGTTGAATCCATTGATGTGGGACCTCAGGATACAGATGGCTGACTGTAGAGATAAAACAGAGAGACTGGAAAAGGATTTTGAAGGTCATCATACACATGGTTTTGCAGAATTAGCAGAACTCTTCCAAAGTCCAGCAAAATTGATGAGGAAGAAGAAAAATCCCATTTTGCCCCCAAGAGATTTCTTGGACCCAACAAGATGAACTGAAGATAACAGCAGTAACAGCTGCTACGTCTTTATTGAATGCTTATCATTTGCCAGGCACAGTACTAAGTGCTCACATTTATTACCTCACTTCATCCTCTAAGGTGTATTGCTATTACGTCCTGTCTGCAGCTGAGTGTGCCCAGGCCCATCTGCTATGTGGCAGATGCTTTCCATTGCCTGCGATACTAACTTTCCCTTCTTCTTTGCACAAACAATACTGTTCTTTGCTTTTCAGGGAGACAATGTGGTCAGCTCTAGAAAACAGTGATGTGCCCAAGTCAGCAGCGGCCATTCTGTTTGCCTGGGTATTCCCTGCTTCCCCATACACACTTGCCTCCTTTCTGTCGGAGGTGGCTGTGTGACACACAGGAAGTATGCTCGAGATTTCTGAGGAACTTTTTCCTTCCTATCAATAGGACAGATGTGGTCAATGCCACGTTTCTCTTTTCACTCTCAAATGACATTGTGATGATAGCTGGAGCTGCAGCAGCTATCTTTTGATCAGGAGAAAATGATCATGAGAAAATGGATGGGGGCTAAGACTACCCTTTTTTTTTTTTTTTTAATTTATTTGCTTTAGTTGTACACAATGTGTTTATTTGTACATGGTGCTGAGGATCGAGCCCGGGCCGTGCACGCGCTAGACGAGCGCTCTACCGCTGAGCCACAACCCCAGCCCCACCCATAAGACTACCCTTTTATCAGAAATCCCCTATGTGCTTAGGCTGCCTGATCAATGAATTAACCATGTACCTCCAGACTTTTACATTTGTGGAAGTGATATATTAGGTGTGAAAATATTTATCAGTGAAAGATTTTATAAAAGAAGTGAGTATTTACTGCATGCCTATTAGATGCTGAGAACTTAAAAATGCAAATACAGAAGAAAAAAGATGGATTTGTTGCTTTCAATAGTTATATACACAGGAAAACACTAATAAGGCAATATTGCACTGGCAGATTACATAAATGCTGGGGGAATTAGAAAGAATGGACAAAAATATACAGAATTAAACTCAGGCAAGGAAAGTCTTTCAGGGAGTGACTTTTGAATGATTATATATCATTAGCAGAAAAGTATCAAGATTACACACCATTCAGTGTTGCACACTAAAAGGATAAGAGAGTTGTGTGCTTAAAATAGACAAGTGTATTTATGTGCTTGGCTAGAACAAAGTCTGAGAATAATTTTTAAAAATTATAAAAGAGGGGCTGGGATTGTGGCTCAGTGGCAGAGCGCTTGCCTCACACACATGAGGCACTGGGTTCAATCCTCAGCACTACATAAAAACAAGTAAATAAAATAAAGGCATTGTGTCCATCTGCAACTAAAAATATATATTTTTAAAAAATTATAAAAGAGGCATTGGAAGAGTGATGTATGGTCTTGAAGGGACTCTAAAGGATTATGGGTTTATTTATATAGGTAAATTTATAAGGTAATATAGGATTAGGGTAGATATTTATAAAAAGCCATATGATGTTATTTGGATAACTTCATCTCAGCATAAACTAAAGCCAACTGTCCCACTCGGCGTTTCCAGCAATTGACTTAGAACAATGTGAAGGGGGTAAAATTCATAGTGATAATGTGAAGAAGAAGCTGCAGGACTTAGGGCTATTTAGTAAATAGAGATAAAGGGAGTCAAAATTACACAGTTACTCATCTAATAACTAAAAATGTCAAGAAATGAATTTTGTATTAAACTTCCTGGAAGACTTAAGAAAAAAATGAAAGAAAAATTCAGGATACATGCATTTCCTATTACTGAATACTACCCTAAAAAAAAACAGGCCCTGTTTTTATAGACTGAATTCCTTTGCATTGTCTTTGGTAAACACCTGATTGTGCTAAAACTCAATACCTGATTGGTACCATCTCTTTTTTACCAGGGCTACTCTTTTCCACGTCGTCTTCACATACACTTATAACGTGATTCTTGTAAATTTTCACAGTTGAAAAACAAATAGCTGGCTGAACTCTCTGCTTCAGTCTTTTGGATGCTTCGCTTCTTGGTAAGTGGTCAGTATTTTGATACTGCTATAGTAATAACAGGAAATGATGTGTTAAATTCTGGATCTCCAGTTACAGATGAATGCCAGTGTAAAGAGGAGAGCTCATCTCTAAATAAAGTCTATAAAAACAGTTTGGAGAATTATTTCTAAGACCACAGGGAGAAACTAGTAATTTGCTCTCAACACTAGAAAAGTGAATGCAAGTAGTAGAGATCTTATGGTGATCAGTGAACTACAACAGGGGGAAGTCGGTGGTTACAAACTTAGCCATTTTGACTAAAATGGTAAATACTGGAGCTTCAATCAAGATAACATTGAATGTCGTCTCCTGAAATAAATATTCACTCAGAAAAAGCTTCACAATCAGGTAGAACAATTCTAAATTGGTCCAAAGGTAAGTATGCTTGTTTGCAAAACAGAAGTTGGTTCTGTTTACCAAAAAAGAGAAAACTAACAATGGGGGTGGAGGCAGTCCTGGAATAAAGTGAAGGTACTTCCATATAAAATTGAGAAATAGACTGGCTAACAGTACTAAAATTATCTTTTACTTTTCATATAAAAGTGCCATAGATTATACATTTTCTAAGTTTTATAGTGTGGAGTTTTCCAAATAGGTTGAAGGTTTTTCCTATTAATAGAGTAAATAAACATCATGGACAATTAATAAACTAATCGCAGAGGCTTTCTCCTTTCTCATCTTCCTCTCTCCAGGGCTTTCTGGGTACAACTGAGTGAAGGCAAAACAGGCAGCACAGAGACTTCCTTGCAGAGGGTTGGTAAAGAGCCTTGTACATCAAAAATTTCCCAACACCATACTCCAGGGAGTCAGAAGAGAAGCCAGGAAAGCCAGAACAATGTGGGCAAAAGATAATCTTGGCTTAAAAGATCTACAAAGCAAAAATGTTCTCATATAACTATAACTACATGAATTAAATTTCCTAATGTTTTAATGTAATATTTTGAAGTTGTTATAAAAATCTAATTGATAAATTAAAACTAATATCCTAGAATTCAATTAAAAACAATAAGATGAACCAATATTTTTTCAGTTAAGAATTTTGAGCAAAAACAATTTTGTAAAACACCAGAGATAGATATTATCAAATAAGTGATATATAATTATAAAAGTTATTTTGATGTTATCAAATAAGTGATATATATTTGATTCTCTGCTAAATTAACAGAATGGATAAAAGAATGTATGGAGTCTAAAATTACTTTTCAAGATTTGTCTTGAGTTTTAATCATTGAATACTATTAAACAAGAGTAAATGAAAATGGACAAAACATCACTTGGATCCGAATACATAAATCATCTGTTTCAAATTAATTGTTGTGACTCATATAAAAACAATGGCAGTCTGGATTCAAGAATGGGTTTGTAAAGTGAAAAACTAGCTGATATCATAGATAGTATTTCTTTCCAAAATTCCACCTCCTCCAAAATGTCTTCAGATTCACCTCTATCTTCCTGGTATAAGAAGTAAACTCTCCTTTTTCCTTGGCACTCTAACTTGCCAACTGATTATCTTACCACCTTCTAGTTTCTGATTTGGCTGGTTAAAGAAGTAATATTTTGCTAGTGGACTAGAAGCAAATGGAAAGCAAGGCACACATCCAATTTGTTTTGGTTTCCTTAATACATCTATTAAATACCAAAATCTAGGCATACACACAGACAAAACCAGTTGAATGAATTAGTTCTTTTGAAGAGTTGTTCATTTATAGTGTTCTATGACTAATTTAAAATTCCACAATTTTTATAGTTTCTTGTGACAATGTTTTCTTAGATAATACACTTATTTTGAAAGTGCCTTATACCTAGAGATTACAAGTGAAATTTTTAAAAAAATATTTATTTATTTGCTTTAGTTGTATACAATGCGTTTTTAGTTTTACGTGGTGCTGAGAATCGAACCCGGGCCGCACACGTGCTAGGCGAGCGCTCTACCGCTGAGCCACAATCCCAGCCCACAAGTGAAATTAAAATGAACATTCTTATCATCCACTGAAGTAGTCCATTCATTCTTACTTCTCCCTGGCCCTTTATCCTACAGAACCACTGATCTACCTTCTATCAACTCAGATGTCTGTGTTCTCAGTAATTTTATGAAACGTGGAATCTTTTGGATGTACTCTTTTTTGTGCAGCTTCTGACACTTTACATAATTTTTTGGGAAAGTCATCCATGTTGTTGCATATATAAACAATAGTTCATTCGTTTAGTAGTATTTCATTGTACGGATATACCACAATTTCTTTATATATTCTCCTATTGATCCAGATTTGGGGTGTTTCCAGAAAGTTCTGAGTATTGATTCAACATCTCTCATCTGAAAATCCAAAATTTAAAACACTGCATTTTTTTGAATGCTGACGTAGTAGCACAAGCAGACAATTCCATACCTGGCCTCGTGTGATGGGTCATACTTAAAACACAGGCACACTAAAAACACTCGATAAAATTACCTTCAAGCTATGCATATAAAATATATATGAAACATAAATGAATCTCATGTTTGGAAACTTGGGTTCCTATCCCCAAGGTATCTCATTATGTATATACAAGTATTTCAAAATCCAAAAATATCCCAAACTCCAAAATACTTTTGGTCCCACGCATTATGGATAAAAGAGACTGTATCTGTATTACAAACAAAGCTGTATGTTTTCTACTTTTACTCCTTTTCCTACATTTACACGTGAACATTTATATGTGAACATTCATGTACAAATCTTTGTATGGACATATGCTTTCATTTCTCAGGCAAATGTAGGAATAGAATGGACCAGTCACTTAGTCTGAGCTGGTGACGTTCAAATCTTTTGCTCACTTTTTAAGTGGATTAGTTTTTCTTTTGACTGTTGAATCACAGAAGTCTTTATATATTCTAGACACAAATATCTGTCAGATATATAATATGCTTTTGTTTTGTTTTGTTTCTCTGTGGTGCCAGGAATTGAACCCAGTGCCTTGCACACCATAGCCAAGCACTCTACCTACCACTAAACTACATCCTCAGCCTTAAAATAATGTGCATTTTTGAAAGTGAAACGTGGGCTCAGTGATAGGGTGTGTGCTTAGCATGCATAAGGCCCTACATTTGATCCCCAGGACTGCACACATACGCACAAAGTGAAATTTAACTGTTTTGGATAATTACATTTTGTTAATGTAATGCATGGTCAATCTGTATCTTTATAATTTTTTTATTATAATTAGAGAAAACATTACCTCTGAAATCCTCCACTACTGAATTTTACCATACCTAATAAATGGTCAGCCAGCTGATATATGAAAATTAGGGAAAAGGAGTAAAAGTAGAAAATATACAGGTTTCTCAACATTTTCCTTATTTCTCAACATTCTCCTGATTTCAGGAGTCTCTTAATAAACTATTAGTAGCAGGAAATAACAGACTGGATTATGTAAATGATAAGTAGTCTACTTCTTTTCTTTCTTTAAGGAAAAAAAGTAGTAAAGCACAACCGCTTGTATTTTTTTTTCTTGGTACCAGGGATTGAACTCAAATGGCACTCGACCACTGGGCCACATCCCCAGTCCTTTTTTGTATTTTATTAGAGACAGGGTCTCACTGAGTTGCTAAGTGCCTCGCCACTGCTGAGGCTGGCTTTGAACTCGCGATCCTCCTGTCTCAGCCTCCCAAGTGCTGGGATTACAGGCATGCGCTACCACGCCCGGCCTAACCTCTTGTATTTTTAAAATTAGATTTATTTCTCTTAAGCTCATCATCAGTACCTACAGTGTGCATTTCTACTCTCACTTCCTTTACTTCCTCTCCAGTGTTCTTCAGTTCTCTCTTCTGCTCTCCCCAGCATTCCATATCTGTATGTCTAATGTGGTGATTTCAAAGAAGTTTTGGCTGCAGACTTAGCTGGCCCTACAGACCACATGCGATGCTTTTTACTTCGAATAAAACAAAACAGAAATAAAACTCTTTCTGGAACTCATAGGAAGAAGAGCAGAGTTTCTAAATGGTAAAAAAGTGAAACCATTTTTTCAGAAGTATCCCAGTAAATAGTACGCTGCCAGAATAAAGCAACATACTTTTTAAAAACTCTCCTACTGTAGCCTTATGTCTACCCAGCAATTCAAAAACCACCAAGCAATCTTTCCAAAACAAGAGCAAATCTGGGGATTTGTGTCTAGCTAAACAAACATCCCCCAACAAAATTAACAGATACAGAGTGAAAAAAGTATATGGAATTAACTATTCATATAAACCATGGAAAGGAACACATTTTTATGTGTTTATTTAAAATCTTTATAAAGAACAATTTCATATATTTTAAAAATTTTCACAGGACATGTTACTCCAGGAAATGATACAGTGTCACACAAAAGTTTGAAAGTAACTGTAAGTATTGCTCGAGTTGAGATAAACAGCAGATTAAAAGTCTCTAACATAATATTATGTAAGACTATATGTGAGAATATAGATAACCCTAGGGTTATAAGTGTTTCATGGAAGTAAACATAAGACAATTAATGATATTCCCAAATCAGATGGTTCTTATCTGACATCTAATACCAAGTTCATTTTGACACTATTTTTAAAAAGATCCAGTATTTAAAAAATAAGCTTCCTTTAAGGCGTGCACGAGGGGTTGGGGGGGTGGGGTGGTAATCTCGACTTGTTAGAGGTTATATACATTTTGGTAAAATGTAGTTTTGTTCTCAAATATGCAATGATCACTACATGTAATGACCAACTGGTTGATTTAAAAAACTGTGTATATATTGAAATTTTCAGTTAAACTAGTTTTCTTTTGATACAATGGAAATATACAGATTGGCTTTGAATTCTTTTTTAGTAAAGTAAAATATGTGAGCTTAATTGTTTATTAAAGAAAACTGAGACGATATGACCCAAAATTTACTTATCAAAGTTAAAATACTTTTATATGTATACAAAATTGCAAAATAACTGATGCATTTTTCAATAAAGATATCCAACATAAAATGTAATAACACAACAAAACAAAGGATTCATAACTTTTGCTCACTTTAAAGTCACCTTATCGAACGATACATCATGAAATCAATAGTTGTGCATCTAGGAAATTTACCAATAGAACTCTCTTCCACTGGTGTGTATATTTTAATTTGTCTCATGTGGGTATCTCTCCCGTTCTGGTGATTGGCTAGAACAGCAATCTGTATCATGAATGTTCGAGTTGGCTTCTTATGATTATCAGTTAAGGGAACATGAATCCAGCCACTTGGTTCCACCAATTCAAGTTGCTAACAAGAAAAAACAAAGGCAGATTATGATTTCACACAGTGAACATAATGTGTAATAATGAATGCATTCTAAAATTAAATTAATGTTTGCCCACTGAGAGAATAAAAATATGATACTAACCATTACCAGCAAGGATGCACTCTTACCTTATCTACTTTTACAGCTGCAAAGCACTTTATATGTACCATATTAGCAGACAAAATAAAATAAAAATAAAGGCATGTAATCATGGGGTTAACAGAAAACTGTATAACTTATATAACATCAGAAAGAACATGTCTCTGCAGCCTTTAAAAATGTGAAGTGGGAGCTAGGTGCAGTGGTACAAACCTAAAATCCCAGCAATTCAAGAGGCTGAAGCAAGAAGATCACAAGTTTGAGTCTAGCCTCAGCAACACACTAGAGGCACAACACATGAGTACTACTCACTCCTAGCTGCAACTTAGTTTTCATTGATCAACCTTTCCAATTCTCCCCGTCTCCTGGAATCCCCCAGCCTCTGATAACCACCTTACTATGCTCAGTTCTATGAGACAGACTTTTAGAAGTTCCACATAATGAGTAAAATTGTACAGTACTTGTCTTTTTGTGCCTAATTTATTTTACTTAACATAATCATCTTCGTTCTATCCATGTTGTCAGGAATGACAAGATTTCTTTCTTTTCTATAGCTGAACAGTAATCGTGTGTGTGTGTGTGTGTGTGTGTGTGTGTGTGTGTGTGTGTGTGTGTTCGTTCTTTATCCATTCATCAGTTAATAGACACTTACGCTGTTCCCATTTCTTGGGTATTGTGAACAGTGCTACCATGAACACGAAGTGCAGATGTTTCTTTGACATACTGATTCCATTTCCTTTGTATATATATACCAGGAGTGGGATTCCTAGATCATATGGTAGTTTTATTTTGAAATTTTTGAAGAACCTCTACACTGCTTTATATAACAACTATACTACTTTACACTCCCCACAACAGTGTTCAAAGGGCTCCTTTTTTCTGTACCTTCACTTACCAGCCCTTGTTATCTTTTTTTTTTTCCCCCTTGGCCAGTACTGGGAATCAAACCCAGGGTCTTACACATCTGAAGCACACGCTACCACTGAGCTAAACCCCCTACTACTGAGCTATAGCCCAGGCTGATCTTTTTGTCTTTTAGATAGTGGCCATGCTTACTAGAGTGAAGTGATACCTTACTGACATTTTTATTTGCACTTCTCTGATAATCTGTGATCTTGAACATTTGTTTTATATGCCTATTGGCCATTTGTATGTCTTGCTAGAAATGTCTACTTTAATCTATTGCTCATTTTTAAATAGGGATATTTTGCTGTTGATTTTTTCTGACTTCCTTATATATTCTAGACATTAACCCCTTGTCACATGTATTGTCTGCAAATATTTTCTCCCATTCTGTAGGTTGTATCTTCACATGGATTATTGCTTCCTTTGTTATACAGAAACTTCATAGTTAGATATAATCCCGTTTGTTTATTTTTGCTTTTGTTTCCTGTATTTTAGAGATCTTTTCCCCCAAATTCTTGCCCATTCCAATGTCCTTAATTTTGAATGAGATTAGACTATTTATTTGAGGGAATCACTCATACTTTGGGAGAACCATATGTATTAATAAGTCATTTTTCTCCAGACTGTAATTAATACCTGGAAATAAATCAGATCACTTGCTGGGACTACAAATATAAGCCAATGATAGAGTGCAAGCCTAATGTGGAAGGCCTGGGTTTGATCATCAGCACTGCAAAACTAAACAAAACAAAACTTTAGAGGAAGCATTAACCTTTCAGACTATTAAGGTAAAGTATGATGAAGTACATGACATAGTACCTAAAAAAGGTTATACTGCTGTCAAAGAATCAAACATAATGAGATAGCAACTATAAATACACAAGTTCTAAGAATAATGTTTACTGACATTCAGTAATAAGTAAGCAAAATTCAACAAACAAAAATTCTCAACTTTAAAAGTGCACTAGGCAATTTTTAATTTCAGAACACAGTCCCTTGATGTATCTTATGCCTTTATAACATAGACATTTATAACTGCTCCCATCTATAAAAAATGATATATTCACAGAAACTTACTTCTCTAAGAAAGAAGTAGACATATATAAATGTATAGAACCAAGGAAAAATCATGCCACTGCTAAGTTATGAAAAAAATATAACATTAGATTTCTGGTATATTTCATTTTAAGGACTGTGTCTAATACAAACAAATTAAAAAAAAATACATGCGTAAGGACATGCATATAAACAAGGAAGGGGAATCCACTTTAATTGGTGCACAAGTCTAGGACCTCTGAAAAAATGAGGAACCAGGCAAACATCTCCCACAAAACTCAGAACCCTCTAAAAAAGGATCCCACAGATACAGAAGTGGATGAGAAAGATGATAAAAAAGTGATCAAAATATCCAATGAGCTAAAAAAAAGATCTAAGGAATGATGAGCTAAGAGAGCAGATACAGGAGATGAGACCATTCAATAAAGAAATAGAAACAGTAAAAACAAACTAATCAGAACTTTTGAAAATGAAAGATATAATAATCAAATTAAAAATTCACTTGAAAGCATCACCAACAAATTAGACTGCATAGAAAATAGAATTTTAGCCCTCAGATACAGAACATCAGGCCTTGATGACAGGATACATGAATTTAAGTATATGGAATACAATAAAAGGAAAAAAATTATAGAACATGATCAGAGTATACAGAAAATCTTGGACATCAAGAGACCAAACCTGAGAATCACTGGGAGAAGAGAATGCAGAGATAACAAGCTAAAGGAATTAAGAACATTTTCAATGCGATTGTTGCAGAAAATTTTCCCCACCTCAGAAATGAGACAGACACACATACAAGAGGTATACAAGACCCCAAAGAGACCTGACCAAAACAGAAGTTCTCCAAGACACATCAAAATGCCTAACATAGAAAATAAGGAAAGAATATTAAAAACTGCAAGAGAGAAACATCAGGTCACATTTAGAGGACATCCAATAAGACTCACTTCTGACTTCTCTATACTTGATTTCTTTAAAATCAAGGAGGGCCTGGAATAAGATATTTCAACCTCTAGAAGAAAACAACTGTCAACCAAGATTGATATACTCAGCAAAACTATCTTTCATATTTGATGGGGAAATAAAAACTTTCCAGGACAAACATAAAGTAAAAGGCCAGGCGCGGTGGTGCACACTTATAATCTCAGCACTTGGGAGGCTAAGGCAGGAGGATCGTGAGTTCAAAGCCAGCCACAGCAACGGCAAGACACTTAACAACTCAGTGAGACCCTGTCTCCAATAAAACACAAAAAAAGTGCTGGGGATGTAGCACAGTGGTCGAGTGCTCCTGAGTTCAATCCCTGGTACCAAAAAATAAATAAAGTTAAAGAATAAATGGCAATTAAGCCAGCACTACAAAGAACCCTCAAAGATAAATTCCACACAGAAGAACTCAAAAACAAAATCCAAAAATCTCAAATAAGTGAAGATCAATAAGGGAAAAATTTCTGTGACTAATCAGCTAAAAGAGAATCAAGACAGAATTAAATATAACAAAAAAAAGTCAGCAAACAAGAAACATATCCATAATAACACTGAATGTAAGTGGTCTTAATTCTCTAATTAAAAGACATAGACTAGCAGAAAGGATCAAAAAACAATCTATCAAAAAATATGCTATTTGCAAGATGCTCATAGGCTGAAGGTAAAAGGATGGGAAAAAAAGTATTCCATCTCATCTCAATGCAGTTCGTTTTATATCATACAACATTTACAAGCCTGGCATAAAGGGAATTACAAAAGGAAATAATTAAAAGTAGTACACATATTAAAGAAGCTTTAAAAGCATGGATGCACATTCATTACCCTTTTTTCTTGGGTATAAACCTAAGAGTGGAATGGTATGTCACGAGATAACTCTTTGTTAAATCATGTGAAGGTCTGTAAATTTTCCAAAGTGGCTGCACCATTTTCCATTTTCTATTCTACCAGAGTAGTGTTTGAGGGTTCTAATTTTTCCACATGATTTGGAGATAATATGTGGAGAACATAAAATAAAAGAACAGAATATTAAAGACAATACATTTACATGCATCAAACATTCCCTTTAAAAAATTCAGGTTCTCTTACAGACAGTATGCTAAGGGAAGTAAACAGGTCACAAAAAAAAACATGTGCTATATGATTCTACTCATGAGGTGTCTAGAACAGTCAAATTATAGAGACAGAGAGTAGAATGCTGGATGCCATGGGCCAGAGGTAGGAGGTAATGAAGAGTTACTGTTTGAAGGAACTTGAGAAGATAAAAAAGTTCCACAGGTGGATGATGGTTACAGTTCTACAACAATGTGAACGTACTTAATGCCACAGAGCTGCACACTTAAAAATGGTTAAAATAGTATGTATTATGTTATATAAATTTTACCCAAGCCCTGGCTGCCATGTACACACACCCACACAAACCCTTCAGTTTCTCTGTTTGGGTCCAAAAAACACCCAAATCATTGTGGAGAAATTGAAACCCTCAAACACTATCCTGGTGGGAATGTAAAATGGTGTGCCAGCTTTGGAAAACCATCTTGCCAGTCCTTTGAAAAATTAAACAAAGAGTGAGCTTAGCTTGTGACCCAGCAATTCCAAAGAACCACATTTTGTGACTTCATTTATATAAAATGTTCAAAACAGATAAATCCATGGAGATGGAAAATAGACTGGCAGGTACTCAGGTATGAGTAGGGCTTTGGGTAGGGGGTGGGCAGGATGTGAAATGATGACTACTACGCTTTGGGTGTTTGGAAATTGACATGGTGATGGCTGCACAAGTCTGTAAATATGCTAAAAACTACTCACAGTTTTGGTGAACTGTATGGTAGAATAACTGAATAAAGATGTTATTTAAAAAAAACAAAATGTAACTCTTATTTTAAAAAGGCAACTTTGCACAGTGAGGCATTCTAAATAAAAGCTGATGGCAAAAATATATTTAACAGATGAAACCAAAAAGAAAGCAGACACAGAAACATTAATTAGAATGTTTTCCTAGAAGAGGGATAGAAAGAGTTAAAATCTGAGAAAAGAAATAGGAATAAGAAATGGGGCTTATAATTCTAGATGGTATAGCCAAACATGCATATAAAACATGCAGTTCATGGCAATAGGTGTGTGAGTCAGGATGAATTTAGTTACATAAAATATAACTCAATGAGGCTAATGTGGTGAGGACATTTTTACTTTACATAATGGAAATGCTTGAGTTAATGGTCACAGGATAGGTTAATTCAGAAGCTCAAGGATGCTATCAAGGACCCAATTTTTTTTTTTTTTTTTTTATCTTTCTATTCTTCCAACATGGGTAAGTTAGCATTACACTGGGCTAGCTTGCCTTTTGCTAGAATAGCTATAACACTCTCCTAATGGCAAAAATCCAAGGCTCACGGCTTTGAACACTTTTTAAGAGTAAGGACCACTTCTCAGTAAATATCCATCCCTGAGTCAATCATCAGTAGGAGAAAGGGACCAGACGATTGGCTGGTCTCAATCAGGACTCACTCCATGAGTTAGGGATGAAGACAGCACATGGCTGCTTTGAGGGTATTTTTAAATAAAATTAACACAAAAGTAAATTCCTGAAGAATTAAATGTTGATACAAGTAAATATAATCACAACAACTATTAGAAGAATATTAGAAGAAAATACAAGCTCATAATCTTACAGTAGGGTTCACCTTCCAAAATAATTTAAAAACCTAAGTAGTATGGTAAAAGTAAAAAACCAACAGATTTGACTACTTGAGCATTAAGCAAAATCTCAAAAGGTGTGTTATTCTATAAACAGTACTTTTCCATTTCACTGGCACAGCAGTTCAGGAGAGCACCTTGGAAGAGGAGCAGTTCTTATTGCTGCTGTGGGGCACAGGCAGTGTGTGCTTACTGACAGGCTTGAATCCACATTGACTTGGCCTCTCTGTGGATGACAGTTCTTTCAGGCATCAGTTTCCACAATAGAGAATTTTCATCCATATTGAAGACTCTACCCTGGCAATTTTTTTTCCAAAATCAGCTTATCTAATTTCTAAAAATTCTCCAGCTGCCTTAAATCAGCATGCACTCACTACTCACTTTAACAGCAAGCATTACATTCAATTTCATGGTAGAATCCAGCCCTCTCTTTTCAACACTGTTGTGAACTGAAGTTTCAAGAAGCCACATCCGTTTTCAAAAGCCTGCAGACTGCTTAATTTTGGCCATCTAGAATAATGTGATTGCTACAGATCAAGAGCCAAAGTAACTTTAGGCTGTCTTTAGTCACTTTTAGTAGCCATTTACTATCAACCTTTGTATCTGTCCTAGCATTCTTGTGAGTACTAGGTGAAACTCTTGAAATGTATACAAAGCTTGGTAGACCTCTGGCCTCTACCAACCCTACAGCCAAGAATGTGACAACATCAGAATCCCATAAAATATTTCTTCCCCTTATTAAAGATAACATCTGAATACTATAGAAGAGATTTCTCTGCCTCTTTCCAGTTTGCCTACTTGATGACCCCACCTACTTTATTTTATGACTAAGAAAGCTCTTTTTTCCACCATACTGTTCCAGGTAATCTGAATACATATTTCCAGGCCTTGGTCACTCTTACTTGACTCAGAATAAACCACTTTCTTATTCTGTCAAAAAATAATTGTTATTTTACATCAGCATCATAAAACTAAGTTTGTGCTTCAGCCGTGATAGTCATATAATGAGATATGTTTCTATGCCTGGTCTTCAAACTAGGTCCCTAGAAGTTGCTTGACATTCTCTTCTTGAAATTTTTGTTAGTCTCATTGCCTTCAGGTGAAACAGATCCTTTAACAGTTTCCACCATTTTGTCCTTGTCCTTCAAGCTGGTTGCTACAGTGGAATGGGATGTACTTGACTGACAAGAAATAATCATCACTGATTTTTCCCCTTCATAGTGCTGAGTCACTTTTAACTTTGTTATCACATCAGTCACTTAATGTGGCCCTTTATGGGCAACATTAGCAGTAAATTTCTTAGAAGCCATGAGAAATGAAACTCAATATTAAATCAAGTGCAAGAGAAAATTACACAATTAAAAGACATCATTGCATATGGAGTGAGTCATTGATCAGAATATTATGTGGTCAATGATTATCATCTCTACATTTATTTGTAGTCATTTGCAGCTTTCTCTGGTTAACTTTAAAAGGCAATCTACTAAATAACAAGTTGTATGATCTCGTATATTTTTTAAAAATTCCTTGTGTGTAGATGGAACGAAGTTTGAAAGGACATTCACCAAAAACAAATAGGAAATTTCTATAAGGGTGAGAACATAAATACTTGGCATTTTATTCTAACTTTATCTGTTTTTCTCAATAACCATGCTTTACTTTAAAATAAAAAATATGTTTTTAATTTTGTAGTTGTTGAAGAATGATTCAAAAAAGGCTGTTTCTAGAGTTTCAGTACCTGGTTTAAAATCTTATTGACAACATTCCTTTCCATCACTAACAGGCTCATCCTTCTGGCAATTTCAACACAAAAACAATCCATTTAATAATCTGGATTCATCTTTCCTAAACTTCCTTACTTCCAACAATTTTTATCTCCATTCCATGTCAGTTATCTTTCCCACAGTCACATCGGATCACAAGCAACAGCTATTACCCTTGACTTTAAGCACCCCCATCTTACAACCCTTTAACTCATCAGATTTCTCTAGTGACCCCACTGCAGCAGTATCAACCTCATCAAAACTGTTAAGATTACTGATTCCATCTACTTTTTAGATTATTCATTAGCCAATTCAACATCCTCAATTTCCTCTTTTCTTTGATGGTATCCCAGAATACAACATAATCATCCCTTTACACACTTAAATTCTGTCTACTGGAGAAAAACAATCAACTATACTGACTGGCCTCACTTTAAATCCAAGATGACAAATTTAATGTGCATATTTAGCAACATGCAAAATTCCTACTAAATTTCTTCCCTTTAAAACAATTTACTTTCAGCTGGGCACGGTGGTGCACGCCTGTAATCCCAGCACTTGGGAGGCTGAGGCAGGAGGATTGTGAGTTCAAAGCCAGCCTCAGCAATGGCGAGGCACTTAGCAACTCAGTGAGACCCTGTCTCTAATAAATCACAAAAAAAAGGGCTGGGGATGCGGACCATGGTCCAGTGCCCCTGAGTTCAATCCCAGTACCCCAAAAAAAAAAAAAAGAAACTACTTAAATTTTAAGGCTCTTCAAGCTTTACATAAATATTTTAAGTTATATAGTTTATACACAAATATATAATTTGTACATGAAACATATAACATGGTTTACTGAAGACAGAATCTTAAGTGACTCAAATAGGTAAAATAATCTTCAGAAAGAGCAACAAAGTTGGAGGTCTCACACTTCCTGATTTCCAAACTTACTATGAAACTATAGTAATAAAAAATAGTGTGGTGCTGGTATAAAAGACAGTATGAGAATTATCAACACACAAAGTAGCAGTTTCCAGAAGTATAACTATCTTTTCATTAGGAATGTAACTAGTTAGTAGCAATAACGATATAGAGTTCTGGAGAGAAAAGTATAAAATGATTCAAAAGAAACTTCAGAAATTCCAAATATGCTAAAAGTAAGGCTAACAAAAAAGTAGCTAAATGAGAATGACAGGCCAACTCAAAGGACTCAATATTTTGCCCTAATGAAGAAGGTGACTGCCTAAGAATTCAACTTTGAACATCAAACTCAATCGCCCTGCTACAAATGATCAAACACTCATTTTGGATTAGCAAGTCAAAAAGTTCCTATACAGAACCTCTTCTCCAGGAGTTAAGATTATGCATATAGCTGTTTTTTTTTTTTTTAAAGAGCCTAACAGAAAGAAAATCTAGATAGAGTGATCCATCTAATCTATATAAACAACCTAAATAAATTTGAAGTCAACACTAAGTGAAAAGAATAATTTCATCAAAAACCTAAGAAGGGGGGATAGGGATGTGGCTCAGTGGTAGAGTGCTGTCTAGCACATGTGAAGCAATGGGTTCAATCCTCAGCACTATATTAGATAAATAGATAAACAGAATAAAGGTATTGTGTCCACCTACAACTAAAAATTTTTAAAAATTAAAAAAAAAAAAACCCTAAGGTATATAAGCTTTAAGGAGAAATTACAGAAAATCTTTGAGCCAGGCTAGGGTTGTAGTTCAGCGGTAGAGCCCTTGCCTAGCATGTGCGTGGCCGGGGTTCGATCCTCAGCTCCACATAAAAATAAAGGCACTGTGTATAACTACAACAAATAAATAAATATTAAAAAAGAAAAAGAAAAAAAAAGAAAATCTTTGAGCCAACCAAAACAAATAAAAAAAACTGATTTCCAGGTCAGATTTAACTACTACTAAAGTCATATACATATGTAAATAAATAATAACTTATAAATTTTTTAAAGTCACAAAATTGCATACAAAACAAATGTTATATTTTATTTCTCTTGTAAAATACTGAAAGTCTTAAATATGTAATGAATAATCAAGAAATGATAGCATTAGTCAGCTCAATGGTACATGCCCATAATCCCAACGTATCAGGAAGCTGAGGAAGGAGGATCAGAAATTCAAGGATAGCCTGGACAACTTAGTCTGGTTGCAATCTGGTGAGAACCAGAGCACAGCACTCAGCTAAACCAAGCCCAGACTCCTGATTCTCAGAAACTGTGAGATAATAAATACGTATTGTTTTAATCTACTAAATTAGTTGTAATTCATTATACAGCAATAGAAAACAAACACACAAGGACAACAAATGAGTAATGAATAATGATAAATACCTGTCTCAAGGTGAAAAAAAATAAAAGGGGCTGCGGGTGTAGCTCAGTGGTAGAACACCCTGGCTTCAATCCCCAGATCTAAAAAAATAAAGAAACTAACGGAAGTAGCCAGAACCTATCAAAACTGCAAAGTAACCTCAGGGACTAAGAAGGGTAACATGTCTCTATCTATGGAGCTGGCAAAGGAAAAAGTAATTACTCCTGGAAACAGAAAACATCCTAGGTATCAGTATCTTCAAATGCATGATTGAAGACATGAATAGTATGAATATTCATTGTATTAAAACAGTGTTATGTTAAAAGGTGTTCTATATATGTAATATGAAATGTAATGAATGCTATTGTTATATATACAATGTTGAATAAAAGAAAACATCCTAGCCGGGCGCGGTGGCGCACGCCTGTAATCCCAGCACTTTGGGAGGCTGAGGCAGGAGGATCGCGAGTTCAAAGCCAGCCTCAGCAATGGCGAGGCACTTAGCAACTCAGTGAGACCCTGTCTCTAAATAAAATACAAAAAAGGGCTGGGGATGTGACCCAGTGGTCGAGTGCCCCTGAGTTCAATCCCCGGTACCACAAAAAAAAAAAAAAAAAAAAACATCCTAGGGAGCAGTCTGTCTAGTAGAAAACTAGCAGGGAGGGGTTGGGGTTGTGGTTCAGCGGGTAGAGTGCTCACCTAGCATGTGCGCGGCCCAGGTTCGATCCTCAGCACCACGTAAACATAAATGCATCGCATTATATAAAACTAAAGCAAATAAATAAATATTAAAAAAAAAAAAGAAAACTAGCAGGGACCACTGGCATGAACCATATGCATAATTTTAAATTTTCTCATAGCCACATTAAAAATTAAGCTTATATTTAACATATCTAAAATATTATCACTTCAATATTTAATTGATATAAATGGTTACTAATAACATGTCTTAATTCATAAAATATTTTTCCAGTATCTGATAATCAACAAAATGTACTAACATTAAGAAATAAGAGGCAAAGTTGAAGAAAATAAATTTTAAAAATAAAGAATTTCACCTGGGAACTGAAATATGTTCTAATAGAAATCTAGGGTTGAAAAACAAAATAGGTGAAATTAAGAATTCATCAGAGGAGCCAGCCATGGTGGTGCACACCTGTAATCCTCCAGGCTCAGGAGGCTGGGGCAGGAGGATCAAAAGTTTGAGGCCAGCCTGGGCAACTTAGTGAGATCCTGTTTCAAAAAACATAAAAAGGATTGGGGATGTAGCTCAGTGGTACACGGGTACATAAACAAACAAACACACTAAGAATTCATCAGAGGGCTAGGGATGTAGCTCAGTGGCAGAGCATTTGACTAGCATGTACAAGGTCCTGGGTTTGATGCCCAGTACTGCAAAGAAAGAAGAAAAAAAAAAAAAAAAAAAGAAAAGAAAAAAGAATTCATCAGATTGGTTTAGTAGAAGATTACATATATCAGAAGACAACATGGTCAAATTCCTTGGAAAATATAGTAATATAATTTTTATCATTGAAGTTAAAAACAACAAAAAAAGGAATAGAACATCTTAACAGAAATGTATCTGTTAAAGAAATTGCTTCCTAATTCAAAACCTATTACAAAATTCTATGCTCAGATGGCTTTACCAATCAAATTGGACTATTTAAAGAAGGGACATCAATTCTGCACAAAGGCTTACAAACAATAGAGAAGAAAAAAACACTTTTAAAACTATTTTTCTATCACCTGCATCCCATTGATTCCAAAACTGGGTAAGAATATTATAAGAAGAAAACTTAAACTAATTTTCTCATGAAAAGAAAAGAACAGAAAAAAATGTATCACTCCAAGAATGCCATGTTGGATTATCATTTGAGAATTAATCAATGTAACTGACTGTTAATAGTAAAAAGGAGAAAATTCATATGACCATCTTATCAGATTAAAAAAAAAAAAACTTGAAGCCGGGCATGGTGGCGCATGCCTATAATCCCAGCACTTGGGAGGCTGAGGCAGGAGGATCGCGAGTTCAAAGCCAGCCTCAGTAATGGCGAGGCACTTAGCAACTCAGTGAGACCCTGTCTCTGATAAAATACAAAAACGGGCTGGGGATGTGGCCCAGTGGTTGAGTGCCTCTGAGTTCAATCCCCAGTACCAAAAAAAAAAAAAAAAAAAAAAAAAAAAAAAAACTTGACAAAATCCAGTATTCATTAATAATTTAAAAACTCTTAGCAAATTAGGAACATAATGCAAATTCCTTATTATATAAAACAGCACCTTTCAAATAAACAACCTACAGCACACATCATACAGTAAAATCTTGAGAACTTTCCCAGTGAGAACAAGACTGTCCATTAATACCACTTCTATTCAACACTGAAGGAGGTCACATGCACTGCAACAAGGCAAGGGAAAAGGGTGGAGAAGAACAAACCAGCTAGGAGGTAAGGGGATAAATAAGAAATAGAAGGAATTAAAAAAAAAATAACATAACTTGCAAAGTATATGATTGCATATCTAGAAAATCCAAAAGAATCTACAAACTATGAGCCTTAATAAAAGAATTAATTTTGCAAGGTCAATGGATAATAAAAGTTAATATAAAGTTCTAACTAAAACAATACAAAACTTCATGCAAAAATAGAGTAACAGCAATAAAACAGATTAGAGATTAGCAACAGACCCACATATTTACAATCACTCGATTTTTGTCAAAGATGACACTTCAGCTTAAAAGGGAAAGAAAAGTGTCTTCAAGTAATGATGTTGGGTGATATGGATTTCATTTAAGGAGGGGGGTGTTTCTTGACCCTTACCCTTCTTACCATAAGCTTCTAAAAGAAAATAAAACATCTTTGTGACCTTGGAGTTGATTAACACTTTCTTATGATTAAAAAAAAAAAAAAAAAATCAACTATCTTTTTTTTTTTTTTTTTTTGGTACCAGGGATTGAACTCAGGGGCACTCGACCACTGGGCCACATCCCCAGCCCTTTTTTGTATTTTATTAGAGACAGGGTCTCACTGAGTTGCTAAGTGCCTCGCCATTGCTGAGGCTGGCTTTGAACTCGAGATCCTCCTGCCTCAGCCTCCCAAGTGCTGGGATTACAGGCGTGTGCCACTGCGCCTGGCAACATCAACTATCTTAAAGTTAAGGATTTTTGCTCATCAAAGGCACCATTAAGTAAAAATTTATTTTTTAAATCATCATAAAGAAATGACAAATGTTTGAGTAGATACATTTATCCTAATTTAAAAATTACATGATGTATACATGTATTATATACATTACTTGATACCCAATTAATATGTACAATATTTATGTTTTTATTTATTGGTTTAAAAATAAATTTTAAAAGTAAAAACAGTAAGTCTCAGACTAGACTGATATATCATAAATACATATCCAACAACACCTATTTTGATTTTTTTTGGGGGGAGGAGGATGCTGGGGTTCATCCAAGGGTACTCTACCACTGAGCTACATCCGTAGCCCTTTTTATTTTTTATCATTAAATTTCTGAGGCTGGCCTCAAAATGCCATTCTCTTGCCTTAGCCTTCTGAGTTGTTGTTGTTATTATACTGTGCCCAATCATGTATTTTGAATATATAAAGAGCTACTACAATTCATAAAAGGCATGTATATGCAACAGAAATACAAATATATGTTTATTAAAACAATATACAATGTGAACAAAAATATTTGTAGGAGCACTATCTATAAGAGCCAAACTATCCAAATATACATCTATGGTCAATTGGGTAAATAGAGTATATTCACAACATGGAATACTATAGAGCATAAAGGATGAAAGATCTGTAACTACCCAACTATACTGATTGTCACAAACAAAATGTTGAATTTGAAAAAGCAGACAAAAAAGAGTATGCAAAATATGATTCCATCTCTGTAAAGTAAAGGGGAAAACAACACATACACACACCAGGTGAAAGTAATCTATACTATAAGGTAAACAATGTCTAACTTTCAAGAAGGATAAGGAAGCATGCTGAGGGTTTTGGGATTTTTATTTGGTTGCTGGATACATGACTGCATTGCATTTGTGAAAAATTCAGTAAGCTACTTTTTCATGATATGTGGACTTTTCTGTATCAATATAAAAATAAGTTTATTTTTAAAAAAAGATCCAGATCTTTGTGCCCTGACATGCTCTATGATGCCCACAGCAGCCCCAAGCATGTTCTCATACTAACAAGGTCCAAAAAGGCATTCTTCCCTTTTAATTTCAAAGGAAATTATTTTCCAGAAGCTATCCGATTTCTCATTGGCCACATCTGAATCACATGTCTCTGCAGTAGCTGAAAGGGAAGTTGAAAACAGAGTATCTGACATATTCTGTTTTTATACGGAAAAGTAGTCTTGTTGGCCAGGGGTAAAGACGGAGAAAGGAATGTTGCATTGGTAACCAACAATGTCTGCTTCCTCAGATTATTAGTAATGGGTTCTTAACTAGTCTTCCCATAACCACTTTTGTCTTACTCCCATGTAAGCTCTGCTTAGCAGTTAAGTAATTTGGTAAAAATGTAAATTTGAAAAATCTTTCATAAGCTTCTCGTTACAGTAAGAAAAACTTCACAAACCTACATGACTTGGTCTTTCTCTAACTCTTCTGCCTTACCTTGACAGTCCTTTGCCCCACTAACTATATTTTAATCATATCATCTGCAAAAATAAACATATAGCATGCAGGAAGTAGATTCTGAAAGAATTCCAAAGATTAAAAACTGACAAAGAGCTATTAATTGCACATCATTTTAAATGGGTCAAGTCTTGGATACCTCTATTTGGTGAATTATTTTTACATTCATAAATATGGGAAGAATTATAGGGACTTTTTTTTAAAATATTTATTTATTTGCTTTAGTTGTACACAATGCAATGCATTTATGTTTACATGGTGCTGAGGATTGAACCCGGGCCGCGCACGTGCTAGGCGAGCGCTCTACCACTGAGCCACAACCCCAGTCCCTTATAGGGACTTTTGATCTGTCATGAGACCTTGGTCCCCCTACCTCTAATTTCCTTTTAAAGTCTCAAGTTCAGTAACTACAGAACTTTGTTTTCAGGATCTAGTATTCACAGTTAATGTGGACAACTATACTCAACTCCTTTGCCTCCACTTTCCAATCCCCACTCCCTATCCCCTAAATGCTAAACTTCACAATCCAATTAGGTCTAGGGCTTTCTGCAAATCTCTCATCACTAGAAAACACATAAGCATGAAACCAATACAAAGTGCTTTTGCCCTCAAACTTTCCAAATAATATATAAAAATGTCATAATAGCTCCAGTCCAGGAATAAAATCTGTTCATTCAGTCAAAAACTTGTGTACCTATGCTGTACCAGGAACAGGAAACCGTAACAGATGGAGTAAAAGAAAATAATCATCACGTTACTGGAAATTAATGTACTTTACGTTCAGTAAATATATCTAATCTCTAATTTTTATGCAGATATCTAATTTATGCAGATATACTAATATACTTTACATGTGTTTTGGGAAAGTAGTAGACAATAAATATCCTTTTCTTCTTTCTTTCAAATTCCACAAAAATGACAGCTGAAGTATTTGAAACATGTATACATGCAAAAAAAAAAAAAAAAAGGAATGGAAAAAGAAAAACTGATAAGACGTGGTAAACTGAAAGATTAGTGGTAATTAACTTGCATTTCAGCTTCCTTCACTCTTAATACCTGACATGTAGAGAAAGAGGGAGGATGAGGGGAAAGGGTAGATGTCAAAAGGTCAAGTAGAAGCAAGGGCAGGGCTGGGGTAGCTCAGTAGTAGAGTGCTTGCCTAGCATGTGTGAGGCCCTGGGTTCCACCTCAGCACTGTTAGAGAAAAAAACAAAAAAGAGGCAGGGGCAATGAACCCCAATATTTCTGAACTTTTAAGTATCATAGTCCTGAAGGAACAGATGGCAAATCAGGCTAAAAATAAACCAATAAGCAAAGAAGAAAATTGGTAGAAAGTCTGTAAGGACAAAGAGCCCTGACCCCCGATGAGCAAGCAGTTAGATGACAGTTCCTGTCTCACTCTTACTGAAAAGTAAGGGTTTACTATCTACACAGGATGAATAAGGGTGTGTAGGGTTTTTAGATTTAGGTTAAAACAAGACCAAATGGCGGCAACTTATTAAAAATAGGGGGAATAAGTGAATGTCTGCATTTTAACAGTAAAACCTCAGATCGCTTCATCTTGATTAGCTACAAGAACACTGACTCCTAGACAGATCACCCTGTAACTCCAGACACTTTCCCCTGCCTATCACTGCCAGGTGGCTCCAGGCAGGAGAATGAATTAGTATTTTCTGGGCAAAAAGAAAAAATCTACCATTGGGGCTGGGATTGTGGCTCAGCGGTAGAGCACTCGCCTAGCACGTGTGAGGCCCGGGTTCGATCCTCAGCACCACGTACAAATAAACACATTGTGTACAACTAAAGCAAATAAATAAATAAATATTTTTTAAAAATCTACCATTAATGATCATGAATGCCTCCAATTTAATGAACTTTTGTTGACTGACTGAATGTCCATTTTGTCCTGGGTACTAATCTAGTTGGTTGGAGTATATCAGTAAAAATAAAAACAACAAAAATCTCTGCTCTCATGGAGGTGATATTTTTTTGTGAAGACCAAAAATAAACAAATATAACAAGTGATCAGGTAATAAAACATCAGGTAACAAGTGCTATGTGAGAAAAACTGAATAAGAAAAGGATTAGAAGAAGTACCTAGGGGTAGGTACATGCAGTTCTGACTAAGATGGTTAAACCAGGCCTCACTGAGGTGACATGTACATAGAGCTGAAGGAGCTGTAGGCTCTTGTCTAAACACACTATAGTAAAATCCATTATGCAACAAACTCTATCATGAGCAAGAACTGTTTCAAACTGCTTATTTGTATCTCATTTTTAAATATGAAAAAATAATCAAGGATCTCCAGGCATGCTAGAAATAAAAACAAAACAGAAATTGGAAGAAGCATTCAGATAAAAACAAAAAAAGAAACTCTAATGAAAAACAATGAAGGGAATACAAGAAATTTAAAAATCAAAGTGAAGCATCAGTGACACAACATATTGTATCCATGAAACAAGAAAAGAATGTTACTTTTTTAAAAGACCAAGGAAAAAAAAAAGATGTCTTAGAAATTTAAAATATATATGAGAGCAAAAAATGTGTAGTGGAAAGTAAATGATTGCTCAGAAAATGAGAAAACAAAAGAGAGAAAATAAGAAAATTAGTAGTTCAATGTAAGAAGTATCAATGCTTACAAATGTGAATTCGAAAGAATAGAGGAACAGAGAGGAAAAATATCAAAGCACATAAAAGTGCCTCCCAGGACTGAAGGACAGATATCCCCAAACTGATGAGAACCAATGAACACACAAGACATGAAGGGAACACACATAATAAGGTACAGCATTATGAAATTTCACAGTATCAAGGAGTAAGAGATTATAAAAGCTTCTAGAGAGAAAAACAGATCACATGCAAAAAGCATCAGAAATCCAAAGTGGCGTTGTATTTCCCAACATCTACACTGAAAACTATGAGGCAGTGGAGAATGTGTTTAAAATTCTGAGGGAAAATTATTTCCAAACTAGAATTCCATACCCAGCCAAATCATCCCTCCAGGGTGAGATTAAAATAAAGTTTTTGGTCATGCAAGGTTTCAACAATTTACCTCCCATGTGGAGGATGCATTCCACCAAAAAGGGAAGTAAAACAAGAAAGATGAGGACCTTCAATCCAGAAACAAGGGATTTATCAAAAGGAAAAGGTAAAGGAAATTCCCAGGATGCTGTTGAAGAGAAGCAGGCTTAAGAAGATAGTTGTGCTACTCTGAGAAGCAGACACAAAGACAAATTAGAACTACTAGAAATGTATTAGGAGAAATGTCCGTGAGAGAAAATGGGGAGGGAGCCAGAAGAGTTTAATATAGCAGTGAGATAGCAAAGCAGATCTGACCCCAGAGGAAAGACTCAGGAAAGGAAGGGAGGTAAGGCGGATGTGCGTTAGGCTGCAGTGCAGTTCTAGGGAAAGTTGTGTAAGGCTGCTTGTCAGAGGGCTCAGCATCTCCTGGGACTAAACCTTCTTGAGTATCCCTGTCATACTCAGTCACTGGCTTAGGAGCAGATTGTGAGAAGCATGGCCTTGGCAGACACATATGGTAGACTTCAGAGCAGATGGGGCCATCAGTCAGTTACTACTTGTGGTCAGAGATCTGGGAGAAACATTCTCGTGGCCGCCTGTGGGGGCTGTGTCAGTATGGCTAATCTAAAGTACATTTTCCAGGATTCCCTTCCCTATACTTTCCTGGCTGGTTGGGACACAGAGAACATGGAAGAAGTAGAGAGCAAAAGTGAAGCAACAGCCATTTTGGTTTTTACACTCAAGCTGAGTAGGTGTTTTTGTAGATCACACATGCTGCCACTATCTCCTGATTCACCTGACTGTTGTGGGACAGTGGCCAGGCCTGCAGCCTCTCTAACTCCTAGGCCAGATATGTGTTTAGGTCTGGATGAAGAGCATCAGCTGTTCTGCAGGACACTGACATCACCAGGTGGAAGACATTGAGAACTGGCCATTTCCAGTTTGTCTTTAAGGTTTTAGATCATGCTCATGGGTTCCAGATGTCTCTGCTTTCCCCTTTACATCAATCTTCACTCTTTAACTTCCTGCCTTGTGAATTTTGAGCACATCTCTCTTTATCAGATGAGAAAAAAACAGCTTTCATAATTTATTTAACCAACTCCTACCTGAGGTAAAATTCCTGTAGCAAACTCCTTATAATACATCCTCCTGCCCTCCACACCCACAGGTCCGCTTCACTGATGAAACTCACCTGACACAGCTGCTGAGCTGGAGGGCCAGGAAAGATGTTTCCAGGAAAAACACATGGAGTGAGAGAGAATGTGGCTATTTCAAGAGGTATTTTACAGATCTGTCAGTGAATTTAGAAATATATTGATAACTAACATTTTTTTAATTAAAAAGAAAAGGGAGGCACCTATTTATTCTGGGAAAATATTACAACTTAGAAAAGGAAAATTTAAGCATAGGACATAATATGACTAAGGAATGAACAAAATGTATGTGGTCACAATAATGAAAATATGCATAATGATTTCAGCCAATGTCCACCAAATCTACACTAGGAAAATGAAGGAAAGGAAAGGAAAACAAAGAAAGTTGTATATTAGAGAAGAAATGTCATTATAAAATTAAATCCTACTCTTTTGTAATAGGGCATTATTGGATCATGTCTTTAAATAAAGATATAGACATCCACATTATTTAGAAATGTGCACACCTATGACAGATATCTCTGTGTGTATTAGTTAGCGATATTAAAGTAAACACAAACACCTCCCCACCCCCAAACCGGCCAAAATCACTGCTCCAAAGGAGTAGGAAGTGAGTATGAGACAAGGAGAGAAGTGCTATCATAATAAATGTTACTGCAGTTTTGTCATGCTTTTTTTAAATATTTATTTATTTGCTTTTTGTTGTACACAATGCGTTTTACTTTTACATGGTGCTGAGGATCGAACCTGGGCCGTGCACGTGCTAGGCGAACGCTCTACTGCTGAGCCACAACCCCAGCCCTAGTTTTGTCATGCTTTTAATATATGTAAATATTTTATTATAGCAAAAAGAAGAATCAAATTTTTTAAAAACATTTTTTTAGTTGTCAATGGACCTTTATTTTTTTTTATATGCAGTACTGAGAATTGAAACCAGTGCCTCACACATGCTAAGCAAGTGCTCTATCACTGAGCTACAACTCCAGCCCCCCAAAAATTAAATTTCAAAAATTCAAAGTTGGGCCAGGTGCAGGGGTGCACACCTATAATCCCAGCGACTCAGGAGGCTGAGGCAGGAGGATCTCTGAAAGCCAGCCTGGGTAGCTTAGTGAGAACCTGTGTCAAAGTGAAAAATAAAAGGGCTGGGGATATAGCTCAGTGGTAGAACATCTCTGGGTTCAATTCCCAGTAGTGTGAGAGAGAAAAAAAAAAAAAATCAAAGTTAGTGAATGAATGAGATACATACATTAATAAAAGTTGACTCCATTAAAAAGTTTGCTCATTTTTTGGTTTTTCCTTTTCGATGAGATAATAATAGTTAACAGTGACTAACATTTCTGGAGCACTTACTCGTTGTCAGGCATTATTTTAAGAATTTTACATGTGTTGATTAATTTCAACAGCCCTATGAGTTACATTATTTTAATCTTCATTTCATATGCAAGAAATTGAAGGCACACTATTTGGGGTTAAGTGGCAGAGCAGGAATTCCAACTCCAGCAGATGACTCCAAAGTTTGTGCTCTTGAATCCTCATCAGCCCAAAAAAATACATGTGTGTCCAACAGCTAGATGTAGCCAAAACTCTCAATTTCATGAAATTATATAGAAAAGCATCCTACTGTATGATTTTGGAGCCTATAAAAACATTAGCAGTTTCAAGGCTTTCTTCCTTTCAACTACTATTCATTGAGCTGATACTATGTGCCAAGCACTGAATATACATTTGTTCTGATCATCTTAACACCACAACTCTAATTTATGATTAGGGCCCCTGAAGTTCACAGAGCTTCTATGATAGCCTTAGGGTTGGTGACCAAGCTGGAGGACAGAAGTCAGTATCTCAAAGTAATTTCTGTGCCAAACCCCTGAACACTGCAGGAAGTAATAAAATAGCTTAAAGTATATCTGTCTGAAACTAAGAATAAGAGAACAACATACTGTGAGATGAGTTCAAAAATGTTATAATCCTATATATGCTTTAAAGAGAGATGGAACTTTAAAGGGGATTGGAAAACAGGAAAATTCAACTGTGTGAAAATCTCAATAGTTATGGTTTTATATTTGTCACTATGCAAAGAATTAAAGCCTGACAATAAGAACAAATGAAGTTCTTGTTAGAAGTGAAAGTCCAATATACATCTCCAGTTTTAAAAATTTAAATGCAATTATCTCTAAGTATTCTCAACAACAAGTTTTCAAACGACGGAAATATCAGCTCCCCTGTCCCTCACACACTTTGTTTATAAGATATCTGATTTCCACGGGTCGCATATTTCATATATGACAGATTCTGTTTACCTATAAAAGTACAAATGTCCAAAAAATCGACCTCATGATTGATTTCAAAAGTAACGAGCCAAGTTTAGAATGTCTGATAATAAAGTGATATTATACAAAATGAATATTTTGGAATGAGATCCAACAAATTGTATTTTACATGAATTTCCAAAGCACAGAACTAACTCTACTACTTATGGCTCAGTTATCATGAAGTTTGACTTCGTCTTTACATAAATTAACCATCATTTTGAGAAAATGTAACTTGTCCCTTAAAATGCAACCAGCGACAACTAAGGAGAAAAGGCAGAGACATTTTTGTTCTATTCACAAGCACCAACAAACAGCCCAGTGGGGAAATGGCAGTGCGCCAGGTTGCCCTGTGAGCAATTAGGCTTCCTGGCAATCGGGAAACTCAGGACCCTAGGCCCTTAGAACACTAACACATTAAGGACTTGGTGCTTTTATTTCCCCTTTCAAAAGCCATATGCGAGATATATTTTGTTTAGACAGCAATCTTTTCCATTCTGGTCTGAAAAAAAAAAAAAAAAAAAAAAAGAAAGGCTAAGACAACTATTTAATAAGAAGTAAATCAAGAAGAATATGTGTGAGGGATTAGCAACCATCATTATCTACCAGACATATTGACTAAAATTTAGTAACTGGTCCCCAATATAATGCATTTGAATTAATCAAGAAACTCAAATGCAAAAAAAAAAAAAAAAAAAAAAGCTAAAATTATGTCTTTGAAAAGCATTCAAGATGGTAAAACCCAGTTTCAACAAAGAGTTGCACAATTGCTCTTTTATTAACTTCCAGAAGGAAAGTTTCTTTTAAAAAAAGGATATTGAATAATTCCAATAAACCTTACGGGAGACTAGAGGCTACAACTTCCATTTTACCAAATTTAAGCCTGAAGGCCCCATGATCTGGTAAATAATTTCTCTTTTGGCTGGTTTATGAATCAAATGAAGATTGAGACTGTCAACACACTGTACAATATTTTAGCAATTTCCTGCCTGTATCTAACATGACACTCAGAAGCATAACAGGAGTAAAAATGAATGAAGTGAATAAGATCAGAAATGAAAAATCATTCTGAGGGTCCATAAATACACTACCTAACATATTGGGAGTAATTAGGTAGGGTCAGTTGAAAAATATGACTAACTCAAAACAATATTGCCAAGAAGGCAACATATGTAAGAATTTGAATTCAAGTAAAATACAGGACATTTATATTTTTATGTGTATCTAGCCAAGATATACTTTATTTTATAAATAAAATAGATTTTAAGGAGTAAGAATTAATAATGAAATCAATCCTTCACACATATTTTTAACAAAAGCTCATTATTTCTCACCTTCAATACTTCTAATTTTGTTTAAAATTTTTCATTATTTTATAGTACATAAACAGAAAATCCATTTTTCTACTTTTTGATGTGCCAATGACAATAGTATAACATACATCCATGACAACTTATACTACAAACAGAACCACTTGCAAACTGGAAATATAAGGACCAGCAAATGTTTCACTACACTCAGAAAACACAGAGTCTTTATTCCAAGAGGAACTTTTAGTAAAAAAAAATGATGTGTGAACAGCAGACATTGATGTTCACACAAGTACACTGCAGACAACCCAGCAGGCGGTTTTCTGTTTTTTTTGGATTATGCTCTGGAGGTGCTGGCACAATGGAATTTCAATACCATAATTGCTTATTTCTCTGTATATCTTTAAAATAACAGGTAAAGAAAAAAAAAAATAAGTACAAACATAACAAAATAAAATGTTTTTAATTCTTCTTTTCAAACAATATAATTTATAACCATTACACAAATAGAGAAGAAGCACAAAAGGGGGGGGGGGGGGTAAAGTAATGTTCCAAAGGTTCAGTTTACAAGGACCTCACACAAAGTTTTTTTTTTCCTTTCTCTCTGCAACTCTTACTAGAAACAGTATTATTTCCTAAAAATGCACTAGCTGCCAAGAGCTATGGTCCATCTAAAGCAAGATGGAAATAGAGTGTTACAAAAAGGGGGGGGGGGGCAGGATTCAGTGTACAAATTTCTGTACAATCTGTTTAAAAATAAGATATTGTTTTGATTTTGATATATCTTTTTGACTAAAAAGTAATTTTAATAGATAAAATACTAAATTATATAGTACTGTATTGAAACAATAAAAGTAATCAAATTTCAAACTTTCTAATTAAACCTTTTTTCTTGTAAGTTATTGGGAATTCAACACTAGTCTTGGTTCACATGATAGAACAATGGGAAAATTTTCCGAATGGTTGAACACTAACCCTGACAAGTGTGGAGAGCCAACTACAATACATTATATGGTAGCATAACCTGCCACCCACGTTGCTGAGAGAACAGCTTTCAAACACATGCACTGAGCTGTAAAACTGCAAAATCCCTTATTACACATTGTCTTTCTTATTCTAGGTGAAATATACCATCAATTCTTTCCATTATAAATCTTTTTTATTAGTATTTTTGAAGCTCATTTACAATTTGTGATTTTCTAATAATGTAAAAGATGATTTTTTAAAAAAGAAAATGCAACAGGAAAGTTATCACTATCCTATAGTATTACATATTGTGGCACAACTTCTCATAAATAATTTTGGACTCCATATTATCTAAAATGAGTTTCAAGGTAAAATTCCTTTTCTTACCTTTCAAAAAAGAGCTCAATGCAAAAATGACTATCAATTACTAAAGGGTTTGAGATTCAGAAGAAGGGTGAAAAAAAGCCCATGGACACTATTTTTACAGAGATGCAATGATATATACTACCTTTTGGACATTCACAATGGTTAAATCATTTCAAAAACTTTCTCTGTAATGTTTTGCCTGATTATTTCCCCTCCAAAATCCTCCTGCTATCCTTTACTTTTCCTTGCCCCCCCCCAACTCCCACCATGACCCACCTCCACCCACGGTCTGCTAACTGAATCATAGCATTCCAGAACAGTTACAGGACATAACAGTTTCTTCTGGGGTTTTCATTTGCAATGTTGTTGGCAAAGAGAATTTTATTTGTAAGTGTTTCTATTATACTGACAGGGTCAATTAGTCCTCTGAACTATTGGTCTTTCTGCTTGATAGATTGGTGGATTATTCAAGTGGGACCGTTCATAACCTATAACTGTATGCAGCCAATTAACCTCAGAAACAAGACAATACTGGTCATCTAATGGGATTTTAAGTTTATCTTAATAACATACTACAGTTACATAATTTCTCCCAAATTGGTGGTTTATTATTTGATAGGAACTCTACATTTCCCCCAAACTGAATTGATATGTAAGTTATGATACACAAATCACATGATTTTTTATTTTATAAGTTCATATTTTGAAGCTTGCTAAAATTAAAAATCAGGCATTGTGCCTACATGTTCCTATATGTTTACACAATTAAATAAAACATATGAAAACCATACATTATGCAGTATCCAACACTCTTAAGATTTCTCCCCAAGATGCAGAAAACATTACTACCTTCCCAGAAATTAATATGAAAACAAATCTGTATTTTACTTCAAATATTCAAAAAACACCTTTAAGTTGTCATATACCATTTGGTTTTTTTAAAAAAAAAAAAAAACACAAGAAGAGAGGATTTGTATTAACTGTTTACTATGTGACAAATAACAGGACTAAGTAGTTCACAACCTTTACCTAACTTAATTATCTCAGGAATCCAATGAGAGGTTCCAGAGAAATCAACTATGACTCGAAGTTTCATATAGCTACTAAGTGGCAAAATTAAGATTTGAAATCAGATGTGTCTAGTTCACCAAACTGTGGTCTTTCAATATCATGTGACCTAAAATTTATGAGGTAATCCCTTGGTCATCTCCCAGTATCATCTTGTAATAAGTAGATCAGAGGATATTTCCAAGCTCCATAGCCCTATACAAAAGAACGATAGCCAATTAATAATGAGGAACAACTTGAAAGAGATTAATAAGTAAGGACATTTTGATAGCTATATTATTACATCAAAATCAAAGCTTTATTAATTGCAAAAACTCCAATTACTTTTCATATTACCACCAACCCAAATTACTCTTATATCTATAAATGTACAAGTGATCTTCTACATACATGCTTACATATACACATACTCATTTGAACTGCCACATGCCAATATTCCCAGTTTCTAAAGCCAAAGTATTCACTAATATGCCAGACCACACAGAAATGAAAAGCTGCCTTAATGCCACAAGGTGTCAAGGTGACAATTTCTTGGCAAAGAATGACTTTTCATGTCATAATTTTTTAAACTTAGTGAGCCAACTTAACATATATTCTAGCAAAAAGTACATAATGATTACTTCTGTTTTTGTTTTATATATTTTCAAACACGCAATTTGTTCAATTGTTAACACCAAACTACCCTAAAAGCAAATACCTGTTACAGGAGCATGCCCTGAGTATTTCTGAAAATCAATTATGACCTCCAATTTCCTTGCCTTCAGACTGGTTAGGGAGACTCTCAGGGTTCCATTCACTTCTTAGTGCAAAAGTTTGGGAAAATATTTGTGCAACTTAAGAGTTTTCTTGAAACTACTGGCTTGGCTAAAAGTCATGGCACAACCTTTACCTAACTTAATTATCTCAGGAATCCAATGAGATCTATGATTTATCAAATTATAAATCATTTTAAAAAATTTGTTACTGTAAATATTGAATTACTTTAAAAGAATACATCCTCAGGTAAAGTACAAGGGTTCAGAAGTAAAACCCAAAGTCACCCATATTATTAAGTCAGCTTTGTTTTTTTAAAATAAATCTAATCAAAATAAATCCCATAGCACAAAACATTTCAAGAACAGAGTACAAAATCAAAGGAAGAATTCACATTAGCAAACAATCACCTAGGTAAAGAAAGATCTAATACTCTGACAAGAGTAAACATATGCTCTATTAGATCTTACTCTATTAACAACAACAACAACAACAAAAACCAGAAGGCTTAAAATTGCTAAACTATTACTTTATATGTGCCACAAAATAATAATGCCACCGATACCAGAATTTCAATGGAGTAAATCTGTATTATCTAACACCAACAGAAAAAACTAGATAACATTCAGGAGATGCACTCTGTACAATTGTGGATACTTGATGTTGAAATGCCAAATATCAACAGTAGAGGAGGAAAAAGTGACAGCAACACTTCATGCTTAGATCAGATAGTAAGGAATTAAACCCAGAACAACCTGTGCTGTTTCACTTGAGCATGGCTTAATATAGATAGGACATTTTTTTTTTTTTTTTTTTTTTTTTTTTTTTTGGTACTGGGGATTGAACTCAGCGGCACTCGACCACTGGGCCATATCCCCAGCCCTTTTTTTGTATTTTATTAGAGACAGGGTCTCACTGAATTGCTAAGTGCCTCGCCATTGCTGAGGCTGGCTTTTTGAACTCACGATCCTCCTGCCTCAGCCTCCCAAAGTGCTGGGATTACAGGCGTGTGCGCCACCGCGCCCGGCTTAGATAGGACACATTTATCCAGCTCTTTCCATTGGCTGTCACAAGTGAGCAAAGGTAAAGCAAGCAGCTAGTATGAAGCTGAAGGAGAAGAGTATAGAAGGACATATCTACACTGACTAAGAAGCTACCACCTAGTGATATGGTAGATGTTTTTTCAGCTTCTTTCATTTAATCTTCACAACCACCCATGCAAGATAAGCACTATGATTCTCAGCTTTTAAAGAAAACAGCAGAACTCAAGGAGGACAGAGAAATTGCCCTATATCACAAAATAAAGAAGTGTTAATACCAACACTCCAACCCTGATCTGACAGACTCCACCCCATGATTACAGCAGCATGTGGCAAAGACAATATAGACACATGCTCCTTCCTCTGTCCTAGGTCTCATCAATTGGTCCTACTCTGAAAACAATATTTGAAACCCAGATTGCAGATTATGAAATAGACTGGGTTTTTCCCCCTGTAAGCCAAGGCTAGAGAACTTTGCGTTCAGTAGTAAGCACAATATGACTCTGGGGGAATATCAGCAAGTTTCAAATGACTACAACCTCAGGTTAAATGGAGTTCAGTGAATCATGGTAATTCCATGCTACTGATAATCCTGATTTTAGTCAACAGAAACCCTCAAATTTGAATCCCATATTTATGTTAGGCAATTCCCTCTAAACACAAGGGAAATCTTCATCTTAAAGCCAAGAACACCTCTCAATACCTTTCACTGACTTTCCTCAGAGAAACAACAAAATGATAAAAACTTTAAATCTACAAGGCTAACATTTACCAACTAGATTTTACAAACTAGCTGAGAATAATTTTGATTTGAGTTTCATCCTTGTATTATCTTAAATTGAAGTGGTTACCTAAATACTCAGGTTGAAGAGTGAGGGCAGGGAAAGAGCACTTCTCGTTCCTCAGTCTGTACTTATTTCCTACAGTGCCTTCCTGTCATACTTAATCTGGGCTTATCACCTGTGGGCCTTGATAAGAGGCAAATTATGAGCCTCCCAGATTCCCCAAAGTACACTGCATTCTCTTTAGTCATTATCTTCTCTAAGATCACATGCTTCTATGAGAAAATAGGGCCCACAGGGTAGGATCATTTTAAGTACTAATCTACCTTGGACCCCCTTTCTTTCATTAAAGCTAAAACAGATGATCCTTGCACTGTTTTAAAAATTAAATATGAAGGGCCACTGCAGGGGTCAAATTGCACAAAATATTAACTAAGCCCTTGTGTGCCAGGTACCTAGCCATGAAAGTGATCAAGATAAGATAATGCCCTTGTACTAATAATGGAAGCTATCAAAGATTGCACACACATGTGCACACACATACACACACCTGTTATTAAGTAGGGAACAAATTTGGCCAGAAGGTTCCTGGCATTTAAAGCAAAATGGGTATCATTGTTGGTTCTGACACATACAGAGATTCTTCTGCTTACAGACAAGATTAGTTCCCAAAGGGCCATCATCAAGTCTACTTAATCACATATGAAAATTTTTAACTTCAGAAGCAACTACTAATACCATCTATTGGTGACTGACAACAGTTTATAAACATCTCTCCCTCACCCCTTGTAGGCCTATGGATTAACACTAAAAGTGTTAAAGAAGTTCTATAAAAACAATTTTAAAAAATAATGCAACCAAACATAATATTTATTTTTTATAATAGTTAAAGAAATGCATATCTTTCAAGCAGTTTCTAATATGAAAACAAAAAAGGACATTAAATTCAACTCTTGGAGGAACATTCTGAAGATACAAGAATAAGCCTTTAAGACTCTTCAAGGGGCTGGGGTAGAGCGCTTCCTTAACATATGTGAAGCACTGGGTTCGATCCTCAGCACCACATAAAAATAAATAAATAAAAGTATTGTGTCCATCTACAACTAAAAAAAAATATATTTTAAAAAAGAGTTTAAAACCATCAGCATCACAGCAATTTCTCAGAAAAGTTTTTTGTACAAAATATCTGTTTTGCAGTAATTCATAAAGCATAGGAAAATAAAATTCTGAGATAAAGTTTTTAAAAATTATATACAAACTACATATAATAGTCAACAGACAGTGAAAATAGATGTGATATTTTAAGGGCTTTAACATTTTTTGTGTGTATTTGTTTTGATACTGGGGATTCAACCCAGGGGCATTCAACCACTGAGCCACATCCCCAGCCCAATTTTGTATTTTATTTAGAGACAGGGTCTCTCTGAGTTGCTTAGCACCTCACCATTGCTGTGGCTGCCTTTGAACTGGAGATCTTCCTGTCTCAGCCTCCTGAGCTGCTGGGATTATAAGCATGGGCTACCACGCCTGGCACTTTAACATTTTTTTCTCAAAGAAAATGTAATTAGAGGAATGAGCCAAAGGCCACTGTTTTACTGTGTATGGTTACCGTAAAAAGAGACGCTTCTAAACAACATATATTGATTGGTCAGAATAACCATAATTAGGTAAAGTGAGAGAAAGAGCAAAACCAGAATCTTAAAGAATATTCTATTCTCTTTGCAAGAATTTAGTCTAAGGACACTATCTACTATTAAATAATCACAATGTACTTTTTCCTCAATTTCAGAGTGTTTCCACAATCTGAATACAGAGGCCAACTCACAAAATTGAAAAGCTATAAAGTTAAAGAACATAAGATTATTTTAACTGGGCTTTTTTTTTTTTTTTTAATGGAGTGAAATAGTATCTCCCAATCTGACTTAAATGTAGAATCTGAAAAGTCAAATGCATAAAAGCAGAAAGTAGACTGGTAGTTACCAGAGTTAGTGGTGTAAAAATTAGGAAGATGTTGATCAAAGTACACAATATCTCACTCATAAAGGAGGAGTAAGTTCAAGGGATCTGTTTTGCATCATGGTGACCACAGGTAATAACAATACATTGTATACTTTAAATTGTAAGATAATTTTAATTGTTCTCACCACAAAAACATGTGAGGTAATACATATGACAATTAGCTTGATAGTTAATAGTTTTTCCACAACGTGAACACTTATCAGAATATCATTTTGTAAGCTGGAAGTATATACATTTTATTAGTCAAAAATAAAACAAAAATCTTACTAAAGAATAAAATAACACTATAGATTTGGAATCTACGTATTTTCAAATTTTAGTTGTCTCTAAATACTGAAAAAATAGATCTACTAATATAATACAGTCAGCTGTCTGTATCTGTGGACTTCACATCTATGGATTCAATCAACCATGAATCAAAAATGTTTGTGGGAAGAAAATCTGTGTCTGTATCAAACACATACAGGACATTTTTTTTTCTTGTCATCATTCCCAAAATAATACAATATAACAATTAATCATATAGTATTTACATTGTATTAGGTATGGTAAGTAATTTAGAGATGATTTAAAATACATGGGAGGATTTGTATAGGTTATATGCAAATGCTATGCCATTTTACATAAGAGATTTAAGCGCCTACAGATTTTGGTAACTGCAGGGGTCCTGGAAGCAGCCGCTATGGATAATAAGGGACAACTGTATACCAAAATAGCATTTTAGTAGTTACTGGATATAAGTTTCTATTATAATTCATTCAAAAACCAGTGAGGTACTCATTTTCTTAGCAGCATGTATGTAGTCTCAGGAAAGAAGTTAAAAAAGAAGCTGCTAGAGTGTTACTTTATCTGAGGCTCAATATGCCCAGCAAACCCTAAGAAAAATTTTCATCCTGACTTTTGGGGAGAAAGGTTGGAGGTAGATGATATATTTTTAATCTAGAGACTTGCCATTCTGTGATAGTTTTATTTGGTGGCAAAGAATGGAAACCTATGGAATATATAGGACGCACAGCAAGAACTCTTGTTATAAAAAAATAAGTAATGGAAAATTCAGAGAGCTACTTAAGAAACACCCTGTTCATTTCAGACAAGATTAAGTCTTAAGATGTTAGGGGCTCAATAGATTCATTAGACAGCTGACATATCAACCGAACCATCTCCTTTCTGCATCTCAAAGTTGTGGTACCACTTAGTTTGAAGACCAGATCTTCTTTTCTCATTAGAAATTCCTTGAAAGTCTCCTCTGTCTACTGCCACGGATCTACTTACTTAAGCATCAGAAATCAAGACTAGAAGGGCACGGTGGTGCACACCTCTAATCTCAGCAGCTCAGAAAGCTGAGGAAGGAGTATCACAAGTTTAAAATCAGCCTCAGCAACTTAGCAAAGCCCTAAGCAACTTAGTGAGACCCTGTTTCACAAATAAAAAACAAAAAGGGCTGGGTATGTGGCCCAGTGGTTAAGCGCCTCTGGGTTCAATCCCTGGTGCCAAAAAAAAAGAAGAAAGATAGAAATCAAGACTAGCTTTGAACCATTCAATTATAATAATTATTCAACAAGAATAACTACTATTCTTAAGATAATTACAAAGCACACAATTCATTTTAAAAACATTTGTAAAAGAGCTGAGCTACTGTTTTTGTTTCCTACCATCAACTATTAACTTCAAACATACAAGGAAAGACCTCCAAATATCCACAAATGTGCATGACTTTTAATTCCTTTATGAAGGAGAAATGGACACAAAATACTCATTGCCTTATATTCCCATCTTCTACTCCAATATTCTCATTTGTTTACACTGAAACCCAAAGGTCTGACAACTCCTCATTAATCACATATAAAACAGGAAGCTGAGAAAATTGAGGTTCCTGAGTGAGCTCACCTCAGTTAAGGTATACTTTTAAATTATTGTAAAATGCTTCAGGTAGTTTCCAGCAACATTTGTAGCAGCACATTCTCTGATATAAGAGACATGTTAGTTACCAAGAATAAAGATTCACCCAAAATTTCCCACAGGATGAGGGGCTGCTCTAGTTAGGATCTTAAAAGATCCATAATTAAAGGCTTAGTCCCCAGCTCCATGTCATTCATTGGGAGGCAATAGAACCTTTACAACGTGGGTCTAGTCATTGGGAATGTGGCCTTGAAAAGGGTATTAGGATTTCAACCCCTTCCTCCTCTTCTCCCTTATGCCATGAGATGAACAACTCTGTTTCACCACATGCTCCCCACCATGAGGCCACAGGCCCAAAATCAATGGGGCCAATGGATCATGGACCTGAAATCTCTAAAACTGTGAGCCAAAATAAGCCTTTCCCTCTTTATAAGTTGAATATCGCAGGTATTTTATTACAGTAATGGAATGTTAACAGGGCCTTGCTGAAAAACTTTATATCTATCCATGGCAACCAAAGAAAAAGCGACTACTAACAAGATATGACAGGTCATCAAATAAGAGAAAAAGTGGTAAAGATGATAAATTTTATAATGTGTTTTTTATAACAAAAACAAATTTAATGTCGAGAACAGGAATCTCATTTGCTCAGCTAATTTTTTTTTTTTTTTTTTTTGGGGGGGTACCAGGGATTGAAGTCAGCGGCACTAGACCATTGGGCCACATCCCCAGCCCTTTTTTGTATTTTATTAGAGACAGGGTCTCACTGAGTTGCTAAATGCCTCGCCATTGCTGAGGCTGGCTTTGAACCCGCGATCCTCCTGCCTCAGCCTCCCAAAGTGCTGGGATTACAGGCGTGCGCCACCGCGCCCGGCTTCAACTAATCTTTTTTTTTTTTTTAATATTTATTTATTTGCTTTAGTTTTACACAATGCGTTTATTTTTACGTGGTGCTGAGAATGGAACCCGGGCCGCGCACGTGCTAGGCGAGCACTCTACCACTGAGCCACAACCCCAGCCCGTTCAACTAATCTTTTTGAAGCAAACTACACAAGCATGAGTCACTGGCAAACCTATGGCTGACTACTGACAGATTTGATAACTTTTACTAAATGCGTGCCATTTCAGACACATGCACATCCCTGATCTGGTCACCTGTCCCGACCAGCATAATTTCCTTACAAGAGGGGTTGATCTAAAACCACATAATTTTCACTTTTGTAAATAAAGTATGTATTTCTGCTGAAATACATCCTGCTGGAGCATTAAGTAAAGGGTTTTTAAATTTTGATTTTTGCTTCCATTGCTCTTGGCTATCATTACAACCACTGAGCATAAAAGAAACAGTGTAGTTCTTCTATAACTGCCATAAAAAGATCAATTCAAAATAAGTGAACTTACAGTCCAATGCTCTTGCAATAAGCCTCACTAACTTCTAGGTTTACCTTACTAATGCATTAGCAGTACAAAATCTTCCAACTCAATGCATTATGAAACAAGAATACCCATTATAATCATCTTATTGGGCACAAATACTAGTTGAGTACCCCAATCTACAAATTTAAAATCATAAATATCCCAAAACCTGAAACTTTTTGAGCCCCATCGTAACTCTACAAGTCAAAAGTTCCACACCATGAAACTTTGTTTCATGTACAAAATTATAAAATAGTACATAAAATTAGCCTGAGACTATGTGCATAAGATGTATATATATGAAACATAAATAAATCCCATGTTTTGGTTCGGGTTACATTGCCAAGATATCTGATTATGTAAATGGAAAACATTCCAAAATTTAAAAATTGAAATCCTAAGTACTTCTGGTCCGAAGTATTTTGAATAAAGGACATTCAACCTGTATTGGCATTTCCGTGGTTCCAGACCTAGCACTCGTCTTTTCCACTAAATATACACTTTAAGTGAATTAATACCCAGACTTCAGCTTCTCCTTACACACTTAGGGCTCTTAAATCTACACCTTAACTCGAACTTCTTTCTTCAGATTCAGATCCATATATCTGATTCCCCATTCAAAATCCATTCAAAGAGATATCAGAAACCAGTGACAAAAAGTAAACTCATTTCCTCAGAGAACTTGGAATGGAGCCAGGCAAGATGGCACACACCTGTAATCCCAGCAACTTGGGAGGCTGGGGCAGGAGGATCAGGAATTCAAACCCAGCCACAGCAACTTATCAAGGCCCTAAGCAACTCAGTGAGACCCTGTCTCTAATAAAATATTAAAAAGGGCTGAAATGTAGCTCAGTGCTTAAGCTTCCCTGGGTTAAATCCCTAGTAACAAAACAAAACAGCTTGGAATTGAACTATCATTTGACCCTGTCATCCCACTCCTGGGCATATACCCAAAGGACTTAAAATCAGCATGGTATAGTGATGCAGCCACATCAATGTTCATAGCAGCTTAATTCACAATAGCTAAACTATGGAATCAACCTAGATGTCCTTCAACAGATGAATGGATAACGAAAATGTGGTACAAATACACAATGGAATATTACTCAGCCATAAAGAAGAATGAAATTACGGCATTTGCCAGTAAATGGATGGAACTGGAGACTATCATGCCAAGTGAAATAAGCCAATCCCCAAAAATCAAAGGCTGAATGTTTTCTCTGATATGTGGATGCAAACACACAATAAGAGGGAGAGAGAGAGAAGTTCATTGGATTAGACAAAGGGAAATGAAGGGAAGGGAGGGGGAATAGGAATAGGAAAGACAGTAGAATGAATCTGACATAACTTTCCTATGTTCTTATATGAACAGACAACCAGTGTAACTCCACATTATGTACAACCACAATAATGGGAAGTTATACTCCATGTCTGTATAATATGTCAAAATACACTCTGCTGTCATATATATCTAAAAAGGCTAAAAAATTTTAAATATATTAATCTCATTATCTTAACGCCTTCCTCTCCACCCTCTCTACTCCCCAGAGAATGTTTCTTAACTCCATGTTCCATTCTGACTAGTGTGAGAGGAAGTCTTGGAGTGGTTTTGATTTGCATTTCTCTAATTACCAGAGACACAGGAGGTGGGCCAGATTTAGCTTTATAGCTTGTGAATCTGTTCTAAACCTATGACATATAGATCTATTTCTGTGTTCCATACTTTAATAAAAGTATTTAAAATGCTAAAAAAAAAAAACCCTCCATATTCCATTTCTGGTAAATGGCAACATTTGACCAGCTACCAGAATCTCAGAATAATTCTAGATGCCCCTCTCTTACTTAGTCAAACATTACCCATATTCTCAATATATCCCAGATGGTAATCAGTCACAAGTCCTTTTTTTTTTTTTTTTTTTTTTTTTGGTACCGGGGATTGAACTCAGGAGCACTCGACCACTGGGCCACATCCCCAGCCCTTTTTTGTATTTTATTAGAGACAGGGTCTCACTGAGTTGCTAAGTACCTTGCCATTGCTGAGGCTGGATTTGAACTTGCGATCCTCCTGCCTCAGCCTCCCAAGTGCTGGGATTACAGGCTTGCACCACCGCGCCCGGCTACAAGTCCTTTTGATTCTGCTTCAAATATTGCTTATCTGGTCTTTAGGTTGCTCCAGCCCCAGCATTCCCACAATGAAACTTTATCAGTGTTTCCTTATTTAAAATCTAAATTCCCCAAAAGTCTCACAATAAGTACAATCTGACTTTTACCTGCATTTCCTGAAACAATTATAAATTACATTCCCCTACAGGAATGTAAACTCTTTATACATAGGAACCATGTTAAATCACAATAAATGTGTTGAATGAATAATTCTCCAGTCTTTCTTGCCACTCCCTCATACCTACCCAGAGTCCTGACATACTGAATCACTTTTAGTTCTGCCACTATGCCATGCTGCTATGCTTCCATACCTGTATGTACCCCAGGTTCCCTACAAGAATGCCTCACTTTATCCTGTATCTCAATAGGCTTTATCTTAATCCTTAAAGAGTCAATCAATCCATCATCTCTTTTAGAAAAACTTTGTAAACCATTGTTCCTAATATTCTTTGTACACCTGTATAGTTAGTCTTTCATCACTATTAGCAAGAACACCCAACAAGAACAACTTAGAGGAGGAGAAGTTTATTTGGGGCTCAGAGTTTCAATCCATGGTCAGATGACACAGTTGCTCTGGTCTGAGAAAGGCAAGAACAACACAGTTGAAGCAGGTAGCAGAGAAGAGGTACTCAGCTCATGGCAGTCAGGAGGAAGAAACAGAGGGCAAGGAGCCAGGAACAAGATCTGTAATCCTAGCCGGGCGCGGTGGCGCACGCCTGTAATCCCAGCACTTTGGGAGGCTGAGGCAGGAGGATCGCGAGTTCAAAGCCAGCCTCAGCAATGGCGAGGCACTTAGCCACTCAGTGAGACCCTGTCTCTAATAAAATCCCAAAAAAGGGCTGGGGATGTGGCCCAGTGGTCAAGTGCCCCTGAGTTCAATCCCTGGTACCAAAAAAAAAAAAAAAAAAAGATCTGTAATCCTTCAAGGGCACAGCCTTAGTGACCTACTTCTTCCAGTCACACCCCACCTGCCTACAGTAATCCATTTGGATTATTAATCCAACAAATAAACTAATCCACTGATTATGTTACAGCACTCATAATGTGATCATTTCACCTCTGAACATTCCTGAATTACCACAGGAGCTTTTCAGAGGGCATCTCATATCCAAACCATAACAGTTCCCATTTCCCCTTACATGTATTTACTTTCTGTGATTTAAATATATTTATTGTTTGTTTGTTTGTTTTGGGTGCAGGGATTGAACTCGGGGGCACTCAACCACTGAGCCACATCCCCAGCCCTATTTTGTATTTCATTTAGAGACAGGATCTCACCAAGCTGCTTAGCACCTCCGCTAAGGTGTTGGCTGAGGCTGGCTTTGAACTCTCGATCCTCCTGTCTCAGTCTCCCAAGCTGGTGGGATTACAGATGTGCACCACTGTGCCCGGCTAATTTATTTTTAATTGATACATAAAAATAAAAGTTGTAGATATTAACAAGGTACAACATATAATGTTTTGATAAATATATACATTGTGTAATGTTTAAATCAGGTTAAACATATATCCTCATTTATCATTTATGATGAAAGTATTCTAGTTTTTTGAGATGTACAATACATAATTGTTATCTATAATCACCCCACTATGCACACCCAGAACTTCTTACTCCTAATTGTAATTTAGTATCCACTGATTAACCTTTCTACACCCTCCCCTCCCCATTAGTCTCTTTGATAACCACCATCCTACTTCCACTTCTATGAGATTAACTTTTTTAGATTCTTCACATGAGATCCTATTGTACATGTCTTTCTATGCCTGTCTTATCTCACTTATCATAATAATCTCCAGTTCTATTCATGTCGTAGCAAATGACAGCATTTCATTCTTTTTATGGCTGAGTAGTATGCCATTGTGTGTATGTACAAAATTTTCTTTATCCCTTCATTGGCTGATGGGGACCTTGGTTGTTTCTATTTCTTGGCTATTGTGAATAGTGCTATAATAAACATGGGTGCACAAATGTCTTTTCAACATACTTATTTCATTTCCTTTGAATATATACCTAGAAGTCATATTGCTAAATCCTACAATAGTTTTCTTTTGAGCATTTTGAGGGACCTCCTTACTGTTTTTCATAATAGCTAAACTAACTTACATTCCTGCCAACAGTGTAAAAGGGTTTCCTTTCCTCCATATCCCTACCAGCATCTGTTATATTTGTCTTTTTGATAAGAGGAGCAGAGTGATATCTCATTGCAGTTTTGCATTTCTCTGATGATTTCTTCTTTTGGTACCAGGGATTGAATTCAGGGGTACTCGACCACTGGGCCACATCCCCAGCCCTTTTTTGTATTTTTAGTTAGAGACAGGGTCTCACTGAGTTGCTAAGTGCCTCGCCATTGCTGAAGCTGGCTTTGAACCGCAATCCTCCTGCCTCAGCTTCAAATATTGCTTATCTGGTCTTAGGCTTGCTCCAGCCCAGCATTCCCACAATGAAACTTTATCAGTGTTTCCTTATTTAAAATCTAAATTCCCCAAAAGTCTCACAATAAGTACAATCTGACTTTTACCTGCATTTCCTGAAACAATTATAAATTACATTCCCCTACAGGAATGTAAACTCTTTATACATAGGAACCATGTTAAATCACAATAAATGTGTTGAATGAATAATTCTCCAGTCTTTCTTGCCACTCCCTCATACCTACCCAGAGTCCTGACATACTGAATCACTTTTAGTTCTGCCACTATGCCATGCTGCTATGCTTCCATACCTGTATGTACCCCAGGTTCCCTACAAGAATGCCTCACTTTATCCTGTATCTCAATAGGCTTTATCTTAATCCTTAAAGAGTCAATCAATCCATCATCTCTTTTAGAAAAACTTTGTAAACCATTGTTCCTAATATTCTTTGTACACCTGTATAGTTAGTCTTTCATCACTATTAGCAAGAACACCCAACAAGAACAACTTAGAGGAGGAGAAGTTTATTTGGGGCTCAGAGTTTCAATCCATGGTCAGATGACACAGTTGCTCTGGTCTGAGAAAGGCAAGAACAACACAGTTGAAGCAGGTAGCAGAGAAGAGGTACTCAGCTCATGGCAGTCAGGAGGAAGAAACAGAGGGCAAGGAGCCAGGAACAAGATCTGTAATCCTAGCCGGGCGCGGTGGCGCACGCCTGTAATCCCAGCACTTTGGGAGGCTGAGGCAGGAGGATCGCGAGTTCAAAGCCCAGCCTCAGCAATGGCGAGGCACTTAGCCACTCAGTGAGACCCTGTCTCTAATAAAATCCCAAAAAAGGGCTGGGGATGTGGCCCAGTGGTCAAGTGCCCCTGAGTTCAATCCCTGGTACCAAAAAAAAAAAAAAAAAAGATCTGTAATCCTTCAAGGGCACAGCCTTAGTGACCTACTTCTTCCAGTCACACCCCACCTGCCTACAGTAATCCATTTGGATTATTAATCCAACAAATAAACTAATCCACTGATTATGTTACAGCACTCATAATGTGATCATTTCACCTCTGAACATTCCTGAATTACCACAGGAGCTTTTCAGAGGGCATCTCATATCCAAACCATAACAGTTCCCATTTCCCCTTACATGTATTTACTTTCTGTGATTTAAATATATTTATTGTTTGTTTGTTTGTTTTGGGTGCAGGGATTGAACTCGGGGGCACTCAACCACTGAGCCACATCCCCAGCCCTATTTTGTATTTCATTTAGAGACAGGATCTCACCAAGCTGCTTAGCACCTCCGCTAAGGTGTTGGCTGAGGCTGGCTTTGAACTCTCGATCCTCCTGTCTCAGTCTCCCAAGCTGGTGGGATTACAGATGTGCACCACTGTGCCCGGCTAATTTATTTTTAATTGATACATAAAAATAAAAGTTGTAGATATTAACAAGGTACAACATATAATGTTTTGATAAATATATACATTGTGTAATGTTTAAATCAGGTTAAACATATATCCTCATTTATCATTTATGATGAAAGTATTCTAGTTTTTTGAGATGTACAATACATAATTGTTATCTATAATCACCCCACTATGCACACCCAGAACTTCTTACTCCTAATTGTAATTTAGTATCCACTGATTAACCTTTCTACACCCTCCCCTCCCCATTAGTCTCTTTGATAACCACCATCCTACTTCCACTTCTATGAGATTAACTTTTTTAGATTCTTCACATGAGATCCTATTGTACATGTCTTTCTATGCCTGTCTTATCTCACTTATCATAATAATCTCCAGTTCTATTCATGTCGTAGCAAATGACAGCATTTCATTCTTTTTATGGCTGAGTAGTATGCCATTGTGTGTATGTACAAAATTTTCTTTATCCCTTCATTGGCTGATGGGGACCTTGGTTGTTTCTATTTCTTGGCTATTGTGAATAGTGCTATAATAAACATGGGTGCACAAATGTCTTTTCAACATACTTATTTCATTTCCTTTGAATATATACCTAGAAGTCATATTGCTAAATCCTACAATAGTTTTCTTTTGAGCATTTTGAGGGACCTCCTTACTGTTTTTCATAATAGCTAAACTAACTTACATTCCTGCCAACAGTGTAAAAGGGTTTCCTTTCCTCCATATCCCTACCAGCATCTGTTATATTTGTCTTTTTGATAAGAGGAGCAGAGTGATATCTCATTGCAGTTTTGCATTTCTCTGATGATTTCTTCTTTTGGTACCAGGGATTGAATTCAGGGGTACTCGACCACTGGGCCACATCCCCAGCCCTTTTTTGTATTTTTAGTTAGAGACAGGGTCTCACTGAGTTGCTAAGTGCCTCGCCATTGCTGAAGCTGGCTTTGAACTCGCAATCCTCCTGCCTCAGCCTCTCAAGTGCTGGGATTACAGGCATGCACCACCACACCCGGCTCTGATGATTTCTTATGGTGAACATTTTTTCATATATCTGTTGGTCACCTGCACATCTTCTTTAGAGAAATGTCTATTTAGTTCTATTGACCATTTTTTTCAGGTTTTTAAAATAGTTTTTATTTTTTAAAAGTAAATTGTGCATTACAGGAAAAATAAAAACACAAGCAAAGAATAAAGTCATCTAGTCACAAGCAGCTTAGTTGGACGTGTCCCTCTAGGTTGTGTGCGTATATACACCATATTCCATTTTGTGTGATTGAGATCGTAGTGTGTATCATGCTTTTCCACATATCATGAATATTCATCAATTCAAAATCCCAAAGCTACATGAGTATTTTTTGATAACCAAGAATACACTACACCAACTCAATCTGTTATCCTTTGTTGGGGACAAAAATTTCACTGAAGACAGAAATGGCAACAGGCCTCTAGACAGACATATTGGCAGAGTTACAACTAAAATAATGCATTCCCTTAATGCTCAATTTAAAACGAGACAGCAACAGAATACACCAAGCTTGTTTCATTACCAGATTTCTACTACTAAAATATTAGCAAGAATGCATGTTTCCAGTGAATTAAAGTATTCATATAGTACAGCCAGAAGATGCACACATACCAGTGGCTCACATCAAAATGTAAATCTTTGAGCACTTGCTCCCATCTTTCCCTGTGCCCTTCTGCTGCCAGTCTAATGAACAAGTCCTGGTACACAGTGCCCAGAGATAAAGCAATTCCATATCCAAGATGCATCTTTTCTATCAATTATAACAAAAAGATATTTACAAATTGGTTAATTCACTAGCACTACTTTTTATGATTCACTGTCACCTCAGGACATCTAGAGAGCTTAGATGTTGTGAAACAAAGTATGAACTTTGTGCACAATAAACACAATTTACCAAAAATGCACATAGAGCTCTATGGTAATAATCTAAACCTGTCTTCAGATATGGAGACACTAGCAAAGAGCACTTCCCCTCACCCTTCCTCTTCTCCCTCTTCATTCCAGTGACCAAATTCAGGACTACCCCTAGCTCCAAGAGGTGGATTAACAAGGGTCATTCTTAGAAGACAGTTCTTCCTAAAAACTAACAAAGGGATTATTTTACTACTTTTAACAAACTTTGGTCTATTGACCATTTTTAAATTGGATTTTGTTTTGTTTTGTTTTTGAGTTCTTTGAGTTCCTTATAAATTCCAAGGTATCGTTTGCAAATATTATCTCCCATTTTGTAGACTGTTATTCCATTATTTTGTGAACTCTTCAATTTTTTTCACCAATGTTTTAAAGTTTTCATAGTAGAGATTTTCCATCTCTTTGGTTAACTAAATTTATTCCTAAGAATGTTTTTTTTTTTTTTTTTTGGGGGGGGGGTAGGTAGTATAAATTAAACTACTTTTAACCAAAACAATTTACATTTGATACTTATATTTTTTTTCTTAAACTATAATTGTTGATTTTCTTGCCTATCTCTTCCACCAGACCATGAAGTACTTAAGGGCAGAAACTATGACTTCTTTTGTTACATATTCCTAGTATCTAACTTAGTGCCTGGCACTGAGCAGGCCACAAATACAGATTTACAGAATAAAGCATAAATCTGTTTTATATAGGATTGCCATCTAACTTATCAAACAAAAAACAAAATACAAGATTGCTTCTCTGTATTGTGTCCAACTACAACTAAAATATAAAATATTAAAAAATATATATACATATATATGTACATATATATGTGATACTCTACTGTACAACCATATTTTTAGTTTAAAAAGGAAATATACCCAAATGCATAACTACCTCAATTCTACTTTGGAAACATATACAATTACAAATAAAATTATTCAAAAGGTCCATATATTCATTTTGGTATATAAAAGATGTAAAAGAATAAGATTTCTGAGTTAGAAATTATTTACTATGCTGCCTTAAAAGGCTAACTAAAGTTAGTTATTAAAACTAATTTAAAAAAATTTTTTAAACTAGCTAAAAATTCAACAATTTATTTTTCCAAATACTCAATAAATCATGTTCTCTGTCTTATCAAACCAATTTGTTTGGAGATACTGCCTAAGTCATTCCACTTTACATCAAGTTGTTTAAAATAAATCCCTCATAAGAAAGTAAATACAAGTAGATTTTAAGATCAACGGATAGTCAGAGACTTTGTATCTTCTTACTCTACCACACACATTAATGGAACTCAAATTATAATAGTAAATATTATTTTAATAGAAGAACTGACTTATTAACCATTTCTGTCAAAATACCATATATGGACTCACATAGCTGAGCTACTGATATAAGACACAAATAGATTTAGAGAGCCAAAAGACTCAACCGCATGGAAGAACAGGAAACTATCATTATAGCTCTCTTAATGTTGAAGACTTATTTCACACCTCCTCTTAAAACAAAACAACAACAACAAAAAAAAAAAAAACACTTGGTAACAGCTTTATTATCTGAAGACAAAAACAAAGCTTAAAAATCACTTAAGGGCTCAATCTTTTGCTCCATCAATATTTTATCCTTTCATGACCACAAAGTTTAAAAACACAGCACCAACAATAAACCAAAAGACAACTTTTCACATATGCTGAAAAAATATCTGCTTAATGGTAAGCTAACAAGTTGTTTTCCATACGGTAGCATAAAAAACACTTTTGAGAGCTGTCACAATAAATCACTTTAGTTGCATACATAAATACAAAAAGTCTTACAATACTTTCAAAAAAAGAAATAACTAGCAAATTGAAAAATGTTCTTGTATTTCAGCTGGAGATGTTTTCTAAAATGCTTAAATGGTCATATTTAAGATGTATTTTTTGGTTCTTCAATCTAAATGATAAAAATTTTCTTCATGCATTATCTTCTTCTTTAAGAGCAAAAGAATGACATTATGCCAAAATAATGATAAAATAAAACGAATTCAAGCCTTTTTAAAAGGCTGTCTTTGAAAACTTTTCTTGAATAACATGACTTCCTGCACAAAACTAACACAATTGAGATGAAGGATTCTGAAAAGATACTGATATAAAAATTTTGAAATGCAAAATTCTCAGTTCTGTATAGGAACAGTCCCTTTTATAGAAGCAATATATTGCAAACATCTTGTAAATGTTCTTAAATCCCAATTTGTGTGGGATAGAAAATTTTGATCACAATAATGACACAAATAAAATCAATTCTGGTAGTAACAGTAACTTATTTGGCCAAATCAGCAAAAAGTACATTTTAAGTCCCTCCTCAGGTTAAAATATTCATTCTTGACTACTAAAGATCCTGATCCCTTTCTAAACAGTTTTCAACAGAGGCAACAAAGACCTAGATATAATACATGCTTCATAATTGAAATATGTAAAATATATATGGATAAAAAGTCATTCACTTTTCATCTTTAATTTTTAATGAAAGTTACTGCTTCAAATCAATAATAAAACTGTAGAAAATCAGTAGTGCTTCAAGTAAACAAATCCATGATTTCTAGTAAAAAAGGAAAACCTATTAAAATACTCCAATACACACTTGCCCTCCAGTGGGCAAGCATCCATGGAAAAATATAAAAAGATTTAGCTGGATTTTCCACTCAGTTAAATTAGTCTTATAACTAATGATGGCTCTACAAACCTCATAAAAGTTCACAGTATTTTAATCACTTGTCTTGGTATCTAAGTTAGAAGAAGTAAGTTTTTGTTTTTTTCTTAAGGACATGTTATAGTGAAGTAATGTTTTTAAAATAATCATGATGTGCTTTGTCTTTTCTTTTAAAAATGTGCTATAAGGCACATTTCATTAACTTGTAAAAGAAAATGATAAATAGAATAAATCACATAAAAGATGAATAATTAGAAGACAAAAGTATCCTTCATAGCATGAGCTATAAAGAATGAGGCACTAATATTTTAAAGTGACATCCAAAACTTATGGTATTTTAGTGAGAACCATGGCAAAAAGTCAGTATGTTCATTAAGTTTTTCAGGAAAACAACATTATTACTTGGTAATATCTAGGATTACTGGTCTCATGGGACTATATGGTCACTACACAGAAACATAAATCCACTAAGAAAAACTCAGGGACTACTAATAAGATCCCTTTGTCTAAACTGATAATGTTTCAGCATTTAAATGATGTAATAAAAGTAAAGACTAGATTAAAAGTATTCCACAAGGTCCAAATATTACTTAAAGTTTCTCCCATTAATTTCTCGATTCCTTAATATAGTGATAGTGAAATTTACAACAGAATTCAAAACATCTTTAATACATAAAGCTACAAATCTTGTATGAAGATGCATGTTTCTTAAAATGCATCAGAGTTTTTGAATATATATGCTTTATGAAAAACAACTAAGACAAGTGTTGAACTTACTACAACTAGGGGGGGGGGACTATAAAGGACAACAGTGACATCTGGTGGACATTTCAAATATATACCACACAGATCAAATCTTCTGGCATTTCACCTATCCCAAACTGCCTCAGGAATTATGACGATCTTTAGATCCAACCCAAAACAATACAACTATACCCAAAAAATGTTTCTCAATATTAATAAACCATTTTAACAAATATGAAATATTTAGCAAAGTATAGGAATTAAATATCTCAAGTCCACTAAACACTAACTAAATATATCAAGCATCTGCAGATCTTGCTAACAGGCCAGCCCAGTGCCAGGCCCACTCCAGGTTCCAGACCAGCCCAGAGCCAGGTTTTCCACACAGATCCAGTCTTCAGGCCCATTCCACTGCCATTTCAGCACCTCTGGTCTAAAAACCAGGTTGGCACCCAGAGACAAAGCCTGCTGGGCTTACATCCTGGATTCATACTCCAGGACCACCTCTGTGGACCGGGTTCCAGGCTGTCACTTGCAGCCACAGCACCCAAACAAGCTCTTGCTGACCTAGCCTCCAGGCTAGCACCCACACACCTAACCTGCAGTCCCAGCCCTGTGGACCCAGAATCGCTGGCTACCCCACTCCAGACACAAATTCCAGGCTGGTCTCCAGGATGCCAGGTTTCTGTGGACCCAGTGTCTAGCCTGCTCTAGGAGACCCCTGGTCCAAGTCCACCCAGTAGACCTTTATGCCAGGTCAGAACCCGAAGACTGAAGAACCAGAAATACCCGCAAGCAAGCACTTGTGGACTCAAGATCTAGGCCTAGCCTCATGGGCTCAGGCTACAGGGCCACCCTAGTGCCAGGCCAACTTCCATGGCCTTAGGGAATTAGGTACCTAGAAGGCCCCTGCAAACTCAGGATTAAGGCTACCCCAGACCTAGGTCAGCCCCCAGACACAAACGCTTCAGGCTATCCCTCACAGAAACAACCCTACCCACATGAACGCAGGCTTCAGGTCCAATCCACCATACCACAATGGTATGAAATTAGAAATAAGAATTTCAGAAAATTCACGAAAGCATAAAAGTTAAGCAACATGCTCATGAACAATCAAGGAAATTGAAAGGAAATTTTTAAAATATCTTAAGACAAATGAAAATAAAAAACACAACATGCCAAAACTTATGGGAGGCATCAAAAGCAGTTCTGTGAAGGAAGTTTTTAACAAGAAACCCCTACTGTAGAAGATCTCAAATAAACAACCTAAAATTACATCACAAGGAAATAGAAAAAGAAACAAAGTCTGCAGAAAGAAGGAAATAATAAAGATGAGAGCAGAAATAAATGACAAAGAAGAGCAAAAAGCAATATATTGAAAATAACAACAAACCTAAGAGGTTTTTTTTTTTAAAGATAAACAAAATTGACAATTTTTTAGCTAGATTAAGACAGGGAGAGGGAGAGGGAAAGAGAGAGGGAGAGAGAGAGAGAGAGAAAGAGAGAGAGAGAGAGAGAGAGAGAGAGAGAGAGAGAGAAAGGGGGAGGGGACTTAAATAAAACCGGAAATGAAAGAGGAGATACTACAACTCTTACCACAGAAATACATAATAGGAGACTACTGCAATTATATACCAACAAATCAGATAACCTAGAAGAAAAGAATGAATTCCTATACCCATACTACCTACTCAGACTCAATCATAAAGAAATAGACCAATAGTAAGTAAGGAGATTAAATGAGTAATAATAAAAAGTCTCCAATCAAAGAATGCCTAGGTTCTGATGATTTCACTGATAAATTCTGCTAAATATTTAAAGAAGTAATACCCATCTTTCTCAAATTTCAATTCAGTAAACCTGCAGGATACAAAAATCGGTAGCATTTCTAATCCAACAACGGAGGGAGAAGGAACACTTATAAACTTATTTTATGAGGCAAGCATTATCCTAATACCAAAGCAGAGAAGGGCATTACAAGAAAAGAAAAATCACAGGTCAATATCCATGATGAACATAGATGCAAAAATCCTCAACAAAAACTTCATTCAATAGCACTTTAAAGGGATCCTTCACCATGACTGAGTGGGATTTATCCCAGGGATACAAAGATAATCCAAAATTCACAAAGCTATACAAGTGAAAAACAACAGAATGAAAGAAAAACCATGTGATCTTCTCAAAAAGGAAAGAGAAAACATTTGACAAAATTCTACATCCTTTCATGATAAAAACATTCAACAAAACCGTAAAGGCTATATATGACAAACCCACAACTAATATCATAATAATGGTGAAAAGTTGAAAGCTTTTCCTATAATATCAGGAACAAGACAAGGATTCCCACTCTTGCCAATTCTATTCAACACAGTACTGTAAGTCATACCTACAGCGATTAGGCAAGAGGGGGGAAAAAAAGGAACCAATCTGAAAAGAAAGAAGTTAAATTGTCCCTGTATGCAGATGATAGCTCATACATAGAAAATTCAAAATGCTCCAACAAAAATGAGTTAAAATAAATGAATTCAGTAAACCTGCAGGATACAAAAATTAGTAGCATTTCTAATCAGTAACAAGAAACACGCTGAAAAAGAAATCAATTGCAAAAACAAAAAAATAAAATATTCAGGAATAAATTTAAACAGATTACCTGTACACTATACATGGAAAACTATAGAATACTGATGAAAGAAATTCAGAAAGGCACATATCAATGGAAAAATATCCCATGTTCATGGATTGAAATAATTAATATTATTAAAATACCATACACCAAAGGCAATATATATATTCAAGGCAATTCTTATCAAAATTCCAAAGACATTGTTCACAGAAATGGAACAATCCTAAAATTCATATTAAACCACAAAAGAATCAAAATAGCCAAAGCAGTTCTCAGCAAAAAGAAAAAGAATGAAGGCATTATATTATCTGATATCAAAATACACTACCAAAGCTCTACTAACTCAAACAGCATGATATTGGAATAAAAAACAGACACAGCCGGGCATGGTGGTGCATGCCTGTAATCCCAGCACTTGGGAGGCTGAGGCAGGAGGATCTTGAGTTCAAAGCCAGCCTCAGCAATGGTGAGGCACTTAGCAACTCAGTGAGACCCTGTCTCTAATAAAATACAAAAAAAAAGGGGGGGGGGGGGCTGGGGATGTGGCCCAGTGGTCCAATGCTCTTGAGTTCAATCCCTGGTACCAAAAAAAAAAAAAAAAAAAAAAAAAAAACCAAACAACCAGACACAGATCAATGAAACAGAATAGAGAGCCTAGAAGTAAACCTACTCATTTATGGGCAAATGATTTTCAACAAAAATGCCATGGAATACACAACAGAGAGGACAGTCCCTTGCTGGAAAAACTGGCTATCTAGATGTGGAAGAATTAAACTAGACCCCTATCTCTCACAGGTTATAAAAATCAACTCAACATAAATTAGAGACTTAAAGACCTGAAACTAAGGGAGGAAAGCTTCTTGACACTGGTCTGGGCAATGACTTTTTTTTTTCCTGGTCTGGAGACTGAACCCAGGAGGCACTTTATCACTGAGCCACATCCCCAGCAATTTTTCGTTTTTATTTTGAAACACGGTCTTGCTAAATTTTAGAGACTGACCTCAAACTTGAGACCCTCTTGCCTCAACCTTCCAAGTCACTGGCATTACAGGTATGTACCGCCAACACTAGTTGGGCAATGTATTATTGGTTAGGACCCCAAAATCATAGAAAATGAAGACAAGAATTGGACAAAAGGGAAGACAAGAATCGGACAAATGGGATTATATCAAACTAAAAGCATTTCTGTATAGCAAAGGAAACAATCAACATAGTGAAGAGACAACCTGTAGAACATAAAATATTTATAAACAATATTATGATTATGGGTTAATATCAAACACACACACACACAAAAAAAAAAAAACAATTCAAGAGCAAAATAACAACTACTTAATTTAAAAATAGGCAAAGTACCTAAAAAGACATTTCTCAAGCCGGGCACGGTGGCGCACACCTGTAATCCCAGCACTTTGGAAGGCTGAGGCAGGAGAATCGTGAGTTCAAAGCCAGCCTTAGCAATGGCGAGGCACTTAGCAACTCAGTGAGACCCTGTCTCTAATAAAATATAAAAAAGAGCTGGGGATGTGGCTCAGTGGTCGAGTGTCCCTGAGTTCAATCCCCAGGACCAAAAAAAAAAAAGACACTTCTCAAAAGAAGATAAATAAATGATCAACAGGTATATCAAAAAATGTTCAACATCATTAATTATCAGGGAAATTAAGTTAAAATCACAAAATGAGATATCACCTCTTAGCTGTTAGAATGGTTATTAATGAAAAGATGAAAGATAAGTATTGGCAGAGATGTGGACAAAAAGGAATCCTTGCACACTGTCAAGAGGAAATGTATACAAGTAAAGCCATTAAAGAAAACAGTATAGAGGTTTCTCAAAATATTCAAAATAGAATTACCATATGATCTAGCAATCCCACTAGATATATATCTAAAGGAAATAAAGTTAGTATATTGAAGACATATCTGTACTTCTTGTTCACTGCCACTCTATTCACAACAGCCAAGTTACAGAACAACCTAAGTGCCCACAGCCTATAAAATAGATAAAGAAAATACATATTAATATACAATGGAATACTATTCAGCCTAAAAGACAAGGAAATGCTATTATTTGTGACAACATGGATGAACCTGAAGGACATTATGTAAAATGAAGTAAGCCAAGAAAGACAAACACAGCATGATTTGACTTAAATCTGAAATCTTAAAAAGGTAAACTCATATAAGTAAAAGTAGAATCATGGTACCCAGGAATTGGAAGGAGTGGGAGTGGGTTAGGGGGTTTGGGACAAAGAAGAATACAAAAAGAATACAAAATTTCAGTAAGATAGGAGGAGATGTTCAAAAGATCTACTGTACAATGTGGTAAATATATTAACAATGTATAGTATTCCTGAAGATTGCTTTAAAAAGTGGATTTTAACTGTTCTCACCACAAAAAATAAAAACAAAAATGGTTAGTTAGTAGGTGATATAAAGCACGGTAATTAGCCTGATTTAATCATTCCACCATGTATACATATTTAAATCATATTGAACATAATAAATATAATTTTTTATCTATCAATTTTAAAAACTTAATTTTCTAAAAAAGATAGACTAAACAACAACAAAAATACATGTGGACAATGTCCTTACCTATTCTCATTTATCATTACATAAGCGAATTTCACAAGTGAACAATATTGCATTTAATGAAAAATAAACAAGTATTTTATCACTAACTCATAGATAAGAAATATAAATGTGGATACATGGTCTTCATTTAAGCAATAAGTCAAATAAGACTCTAAGCCAGCCGGGCGCGGTGGCGCACGCCTGTAATCCCAGCACTTTGGGAGGCTGAGGCAGGAGGATCCCAAGTTCAAAGCCAGCCTCAGCAATGGCGAGGCACTCAGCAACTCAGTGAGACCCTGTCTCTAAATAAAATACAAAAAAGGTCTGGGGATGTGACCCAGTGGTCAAGTGCCCCTGAGTTTAATCCCCAGTACCACAAAAAAAATAAATAAATAAAAAAAGACTCTAAGCCACAAATTAACTGAATGTTTTTCTAAGTGCTTACCCACACTCAGAACCTTTAAGATTTTAATAATAATTTGAGCTCAAAGATTTTCTGAGAAAAATACCAACAGCCAGAACTTCACCAATATACAGTTCAAAGTCACTGAAAATATCTCTGAAATGTCAACATTGGAGGGCTAGTAAAATTCAGGTCATAAAAGCCCTGTCCTGGGGCTGGGGTTGTGGCTCAGTGGTAGAGCGCTCGCCTGGCATGTGCATGGCCCGGGTTCGATTCTCAGCACCACATAAGAATAAAGGCATTGTGTTCAACTAAAACAAATAAATATTAAAAAAAAAAAAAACTGTCCTAATAGCTTCAAAAAGAAGCTATGATAAATGATAAATGGTGGTATATTCAAACAAGGGAATGTAACTCAGGAGTAAAAAAGAATGAAGTACTGTTACATGCAACGATATGGGTAAATATAAAAAAAGGCTGAGTGAAAGGAACCTTATATAAAAGCTGTATCCTGGTCTGGCACAGTGGCACACACCTGCTTGGGAAGCTGAAGCAAAAGAATCACAAGTTCAAGGCTAGCCTTGGTAACTTAACTTAGCAAGACTGTCTCAAAATAAAAAAATAAAAAAGGGCTGGCAACATAGTTCAGTGGTAGAGCACTCCTGGGTTCAATCCCTAGTACCACGAAGAAAAAGGAAAAAAAAAAAAAGCTATATCCTGTATGATTCCATTCATATGAGATTCTAAAACAGGAAACACTAATCAATGAAAACAAACCAATAAATAAATGAAATCATAACAAGAGTTCCCTTGAGGGTAGAGATGGAGACTAACTAGAAAGGGACATGAGAGAATTTTCTAGCATGGTAGAAATGTTCTGCAGCTTAAAGGAGTTGGGTTTACAAAGATGTGTACATGTAGTTTTAATCTACATAAGATTTGTACAAAACTGCACATAAGTTTTACCTTAAAAATGAATATTAAGAAAAATCTTGAAAACCCTACAAATATATCATGCTGAAGCACTTGGAATAAAATATACAAATACCTCCAATTTATTTTTAAATGTCTAATAAACTAGATGAACAGATTTTAATAAAGCAAACATAGCAAAACATTAACCATCAAAGAATCTAGGAGGTGAGCATACCGGGATTCACTGTTAAATTCTTTCAGCTTTTCTGTATGTCTGAAAATTTCCATAATAAAAAGGATGATAATCAAAATTCAAAAGAAAATTAAAAATATTACATAAACATCTTCTCTTTAATATTACCAAATTTCCATTTATATGTCAACATTTAAATTTGATGTCAACTATGACTATCTTCTAGCGAGCAAGAATTACAGGATGATATAATTTGAAAAATTTTAAAGACATACCCGAATTTCTTGAAGATTGTGAAAATTATTTCCTACTCTGACTGAGATTTTGCTTGGAGTGTAGCTTTCATCAGATTTGTAGTCTGCATATATACATAATGTCTTCACTGTTGTTTTTCTTCTAAGAGCAATAAAGTAAAAATAACTTGTACTTTATCATGCAGAAAGATTATTTCCAAAGCATCTTCTCTTCTGATGTTAAAAGAATCATAGTTTGGTAAAATAAGTTATATGAATCAATAATTCCCATTTCTTTTAATTTTGAAGACAATGAAAATGAAGAAAAGTAAAAAACATAAGTATAGATATAAATTTTTTTTTATATAGACATCTCTTATATAGACCATGGTCAAGAACTAAAGTGAACAGCACTTTGGGAGGCTGAGGCAGGAGGATCACGAGTTCAAAGCCAGCCTCGGCAATGGTGAGGCACTTAGCAACTCAGTGAGACCCTGTCTCTAAATAAAATACAAAAAAGGTCTGGGGATGTGACCCAGTGGTCGAGTGCCCCTGAGTTCAATCCCCGGTACCACAAAAAAAAAAAAAAAAAAAAAAAAAAAAAAAAAAAAAAAAAGAACTAAAGTGAACAAAGAAGAAACAGACAAAATCAGGTCTCTTAGTGTGCAAACAAACATTAAGGATTTCCATCCTCTTCATTTGCATGTTCAATAAGGTAAATGTTCTAACAAGCTTAGTTTTATTAGTTAATTACTTAATTTCCTATATTAATACTTCAAAGTACCAAACTAAGTGAGAAGCTGAGTCCAGCAAAGAGAAAAACATTTTTTTTTTAAAAAGATAGAAGGCATAAAGTATTATTTAATACAAGAATTAAAATTCTTGCCGGGCGCGGTGGCGCACGCCTGTAATCCCAGCACTTTGGGAGGCTGAGGCAGGAGGATCGCGAGTTCAAAGCCAGCCTCAGCAATGGCGAGGCACTTAGCAACTCAGTGAGACCCTGTCTCCAAATAAAATACCAAAAAGGGCTGGGGATATGACCCAGTGGTCGAGTGCCCCTGAGTTCAATCCCCGGCACCACAAAAAAAAAAAAAAAAAAAAGAATTAAAATTCTTCTCTTGCTTTTAAAATATACATCTCCCCTAGGGAATATAATTTTTAAAAATTTAAAAATATACAATAAAAAATTAACCTTGGGAAAAAAGGCAACAGGCCAAAATACATAAAAAGATGTTCAATTTCTAAAAGTCAAAGAAAGGTAAAACACACATATATTAGTTTTATTATCATTTTGAAAAATATTTAAATGTCTAATAAAAACCAAATTAGATTAGAATAAGGTGGTTTAATAGCCATTTAGTAGGTACACAACGTTTGACCCACAAATGAACCTCAAAGAATGCATTAAAAACAATAACATGATTACTGAAAAACAGAAAAATATTGGCATATAATTAAATTATTACAAAATCATAAACATAAATATCCATTGTACTAGGGAACTGATTAAATTATCACATATCCATTCAAGGAAATACTATACAATTATAGATGGTACCTGGCTTATAAAAGTTCCACTTGTGATTTTTTTTTTTTTTTACAATGATTGTGAAAGCAATAAGCACTGCATAGAAACTGTACTTCAAGCTGTGAATTTGGATCTCACCCCCAGTCAGCAATATGCAGTATGATACTCTCTTCCAATGCTTGGCTGACTCAGCCCAAGAACACCAGGGTAAACAGTTATACTCTATGGTATACTATGTTGCTAATAAGCTATTAAATGCATTTTCAACTTAATATTTTCAATTTGCTATGGGCTTATTAGGACATAATTCCATAGTAAGTCAAGGAGCATCTGTATTTAAAATAAGCATACAAGCATATACTTAACAGCAAAGGTAGGAGGACCAGATTATAAAACAGGAAATACACAAGGGGTGCATTCTGGAGAAAAAAAAAATTTTAAACATATAAACCTACTTTTATATATAGAAAGAAGCCAAGATGGAAGTATACAAAAATAGTAAAAGTGGCTACTTTATAAAGTATAGGAAAAAATTATGGGATACCTTTATTTTCTTCATCATGATTTTTATATTTTTGGGATAATTCTTCAGAATGGGCATGTGTCATTTGACCATGAGGGGGGAAAAATTACGTAATGCAGTATGATACTCTCTTATAAATTATAAGAAGTGTCACTATTATAAAAAGTGACCCAAAACCCCATTAAGAAAATCTACTGAAATGTGGGGCTGGGATTGTGGCTCAGCGGTAGAGTGCTCACCTAGTACGAGTGCGGCCCAGGTTCAATCCTCAGCACCACATAAAAATAAAGGCATTGTGTACAACTAAAGCAAATAAATAAATATTTTTTAAAAAAATTAATCTTAATTAAAAATTTTTAAAAAGGAATGTCTACTGAAATGTTCTTTAAAAGTTAAGTTCTAGCATAAACTGGTACTAACTTAATAACAATGAGATCCTTGAACAGAAATAGTCTGTGTCAAAAATCAACCTGTAAAGTCAGCAGAGGATCTGCAGCAATTCTTAGGAGGACCAAACTTGTGTAGCCTAATCTATTCATCAGAAAGGAACAAGAAAGTTAATGATTTTTCCTCAGTTCAAGATGTAAAACACTAAATACCCTGGAAATGCTGACAGGACAAATCCGTTACTAAGTTCTCAAAAGAGGCCAGAGGCATCAAACTGACATTTTTCTCTTTCTGCTAGGCCAGCAAAGAGATAAAAGAGGAAGCAAAGGAATAAGGGGAAATTTTGAAGGTCATACTAAAGACCTTCTCCATGAGCCACAAGAAGTAAAAGGTCTTTTCTACCATGAAAAGAGCAAAGACCACAAAGATTGTTCCGACCTGAGCAACAAAAAACAAAAGCAGAATTAAAGGATCAAACTTTTTGCTCAGAATAATTTTATTTCTAAATTATAAAATCCAGGATAAGTTAGTCACTGAAATCTACAAGATAATTGGAGATAGGTTAGAAAGACAAAGAGTAGTAACACTAATGATAATCAAAACAACAGCAATGAATAGCAAGTGAATACGTGTCTGGCCCAGAAGTAATGCTTCACATATACAGGAACTATTATTTTCTCTGTCTTACTAATTTTAAAATGTAACATTCAGTTTAACACCAGCCTTTAAAAAAGCAAGATAATAGATGGGCAGAGTCAGAACTCAAAGGCATGCTAGTTTGCCTCACAGGTTCTCAGCCACTCCTACTGCCTTTAAGCAGTAGTACCTATTGGCTTATTCAACAGCCATTGATACCGGTTTACAGTGACATGTTAGGTATTTGAAGTTGTTTAATTTTCACCTAAATCAGGGATTTTTCTGCTAAGGCTCATGGATCCCCAGAAATCATATGTATAATTTATGCTACACACAGTTTCGTCAGAGTTATAAGGAAACTGTGATCTTAAAAAAAAAAAAAAAAAAAAAAAAAACTGAAAACTCTTACTCTAAAAGATACAGTAAAATTTTTTTAAAACTATTTATCAATCTTATCTCTTGATGAATCAAAAACTATATTGTATAGAAAATCATGATGTTTCTCAAATAGCAAAACAGGCCATACTACCAAAAGCGTTATACAGATTAAACACAATTCCTATTAAAATCCCAATGATATTCTTCATAGAAATAGAAAAAGCAATCATGAAATTCATTTGGAAAAATAAGAGACCCAGAAGCAATCCTTAGCAAGAAAAATGACGCAGGAGGCATCACAATATCAGACCTTAAATTATACTACAGAGCCATAGTAACAAAAACAGCATGGTGTTGGCACCAAAACAGATACACAGATCAATGGTACAGAATAGAAGACACAGCAACAAACCCACATAAATACAGTTATCTCATACGAGAAAAAGGTTCCAAAAACATATATTGGAGAAAAGATAGCCTCTTCAACAAAATGGTGCTGGGAAAACTGAAAATCTACATGTAGCAAAATGAAATTAAACCCCTATCTCTCACCCTGCACAAAAATCAACTCAGGGGCTGGGGTTGTGGCTCAGCGGTAGAGCGCTTGCCTAGCACGTGCACGGCCCGGGTTCAATCCTCAGCACCATGTAAAAATAAACACATTGTGTACAACTAAAGCAAATAAATAAATATTTTTTTTAAAAAATCAACTCAAATGGATCAAAAACTTAGGCACTAGAACGGAGACCCTGTGTCTAATAGAAGAAAGAGTAAGCCCCAATCTCCACCATGTTGGCTTGGGAACTGATTTCCTTAATAAGACTCCTAAAGCACAAGAATTGAAATCAAGAATCAATAAATGGGATGGAATCAAACTAAAAAGCTTCTTCACAACAAAGGAAAACAATCAAGAATGTGAAGAGCTTTCAGAATGGGAAAAAAATCTTTACCACACACACCTCAGATACAGCATTAATCTCCAGGATATATAAAGAACTCAAAAAACTTAACACCAATAAAACAAAAAACCAAATCAATAAATGGCCAAAGGAAATGAACAGATACTTCACAGAAGAAGAAATACAATAGGTCAACAAATATATGAAAAAATGTTCAACATCTCTAGCAATTAGAGAAATGCAAATCAAAACTACATTGAGATTTCATCTCACTCCAGTCAGAATGGCAATTATCAAGAATACAAGCTGGGTGCAGTGGCGCTCACCTGTAATCCCAGCCTCAGCAATGGCGAGGCACTTAGCAACTCAGTGAGACCCTGTCTCTAATAAAATACAAAAAAGGGCTGGGGATGTGGCCAGTGGTCCAATGCCCCTGAGTTCAATCCCTGGTACCAAAAAAAAAAAAAAAAAAAAAAAAGAATACAAGCAACAACAAATGTTGGCATGGATATGGAGAAAAAGGTACACTCATATATTGCTGGTGGGACTGCAAGTCGGTGCAACCACTCTGAAAAGCAGTATTGAGAATTCTCAGAAAAGTCATCTCACTCCTAGGATTATACCCAAAGGACTTAAAATCAGCATACTACAGTGACAAAACCACATCAATGTTTATAGCAGCTCAGTTCACAATAGCTAAACTATGGAACCAACCTAGGTGCCCTTCAACAGATGAATGGATAAAGAAACTGTGGCATATACACACAATGGAATATTACTCAGCCTTAAAGAAGAATGAAATTATGGCATTTGCTGGTAAATGGATGTAAGTGGAGACTATCATGCTAAATGAAACAAGCCAATCTCAAAGAACCACAGGCCAAATGTTATCTTGGATATGCAGATGCTAATTCACAATAAGGGGTCAGGAAAAGAATAGAGGTATTTTGGACTATACAGAGGGGAGTGAAAGGAGGGGAAGGAGTATGGGGGGGAAGAAATGATAGTAGAATGAATCAGACATTATTGCCCTTTGTGCATATATGATTACATGACCTGTGTAACTCTACATCATGTACAACAGATGAGAAGTTATACTCCATTATGTATGATTTGTCAAAATGCATTCTACTGTCATTTGTAACTAATTAGAAAAAAATTTTAAAATATTGAATAAATAGCAATGCATTTGGGAAGATTGCATATACAAGACAGTGGCAACTACTCAAACTGCTCAAATCACTTTTGTAATAATCATCATTTACTGAATGCCTACCATATGCCAAACACCTTGCTAAACAATTAGGATGTTTCATCAGAGGAGAAGGGATAAGTAATACTTCCCCATTTCTGATGACGTAAGAACACTACTGGCCTCCTCTTACCCCCTCACCCACCAAACCTTTTCTCCTGAGAAAGAGCTGCTGGCAGCAAGCAACATTTGCCTTGTTCCTCATGCCAGCAATTTAATAGGAGCAGGCACTACCTGGTCTATCAGTTTATAACTGGATGGGTAAGTTTTTTTTAATACTAGGGTTCAATATTAGGATACTGCAGATATAATGCAGTTATGACATTTCTCAGCATCAGCTTTGGCAGTTTTATAAAGGCATTATTTTGGCTTCCACCTGCTGACTCTTGAAAATTTCTCATCTGGTTTCAAACCTATTAAATTCCAACAAAATGGGCTGGGGGTGTGGCTCAGCAGTAGAGCACTCGCCTAGCATGTGCGCGGCCCGGGTTCAATCCTCAGCACCACGTAAAACTAAAGGCATTGTGTGCAACTAAAACAAATAAATTAATTTTAAAAAAAATTCCAACAAAAGACATTAGTAACCAGTATTCTCAGTTGCTTACCTAACATTCTTTTTTCCTCCTTTCTTCATAACAGCAAAGTAAAAGATCCAACTTTGCTTAAAGCTACATGTCGGGCCTTAACACTCTCGGCTGAGAGGATGGAAAGCTTTGGCTGCTTGCCACGCCCTAATATGGACCTAGGCTAAGCAGGGGGCGTGGCTGTGACGTATCGTGAGAACCGAAACCGCCCTATTGATTGGCTGATATCCACTATAAAGCATTGTCCACCTTACTCAATAAACGAGTTCCTGCACTGACCAGTGACCAGGCTCCATGGTATGTTCCTGGGCCTTCTAAAGGCCGGAGAGGGAATATCAGCGGCCTTTACTTTCCCAATGTAGTCTCATCGTTGAGGTAGGCCCCTCTGGCCTCTTTTGCTGGACAAAAAAGGTCCGTCCCGGTTCGGGGGGCTAAAGACCTCAACCCCTTATAATATCCCGACAGCTACATATGACCAGGTGACCAAGTTACGGCCAGTAAGATTTAAACAAAATGACTGTTAAAATGAAAGTTTCGTTAAAAGAGAGATTTGTCCTATTTGCCGTCTTCCCCTGCTGCCAGGAATTTGGATATAAATGGTAGAATTCCAGTAGGCACCTTGGATCATGAGGTGACCTTGCAGATAAAATCCAGGAACTAAGAATGAAGGAATGGGAAGTGATTACTGGAGAACATAAGCCAAACAATTTCCAGAGATCACAGAGGTCTGGGAATTGTTGAAGTGCCCACCAACCAAAGTGGAGAGTGCTCTTCAAATGTCTACAACACACATTTGAGATCCTAGACAGGTCAAACCTTAGTAATGAGGCTAATTTTACCCAAGAGAAATGATCTTCAATACTGGTCTGGGGACTCGTGTGGGACCTCAAGAGCCTTTTAGGAGACTAGTAAGATCAAAACTATTTTACTAGTAATATTGAGAGGTTATCTACATTAGAATCCTTCTCTTAAGAATATACAGTGGAATTTTCCAGAGCCTATCTGACATGAGATGCTATAAAAGACTTAATGAAGAAGCAAAAATGAGACTTCAGGTGTCTTAAGTCAGACACAAAAGAGGCTCACAAAAAATGTAAAGCATTGACAGCCTTCTCATTATTTGTTTTGGAAGAGACAGCTATTTTTCATAAAATGTTATTTGTGTTAACATATAATAACGTAGTTATTATTTATCTTTAGTGAATAATCAAATAAATACTTTGAAATTCCTTATAAGACAGATACAATGGTACATGCCAAGAACCCTAGCAATTCAGGTAGCTGAGGCAGGAGGATCACAGCTTAGGGAGACCCTATCTCAAGAGAAAAAAAAAAGAGAGAGAGAGAGAGAGAGAGAGAGATGGGGATATAGTTCAGTGGTAGAGCACCCTGGAGTTCAATCCCCAATACCACAACATAATAATTATAATTGTGACAAAATTAAATTCCTTATCTAAAATTCCTAACATGGTAAATGTTAGGTACAAAAATAAACAAAAGATCTTTGGAGCTGTCAATTTAAAGTGGAATTAAGACCAAAATCCAGAAATAGTGCCCTGGAACAAGGATTTTCAAGCTACAGCTAGCTAGCCCAAATGCGGGCTGCCATCTATTTGTTAAAGAAAGATTTATTGAAACAAAATGATACCTACTCATTTACACAAGTCTATGGATACTTTTGTACTACCATAACAAAAAGTAAAGTGGCTGCAACAGGAAATATAAAGAAGTCTTACAACTCAACAATGAAAACACAAACAACACAATTTAAAAAGAGGGCAAAGGACTTAAATGGTCATTTCTCCAAAGAAGACATATAAATGGCCACTAAACACACAAAAAGAAGCTTAACATCACTACCCATTAGGAAAATGCTAATAAAAACTATAAAGAGATACCACTTTACATCCATTAGGGTGGCCATTATCAAAAAACAAAAAATAAAAAAACAGGAAAGAACAAGAACTGGCAAAGACACAGAAAAACTGAAGCTGTTCTGCATTGCCAGTAGTAATGTAAACTGGTACAGCTGCTGTGGAAAACAGTATCATGGTACCTCAAAGAATTAAACAGAATTACCATTTCTAGCAATTCTACTTCTGGACATGCATCCAAAAAAACTGACCACAAGAGACTCACATAGAAATCTGAACATCAGTGTTCATAGCTGCATTATTTATAACAGACAAAACGTAGTAACAACCCAATGTCCATTGACAGATGAATAAACAAAATGTGATATAATCACACAATGAAGTACTACTCAGTCTTAAAAAGGAATGAAATTGGAATACATGCTATAACTGGGATAAAACTTCAACCTAAGTGAAATGAGACACAAAAGGACAAATGTATAATTTCACTTATATTATGTACCTAGAAAGCCAAATAAACAGATACAGAAAATAAAACTGGTTGCTAGGAACTGAGGAGAAAAGGGAATGGAGAGTCATTTATTCAATGAGTTCAGTTTTGGATGATGAAAAGTTCTGGAGAAGAATAATGGTAACAGTTATACAACAGTGTGAATATATTTAATGCCACTAAACTATGCATTTAAAAATGGTTAAAGCAGTAAGTTATATGTTAAATATATTTTACTGTATTTTTTAAAATTTACTACCTCAACATAGGAAAGAAAAACCACATGATTGCATGCCATAAGAAAAGGCATTTGAGAAAATACACTCCCTACTCCAAAAAAAAACAGACAAAAAAACAGTCTCAAGATATCAGGAAGAAACATCATAACATGGTAACATGAAGGGGTACCTTAGTTTCTGTTTAGGATGAACAGTGCTCAGCAGAAAGCTGGAGGTATCAACCAGAAGCTGAGAATTTGAAGGGGCAAATGATGAATGCACCCTCAACAAGACAATCATCCACAGCATGAAGTGACTATGAAGACTGATTCTCTCAACCCACAAAAGCATCCATAAGATAGAGTCATCTTTAAACATAAAGCCAAGTCCTGTGAATAATGCCAGATCACTAAGAAAGAAATAGCCATTATGGACTTCCCTTCTTTCCTTACCTCTTCTCTATTCCCATACTACCAAGCCTGACAAAGTCAGAAACACTTAGAAAGGAACAGCAATATCCCAATAGAAGAGGCACACCCAACACCAGATTGGTTGCTATGTGCTCTCCTCCACAAAAATAAGCCAGATCTCCTTGGATAAATGGCTGATTCTAGGGGCTAAGCAAAAATTCTTATGCCAGAAAGAAAAGTGTTCAAATAATCATGGGAACATGTCTAAAAGTTACATAGTCATCTTATAAAGGGACTTCCAATGGCCAAACCTGGAACAATTTGAGCACTGAAACAAATAATGATAAAAGATAAAACTGGATTGCCGGGCGCGGTGGCGCACGCCTGTAATCCCAGCACTTTGGGAGGCTGAGGCAGGAGGATCGCAAGTTCAAAGCCAGCCTCAGCAATGGCGAGGCACTTAGCAACTCAGTGAGACCCTGTCTCTAAATAAAAAATACAAAAAAGGGCTGGGGATGTGACCCAGTGGTCGAGTGCCCCTGAGTTCAATCCCCGGTACCACAAAAAAAAAAAAAAAAGATAAAACTGGAAACTGTAATTATGAATAAAGTGAAAATTATGAGGACTAGAATACTCAAAGTACCTCTCCACAAAATACTTACTAACTGCCAAGGTAAAAAAATAACTCTCCTCCATTGTAGAAGCTTGGTAGGCAATTGCTTAATCGTGTGCTAAAAGTAAACATCATGGGACAAATGGGACAAAATTGAATTCATGGACCACACCTGATAGGATGCAATGGAAAGGGTATTGCATTACTTATTTTTTGCTATTCTTCCCAGTGATATGCAGCCTTAAATGACTTGTGAAAAAAGTTGGAGATTGAGGATTATTCTTTAAAACAGCTGGACATTAATCTTCAAAAAAATGTGTCAAGATACTGAGAATCAAGGAAAGAGTGAAACCAAGTTCCAGATTAAAAGACAGTAGAGGGATAGGGATGTAGCTCAGTGATAAAGTGCTTGCCTAGCATGCTCAAGGTTCAATTCCCAGCACCACCAAAAAATAAAGAAAGAAAAGTAGAGAAGTAATTACTAAATTCAATCTGCGATTTAATTTTATTGGAATAACTGGTATAACCCAAACGGTGTTGTAGAATTCAGTGGCAATAACGTATCAATATTAATTTTCTAAAGTTATATTTTAGTAGAATATCCTTCTTTATAAGAATGACATGCTAAAGTATTCCAGAAATATGAAATAATTTAGAAAAAAAAAAAACAAAAAGCTGTACTGTACTTGCAAATCTTACCTGTGAAATTTCAAAATTCTTAATGAATTTCCCTTTTTCTAAAACTCTTTTTTAAAAATGCCTTCCTCAAAGCCTTCGGCTTCCCTAGTGAGAAAAAGTTCTAAGTGAGGAGGGCCTTGAGTTCTTGACTGCTTTAATAAGACCAGCTACACCCATGTTGAGAAGCAGCCCAGAGTACTGATTATAAACTCAGCCTTTGAAGTCAAACCAACTGGGATAAATCCAGACTCCATAAATGCATGGTGTAGGACCTCAGCAAATTATTCCATCTGTCTTAAGTTTTAGTTTGTTCATGTATAAAATGAGGCATAAAAATAGATTGGAAGGTTATTACATGGATTACAAAAATATACGTTTATAACTATTAAATTTTAAATTCAAATTCAGTGAGACAATAAATGCTCAATAAAGGTAATAAACGTGATTTATTTTTATTATTTGTTTAGTGCATTGCCATTCTGCATAGAATTTTATTTGAAAAAAACTGCAATTAAAGTACAATTTAAAAAATTAAGATACTCATTCAACATTTAAGCTAAAGCCTCTGTTTCCATGGAGAAGCAATTTACTCTAGGTTGTACAGTATAATAATCAAAAGCACAGGCTCTGAAATCAGAGCTTGTATTCAAATTGCAATTCTACCACTTACTTGCTGTATGATCTTGGGCAAGTTACTTAATTTACACTTCTGAGACTAAAAATAATAATAATAAATGTAAAGGTTGAATGAGATGAATGGATAAGTAATTTTGTAAAGTGTCTGTTATCTTAAGTCTTAAAATAAAAAAAATATTAGCTGCTGCTGTTGTTGCTGGTCTCTATATATTTAATAACCTAGCATAGGAGTTGGCAAAATCCTACCCACCACCTGCTTTTATAAGATAAAATAATTAGAAGACCTAAATTCATTCATTTGTGCACTATACATGGCTACTTTAGTGCTGTAATAGCAGACCTACATAGCTGCAAGAGACCAGAGGGCCCACAAGGTTTAAAATACCAGCTGGCCAGGTTCAGTGGTGCATGCCTGTAATCCCAGCGATTTAGGAGGCTAAGGCAGGAAGATTGCAAGTTTAAAGTCAAACTTAAAAACTGAATATAGCTTAAAAGTCAAATAATGAGTATCTTAATTTAATTATAATAACAGCAACTTAGCAAGGCCCTCAGTAACTTAACAAGAACCTGTCTTAAAACAAAAAATAAAAAGAACTGGGGACCTAGTTGCCTTTGGGTTCCATCCCTAGTGCCTTAAAAGAGTAAAATATTTACCATCTGACTATTTCAAGTGAAGTTTGCACTTGAATAAAAACAATTAAAGGACAATAAAAACAATTAAAAATGCAATGGCATTATAATGTTAAAACAGTAACTGGTTTCCAATCTGTCAATAAAATCAAAGCATTGACAAACATATGGTTGTTTTCCTTTCTCCAAGAAAGGTAAGCATTTTCTAAACTGAAAATGTCCTTATAGGGTCTATGTTAAAATAGTTACTTTTCAAAACAGAAGTAAAAATTTGAGAAGTGATATGAATACTCCACGCCTACCGAACTTACCATTATCACTCCAGATTCCCTCAATGCAATCACTAGGGCATTGTATTGGGCCATAAGCAAAATACAATTTTCTGAAAGTAACTTCTAAAAATAAATCATATTGAAAAGTATATTTGAGAAGCAACTACATAAAAGGAAATGTGAAAGGTACCATAAAAAAATTCATAGAAGATAATGTGACAAAGTAAACTTAAGATGCTTAGAATCTAAATGAGTAGAAAATTAATCTCTAAGGGGGATGGGATTGTGGCTCAGTGGTAGAGCACTCACCTAGCACATGCGTGGCCTGGGTTCAATCCTCAGCACCACATAAAAATAAATGCATTGTGTACAACTAAGGCAAATAAATAAATATTTTTTAAAAAAAGAAAGTTAATCTCTAAAATGTATTAGAGTTTGAAAGCAGAGTTAAGTGTATTTCATTTTAATTTGTTTCTTTAAATTTTACATAAATAAGATAGATTTGCTCATTTACTTATAATCTCTACCAGTTGAAAATTAAAATTTTTTTTGAATCTTTGAAAATTACTTGAACTGAGTGGATGCTAATCCATAATGGGAGGTGGGGGCATGGGATGAGTGGAGATTCTCTGGATGGGAGAAAGGGGTTAGGCAGGGGTGGGGTGGGGATGGGAGTGAGGGTAGAAAAGATGGTATAATGAGATGGTCATCATTACCCTATGTACATGTATGATTGCATGAATGGTGTGACCCTACTTTGAATAGAACCAGAGAAGTGAAAAATTCTGCTCCATTTGTGTACAATAAATTGAAGCACATTCTGCTGTTATATATAACTGATTAGAACAAATAAATAAATTTTTTAAAAAGTCAGTTTCAGGAGGTTACTACTTGGAGGGACAAACATTCACCTTAATGCAGATATATAGTATCATTTCTATACAATTCTGAAACTACTGAAGAGACAATTGCTTAAGAATAGTGAAACAAGCCGGGCGCGGTGGCGCACGCCTGTAATCCCAGCACTTGGGAGGCTGAGGCAGGAGGACCAGCCTCAGCAATGGCGAGGCACTTGGTAACTCAGTGAGACCCTGTCTCTAATAAAATACAAAAAAAAGGGCTGGGGATGTGGCCCAGTGGTCGAGTGCCCCTGAGTTCAATCCTCGGTACCAAAAAAAAAAAAAAAAAAAAAAAAAAGAATAGTGAAACAGCTTATATTAGTTGCCTTTAACCTTTAATTTTTATAAAGGTCACAAAAAACTTTCAATTTAACAAAGGAGAAAAATATCACAACCAACTTACTAAACCAATTTTGTATTTGAGGGATGGAGAATAAACAACTACATGGGCTGGGGTTGTGGCTCAGCGGTAGAGCGCTCGCCTAGCACGTGCGCGGCCTGGGTTTGATCCTCAGAACCACATAAAAATAAAGGCATTGTGTACAACTAAAGCAAATAAATAAATATTTTTTTAAAAATTACATAGTTTTGATAGGATTCCATAACAGCAAATAATGAGAAATAAACTACACAGACCTTTATAGAAAGAAGTTCCTGTTAACATATATATGCAATATGTTTTGAATTAATAAACTGCACTGAATTGATTCTTTAAAAAAAAAAAAAATTACCTGAACTGGATGTTCACTAAATGAGGCTGGGACCCATCTGATTGCCAGTATGTTTCTAGATTGTCATCTCGTAACTGATCCACTCCGAATCCTAAAAACACCAAGAGGCAATAAATTTCCATGAAAAAGTGCTATATATTCAAAACATAAAAGTACTATATATATTTGTCGAGAAACTTTGATAAGCAAGATGATCAGAAATACAAAACTTAACCCAGAATTATTCTACTTTTTAACCCAGATTTCAACTCAAGAAATATCACTTGCACATACAAAAGCTTATATTAAGATGAATTTTTTTAGTTTTTGACTTCTTAAAAACATCTTCCAGGATACTTTAAAGTCTGTATGTTTGAATCAGTTTCTTATACATTTTAGAAGCTGATAATTAGAATGATCCCTGTGTCCTGCAAAATCCTTTAAAATACACAGATTCTATGAAGTTCAATATGCCATGTTTACTACAACAAAACAAAGATGACTCAGAAATACTTTCAAAAGGCATATACCATTGTGAAACCAAGTGCTTCTGATTAATCAAAATCAAATATACCCAGAATCCTATATCCTCCAGCCATTGCAGATAAGTGAAATTGAACTATCCTGTGTTTTTCCCTGATTAAAACCACAATAATTCATACTAACTATAGAAATGAGCCTGATTTAATGGTAAAGAGTACATTTTTTAAAGAGAATGGATTTAATTTATATTTCATTTTTTACTAAATAATGTATTCATTATTAATGGATCAAATTTAAAAGGTACAAAAAGAAAATTGTGAATAGTCACTATCACCCTTCCATTTTGTTCTCCTCTCCAAATATAGTCAATGTTATCGGTTTTTTCCTATCTTTTCACAGATACCACATGCATATAAAAGCAAGGACTAGTTTCTCTTTTCCCCATATCTTAGTACAAATGATAGCAAACTATATAGTTCTGGATTATAGTGAGGGGTTTTTTCCCACTTAATATATCTGGAAGATTATTCCATATTAATAAATTAATAATTATAATAATAACTGCAAACAGTGATACCACATTTACTATGGGCCACACACATTCTAAGCATTTACAAATACTAAATCATCTAATATTTATTAACTCATACAATATCTCAAGCAGCTTCCACATTTTTAAAGTACATTTTCATATGTACTATATAACCTTTAAAAATATAGTATATATAGTACATATATACTATATGTATATGTGTGTGTGTGTATATATATATATATGGAAATATCATATTTAAACCAAACCCTTACAAGACATTTAGTTTGTCATCAGTGTTTTGCTATTACAAAAAATACTGCAACAACACTTACTTATCTATAATCACTAAATACGTATTGCTATTGCTGGAGGATGGATTTCAAGGACTAGAATCCAAAGTCAATGAATTTTTAATTTGATAATCTTGTCAAAACCTCCTCCAAAATACCCCTCACCAATAATGTATGAGAACATCTATCTCCTCTCCATAGCTAGTAAAAAACTGAGATGTTCTGAAATTTATGCACCAGATTTTTCAACTTAGTATGAAAAAAATTCTCCAAAAAGTTTTTATATTGATTACATGTTGAGATGATACTATGGGCACAATGAGACAAAATAATTACACCTATTTTTTTTACTTTTTAAATGTGATTATAACTTTAAATATATATCTGTTTTGCATTATATTTCCATTGGACAGCACTGCTCTGTACTCGTGGTAAAATATAATAAATCTTTTAAATATTTACTAAACTGAAAGATAAAAAAAAACTATATTTCATATTTTTACTAATCATTTATATTTTTATATCAAATGCCTGTTCATACCCACCTATATTTCTAATGGACTTTGGTCTTTCAACTGATTTTTTTTTTTCTTTTTTTTTTTTTTCTTTTTTTTTGGTGGTGCTGGGGATTGAACTCCAGGGCCTTATGTATGTGAGGGAAGCACTCTACCAACTGAGCTATATCCCCAGCCCTTTTCAATTGATTTTTATTCTTTACTATGGATATCAATGCTCTTTTTGTTGCATATAATCCAAATATGTTCTCTTCATTCTCAGATTTGTATCTTAAATTTGCATCACCTACTTTTACTGAAGAGTATACTAGTGAATAAGAGAGGTTTTCCCAGAAATGACTTTTGTATTGATTCTGAAGTAATACTTACATAGGTAAAAAGGTGAAAGGATAATACTACAGGGTATTCAGCAAAGAAGAAAACTTGTAACAGTATGAATCAAGATAAATGGCATTTATGGGGAACTCCATCCAGTAGGTTGTTCAGGGAGCTAAGGACACACAAGTTGGTGGAGGAAGGAAATGAGCCAGAGACATGAAAGGAGACGATCATACATATTCTTGTGCACTAGACTAAGGAGTATAAATTATCTTGGAAATTATGACAATCTACTGAAGAATTTTTAGTAAGTCAGGCATAGAATCAAGAAATTTCAAGAACAAGATAGATTTTTCAGCACCAGGGTGAGAGAAAGCCATCAGGGTAATGAGTTACAAGTAGTGATGCTATGAATAAGGGCACTCATGGGAAATGTTACTTTTCTATTTCTCCAAAGAGAAGCTTCTTACATTATAAAGATTGGATTTTTTAATTATTCACTGTATAATTCAAATTTGTACTGCCCAAATATGACAGCCACTAACTACATGTAGCTATTGAACAATTGAAATTTGGCTAGTTCAAACTGAGATGTGCTATAAGGGGCTTTTGAAGACATAGTAAGAAATGTAATATACCTCATTAATAACAATGTGCTAGTTATATTTGATTAAAAATACATTGTTAAAATTAATTTTACCTGTTCCTCAGGGCTGGGGTTATGGCTCAGTAGTAGAGCGCTTGCCTAGTATATGTGAGGCACTGGGTTTGATTTTCAGCACCACATATAAATAAATAAAATAAAGGTCCATCAACAACTAATAAAAATATTTTTAAAAAATTAATTCTACCTGTTTTTAACCCTTTTAAATGTGGCTACGAGAAAAAAAATTCCACATGCAACTTGCATGATACTTCTATTGGACAATGAGAACCTAGACCTTGCTTCTGCCATTCCTTATGCAATATTGCTAAGGCTAATCTAGAATATTATCGGTTACATAAGTTATGAGATAAAAAGCTGTTCTGCTACCAATATAAAGAGTACTAGGCTGGGCATAGTAGTGCATGCCTGTAATTCCAGATACTGAAGAATGCAGGAAGATTGCAAGTTCAAGGCCAGCCTCCATGACTGTTGCTGCCTGAAGCGCTTGGAGCAACGGAGCCGCGGGAAGAACTTCAGAAGCAAATTGGAGACAAACAGCTTTTTATTCTGATAACTTTTCTCTCTGGTTCTAACAACGACTAACTCACGCCAAACACACCACTAAAATGGCGCTGACCCGATCAGCAATTTCGGCCAAGTCACTCAAGATCCCGCAACAAAATCCCGTGAGACTACGGGTGGCGACAATGGCCAAATCTCCACGGCTCATAGTCAACTGCAATTCAAGCCAATCCCCAAACAGGGCTCCTGCACATGACTTAGGAGACCCTGTCTCAAAATAAAAAATTAAAACAGCTAAGTATGTAGCTCAGTGGTAGAGCATCCCTGGGTTCAATCCCCAGTACTAGGGGTGAAAGAAAGAAAGTGATAAAGAAAAAATTCTAGGTTTTAAATCCCACTTCTTTTGACTAGTTTATGAGCTCCCTAACAAAAATAACTAAATCACTTGATTCTTCCTTAAGAGTTTCATAGTTAAATGTTCCACTAATTAAAAGTGGGTTTTGTTCACTTATTTTACTTTAGCTACTTGGATGGGGGGTTTTTTCCTTCCATTTCACAATTTTACTGTGTATCAAAGAATTTCATAAAATGGTATTTGTTCTTAAAAAGCAAAATAAACATTAAACAAAAATCTGAATGATTTATTCAAAATAAAAGATGTCCTATAATTCATCAATTTGTTTCTAAAATATTCCTTATGAAAGTATTATAGTACATCCAAGTAGGTGTAGTCTCTTCAATAACTGACTGATCTAAATCTTTACCTCTAAGTATGATTACTAGCTTTTATTTCAATATATCATAAGTAGAACATCTTACTAACGTCCCCTCACATGTCAATGCCATGTCTCAACCTGCTTTCTAATGCTTCCCACTCAATATTATATCTGAATTATTTTAGTCTAAACAAAAGTCTTAAAATGATGACAGATCTGTGATATACTTTGACAGATAATCATGATATTGCACACAGTTAACAGTATTTTTCATAAAAAAAAATTGTTAATTGATGTACTGACTCTCTGAGGCAGTAGTTCTTACACTGTGGTCCCTAAACCAGTAGCATCATTATCACCTGGGAACTTATTAAGAATTTTAAACCTACAATATCAGAAACTTTGAGAGCTTAACTTTTTTGAGAGTTTGTGTTTTAATAAATCCTCTAGGTGATTTTGATGCATGCTAAAACATTAGAATTAGTGCTCTAGGCAGGAGTCTTACCCTTGGGACTACAGACATTTTGGAGTAGACAATTTATGTTTGGGAAGGTCAAGTTGGCTCCTCCCCACCAGAGGATAGTCAAAACCTATCTCTTTCTTTCCCTACAGTCATGACAATCAAAAATAGCTCCAGACATTGCTAAAAGTCCTAGGGTGGGGGGAAGAAGAGAATGAGCATCACCAGGTGTCCTAAGCAAAAAAAAGCCAATATTGATCAGTGCTTATTGTTGGTTAGCAAATATACACTCTTCTCTCCTCACCCTCCATGGAAGAAAATGATTCTATACTCCAGTCTTATCGGAGCTAAATCCTGATTTATTTTGGCCAATACAATGTTAGTGAATGTTGCCACCTGTACCTCAGATAGTGCATTAATCTCCACTATACATAAAGACCTCAAAGAACTTAACAACAAAAAAAGTAATAATAACCCAATCAATAAATGGACAAAAGAGCTGAACACTCACTTCACAGAAGAAAAAATACAATTGGTCAACAAACATATGCAAAAATGTTCAATGTCTCTAGCAATTAGAGAAATGCAAATTAAAACTACATTGAGGATTAGTGGAAAGATGGTGGACAGCAGAGAAGCGCTCCCGGGAGACCGTCACTAAAAGAGGTTTAGCGGGAAGATTGAATGCCTTCCTAGCAATACTCCCGCAACTGGGAGGGAGCTGAGACATCCGCGCATATCTAGATAGTGAAATACAACGAACTCCAGATGGCCGACATATGGAGTCCAGTGCCAGCGGCCCACAAACCCAACCAGCATTAGCGGCGCAGCTGCCGTGGTAGCACTGCAGTACGGGAAGTACAGACCATGGCCTCGAAAAGTGCAGAATAAAAAGAAAGCCAGACATGAGCAGCGGCCTCACAGACTTCTTTCGCGTAAATTGCCCAACCAGACCTGCACGCCTCGGAGTAACACACAGGTCAGGGGTACTGCTGTTGGGACCGGGGAAGGCACCACCATTTTGGAGGAGGGCTGCGGCTGACCGGGACAAAGAAACGGAGAAGAAAAACAGCTGAAGGCATCCAAGGATCAGTCAAGGGCCTGGAGAGCAGCACACACCTGGGTGAGACGCGTGCAGGCAGCCAGCAGGGAAGAGCCTGTCTGAAACCAGCACAGCAACCACGAGAGCTATAACTGGGGGCGGCTTGGGGAATGGGTGCCTTTTGGATGAACCCTTTCCTGGTGCTATTCACGTACTGACACCTCCCCCACCCCCCCAGCCATTACTCCTCTGTGCCAATCTGCCGCTGGCCAAAGCTGCAGACTAGACTCCACTAATTGGTGCTCTGAGACTGTCTGGGCGTGATCCGGGATAACTGGCTTAAACTGGAAGGGCTTCCCAGGGTCCTGTTTATTTGAGACGTGTTCCTGGGTTTGACTCTGGGTTTTTGTTGTTGTTGTTGTTGTTGTTGTTTGTTTTGTTTTTGTTCTGTTTGATAGTGTGATTATTTGTGTGTCTGGGTTCCTCTTTCTTTTCTTCCCTTTTCACTTTAGTCTCTTCTGCCCTCATCTTATCTATTTACACCCTGTCATTGTGTACTCATCAGAGGTGAAAACAAGGTATACACAGAAATTGGGACTTCTAGGCCTGGGGCAATTGAAATATATAGAAAAGCGGTGTTATATATAGTTTACTCTCTATTTTTCTTGACTCAGTTTCTCTTTCCTCTCTCTTACACTAATTTTTACTTCTTTGTTATCTCTCATTGTTCCTTTTTATTTTTTCTTTTCCATCTTTCTTTATTTTTCTTCTCTCAAAGGCTAAATAAGTTTGGTTTATATATAAATCGGTCTTCCCTCTAAATCGCTCACTCCATTCTCTTTCCTCTCCTGTCTTCTGATATTAAACCACTTCCATAGAATTCTATTTTTATACTTCCTAAGAAAGAACATCTCAGTAACCTCACTTGCTTCTTCCTAAACATATCATCTCTGTGTCCAATACTGAAACTGTAAATCCCAACGCAAGCATACAGAGTAAATTGGAAACAATACCTGAATTAACTAAATCTGTATATTGTGATCAAACTGGGATTTGCTGTAAAGAAAGTGTTAGATCCTAAAGTGTAAGGTATTTATAAGGGGATCTGACAGCATTGTACCACAGGAGAAACATAAGGCTATAAGGTGAAATCGAAATAGGCAAGGTCCCACAGTGCTAAAAGAATAGACACACAAGCATTATGAAGAAGCAAGGGAAGAAAGTGGCTGAAACCAATAAACATACCCCCTCAGTAGATTCCATGGCAAGCACAGTTGGTCAAATACCAGAGACGGAATTTAGAAATTACATATTCCAAATGTTTATGAGTCTTAAGAATGAACTCAAAAATGAGATGAGAGAGCAAATACAGGCGGTAAAAGAGCATTTTAACAAAGAACTCCAAAAACAAATACAGGAAGCAAAAGATTACTTCAATAGGGAGATAGAGGTTCTAAAGAGAAACCAAACAGAAATTCTGGAAATGAAAGAAGAAATAAACCAAACTAAATGCTCAATTGAAAGCATCACCTACAGATTAGATCACCTGGAAGAAAGGACCTCAGATAATGAAGACAAAATATATATCCTGGATAAAAATCTAGATGACATGGCAAAAGTAGTAAGAAAAGAAGAACAGAGCATTCAGGAATTATGGGACAGCATAAAAAGACCAAACTTAAGAGTGATTGGTGTTGAAGAAGGTGCAGAGTTTCAAACCAAAGGAATGAGTAATTTATTCAATGAAATAATAGCAGAAAATTTTCTAAACATGAGGAATGAATGGCAAAACCATGTTCAAGAGGGTTACCGAACACCAAACGTACAAAACCACAACAGATCCACACCAAGGCATATTATAATGAAATTGCCTAATATACTAGGCAAGGAGAGAATATTAAAAGCCACAAGAGAAAGGAAGCAGATTACATATAGGGGGAAACCGATCAGACTATGCTCAGATTTTTCAACCCAGACCTTAAAAGCAAGAAGATCCTGGAAGAGCATATTTCAAGCTCTGAAAGAAAAAGGATGTCAACCAAGAATCTATATCCAGCAAAACTGAGCTTTAGATTCGAAGATGAAATAAATACCTTCCACGACAAACAAAAGTTAAAAGACTTCACAACTCAAAAGCCAGCACTTCTGAACATCTTGGGCAAAATTTTCCACGAAGAAGAAGAGAAAAATAACAATGAAAATCAACAAAGGGAGATAGTAAACTAAAGGAAGTACCAACCAGAGGAGAATCCAAATCAAGCTAAATTCCATAATACATTTAAAAATGGATGGAAATAAGAATCACATCTCAATAATAACCCTGAATGTTAATGGCCTAAACTCACCATTCAAAAGACACAGATTGTCAGATTGGATTAAAAGAAACAACCCAACAATTTGCTGTCTACAAGAAACACACCTCATAGAAAAAGACATCAAGCGATTGAAGGTGAAAGGCTGGGAAAAGTCTTATCACGCACATGGGCTGTGGAAGCAAGCAGGGGTTTCCATTCTCATACCAAATAAGGTAGACTTCAAGCGAAAGCTAATCAAAAGGGATAAAGATGTATATTTCTAACTACTTAAGGGAACCATTCATCAACAAAATATAACAATTATAAATCTATATGCCCCAAATAATGGAGCACCTACATTCATCAAACAAACCCTTCTCAAGTTCAAGAGTAAAATAGACCACAACACAGTTATTCTAGGGGACTTCAACACACCTCTCTCACCAATGGATAGATCATCTAAATAAAGAAACTGTAGGCCTTGTTAAAACAATTAATAACTTAGACCTAACGGACATATATAGAATATTTCATCCCTCAGTAAACAAATACACTTTCTTCTCAGCAGCACATGGCTCCTTCTCCAAAATTGACCATATATTATGTCACAAGGCAACACTCAGCAAATATAAAAAAATAGAAATACTACCTTGCATTCTATCAGACCATAATGGGATGAAATTGGAAATCAATGATAATACAAGAAATAAAAAAAACTACTCCAACAGGTGGAAACTAAACAACATGCTACTGAATGAATAAGATGTTGAAGAAGACATCAAGGAGGAAATTAAAAAATTCCTACAGGTAAATGAGAACACAGATACATTGTATAGAAATCTCTGGGACACTATGAAGGCAGTAGTAAGAGGAAAATTCATTGCACTGAATTCCTTCATTAAAAGAAAAAAAAAAACAACAAATAAATGACTTAACATCACACCTCAAAGCACTAGAAAAAGAGGAACAGATCAACACTAAGAGCAGTAGAAGACATGAAATAATTAAAATCAGAGCTGAAATTAATGAAATTGAGACTAAAGAAACAATTCAAAGAATTGACAAAACCACAAGTTGGTTGAAAAAATAAATAAAATTGACAGACCCCTAGCAATGCTAACGAAAAGAAGAGGAGAAAAAACTCAAATTACTAGCATCTGTGATGAAAAAGGAAATATCACAACAAACACCTCAGATATACAGGAGATAATTAGAAATTACTTTGAAAACTTGTACTCTAATAAAATAGAAAATACTGAAAGCATTGAGAGATTTCTAGAGTCGTATGAATTGCCCAAACTGGAACAGGAGGCTATACACAATTTAAATAAATCAATTTCAAGTGAAGAAATAGAAGACGCTACCAAAAAACTACCAACAAGAAAAAGTCCAGGTCCTGATGGGTTTACAGCTGAGTTCTACAAGACCTTCGAAGAAGAACTAATACCGATGTTCTTCAAATTATTTCAAGAAATAGAAAAAGAGGGAGCTCTTCCAGACACTTTCTATGAGGCCAATATAACATTAATTCCAAAGCCAGGCAAAGACACAGCCAAAAAAGAAAACTTCAGGCCAATATCTTTAATGAACATAGATGCAAAAATCCTCAACAAAATTCTGGCAAATCGGATTCAAAAACATATCAAAAAGATAGTGCACCACGATCAAGTGGGGTTTATCCCAGGGATGCAAGGCTGGTTCAACATTCGGAAATCAATAAACATAATACATCACATCAATAGACTTAAAGATAAAAACCATATGATCATCTCAATAGACGCAGAAAAAGCATTTGACAAAATACAACACCCCTTTATTTTCAAAACACTGGAAAAACTAGGAATATCAGGAACATATCTCAACATTATAAAAGCTATTTATGCAAGGCCCAGAGCTAACATTATCTTAAATGGAGAAAAATTGAAAGCATTCCCTCTAAAACCTGGAACAAGACAGGGATGCCCCCTTTCACCACTGCTATTTAACATAGTACTGAAAACTCTGGCCAGAGCAATTAGACAGACGAAAGAAATTAAAGGGATCCAGATAGGAAAAGAAGAGCTCAAATTAGCACTATTTGCTGATGACATGATAATATACCTAGAAGGCCCAAAAAACTCTACCAGAAAACTTTTACAACTAGTAAATGAATTCAGCAAAGTAGCAGGATACAAAATCAATACCCATAAGTCAAAGGCATTTTTGTACATCAGTGACAAAGCCTCTGAAAGGGAAATGATGAAAACTACCCCATTTACAATAGCATCAAAAAATAAAAAATAAAATAAAATACCTGGGAATCAACTTAACGAAAGAGGTGAAAGACCTCTATAATGAAAACTATAGAACACTAAAGAAAGAAATTATAGAAGACCTCAGAAGATGGAAAGACCTACCTTGTTCTTGGATAGGTAGAATTAATATTGTCAAAATGTCCATACTACCAAAAGCATTATACAGATTTAATGCAATTCCAATCAAAATCCCAATGACATTTCTCAAAGAAACAGAAAAGGCAGTCATGAAATTCAACTGGAAAAATAAGAGACCCAGAATAGCTAAAGCAATCCTGAGCAAGAAAAGTGAAGCAGGCGGCATCACCATACCAGACTTTAAATTATACTATAGAGCAATAGTAACAAAAACAGCATGGTATTGGCACCAAAACAGACTAGTAGACTAATGGTACAGAATTGAGGACACAGAGATAATTATAATACATATAATTTCAGCTATCTTATATTAGACAAAGGTGCCAAAAATGTACAGTGGAGAAAGGATAGCCTCTTCAACAAATGGTGCTGGGAAAACTGGAAAGCCATATGCAACAAAATGAAATTAAACCTGTATCTCTCACCATGCACAAAATTCAATTCAAAGTGGATCAAGGACTTAGGAATTAGACCAGAGACAATACGCCTAATAGAAGAAAAAGTAAGCTACAACTTCCAACATGTTGGATTAGGCTCCAAGTTTCTTAACAAGAATCTGGTAGCGCAAGAATTAATACTAAGAATTAAAGAATGGGATAGAGTTAAGCTAAAAAGCTTCTTCTCAGCAAAAGAAACAATCAGTGAGGTGAATAGAGAGCCAACTAACTGGGAACAAATATTTAATACATGCACATTGGATAGAGCACTAATTTCTAGAATATATAAAGAACTCAAAAAACTTGACACACAAAAAAACAAATAATCCAATTGATAAATGGGCTAAGGAATTGAAAAGACACTTCTCAGAAGAAGATACACGATTAATCAACAAATACATGAAAAAAGGCTCAACATCGCTGGCAATTAGAGAAATGCAAGTCAAAACTACTCTAAGATTTCATTTCACTCCAGTCAGAATGGCAGCTATCAAGAACACAAACAACAATAAATGTTGGAGAGGATGTGGGGAAAAAGGCACACTCATACATTGCTGGTGGGACTGCAAAATGGTACAACAGTTATGGAAAGCAGTATGGAGATTTCTTGGGAAAATGGAAATGGAACCACTCTATGACCCAGCCATCCCATTCCTGGGTCTATTCCCAAAGGACTTAAAAATAGTATATTACAGTGACACAGCCACTTCAATGTTTATAGCAGCACAATTCACAATAGCTAGCTTGTGGAACCAACCTAGATGTCCCTCAGTAGATGCATGGATAAAGAAAATGTGGTATATATACACAATGGAATTTTACTCAGCAATAAAAGAGAATAAAATAATGACATTTGCAGGTAAATGGATGAAGTTGGAGAATATAATGCTAAGTGAAATCAGTCAATCTCAAAAATCCAAATACCGAATGTTTCCTCTGATATAAGGAGGCTGGTTCACAGTATTATTGGGTTGGGGTACATAGAAGGATTAGAGGAACACTATAATAGTCAAAGGGAAGGGAGGGAGCAAGGGGAAGGGGGTAAAAAAAGAAAAGAAAAAGTGGTTGAATAAGATGGATATCATTATTCTAAATGCATGATTGAAGACTTGAATGCTGCAAATATACTTTGTATACAAACTGTTTTGTGTAAAAAGATGCTCTATATGAGTAGTATGAACTGTAATACATACTACTATAAATAAAAATTTTAAAAAAAGATCTTAAAAAATAAAAACTACATTGAGATTTTATCTCACTCCAGTCATAATGGTAATTATCAAGAATACAAGTAACCATAAATGTTGGTGAGGATGAGGCGGGGAAAGGTACACTCATACATTGCTGGTGGGCCTGCAAATTGGTGCAACTACTCTGGAAAGCAGCATGGAGATTCCTCAGAAAACTTGGAATGGAACCACCATTTGACCCAGTCATCCCACTCCCAGGTTTATACCCAAAGGACTTAAAATCAGCATACCATAGTGACACAGCCACATCAATGTTCATAGCAGCTCAACTCACAACAGTGAAGCTATGGAACTAACCTAGATGCCTTCAACAGATGAATGGATAAAGAAAATGTGGTACACATACACAATAGAATATTATTCAGCCATAAAGAAGAATGAAATTATGGCATTTGCTGGTAAATGGATGGAACTGGAGAAAATCATGCTAAATGAAATAAGCCAATCCCAAAAAAACCAAAGGCTGAATGTTCTCTCTGATATGCAGATGGGGGAGGGTTTCACATGGCTGGACGGGTGGGGGGATGAGAGGAAGGCAGAGGGGATGGGAATGGGAAAGACAGTAGAATGCATCAGACATACTTCCTATGTTCATATATGAATACACTACCAGTGCAACTCCATATCATATGCAACCACAAGAATGGGAAGTTATACTCCATGTATGTATTGATATGTCAAAATACATTCTACTGTCAAGTATAACTAAAAATAACAACAACAACAAAATACATTCTACTGTCATGTATAATTAAAAATAACCAAAAAAAAAAAAAAAAAAAACAAAACGGAATGTGACAGAGGTTTTAAATTTGCTTACAAGGTCTGGTTTAGAGAGTGGTGACAGAGAATGGGAGAGCAGTACCTGAGATTGGGGTCTCTGATGACCTCCTGGCTGTGGCATTCTTGGTGCCTGGGAAATTTTCTTTGCAAAGGAGCAGGATGCCTAGCTGCTGTGGTAATGCCCTCCATGAGGAGGCTTAGTGCTAGAGTCTTATCAGCCTCAACCTTGATCTCAGGCACATAGCTGCCAGGAATAAAGGAACTCTCTTGCTAGACAACCACAATGTTTCACCAGCTTGGCTGCTCCTGAACCCGCAGGCTTAACAGTAACTTCAAACAATGGAGTTTCTTGAGAACTATACAAAGCTCCTAACATTGCACATTACAACTGTAGAATGTAACTTTGGAATAAGCCGCATAATGTTGCTAACCTTGTAACTTTCCTAAATACAAAGAATAATGCTTGCATAGTCTTTAATATGATAATGAGATTGTTGGTGTAACTCTTTAGACCTGCTTCTCCATCAGAGAGCAGTGTTCCACCTGACCCCAGCTTTATCTTCAAAAACATCTATACATGTGTGAGTCTTTATTTTTATTATCCCCCTTCGCCCTTCGCCAAAACCTGCTAGTTTGGCCACACTGGTTTTGGCAGTCTGGCTTAGCCTTCTAAATATCTGAACATTTCTAGAGACATGGAGCAGACTTGAACCCGATTCACAACCTAAAGCCAAGTCACAGGCAAGTAAGAAATACATTTTATTTTTATATGCCACTGAGAAAATAGGGTTGTTTGTTATTTAATGTTATTGCAGCAAGAGCTGACTAATATAGCATCCATAAACGAGAAGCATTTGAATGGTCCAGCTTAGATTGCTTTTATGAATAAAACAGGCATTTTCTTCTCAAGCCTCTGTATCAACATAATTATTTTCACACTTGCTATGGAGCTATTATGAGGTATATGCCTTGACTCTGAAGACCTAAAGGTAGATAATACATGGTCTTTAGGGGGAAAAAAAATGATCTACATCATACACTACAGCTATTTGCATTCAAACTAAGTAAAATTAAAAAATCTAAAATTTGGTTCCTTGGTAACAAGAGTCACATTCTAACTGTTCAATAGTTGTATGCAACATAGGGCAATAAATTCCAATGGACAGCATGGATGGGCTTAAGCAGACAAATTAAAATATAAAGTGTTAAGTGCTATAATTAAAGGGTAAAGAATTATCTAACTTATAAAATACTGTCTCTTGGCTTCTGCTATGATTTGTATGTGGTTTCCCCCAAAGGCTCATGTGCTGGAGGCTTGGTCTACGGTATGACAATGTTGAAGTAGTAGAAACTTTAAGTGGCTGGGCCTAATGGGAGGCAGTTAGGTCACTGGGTGTACCATCCTCAGAAGGTATTAATGTTCGACACTTGGAGTGAATTAGCTCTTACAAGAGTGGAATATTACAAAGTGAGACTACTCTCTGGCCCCTTCTGCACGTGACCCCCTTTCTGCTTCTCATTCTGCTGTGACATAGCTAGGGTTGGGGGATCATCAGAGGCCAAACAGAAGAAGCCACTTGATCTTAAAATTTCAACCTCCAAGCCGGGCGTGGTGGCACACGCCTGTAATCCCAGCACTTTGGGAGGCTGAGACAGGAGGATCGCGAGTTCAAAGCCAGCCTCAGCAATGGCGAGGCACTTAGCAACTGAGTGAGACCCTGTCTCTAAATAAAATACAAAAAAGGGCTTGGGATGTGGCCCAGTGGTTAAGTGCCCCTGAGTTCAATCCCCGGTACCAAAAAAAAAAAAAAAAAAAAAAAAAAAAAAATTTCAACCTCCAAGCCGGGCGCGGTGGCGCACGCCTGTAATCCCAGCACTTTGGGAGGCTGAGTCAGGAGGATCGCGAGTTCAAAGCCAGCCTCAGCAATGGCGAGGCACTTAGCAACTCAGTGAGACCCTGTCTCTAATAAAATACAAAAAAGGGCTGGGGATGTGGCCCAGTGGTCTAGTGCCGCTGAGTTCAATCCCCAGTACCAAAAAAAAAAAAAAAAAAAAATTCAACCTCCAAAACCATGAAATAAAACTCTTTACTTCATAAGGTATTCAGTCTAGATAATTTGTTATAGCTACAGAAAATGAACTAATACAGCTTCTTTCCATAATCTACAACTTTCCTGGTTTTCCTCCTAGCCCTCGGGCCCTTCTCTTAAGTAGTCTTTGTTGGTTCTTATGCAATGTAGAGATCTGTTAGATCTCTACAACCTGAAGTGCCCAAAGCTTTATTCTTTTTATTAAATACTTTCTAAATTCTTTTTTCTAAATACATTCTTTCCCTAGGTGAGTTGATAACCCAGTTCCCCAGCTTAGTATACCATCAGCATGTTGTTGGTCATAAATTTACACCCCTAGCCCACAGATTTCACCATTAGTCCCAGCTTCTATAGCCAATTGATTACTAAACACTACCACTAGAATGCTGATAACACTTTTCAAAATTAACACCCAAATCATTTATTTTTTAACTCAAAATTCTATTTACTCCCTCTTCCATTTGCTCTTTCTCAACCTAGGAAATAGTATGTATTCTTCTGCAGACATCTAGGAGTCATTCTTAAATTTCTCCTTCCCTTCTGTAAGTCATGATTATACCACCTTTAAAAAGCTTTATTCTGTCTACACCAACAACTACTAGCCTAGTCCAAATCAATAATATTTCTGACATTAATTATTGAAGTTGCCTTTCTTCCACTGGTCTGCACTGTACATCCAATACCAACCATTATCCACAGTGGTCATAATGATCCTTTTAAAACTTTTATATCAGATTATCCTGGTCTCCTCCAGTGGTTCCTCTTAGTACTTAAAATGTGAAGTCTTTCTTGTTGCCTACAAAAGTTCCTATTATCTGGCCCTGTTTAATTATATCTCTGATGCCACCTCCCACCATTTCTCCTCCTTACTCACTACTTCCAGTCACACTAGACTTCTTCTTGAACCTCAAACATGTTTATCCATTTAGTTTAGAGCCTTTGAATTAGCTGTCCCCAGTGTCGGAAGCTTCTTTGAATTCTTAGCACAATGGATTTTTCTAAACATTCATATCTCGGTGCAAATTTCACTTTTATAAGAAGCCTTCCTTGATCACACAATCTAAAGTAGCTTCAGAGCCTTATCAAAGTCATTTTCTATTATTTTGCTATTTTACTTTCTCTAAAGCATATATCATGTTTCAAATAAGAAAGACTATACCTGTCAGTTATAGCATGAAATAAATCAAAATTTAGTGAGTTTATGGGCTGAGGATGTAGCTCAGTGGTAAACACATGCTTAGCATGAGTGAGGCCCTCAGTTTGATCCCCAGTACTGCAAAAAATTTAGTAAGTTTTTGTTTTAAGAAAAACAGAACTTAAAGGCTTGGGTTGTGGCTCAGAGGTAGAGTGCTCGCCTAGCACATGCACAGCCCTGGGTTCATTCCTCAGCACCACATAAAAATAAATAAATAAAATAAATGTATTGTGTCCAACTACAACTAAAAAGTAAAATAAAAAAAATAAAAAAAAAAAAAACAGAACTTAGACTATCCCACTACGTCTCTCAAAATTTACTCATAAAAGCCGGGCACAGTGGCACACACCTGTAACCCCAGCACTTGGGAGGCTGAGGCAGGAGGATCTTGAGTTCAAAGCCAGCCTCAGCAATGGCAAGACACTTAGCAACTCAGTGAGATCCTGTCTCTAATAAAATACAAAAAAGGGCTGGGGATGTGGCCCAGTGGTCAAGTGCCCCTGAGTTCAATCTCCAGTACAAAAAAAAAAAAAAAAAAAAAAATTTACTCATAAAAGCAATTTCTTCATAGACAATATGGATTAAATAAGATACATGTTCACAAAATACAGCCATACTGAAACCCTTATATCAAATATAGAGCTAAACATAGAAATGTGTCTAATTTTCCCCTAATTTTATTTTTCAACATTGCATGAATCTGGTACTTATGAAATGAAATAATTAAATTATTAAAAGCCCTATTATAATACTAGCAATCACCTCATAAATTTGACCTTTAGTTTTTCCAGTCTCTTGGGCAAAGGCTGACAAATGTGCTGAATTGTAGGATTGTTTTGTGATGTGTGACAACTAGAGTGAATCTATTAATACCTTCCAACTTTAATCCAAGTGAAAAATTGAACCAGTATTTCTAAAGATACAATTTTGTAAGGCCATGTGCTACTTACCATTCTGTAGCTGGCAAGTATAGCTATATCTCTCAAAGATTGATATTATCATCTTGAAAATGTATTAAAATTCTCCCTTATATCACTTTTTGAATTATTACATGTCTTCTGAATTTTTTTAATCTCTATTCTTGTCCTACTTCAGTCAATTCTCCATTCTTTTTAAATGTGAACAATCCCTGATTCTTTTATTCTGCACTTAAACCTTTTCAATGGCTCATATAATCTAAACAATAAAGTATGAACTGCTTTGAAAAGCCCTCTAGAATCAGTCCTCTATCTATCTAGCTTTACATATACCATTTCCCTAGAATCTGGTCTTATTGATTAGAATAAGACAATACTTTGAGCCATTTTTAGTCTATCCTGCACATCTTTGCACATAATTCTATTCCCCTGCTCTCGTGTTCTTGTTTAGATATATTTTACTCTTGCTCCATCAGGCAAAACTAACATTATCTCCATGAAGACTTCCCTGATAAAGAGAAAACAAACCACAGAATGGTGGATTTAAATCTAATTACATCAATAGAAACAGTAATTGTAAGTAGTCTAAACACTTCCAATTTAAAAATAAAATAGCAAGACCCAACAATATGCCATCCATAAGAAACCTACTTCAAATATAAACATATTAGTAATGTAAAAGTAAAAAGAACTTCCAGTTTCCAGTCTGAAATGTAAAAAGTTTGAAAGTTGCTACTCCCATTCTCACAACAAGAAAAAAGCTGAACAAACTGAAAATCAATATTTCTTCAACAAAGAAAGAGGTCGCAGGACAAAGGAAACCCAGAAAACTAGATAGAGGAAGAAAAACAGAGAATCACAGCTTGCCAGGAGTAGAAATGATCATGTGAGTGCGTAACTGGCAGGAAACTTAGAGAGTAATTGACTAATTAAAGGAAATGAATGTCAATTAGCTTGAGTGAGAAAAGGTTATGAAAATCCAGCCTAAGGAAGGGCTCTACACTTTGATGAGTTTTATCTCTAGGAACTCTATCAGGTTCTCCAGGTTTAAAAATGGAGAAAAGTCCCCAGTGCTTTCTGAATAAGAAGGAAGAAAGCAATCATTCTGAAGTACACCAGAACATTTTCTTCTCTTGAGGAGAGAAAAAAAACAAAAACAAACAAACAAAAATGACTTCAAGGAAAAGTATTTTAGCAACTAACTAAAGGAAAATATCCAACTCTAAGAGCTGGGGTTGTGGTTCAGTGGTAGAGTTGCCTAGCATGTGTGAGGCACTGGGTTCAATTCTCAGAACCTTATATAAATAAATAAAGTTCCATCAACAATTAAAAAATATTTTTTTAAAAATATCCAACTCTAGCTTCCTCTAGCCTTCTTATCTCACCTAAAGGGGGAAAGACTGAGAAGACTTGTGAATGTCAGAACCAGGGACACAGGCCCCCCAAAAGACTTGAGACCCAGTTATAAACTTATAAAACACTTCTGTTCCCCCAACAATTTACCACAACATCAAAAGGCTCTGTTGTATCAGGAAATTAAAATTAAAAGAAATATAGACTCAGATTCCATTTAAAAAGAAATTTCTAAGGAAACCCAAAATAATAGGGGAGACAAAAACAAGGACACTAGAGGAATTTTAGCATCTAACACCTTAGTCACAATTACAAAAGGATTAACACGTGTACTTGAATATCAGAAGGAAAAGAATTAAAAAAAAAAAGGAACACAAGAAATATTTAAAGTAAAAATGGCTGGGAATTTTCCAAAATCAATCAAAGTCACAGGTCCAGGAACTCAGAGAACATCAAGAATGATAAACACCAAAACAGCTGCACCTAGCCATATCATATCAAACTAAAAGAAAACCAAAGACAAAGAAAATCGAGGGAGGCTGAGGAACAGAGCAGAAAAACACTTTAAACACAGAAATGAAAATAAGAATTACATCAACCTGCCAAGAGTGGTGGCATTAAGCCTGTAATCTCAGCTACTCAGAAAGCCAGCCTGGCTAACTCAGCAAGTCACTGTTTCAAAATAAAAAATATGAAACAAAGGACTAAGTGGTAGAGCACCCTGGATTCAACCCTCAGAACTTCATAGTGGGGGTGGGGGGATAAAAAATTATGTCAGACTGCTCTTCTAAGAGAATAGAGTGAAACACTTAGAATATCAGAAAGAAAAGAAAAAAATCTCCAACCTAGAATTCTGTATCCAGTGAAATTTTCCCTCAAAATGAAAGACGAAATAGACTTTTTCAGACAAACAAAACTTGTGGCAATCTATCACCAGTAGACCTGCCTTGAAAGAAATGTTAAAAAAAAAAAAAAAATTCAGAGAGAAAATATATAAGCAGAAATTCAGATCTACTTAAAAACACAAAGAGTGATAAAGGATAAATAAAGATTAAATAAAATATTTTATATTTTTATTCTTTTTTTAAATATTTATTTATTTGTTTTAGTTGTACACAATGCCTTTATTCTTACATGGTCCTGAGGATCGAATCCAGGCTGCGCATGTGCTAGGCAAGCGCTCTACCGCTGAGCCACAACCCCAGCCCCTATTTTTTTATTCTTAACTGACCTAACATAACAGTTAGTTCAAAATAACAATAGCAACAAGATATTAGAAGATTGTATTTCAAGAATAAATAAATAGGGGCTGGGGTTGCAGCTCAGTATTACAGCACTTGCCTAAGGACTTGTGAGGCACTGCGTTTGATCCTCAGTACCACATACAAAAACAAATAAAATAAAGTTATTTTAAAAAAGAATAAATGAAATGAAGGACAACAATGTTATATGGAACAGGAAAAAGGAATTGGAAATACATTCAAGGTGAATGCACTCTCCATGAAGTATAGTATTATTTGAAAGTGGACTTAGATAAGCTCTATATGTACACTGCAAACTCCAAAGTAACCACTAACATTTTTTTTTAATTAGTACAGTGAGAAGTGAGAAAGTAGAATTGTATAAAATGCTCAATTAAAACCATAAAACGCAGCCGGGCATGATGGCACACACCTGTAATCCCAATGGCTTGGGAGGTAGAGGCAGGAGGATTGTGAGTTCAAAGCCAGCCTCAGCAAAAAGTGAGGCACTAAGCAACTCAGTGAGACCCTGTCTCTAAATAGAATACGAAATAGGGCTGGAGGTGTGGCTCAGTGGTCGAGTGCCCAGAGTTCAATCCCCGGTACCCACACCCCCACCACACACACACACACACAAGAACAGAAAGTGCAATAAAATATAGAAAACAATCAAAAAGAAACAAAGAACAAGGTCAATGAATAGAAAACCATTGCAAATATTGTAAACATGAATCCAATCAGATTAATAATCATGTTAAATGTGAATAGTAAAACTACATCAATTAAAAGAGACTAAGTGGCTTTAAACAAAAAAGGCCCAGTCATATGTTTTAATTTGGTGAATTTCTTTTCCCAGTAAAGAGACCATTTTATATATAAGGTCAGAGACAGATTAATTAAAAGTAAGGGGATAGAGAAGGATCCATGACTAATCAAAGAAAACTGGAAGCCGGGCGCGGTGGCGCACGCCTGTAATCCCAGCACTTTGGGAGGCTGAGACAGGAGGATCGTGAGTTCAAAGCCAGCCTCAGCAATGGCGAGGCACTTAGCAACTCAGTGAGACCCTGCCTCTAAATAAAATACAAAAAAGGGCTGGTGATGTGGCCCAGTGGTCGAGTGCCCCTGAGTTCAATCCCCGGTACAAAAAAAAAAAAAAGAAAACTGGAGTAATTATATTAATTTCAGACAAAAAAGATTTCTAACCAAGGAACATTTCAGGGATAAAAGAGGCATTATTACATAATGGGGTCAATCTTCCAAGAAGACATAATTCTGGATGTATGCACACCTAACAACAGAGTATAGAGATACATGAGACAAAAACTTTAAAAAACAGACAACTCCTATTATAAATGGGGACATCAACACCTCTCTATCAGTAATTAATAGATCTATTAGGTAGAAAATCAGTAAGGATAAAATTGAACAGAATAGTACAATCAATCAACTGGATCAAATTGACATTTGTAAATTACATGATCCTACAACAGCAAAATACACATTCTTCTCAAGATTGGTGCAACATATAGATGGACTATACTGTGGACCATAAAACATACATTTAAAAAAACTTTCAAAAATATATATCGGACTGGGATTGTGGTTCAGCAGTAGAGCGCTCGCCTAGCACGTGCGCGGCCTGGGTTGGATCCTCAGCACCACGTACAAATAAAACGCATTGTGTACAACTTAAGCAAATAAATAAAAATATTTTGAAATATATATATAAATCATACAAAGTATGCTCTCAGACCACAACAAAATTAAATTAGAAATCAATAAAAAAAATGAAAATTTAAAAATCCAAATAAGAATATTTAAGAGATTGAGTTTTACATAAATTAAGAAAGAAGTCTTGCCGGGCGTGGTGGCGCACGCCTGTAATCCCAGCACTTGGGAGGCTGAGGCAGGAGGATCATGAGTTCAAAGCCAGCCTCAGCAATTGTGAGGCACTTAGCAACTCAGTGAGACCCTGTCTCTAATAAAATACAAAAGAGGGCTGGGGATGTGGCCCAGTGGTCGAGTGCCCCTGAGTTCAATCCCTGGTACAAAAAAAAAAAAAAAAAAGAAAGAAAGAAGTCTCAAGGCAAATTTTTAAACATTTGGAAATAAATGAAAATAAAAATTATCAAACATTTTGATCCGGGAACAGTGGCGCATGCCTGTAACCCCAGCACTTGGGAGGCTGAGGCAGGAGGATCATGAGTTCAAAGCCATCCTCAACAATGGCAAGGCACTTACCAACTCAGTGAGACCCTGTCTCTAAATAAAATATAAAAAAGGGCTGGGGATGTGGCCCAGTGGTCGAGTGCCCCTGAATTCAATCCCTGGTATTAAAAAAAAAAAAAAAAAAAAAAAAAATTGGTATTGGCCAAATCAGCACCCAGAAGGGAAATTTATACACTGAGTACGTATATAAGAAGAGACACCTACAACTGATAGTCTGAGCTTCCATTTTAGGAAATTAGAAAAAGAAAACCAAATTAAATTAAAAAATAAGCAGAAGAAATAACTGAAATAAAAGTGGGTGAAATCAAAACTAGAAAATAATCGATTAAAAAAAATAGTGAAACCAAAAGTCCATTCTATAAAAGGTCAAAATAACCGAAAAACTTCTAGCTAAGCCAACCAACAAAAAAAGAGAGAAGACACAAATTACTAATATCAGAAATGAAAGAAGGATCATCAGTACTGATGCTATGAATAATAAAGTGATGACAAAGGAGCATTATAAATATCTTTATGCCCACAAATTTGATTACATAATAAAATTAATCAATTCTTTGAAAGACACAATCAAGATTCACACAAGAAGAAATGAATAATATGAACAGGCCTTCATCTAGTAAAAAAAAAAATTGACAATTAATAATCTTCCAATATAGAATTAATCAAAAGTAAGTGGGTAAAAAAAAAAGCAGTGGCTATCAAACACATAAGTAAGAAATTATACCAATTCTCTACAATTTCTTCCAGAAAATAGAAGCATAGGGAGAACTTCCTAATTCATTCTATAAGGGAAGCTTTACCATAATATCAAAACCAGTCTAAGATATTATAAAGAAAAGGAAAATTATAGAACAACATCTCTCATAAACATAGGTGTGAAGATGTTCAAGTAAATGCTAGGAAATCAGATCTCTATATAAAAAGAATTATACACATGACCAAGTGGAATTTATTCTGGGTATGCAAAGCTTATTTAACATTCAAAAATCAATTAATATAACTGATCACATCAATAGACTAAAGATGAAAAACCTATATGATTATACCAATAAATTCAGAAAAAGTATTTGACAAAATATAATACTCATTTTCAAGACAAAAACCCTATGCAAAAAGTTAACATCAGACTTAATGGTAAGAAACCAGGGAATTTTCCCAAAGGAAGACAAGGGTGTCCCCTCACCACTCCTATTCAACATCATATCAGAAGCCTTAGTTAATGTAATAAGCTGAAGAAAAGAAATAGAAGTTAGAGATTAGGATGGAGAAAACAATATAACCTAACAATTGCACTAAATATTTCCCCCCCAAAATGAAAACAGATGTCCACCCAAATACCTCTACATGAATGTTTATAGTAGCTTTATTCATAAGCACTCAAAATTGAGAGCAACTAACAAATTACCCCAAAACTTAGCAGCTTAAAATATCAAGTTTGCATTCTTTCACAATCTTTATGGGATAGGAATTCAGATGCCATTTAGTTGGATAGTTTGGCTCAGGGTTTCTCATGAGTTTGCAGTCATGTTATCTTAAACTACTTTGAAAAAATCTGGTTCCAGAATGTGAGAACCAGCCACAAGGTGCCATGAGACTGAACAAAGCGGCAGACAGATCCAGGATTGTACAGAATGCAATTTGTTGGGGGACTTATATATAGAAACAAGTCCAGGGAAGCAACAAGACAGGTAATCTGAGTCAGAAGGAGGAGGCTTATATAACAGCCTGGAGAGAAGTGACTTCATTCAAACTGGAATGTACCTGGTTTATCTTAAACTACTATCACGGTTAATAGGCACGTTCCTGTCACTGATGGCACCAGGGTCCAAGCTGTAATACTAGGAAACCATGCAGGGAAAACTGATGAGGATTACTCAAGGGTACTACAACTTAAGATGGCAACAATCATGTCAAACTGAATCTCTACAGAAGCAGTTACCTGAAGGCTTGACTGGGGAGGGAGGATCTGCTCTAGGATGGTTTGCTCACATGGTTGTTGACAAGAGGCCTTGGTTCCTTGCCAAACCAACCTTTCCATAGGACCAAGTTTCCTCAAAAAATGGCAGCTGAATTCCTTAGCAAGAAAAGTGAAGTAGGACACATCATAATATCAGTCCTTAAATCATAGTATAGAGCTAAAGTAACAAAAACAGCATAGTATTGGCACCAAAACTGACATGAAGACCAATGGTACAGAATAGAAGACAGAGATAAATCAAAATAAACACAATTATTTCAGACTAAACAAAAGCACAATAAACATACATTAGAGAAAACAGCTTCTTCAACAAAAGGTGCTGGGAAAACTGGAAATCCATATGTAGCAAACTAAATGAAACCCCTATTTCTCACCCTGCACAAAACTCAAAGTGGATCAAGGAAGGACCTAGCCATTACACCAGAGACCCTGCACCTACTAGAAGAAAATGTAGGCCCAAATCTCCATCTCAATGGCTTAAGAACTGAATTCCTCAACAAGTCTCCGAAAGTGCAAAAAAATAAAATCAAGAGTCAATAAATGGGATGGTATCAAACAAAAAAACCTTCTTCACAGCAAAGGAAATAATCAAGAACATGACCAGAGAGCCTACAGAATGGGAGAAAATCTATATCACCTGCACCTCAGATAGAGCATTAATCTTCAGGATATACAAAGAACTCAAAAAACTTAACACCAAAAAAACAAATAACCCAATCAATAAATGGGCTAAGGAACTGAACAGACACTTCATAGAAGAAGAAATAAAATCGGTCAACAAACATGAAAAAATGTTCAATGTCTCTAGCAATTAGAGAAATGCAAATCAAAACTACATTGAGATTTCATCTCACTCCAGTCAGAATGGCAATTATCAAGAATACAAGTAACCATAAATGTTGGTAAGGATGAGGGGGAGAAGGTACACTCATACATTGCTAGTGGGACTGCAAAATGGTTCAACCAGTCTGGAAAGCAGCATGGAGATTCCTCAGAAACCTTGGAATGGAACCACCATTTTACCCAGTCATCCCACTCCTAGGTTTATACCCAAAGGACATAAAATCAGCATACACATCGCAGCCACATCACAGCTCAATCCACAATAGTGAAGTTATGGAACCAACCTGGGTACCTACAACAGATGAATGGATAAAGAAAATGTGGTACATACACACAATGGAATATTACTCAGCCATAAAGAATTTAAAAAATGGCATTTGCTGGTAAATGGATGGAACTGGAAACTACCATTCTAAGTGAAATAAGCCAATCCCAAAAAACAAAAGGCCGAATGTTCTCTCTGATATGTGGATGTTAACACACAATATGATGGGGGGAGGGGGAACAGAAGTTCATTGGATTAGACAAAGGGAAATGAAGGGAAGGGAGGGAAGATGGGAATAAGAAAGAGAGTAGAATGAATTGACATAACTTCCCTGTGTTCACATATGAATATACAACTAGTGTAACTCAACGTCACGTGCAACCACAAGAATAGAAAGTTATACTCTGTGTATGTATAATATGTCAAAATACAATCTACTTACATATATATCTAAAAAGAACAAATAAAATTGTTTGGAACAGGAAAAAAGGAAAAAGAAATGGCAGCTGATATGCATCCCACAATGAGAGATCCAAATAAGAGCTAGGCAGAAGGTACTAATGCTTTTTAGGACCTAGTCTCAGAAATCACATACTGTCACTTTTGCCATATTCTGCTGGTTCCAGAGACCCTGACAAAATGTGAGAGGGGCCTACAGAAGACATGAATATCAGAAGGCATCACCAAGGACCATTTTGGAAGCTGGTTCCTTTAAACCTCATCTATTAACTGGTAAGGCAAAATCAAAGTCATCCAAAACAGATCAGAAATTTTCAGGGGCTGAGGTGAGAGTCAGAAGAATGATTATAAAGGGACTTGAGGAAACTTTTTAGAATGTGGTATATTTGAATAGTGGAACAATAATCATCATTGAAAAAGAATATTGTGGTTTGACATATGGTTTCCCCAAAAGCTCATGTGAAAAATAATGCAATAAGGTTCAAAAGTGAAACAATTAGATTATGAAAGGTTTAACCTGATCAGTGGATTAACCCTCTAATGGATTAATTGGGTGGGAACTATAGGTAGGTAAGGTATGACTAGAGGAGGTAGGTCATTTGGGTGCGGGGGGGGGGGGGGGGGGTGCCTTTGGGAATTATATTTTGTTCCTGGTAAGCACAGCTCTCTCTGCTTCCTTTTGGTTGCCATGTTCCGAGCTGCATTCCTCCATCACACACTTCTGCCCTGATGTTCTGCCTCACCTGGGGCCCAGAGTTATGGAGTCAGCAGTCTATAAACAGAGACCTCTGAAACAATGAGCCCCAAATAAACATTTCCTCATCTATGCCATTCTTGTCAGTTCTTTTGGTCACAAAAAAACAAAAACAAACAAAAAAACCTGACTAAAATAGGAATAAACTACTGTTATATGCAATAGCAAAACTCACAATGGCATTATGCCAAGTGAAAAAAAAACAGATCCAAAGGCTATATAATATATGGTTATATTTATACTGGCATTTTGGGAATGGCAAAATCAAAGGAATCCAAAACAGATCAGAAACTTTCAGGGGCTGAGGTGAGAGGCAGAAGAATGACTACAAAAGGAGCTTGAGGAAACTTTTTAGAATGACAAAAATGTTCTATGTTTGACTGTAATAATGCTTACATATTTTTGTTAAAATTCAGAGACCCATATACCTAAAAAGGGTGAATTTTACTTTATGTAAATTATACCTCAATAAACTACTCATAAAAAGAGAAGGAAATTTTGGGCTGGGGCTGGGGTTCAGTGGTACAGTGCCTGCCTTGCACATGTGAGGCACTGGATTCAATCCTCAGCACCACATAAAATAAATAAATAAAGATACTGTGTCCATCTACAACTAAAAAAAAATTTAAAAAAAAAAAAGACGGGAATCTCAAGGGGAAACAAGAGATGCTTGAGAGGATAGATACAGAAGTCTTAATGTATAAGTAATAGAAATTTCTGAAAGAAAGATAGCTAATAAAAAGATGCTCTATATGTGCAGTATGAATTGTAATACATACTACTACTATAAATTTAAAAAATTTTAAAAAACACACACACAAAAAGAAAGATAGCTAATAAATTATGTGTGTGTGTGTGTGTGTACACATATGTGTGTATAAGTATACAGATATTTTGTGTGGGAGGAGGGGTACTGGGGATTGAATCCAGGGGAGCTTGACAACTAAGCCACTTTTTATTTTTTGAGACACAGCCTCACTAAATTGCCAAGGCTGGTCCTGAACTTGTGATCCTCCTGCCTCAGCCTCCCAAGTTGATGGGATTATAGGTATGAGTCAGTGTACCTGGTTTAATAAATTATAATTTAAGTTCCTCAACTTAAAGAAATTTCTCTTATCTTAAATCTGCAGATTGAAAATACCTATCCAATTTTTGGTTAGATAGATGAGGGAAGATAAACACATATCCTTCCTGCCACATTCTGGCAAATCTGAATTCCAAGAATAAAGAGAAAAATCTTAGATGCTTCCAGAAAAAACAAAGTTACTTAGAAAACAGGAGACAGTATAGGTCTTCTTACCTGCAACATGGCAAAATAAGATAATAAAATAGCATTAACACATTAAGAGAAAAGAACTGCTACTCAAGAATTCCATTCAAACCCAGGCTAAAAGGAAATTCTTTGGGGTTATGTAATCACTCCAAAACTGTACCACTCACTCATCCTATCTAGGGGATCTAGGGGAACTGCAAACAAAAACACTAATTAAGTAACCATGGAATCACAGCAGAAATGGGAAGGATTAAGAAGAGGCCTTATGATATGTAGTTAAATCTAAGTACATAGTACTAAAGCAGTTGAATAAAAATATGTAATAAATGAAAACCCAATCATTAGAATTAAAATAAAGCCTCTAAACAAAAAGAATACTCGAGTTAATTCAGTGTACAATGATACTGTAAGTTAACTATTGTCAACAGCTTTTTGGTTTTTTTTTTACCTGGTTTGCAAGATGAGAGTGACCAAACAGCTTGTGACCCAATTTCCCTTACTGTTCCAGTCCTTTCCAATTGCTTAGGATCTGCACCGGGAGGTGTTTTGTTTGGTGTGGTCATTTTTTAAATATTCTATGTAGAAACAAAGAATACAACATTACACCAGGACCTGGGCATCTTTCTGAAAAAGGTAAAAATTAAAATTTAATAGCAAAATGGATCACTCAAATACCCCTTCATCTTTCATATCTTTTGTTAATCTTAGTAAATCTATGCAAATGTAAAATAAATATTTCTTGGACATTGAAGAGTACATAAGACTGCTTTGGCTGTGCAGTTACTGCTACCGAACATTATTATGAACGCTAAAAAAGTCCAAAAAATCTATACCATCTTAAGTTGTTCCAATACCGCCACACGTTAATAATTACTCAATAAATCATGGCAGGTGGCAGAAGGCGGCAGGGGTACAGTGATGGCCTAGCATGCACAATGCCCTGGGTTCAGTACCGAACACCGCAAAATAATTATGATGATGGTGGTGGTGGTGGTGGTGGTGGTGGTGGTGGCGGCGGCGGCAGACACTAGACTGTAAACTTAAAGGCCTGAAACTTAAAAGCTCAATGAGCAATGTACTGAATGAATAAATGGATGGATAAGTTCATTCATAAAGTAAACCTGTAGCTATCACTACAAGCTGAATGGCCACCATCTCAATAAAAGAAAAAGAAAAGAAGGGGAAAGCAAGAAAAAAAAAAAGGAAATGAAAAAAAAAATTAAAGCCCATTTGTATCCTGGGACAGAACTGAACTGCCGGAGTTGGATGGACGCCACCAAGTGGCTAAAACACAGAGCTCAGAGAAGACTGGGTTTCTGCACTGCAAGAACCGAGCACACAATTCAGAGAAGCTGGAGCCAAGACAAGAACGCCAGCGCAAGCTCCGTGGGTACTAGACTGTAGGTCCTGCTTGACACTTCTGGCGTACCAGCATGACAGAACGACTAAGGCTCCACACCTGGCCCACCAGCCTTGAGGAGACCGCGAGAGTAAACAGATTGAGATTGAGGAGAACGCATCTGCTTACGCTAGGACCGTTCTCCACGCTGGGGGAAAGCCCACGCACTTACAGCTTCCAGACTTGGTTTGCCACAACTGAGGCTCTGAGGGGCCGCGAGAGATCCCCACCACTCCCACTCCACTTCTACCGACAGCCTAGCTTCCCCAACGACGACTGAGAACGGGCGTCGCAGCCCTATGACATCAGACACCGTCATCTCTCCTAACCCTCCTCCAGGGCTCCGCCCCACGCTCTGTCGCGCACGCGCACTACGTCCTTATGGTTTACGCGAGGCGGCGGCTGGGCACCGCCATTTTGGCCGATGGCCGTAGGAACACGCTGTCTGGCTGAGACGTGAAGGCAAAAACTGTCTTGGCCTCTGCGCTCCCCACCGCAAGGGGGTCGCTTTCTCCAGGTACGTGAATAGGTGGGAGGGGTTTGGCCTTTACCTGTTTTCTGCCTCTTTGGAAAGACGCGACGTTCCGAGAGCCTGTGTTTAGGCCTCGGGTGACGGCTGTGGGGACAGCAGCAGCAGCGCGTGGCTGCCGCGGGACAGCTGGAACCGCCTCAGCGCGGGGGGCGCGGAGCGCTTCCGCTTCGGCAGTCCTAGCTCTCTGCTGCTGTTGTCCACCCCAGCCAGGGGCGTGGAGAGTGGTCCTTCAAGCCGTAGCCTCAGAGATCCAACCCCCCCGCCTCCACTCCCTCTCTTCCCTGCTCCCACCCTGCAGCTGACCCTTCTGGAGAGGACGTGCGGCACCTTCAGAACTTGCAGCATCCCCTCACAGTAAAACGGGTTATTCTCATATATGCATATTTGGCTGTGGGAAGCTGAGACTTTCTTTCTGCTGTTTGATGATTGTGGAATGAGTCATGGCATCTTGCCGCCATGAAGTCGAAAACTAGGTGCACTCCCAGCTTCACAGAAATTATGGACAAACGTCTCTCCGCTTTTATCATGGAGCAACGTGTACTTGGCTGTGATTGGAGTTAGCTCATGTAATTTCCCAATTGAAGGCCTATAGCTTTTTGGGGGGGTACTTCCCCCGTGGTGGCTTATCCGTTTTTCACTTATTTTCATATCTTAAATTCCTCGAGTTCATTGTCGTACTGAATACTTTTAGAGACCTATTCAGGGATTCGTATATTGTTGTCACTTAGTATTTTTTGGCAATGAATGATGGCCAAATTCCCACATCCCATGAACTACATGATTTTTTTCTTTCCTTTTTCTTCTCCCTTTTTTTTTTTTTTAATGGCAAAATCGATGACTAAGGAATAACTGTCAAAACAACTCTTTATTGTTTTTATCCTGTCTTCCCAGGGACTGCTAAATAGAAAGTTATGATAGTGGCATGTACGTTGCAATCATTTGTCCTGTATGCTGAGAATGTTCATTCAGTACCAGCTACCTGGCAATGCTTTCTGTATAACCAAAGGTTTTTATCTGTAGTTGAACCAAAAGGTATTTGTAGGTCATTTTTCAATTAAAAAGTTGGTTCTTTCATACTTCAAAAAAATTTTCTTAAGTATTTTATATAACTAATAGTGTATGGTACACATACATTCGAATATTGCATGTGATCTCAACCATCATTAGTTAACAACAATCTTTTAAATGCTTTCAAACAACATTAATGATTTTGATTTTAGACTGCAAATGCCTCACTCCTTTAATTCCTCCTAGTTAGAAGAATGACAGCAAGGTCACCTTTTTGAGCACCTATTTTGAACAGTTTGTCTTCAGATTTGAAATATATTTAAAAATCTCTTTTTATTCTTCTCAGTCATATACTAATCTTCCCTACCAAGCTCTACTATGCTAGATATTTCCTACTAAAAAGAACATAGGGAATTCCTTTTCTCTAAGTCTTGAAAATAATGTAGAAATTGATCTAATAATATTCACATAGTTAATTAACAATTGTCCAAATGTTTTTCTTAAGTGCATTATAATTTATCTCTATTTTTATATAAATCAATCTATTAGCTACTTCTGATGTTTATATTCTTCTGTAAATGTGTCTTTTGGTTTTTAAAATAGTTTGAAAATTAAATGAAACCTTTAATACCTTAACAAAAATAAAATTGGAACGATTTTATAATAAAAGATTTTTCTCCTTGAGGTGAATTTATTCACCAGGTAACTTGTAGAAAGGCATTCAGTATTTAAATTGAATGCATGATGTCCAGTTTTATTTTAAAAGCTTACTGAAAAAAATCTTCAGAATTTGTCATTTTCAGGATAATGGGGTTTTTTTTTTGTAGTAATTTAAGTCATTTAATTTCTTCTAAACTTTCAGGACGTGGGCCAGTTTTTAGACGAGTGAACTGGTTGGCTAGCATAGCTCTATTTATTATAAGCCTACTTAGTTTCTTTTCCTCAGTATATAGTTTAGTGAACAACTGTCACTGTAAAATATTGTTAGCATGTAGGATTTTGGAAGTTATTATAACCTAGAAGAAAATCATTTACTGTGTTTAAATTAATTTTCTCAATCTTTCAACAGAAATGTTTGAATTTCTATTTTGTGTAGGCACTGGTCCAGCCACTGGAGTGAACAAAAATTCCTTTCCTCTTGATGGAGTACATTCTATTTGGAGAAGAGAAAAATGCACGTGGAGAGAGAGAGAGCCACATGTGCAAACATACAATACATATACACTAGATAAAATAGCATGTCATATAATAGAGCTAAGAAGAAAAAATAAAACAGGGATAAAAAGAGGGATAAAAAGGCAGCTAGGTGACCTGGTGTGATGACAACATGCCTGTAATCCCAGCAGCTCTGGAGACTGAGGCAGGAGGATCACAAGTTCAAAGCCAGCCTCAGCAACTTAGTGAGGCCCTAAGCAACTAGTAAGACCCTGTCTCAAATTTTTAAAAGGGCTGGGGATGTGGCTTAGTGGTTAAGTGCTTCTGGGTTCAATACCCAGTACCAAAAAAAGAAAAACAAAACGCAGCTGGGAATATTTTTTTGGAGATGCCCTAGGAAACATAAAGACTTGAGAACTGAGACATTTAACTCTCTAGGGATAATAGCATTACAGGCAGAAGGAACAAAGTGCCAAGACCCTAAAGCAAGAACATGTCTGGTGGGTGCTAGGGACAAAAAGGAGCCAGTGTGGCTGGAACCCATTGAACAAGAGCTAAAATAGTTGAATATCAGAAAGTTCACAGAAGCTGATCAGCATCTTGATGGTTATTTTTAAGTAGAGGAGTGATGCAATTTGACTTACTTTTTGAAAGGATTACTCTGAACTGAGAATGAATTGTTGAGGGTTAGAGTAGGAGGCAAGGGTGAAAGGAAAGAGGTCAGGTCAGAAGCTATTTAAGTAATGCAGGTAAGAGATGATGTTGATGGCTTATACCAATTGTGAGAAGTGGCCAGATCTGGATGTCTTTTAAAGGTAAATTCAACAGTATTTTTTTGTTGTTGTTGAAGAGTAGAAAACAAAGGTGACAAAGTATTTTGACCTGAGTAAATCAGAGATAAGTTGCCATTTATCAGAATAGTAAGGCTGCTAAAAAGAGAATTTTAGTGAGGATTGCAGTAGCTCGTTGGGGAGATGCTCCTAGACCAGCAAGAGGAGGTCTTATAGTCAGGTAGACATACTAGTTTTGGGTTCAGGGAAGGTATCCTGACTAGAAATAGAAATTTGGGATAAAAGTGGGATTTTAAAACATGAGACAAGACTAAAACTTTTATCTTGGGAAATGCGTATAGATAGAAATGAGTCTTAGAACACTATCACTATCAACATTTAGAGGCCTTAAGGAAAAGGCAGGAGTACAAGAAAACTAATAGATCCAGATTAGTATTGTATTCTAGAACCAAATCAAGAAAGTGTTTTTTTTTTTTTTAAACCTTTTTTTTTTTTTTAATATTTTTATTTATTTGCTTTTGGTTGTACACAATGTGGTGTGTTTTTTTTTTTTTTTTTTTTTTTTTGTGGTACCGGGGATTGAACTCAGGGGTACTCGACCACTTCGACCACTGGGCCACATCCCCAGCCCTTTTTTGTATTTTATTAGAGACAGGGTCTCACTGAGTTGCTAAGTGCCTCGCCATTGCTGAGGCTGGCTTTGAACTCGCGATCCTCCTGCCTCAGCCTCCCAAAGTGTTTTTTTTTTATTCAATGCGTTTTATTTGTACGTGGTGCTGAGGATCGAACCCGGGGTCGCCCACGTGCTAGGCGAGCGCTCTACCGCTGAGCCACAATCCCAGCCCCAAGAAAGTGTTTTTAATCCAGTAAGAAAAAGTCATAATTTGTGTCAGATGTATTATTTTGATCAGATCAGTTAAGGCTTGATAATTAACCATTTGATTTAGCCATGTGAAAAATGATGGCATTCATTGGTTAATGAAACCTGGTATGGATTCCAGAGAAAATACATGAAGAGAAATTTGAAACATTGAGTATAGGCAGTTCTTTCAGGTAGCCTTAAAGAAGGAGAGGTAAAATAATGGGAGATGATAGTAACAAGATAACAGAATGCTTCAGTGTTGGTGGGCATGAGCCAGTAAAGAGAATAATTGATGTGAAAGACAGGAGGGAGAATTTTATGAACATTCTTTTTGGGGAATGTATTCTGTGTACAAATAGACTTAGCTAGGGAAATAACATACAATTGGTCCTCCATATCTGGGGGTTCTGTATCTGCAGGTTCTGTATTGAACCAATTATAGATCAAAAATATTTGAAAAAAATTTACATCTGTACTGGATATGTGCAGTCATTTTTCTTGTCGTTATTCCCTAAACAAAAAAGTATAACAACAATTTACATAGCATTTACATTGTATTAGGTATTTTAAGTCATTTAGAGATTATTTATAATATACAGGAGGATGTGCATAGATTACATACAAATAGTAAATGCTTTTCTATAGAGGACTTGCACTTCCTCAGATTTTGCTATACACTGGGGCAGCGAGAACCTGAAAGCAGTCCTCCATGGATAATGTGGGACCAGTATAGTGTGATTGCTGGATGGCATGAGGGTCCATTTGAGATGATGAATTTAAAGGGTAGCCAGTCAGCAGGTTTTGTTTTTTGTCTCTCCCCATTTCTAGCTCCATGCAGATGAAGAAATGGATTTAACCAAGATTATAGTTGAGGGTATAAATGATTGACAATAGAATTTTAGCTGGGTTTGAAGGGAAATAAAGATACCTGCGGCTGAGATGTAGTGGAAATGTGAAAGATCAAGAGATAGTGATATTATGTTTGAAGGAGAGAAGAATCAGAGTTGTTGGATTGTTATGTACTAGATGGGTGAGTTGACAGTAGGAGTGGTGGTTGGAGAATGAGGTATTTGAAATTGAGGTTATAGAAGAATTGTAGTTACTTGTAATGACAAGGTCTAGGGTTTGAGGTCTAGGGAATAATGAATGGTTGTGGTAAGATGGAAGACATTATTGGAAGAGAGGAGTTACAAACTGCGATGAAAAGAATGAAAGTTAGCCAAGGGCTAAAATCTTCAAAAAATAAAAGAAATTTGATGATCGATTGTCATTAATGACTAAAAAATAAAAAGCATTTGGATGATTTGAGATCAAACTTACTGTTTTTAGGAAAAAGACCATAGTCTGGGAACATTGAGGATCAAGATCTCTAGTTCCTTTCCAAACCTAATCATAATGATGGGTGTGAGAAAGACTTGGAAGGTGTGCAAAAGGGAAGCATTCTATGAAAAAGATCAGGGTGGAGGATCACAAAAGCAACACAATGTCTTTATTGGATAGTCTTTTGGGCTTCAGGATTCTAAGTTCACTTTGATCTTAATGTTCTGTAGCTATTACACATGAAGACTTAAAAAAAGCTTTTAAAAATAAGGACAGCATATACATACAGTTGATTTCATTGCTATCAGCATAAGTCCATCAGCCATATCACATCCTAATTGATCAGCATGATGGTCATAGCCTTAATAATAACTATTCCATTTTCATCAGCAGTATCTATTACAGTTGGTTGGATAAGACATGAAATAATGCTTGGCTTGGGGTAGGGAAAAGCAGACATCTTTGTTATATATATTAGTTTTCATTATCTGGTCTTCCCATTTGATTCACACTGGTATCAGTATTAATTACTAAGGCCTTATAATCGTTTTCAAAATGTTTTCCCCCCATCCTTTCTCTTATTTAGCTTTCAAGACTGTTATTATTTCTTTGCTTTTTCCATAAGAAGTTTAGATTTGGTTTGACTGGTTGTTTGGGGGGGGGGGGGTTGTTTGTTTGTTTCATGAGATTGGATTAAATGTGTAAGTGTAGGGAGGATTAAAATAGCTGGTATTGACTGGGGTTTTTTGTTTTGTTTTGTTTTTGGTTTGGTTTGGGTGCCAGGGATTGAATTGAATTTGACCACTGGGCCACATCCCCAGCCCTTTTTTGTATTTTATTTAAAGACAGGGTCTCACTGAGTTGCTAAGCACCTCACCATTGTTGAGGCTGGCTTTGAACTCGTGATCCTCCTGCCTCAGCCTCCCAAGTGCTGGGATTACAAGCATGTGCTACCACACCTGGCTTGACTGTTCTGTATTGTAAAAACTGAGATAGTTCACTTTATTTGGTTAAATCTTTTATGTCATTGAGTGGTTTTGAAAGCTTTCATATATTGTTAAGTATATTTCTAGGTGTTTTCTTTTTTATTGCTATTTTAAGTGTTTTGTGTTTTTCTTATATAAATCTTCTGATTAAGGTACCCATGTAAAATTGGTTTTTCACAACTTTACTAGATATCTTTTACTATTTTTTAAAATTCTCTTGTGTTTTCCAGTTAATCGTTTTTTTTGTATCTTCCTTTTTATGCCCATGAATATTAATATTCTTAACTAATTGTGTTGAATTTTGTTAATTTTTTTTTTAACAGAGGAGCTGGATATTCTTACTTTGTTACAATTATGGCAGACAAATTAACAAGAATTGCTATTGTCAACCATGACAAGTGTAAACCTAAGAAATGTCGACAGGAATGCAAAAAAAGTTGTCCTGTAGTTCGAATGGGTAAGTTGTGTGGATCACTTAAGGATTAAGAAAGGGTCCTAAAGCCGGGCGCGGTGGCGCACGCCTATAATCCCAGCACTTTGGGAGGCTGAGGCAGGAGGATCTCGAGTTCAAAGCCAGCCTCAGCAATGGCGAGGCACTTAGTAACTCAGTGAGACCCTGTCTCTAATAAAATACAAAAAAGGGCTGGGGATGTGGCCCAGTGGTCGAGTGCCCCTGAGTTCAATCCACGGTACAAAAAAAAAAAAAAAAAAGAAAGAAAGGGTCCTGAAAGAAAATAAACTGGTTTGGATGGTTTTTTATGAACTTTAGCATATCCTTTGTTACTCCCATTAGTTTCTTTAAATTATAAAGATGAGAGATTCAGAGTTTGTTCTAATGTCCTTTATTGCTTGTGAATAAATGACTGTGTTTTTTAAAAGAAAAAAAAAAAATATAGATATTCATTTACTAAATGTGAAATAAAGCCAGAGATTACTGCAATTTTTGCTGTTCTGCAAAATTCTATAATTATTTTTAAGTCATGGGAAGGATTACCAAAAACTTTCTATTTGACTGTATTCTCATCTTTAAAAGATAATAGCAATGACTATTCATAAAGTTTTGCTATGTTTTCAAGATTAAATAAATTCTAACAATTCAAAGCCCACAAATTGTTGGTAGTCTTTAAAAAGGATATATTATGTGATTGCTACCTTGTACTAGTGAAGTCTAGACTTTCTAATCTTTTTTTTAATATTTATTTATTTATTTATTTTAGGTTTACACAATACCTTTATTTTTACATGGTGCTGAGGCTCGAACCCGGGCCGTGCCCGTGCTAGGCAAGCGCTCTACCACTGAGCCACAACCCCAGCCCCTAGATTTACTGAGTCTTTTAAAAGAAAATTTATGCTGGCATGCACCTATAAACCCAGCTCTTCCAGAGGTGGAGTCAGAAGGATCACAAGTTCAAAGCCAGCCTGGGCAACTTAGTGATATCCTGTCTCAGAATAAAGAATAAAAAGGAATGGCATACAGCTCAGTGGTAGAGCCTGTGTTCAATCCCCAGTAGCAAAATAAAAAAAAAGAGAGAGAGAGAAAATTTAGAGTACTATGTTCCATGCAATTTCATTGTTAATTATCCCCAATACCATGTTTAATTTTACCCGTGTATTATGTATATATTTACCTGTTCATAATTTTTTTGCTTTTAACTTATCTAGTTAACATATTTCATTCCTATCTATAGTATTCTTTTTTTTTTTTTTTTGGTACCGGGGATTGAACTCAGAGGCACTCGACCACTGGGCCACATCCCCAGCCCTTTTTTGTATTTTATTAGAGACAGGGTCTCACTGAGTTGCTAAGTGCCTCGCCATTGCTGAGGCTGGCTTTGAACTCGCGATCCTCCTGCCTCAGCCTCCCAAAGTGCTGGGATTACAGGCGTGCGCCACCGCGCCCGGCTCCTATCTATAGTATTCTTGACCACATAAAAGATTCAGGTCAGTCAGCTTAAAATGGTTCAGGGTTTGTTGTACTTTTGGTAGCATATTTTCTTCCCCAGTAATAAATAAAAAAAAAATATATTAGAGTCGTCTCCCTAATGTCTAACAGGAATATTAGTGTAATTAATAAACTCAGAAATTGATGTAAGCCATTATCTCAAATGTATTTCTTTGTATAGCCCTTGTTTTTGAAATTTGCTTCTCTGGAAATTTTGGAACTAAAATTGCCTCAATAAAGATGATTAGAAAATTTTAGAACATAAGGGAAAATGACTTGTATTTTTTCTTTACCAGGAAAATTATGCATAGAGGTTACTCCCCAGAGCAAAATAGCATGGATTTCTGAAACTCTTTGTATTGGTTGTGGTATTTGTATTAAGGTAAGTGATAGTATTTTATTTAGCATATCACATCTTTAGCCCAAAAATGAACTATGAGAATTCTGACTACTTTATAACTGCTTTCAAAGAGACAAAATATAAAGCAAATGAATAAAAAATATAAATTTAGGGAAGTAGTATTCTTCTATCACTGAGGATATCACTTTTTAAAAATTGATGTTTAAACCACCGTTTTGAAAGATTCTCCTTGCTCCACATAGCTTTGTAAAGCCATGTCCAACCAGGTTTGTGTCTTTTTATTCACCTTTGTATGAAATGTTCTACTTTGTCCAGTGTGTCTTTGCCAGAATGGTCTGGAAATATAAATACAAAAAGTATGACCATCAAGTCTGTATTAATGTTAAATTCACTTTTAAGTAAAAATACATACAAAAATTTTTAAATTAAAGTGCTGCTTCTACTTTATTTGACACATGCTTCTATGTTGTTTACCCAATTGTATAATTTTTTAAAAGCTCAACTAGTGTTTGTTTTATTGAATAATTTTGATTAGAGTTTTGATTCTAAATAGTAAATTTCCAAATTTAGTTCGTAAAGGAATTTAGGAGTCAGTGTATAAAGTCTTAATTTAGATATTTTTATTTATAGGTAATACAAAAAAGAAACTTCACCAGAGTATGGATACCACCCTATAAATTGTTCAAATAAATCATAGGTATATTTTACTTTGGTTTCTGAACCCTCAGTTAAGTATGCAGGAAACATTCCTTTTAGCATATATTTACTAGTCTTTTATTATATATACGTGCCTGTGCCCAAGGTGATAGGAGTCTGTTTTGAACAATATAATATCTGTTCTATTATTATTGTTTTTTGTTCTGTTTCATTCTGTGCTTTATCAGATTTCAAATAAGATTTCAAAATTTTGGAAATTGCATCTGAGTGGCTAAAAACATGCTAATGAAATGAATCTATCTGGGGGGTAGGAAGTTAATATATACTTCTGAACAATAAAATACTTATAATTCACCTTATAAACAATGGTGGTATTTTTTTTTGTAACATTAGAGAAGTTTAAATCATTTGCAATATATATATACATATAAGCACTTTATGTGTATTTAGATATTTTATAAATAAAAGTTACTCCACTGGTAGAAAAATATAACCTGAAAAGAATTAATAGTTTTGGCTACAGATGGTGTTTACTTTATTAGAAAACAAATGCTTTTTTTTTTTTTTTTTTTTTAATGTGCCTCTATTCTGTGAAATTTTTCTAGCCACCTTGCCCTTTTTATTTTTTATTTTGAGACAGGATCTTACTAAGTTACTTAGGGCCTTGCTAAGTTGCTGAGGCAAGCTTTGAACTTGCCATCGTCTTGCCTCAGCCTCCTGAGTTGCTAGGATTCCAGGCCTGCACCACTGTGCCAACTTAATTTTTAAGTAAATATGAAAAAAAAAAAAAAAAATTCACATACTGGTAAAATTCCCGTCTTTGGAAGACTGTTTATACAAATAATCCATTTTAGTCATGTGTGTTTTTCTACAAATTAATACAAACTTAATTTTTTACCAGAAATGCCC